>JAQPPZ010000067.1:4800000-6000000 GCA_028583015.1 Wollemia nobilis | reverse complement strand
TAAGAATGTGTTTGTAATAATGCCATTACATTTACCTAATAGTCCTATTTTTTGTTGAACATATGTATGAGATGAACCTAGATTACTCTTATTTGGTCTTCTTTGAATGGAATAATTGATCACACACTAGCCTTGCTATGATATCTAACCATATTTTCATTGTTTTACATATATTTTAATCCCTTGTAGAATTCCCTTATTGCATTTTATTTTCTATATTAGAAAAATTAGATTAGATTAGTGTAGGTTAATTGGAAGTTTGGCCTAATATAGAGGTTAAGGGGATTGAAAACCCCCCTTTCCAAGGCATTAAACATAGGGCCATAGACATGATATTTTATCATTGAAACCATGGATCACTAGTTCTCTTTTTAGCACACTTCATAAGACATATCCCATCCTAACCTAGATTGTTCAAACTTAGATTTGCACCATTTTATACAGAATCTTACTAGATCCACTAAAGGATTTTTTTTAGTCCTCAAGATCTTCGAGACCCAAAAATCATTATGTGAATTGCCACCTTAATTGGACCAAATTTGATATTTTTATCTTTTAGTTTAAGAAAATTATAAAATTCAATAATTTAGAGCAAAGTGTATGTAACAACCCAGGGATAGCTCACTTGATTATACAACCCAATCTAGCTCATTGGTTTCACAAAGTAAAAATTTTTGCTGGTGTTACTGACTAGACACGACTCAAGGTGAAAATTTTTTAGTTGAACAGTTTTGATGATCACCCAATGTTTAATTAGTATGAGGTATAGTATACCACTTTTAGTTAGGACCACTGCGGATGGCCTCCCAAGTGGAAGATACTGAATAAATCCTATAGAACATGCCATTTGTGGATCTATATTCCCAACCTCTTATTTTGGTATGAGAGCGTAGATCCACAACTGGGATTATCCTTCAGGGTCCATAATACCTAAAGGGTGGATGCATACTCTCCCCATCCCTTAGCATGTGGATCCTATATTTAACTAGGCCCAATTTAAACATGCAAGGGTGTAGCGTATATGCCTAGTGCCTAGTTGATTATCCACTTTCACTAGATTCAACTAGGGCCATGCCATTTCTCTAGCTTTAGACCTGGTCTCACTTGCCATGTTATGAATAACAACAAGCTATCCCATATCAACTATCATGGATTGGTATAACTCATTTTATCATGCTAGATTACTCCTATTCACAGAATGTACAAGGGGCCATCACCATACCACTCACACAACGAACTAGAGGTGACGTCCCATACCATCCCTCATCACTTGTTCTGGAAAATATCACTTGTTCCCACCTATCTTGTTAGAAATTGGTCATTCTTGAATCATAGTGGTTACCAACTTGTAACCACCGATATTGGGTGTTTTAAGGTTAGTCATCCTCTTGGTGAATGAGTTTGAATTATCCTCCTCGATGAATATAAAATATATTTAAAAATTTAGTGGACACCTAATTATTATTTTTTATGACTGAATTTCCAAAGGCTATCCAAAAACTCTAGAGTTTATCTTCCCATAACAATGATATTTTATTTAAATTTCTCTAATAATTACCATCCTTAAATAAAGGTTTACATAACTATCTCATGCTCACAAAAGCTTATTATCATAACATGGCTAATGTTATTAATCTAGCTCATTAACCAAGGTTTCTAAGAACTTGTTTACCCTTTATAGATAAATAATATATGACTTAGCTATCATAACTTTTATTAACCAATTGGTTTGACCAAACCTCATAATGGGGGTAGAGGTCCAAGGTTTAAATCTCGAGCCTAACTGGATTGAATGCTTGTCCCTTTCCTGGTGCTTTTAGCAATGTAAAATGTTTAAAATGATTGTGGCATGGTGGTTATAGGAGCTGTTGTGGCTGATCCACAACACACCCCAAAATTGGGGACCCACATTTTTTGTACGCTTTCCCAGAAGGTTGCAGTGGCCCAAATGTTAAAAGAGCAAAGAAAAGCAAGAAAAAGAAAGTTGTCGAAAAGTTGTCGCGATATCGCGACATGTTGCTCCGTCGTGACCAGAAATGAAAAGTTGTTGCGATATCGCGACATGTTGCTCCATCGCGGCCGAAAATGAAAAGTTTTCGTGATATCGTGACATGTTGCTCCGTCACGGCCGAAAATGAAAATTTGTCGTGATTTCGTGACATGTTGCTCCATCGCAGCCGAAAATGAAAAGTTATCGCGATATCGCGACATGTTGCTCTTCACGGCTAGAAATGGAAAGTTGTCACGATTTCATGACATGTCGCGTTTTCGTGGCTAAGAGCAGCAGAATGCATCATGAAGAGAAAATGTCGCGATATCGCGACGTGTTGTGAAATCACAGGTCATAGAAGAGAGAGAAAGACAGAATGGAAAATTGTCACGAAATCGTGACATGTCACAAAATCGCGATCAAACTAGTCAAACAGGGCAAGGCACTAAAGTTGTCGCGATAGCGCGACATGTCGCGTTTTTGTGACCTGAAGCAGCAAGACATGCCAAATGAAAAAATGTCACGATTTCGTGACAGAAAGCAGCCAAGTGATACAAAGATGAAAAGCGTCGTGATTTCGCGATAGGAAGCAGCCAAGGGGTACGAAGATGAAAGGCATCGCGATTTCACGACAAAAAGCTGCCAAAGTGAAAGGAATGAAAAGGCGTCGCGATTTCGTGACAGAAAGTTGCCAAAGTGAAAAAAATGAAAAAGTGTCACGATTTCACGACATGTCGCATTTTCGCGGCCAGTAAAGCAAAACACAGCGAAAGAGAAAAACATTGTGATTTTGCGACAGGTTGCATCTGCACAACTCGAAAGAGAAAAACATCATGATTTCGCAACAGGTTGCATCTGCACAACCTGAAAGAGAAAAACGTTGCAATTTTGCAACAGGTAGCATTTGCTCGGCTGTTGACATAAAAATGTCGTGATTTCGTGACATGTCTCATTTTTGCGGCACATGAAGGCGGACAAGGCTGTTGACAGGAAAATGTCACGATATCGCGACATGTCTCATTTTTGCAATGAAAGAAGAAAAGCTAAGCTACATACATAAAAACATTGCGATATCGCGACATGCTATTTTGGTCATGATTTACAAGGGCCATTACAGAACATGCAGAAAAGCACGGAACACGTGGCATAAAGGTGTAAGGGCTACAGAAGCATTATAGGTCATAGAGAAGATCAAGCGTCTCGATGTCGAACATATAGTCAAAAACAACAAAAATGCGAGGAAGGTGCAACGAAGCGATCTGGGAGATGAAGCGAAGCGTCACAGGGCAAAACAGAGAGCATTGCCAAAAAGTATAAAAGTAGAAGCACAGATTGGTACAAGGGTCAGAAAACCACTGCGGGCAGAGTTGCAGAGCCAAGGGCAATAAGCCATTCTAGGCCTACTTTTGTGGTGTTTTTCTTCCACTTTGCCTGGATATTTCCTTTACATTGGACTAGGTAGGAAATTGTCGTAAGCGAGTTGCGATCCTGAAGGCCAGAGGGCCATTATGGGCCTGCTTTGAGGTTGTTTTCTTCCATAGACTGGGTTTGGGAAACCAGAGATTCTGTTGTTGTATAATGACCAATTTTTAATACAGAAAATTCAGAGAGTTGCACCTCATTGGCAAGAAAGGAGTTATTTTCTGCATGCAGGATTGAATGTTTATCTTTCCCCTTTTCAGATTTCTAGGCTTATAGGTGAAGTTTAATGCAAGTTCTCTTGGTTGCTTCATGTGAATGTCTAAATCTGAAAAATCACAGTAAAACCCCAGAGACCAACACTTAACTTATCTGGATTGTGCGTGTTTTGCAGGTTCAATAGGTTAGGTTGCATGCATGAAAACCTCATTAGCTTCGGTTTTGTCAGAATAGGATTGCATCACTCTGAATGCATTTCATTTTTCTTTTTGCATTTTCTTTTTATTTTTTTTTTTGCACTTTATTTTCATTTACAGGCATTAAAATAAAAAAATAAAAATAAAAAAATTCCAAAGTCTGAAAATAGAAAATTTCCATTTCAAGGCCAGAATTTCATTTTCAGTTTTGTTTTTCATTCATGAGCTGAGGGTGACATTCCCTTCATGAAAATTCCATTTTCATTGAAGGATTTATATTTTATGACATTTCATCAATTTCCATGTTGAAGTTACAGCGTGGTCATTTAAGGATCAAATCACATTTGCTTTATTCGGGTTCAATGAACAATCATTAAAGTTTCATAGTAAAATAAACCAACATTGCCCCTTGTTAATAGTTACTTGCAACCACTGAGGTGTTCCAAGCATTTTTATTGAATATCTTTATTTGAGATTATTGATACACATATACCAAATGCTGACATAGCGGAACCTTGGAGAAATTGTTTCTTTGCAAGAGAGGATTTAGAACCCAAATCCTATCGGAGAGTGTGTTTTCACAATCGGGTGAAAATACCACTCAACAGGAGCAAAATGCATAAAGAACTGTGTGGTAGCTTTTGGAGCGAACAATGTAGAATACTATGGCAGCCATAAAATTCGGACAACCTAACCGAATTTTGCGGTAGCTACCAATTCCACTATGTAAATTAAAAAAAACTAACATAACTCTTATATAAATTAAGATGTCTCCTAAATAAAATAATAAATATTTTTACTTATCCAAGCTCCTAATGTTATATGGTTATTTAAAACATAAATTAAAGTATTTCAAAAAGAATTTTTATCCTACGTTTTCCAAAACAACATATCATTTAGCCATGAATTTTAAAGAAATTAACATGCCTATATATATGTAAAAGATTCAATTTTAATTAATAAATAGTGTGTCTATAAAAATTTTACCAAGTTCATTTTTAATTAAGTAAAAGATAACATTAAAGGTTATTTTAAGATTTCATAACTTAGGTGCTCATGGATCTAAACGATTATGTTCATATTCAAAAAGAAAAATAATAATTTAAACATTCATTTAATTCTAAATAAGGTGTGATTATAACAATCCACTAACTTTAATCTATGATATATTTTGTGATTTATGTTAGGGATCTTGTGAAAAACATAATTGCAAAGTGCGAAGGATTACGGTTTTTTCTTGAAAAAATCTCATCTTTTAGGAGCCATATCTTCACGAATAGTTATTCGACTCAACTGATTATTTGACCAACTTGTGTATAATTTAAATAGATTTAAAATGAGTGGTCATATGCAAAAATATAAGCAATAGTGAGGGATATACGACCCTATGAATTCAACCATCCCAAACAAGGGCAGTGACAATTTTTCAAATCATGAAAAATAGAATTGCAAAGTGCAAAGGATTAGGGTTTTTTCCTGAAAAACATCTCATCTTTTAAGAGCCATATCTTCACAAAGAGGTATTCGATTAAGTTGATTCTTGGAACAAATTGTGCAACATTTGAATAAATTTAAAATGAGTAGTTATATGCAGTAATCTAATTGAGGGAGATACGGCCCTATGAAGTCAACCATCCAAAAAAAGGGCAGTGACAATTTTTTAAGTCATGAAAAATGAAATTGCAATTATTTGCCAACTAGGTTTCGAATGATGGGAAGATAAATGAAGGGCTAGGACTTCAATAAGGCAAGACATTCTATCTGGACAAATAATTTTTCAGCTAAGTTCTTTTTTCCCTTTTTTTATCTTAGAAATTGTGCATGAAATTTTTATAAAGTTTTTATCAAATATTATATTTGCTATAGAAATTTATGATAAATTTCATTAGATTTTGAGTTTTAGTTTCCTTTCCATGGATCAATTTATAGTTAAATCCTTAGAATCATCCCTAGTGGTAGAGGTTAGTGAGCACACCTCAAAGAGATCCTCATTACTCCAAGATAGGGTAGTTTTTGGTAAATTTAATGGGTATTGGCCAGGGGCTTCAACCTTGAGAAAATGGATTAATAGGAGTTGGAAGTCTTTGGGAGTGATTCTATCATTTCTTCCCAAGGGTTTCTTCCTAGATATTTTTTGTTCTAGGAAAAAAAGATAAAGAATCCTAAAAGGGGGTCCTTGGTTTATGGGAAGAGCAGGGCTCTTCCTTACCCGTTGGTATGAAGGCTTTTAACCTAAAAATGTAAATTTATCCCTAGTATCAGTTTGGTTAAGGATGTTTGAATTGCCCATTGAATTTTAGGAAATATATACCTTCAAGGTAATAAAAAACACTCTAGGAGAATTCCTTGAGATTTTAGATACAACAAAAATGGATTTTTGGCTATTTATGCTTGAATATTGGTTATGATTGATATAAGTAAAGCTTTAGAAGAATCAATAATTCTTAAGTATGGGAATAAGATGTGGACCCAAAATATATATTATGAAAATATATCTTTTAGATGTAGAATATGTCATGAGGTGGGGCATATTGAGAGATCATGCCCTAAGAAGAGCCCAATAGAATCATTTGTAGAAAATCGTAAGAGAAATTTACAAATGGGTATGGATAAAGATGGTTTTCAACTTCCAAAAAATAGATCTAGGAAAATAAAAGAAAATGAACAGTGGAGACCAATAAGAAATGATACTAGAAGAAATTCCAATTGTTTTGAGGCTTTAGCCTATGAATAAAAAGTAGATCAAAATATAGAGGACACATGACAACAATTTCAACATATTAGCAAGGAACCGTCTATTCAATATGATCATAATTTAAGGAAGAACATTCCTGATGAACCCAAGGAATGTGTTTCATAATATTTTGAGGAATATATTGAAGTACCATGCACCATTTAGGAGAAAATAATTAGTAAAGAGAATACAATTTTAGAAGGTAATACCTCTGTCATTAATAAGAAAATACCAAAAAATGAGCAGGATAAGTCAAAAGATTTTATAATAGATCCAGGAGAGGATAAATATATTGAAATCAAAATTGTGAAAGAATATTGAGGAATAGAATAACAAGACCTACTGATATAGGTAAGGCAAAAAGAGGAAAACCCTCAAATTATCAAGCAAGATCTAGGGAAGCAAGAACTAACATAGAGAAAGGAACACAAAATTAAGCTGGTTGAACTTCTCTTTACCAAAAAACAAAATGATATTGGTAATATGAAAGAGGGGCCTAAAGCCCCTAATAAGACATGATTATAATCTCTTGGAATATAAGGGGTGATAATGCCCCCTCAAAGCATAGGTGTATTAGGGACCTATTTTTAAGTAATAACCTGATATTCTCTATATTCAGGAAACTAAAATGACAAAAGAAGAAGTTTCAAAAACTATGAAAGTAGTTTGGGCAAGATGTGAATGGGTTGTTATAGATTCTGAAGGAGCAGCAGGGGGAATTCTAACTTGTTGGAATCCTTCTAGAACCTTTTGTGTAACCATTATTAAAACTAGTCATTGGATAGCCTCTTTAGTCACTTGCTACTTTGCTGATATTCACTTCATCCTTATCAATGTGCATGGTTCTAAAACTCAGTCAGGTAGATTAGAATTTTAGAGTGGAATTGAGGCCTTTATGAGAAGTAAATACCAAGAAACCCATTTCATGATCATTGGAGATTTTAATGCCATTACCAAGCTGAATGAAAAAATTGGGGGAATTAGGAAATTGACCCAAAGTATGAGAGATTTATCAGCTTTTATTCAAAACAACAATCTTTGGGAAGTTGAGTTTTAAGAAGACAACCATACTTGGACCAACAATAGGAGAGGCCAAAACCTAATAGCAAAAAAATTAGATAGATGCATTCTCTCAGATAATTGGCTAGATGAAGGAACTTGTGCTAAAATTAATACCTTAACTAGGATTAGTTCAAATAATTGGCCAATAAGAGTTAAAATGGTGGTTAGTGAATTCAAAAAAGATCATATTTTAAATATGAGCAAATGTGGGAATACCATCCTCAATTTGTTGATATGATAGCTCAAACATGGAATTATTTAGGTAATGGTGGGTTGTATGCTCTTCCAAACCAAATTAAAGCTATGACATCTAGATTAAAATAATGGAACAAGAAAACCTTTGGAAACATTTTTGAGAAGAAAGAAGAACTAAAAGATAAATTTTTAAAAATCCAAAAAAGTGATGAAAATAATACAAGCTTAGAGGAAAGGGAGTTGCTTAGTGAATATCATAATATTTTGAGTATGGAAGAGAAATTATGGAGATTAAAATCAAGATAGACTTGGTTAAAAGAAGGAGATAAAAATACAAAGTTTTTTCATAGGATGGCTATAGTACAAATATCTTCTTATAGAATTGGTAGAATTAAATCAATATAAGGGGTTTAGATTGAAGATCAGAGTGAAATTAGAAAAGAGGCTAAGTCATTTTTTCAAAATATTTTAGGTTCAGAGGAGACCAAAGTTCTTAATGATAAAATTCTTCAAGATGTTCCTTTAGTTATAACAAATTAAGACAATAGGAAATTGATGGAGCCTATTACTCTAGAAGAAGTTCATTTAGATATTTTATCTTTTAATAAGGATAAATCCCCTTATCCAGATGGGCTATCTGCAGCTTTTTACCAACATAATTGGGATATAGTGAAGGATTATTTATTGGTGGCATTGGAACAATCTAGGGTAAAATAATACATTCCTTATAAAATAAATGCAACTTATCTTACCCTAATTCCAAAAAAGGATGCTGAATTATTTGATTCTTTTTAACCCATAAGCCTATGTAATATAACTTATATTCCAAAGTGATGGAAAATAGATTAAGGTCATTGTTAGAAAAATATATTTTAGAAGAGCAGGGAGGTTTTGTGAAAGGGAGACAAATTTTGGATGGGATTATTGAAAAACACAAGCTTATACTGAGAGGGGGGTGAACAGTATAAGAACACTTTTTAATTTTCTTTCCCAATAAATATTATGCAATGTATAGATAGCAATATCAACAGTAGTAATTAAAGCAATGCATAAAACACCACACACAATAGAGACACTAATTTAATGTAGTTCACCCAATGTGGGCTACTCCACGGAGAAAATATTTCACTAAAATTTTCTCAATCGATATCATGGGAATCCTTTCCCTATTACAATGTTTATGGACCTCTGTCCAAAGGAGACACCAATCCCTTAATAAAATTCATGGATCGCTATCCACAGGAGAAGTCCTTTCTCCTTAGCTTTGGTTGGTGATATTCTAGAAGAACTATTGCCCCCATTGCTCTGGCTAATGGATATCTATCCACTAAAGACACCTGTCCTTATTGCCATGGCTAATGGATATCTATCCACTGGAGATTTTCATCCTCTATACTTTGTCACCTTCAAATATTACTCTCAGCTTTGTCCCAAATATGTACTAAACATAATCCTTCAGTCTAGCACAAATATGCTCAATCTCTATCTCTACTCTAGCACAAACCTGTCCTCAAATCTACACCAAAATTTATCCTCAAATTTGTACTAAACATAGTCCTTTAGTCTAGCACAAATATATCCTCAATATCTATCCTTTGATATGCACTAAACACAATCCTTTGATCTAGCACAAATATATCCTCAATATTTGTCCTTTGATATGCACTAAACATAGTCCTTTGGTCTAGCACAAATATATCCTCAATATATATCCTCTAATCTACACTAAACACACTACTTCGATCTAGCACAAATATATCCTCAATATCTATCCTCAACCATTAACACAAAGCTTGATCCAATCACAAATCAACATTGCTAGATCTACCCCAAACCTTAACTCAAGGTTTGAACAAATCAATCAATCAAATCTACTCACAAGTCTTCTCAAAGACTTATCTCAAATATACCTTGTAAGCTTCCATAAAATCTCACACTAATCTATCCACAAGTCCTCTCTAGAACTTGTCCAATCTGCTCAACAAGTCCTCACTAGAACTTGTCCAATATGCTCAACAAGTCCTCACTAGAACTTGTCCAATTTGCTCAACAATCTCTATCCTCAAACTCTGTATTGTAAGCTTCCACAAAAGCTCACATAACTCTATCCATAAGTCTTCTCAAAGACTTGCCTCAAATCTACTCAACAAGTCCTCACTATAACTTGTCCAATCTCATAGAAACATAAAGAGAATTGTTAGAGACTCAATATGCTTCACATTCACCACAATGCTCAATCAATTTCAATCACTCTTTTTATCGTAGAAACATATAGATAATTGTTAGAGACTCAATACATTTCACATACACCACAATTACTTTCACTTTCTCTTTTATCATAGAAACATATAGATAATTATTAGAGACTCAATATACCTCACACTCACAAACTCTCAATCACTTTCAATCTCTATTTTAACACAAACATATAGAGAATTGTTAGAGACTCAATATTTTTCACATTCATCAACACTCAACTTCTTTCTCAAATCAATTCAGAATATAGAACAATATTTTTCACAGAACTTGAACTATCACAACAACACATCCACTTGACTAGGCTCAACAAATCACTTTATGAAATAATCCTTTGCTCACAAATCCTAGTCTAAACTTATGAACTTTCACTAAAATCTTCCAACAATGCTTATTAACCAATCTCTCATAACAATGATACGCATGATCTTTGCAAACCCTAGTTCAAGTTCTTCACTCAACTAATTGCTTCAACAACAATGCTTATCTCACATAACAATGATACTCATGATCTTTTACAACTTTACATAACAATGATACTCATGATCTTTGCAAACCCTAGTTCAAGTTCTTCACTTAACCAGTCACTTTAACAACAATTCTTATCAAACAAGGTTACTTTTCTTAACCTCTATTCCAGAAAACCTTGAAGCATTAATTCAAAACACACTCAACAAGGAAAACTTAACAAAGTCCTTTTCACTCCAATATTATTTTTATAAAACCTCAATCAATCACTTCAACCAAAGAAGAATATGTCCATACCTTTTATTTTATGTAGAAGTGACCTTAGAAAAACCTGTCTCAATCACAATTTTCACTTTTGCCAATTTCAATAGTTAGATGATAAAATATCACACTAACCTCTTCACAAAATAATTCTCAATTACAAAGATTAATCAAAATTAATTACACCTTATTTATCCTTCTTAAAATAATATCCAACACCACAAATATTTAATCAAAACACTTCTTCAAAAACTCTAACTCATCAAAAGAACATCTCAATAATTCAATTTCATCACAACCCTTTTTAGAAAAATATCTCAACAATACTTTAAACTCTACTTATGACTCCCTACTTAATATTGCATTAGTTAAATAAATTACTTTATAAAATAATGCAATAAGTCAATCTCTCATTTTTCTAAAGTAAAGCAAAATTACCCTAGCTTTTACTTTAGCAACAAATAACCCTTTATAAAATTATTTCCTCAACACACCACTTAACTTTCACCTTATCCCTCCTAAACCTTAGCAAATTAAATTAAAAATTAATTTTCAAAAACTTGTTACCACTTTTCTTAATCCGTGGGGCTCGAACATAGCACAGTCCTCTTACAACACCTTGGTCGCGGCTTCCACACCGTGTGAGCCATGTGCTCCACTTGGAGCCACAAAGCGCAATACACACTTTAACTTCCTCTCAAAACTTAAGAGCCCTTGGCTCTTCCTGTGATGCGGTGATAACCAAACTTCGCTAGAGGCACTTAATTTAAATTTTGCACGAGATCCTCTTATAATGCAAATGCTTTTATTTTGTAAAGGCTCTATGGACTTGGGAAAAATATATTGAAGAGCATATTCAAGAAGAGTATATTAAAGTTTCAAACTCTGACTTTTTTGAAAATTATGTTCAGCGGTTAAATCAGTGGTTAAATTGGATCTTAGAGAATTTTGACTTTTCAGAAGATACTATTCAGTGGGTAAATTGGTTGTTAGAGGAGCAACCTGAAGAGGAGGTTCCTGAAGAAGAGGTTCCTGAAGAAGAGGTCCTTGAACAGGAGGTTCTTGAACAAGAGGAGAATAAGGTATTAATACCTTATGTATTCCTTGTCACACATGTCGGTGGAGGGAAATACTTTGGGGAGTCAGGACTAACATTTGTCTTTGGATTATATTAATTTATAATTATTTTAAGTTCAAAAGAAATTAAATATTTTAAATCTTATTTGGGCTTTATTAAAATAAAATCCTCCTTAGGTTTTAGAAAACCTTTTTTATTTTATTTATAACGATTTAAATTCAAAATAATTTAAATAATTAAATATTTAAATATTTTATTTTGTACTTCACATAATATTTAAAAATAAACATTATGAAGCTCTTTTGCCACCAAAATTTTGCATTAATTTTTTTGTCCTTTTTACATCAATGACAATTCATCCTTGACATCAATGACAACTTCATCTACTCAAAATGTCCAACAATCTCCTCCTTTGTCATTGATGGCAACCCAGTTATCTTTTCAAATTTTCTTAACCTGAATCTGTCCTGCTCCCCCTAGGAAACTGCTCCCCTAACTCAATGCTCTCTTCTTAAATCAAATCTCTTCCCCTTACTTAAATCTCTCCCCCTTTGACATCAATGGAAAAGGATCACCTTTAGGGCTCAGGGCTAAGAATGATTCTCCTAGCTTAGTCCCTCCCCCACATCCACTTGAGGTGGTTAATTTTTGGGTGGGAGTATTTCTACTCCCAAAAAACACTATTCTTTACCTTTGTCCTATTTCCTTCTCATCTGATCCTTATGATTCCTTTGACTATTCCTATTCATGTCCATGTTCCAATTTCTATCCATATTCTTGTTCCTATTCATATCCATATTCCTATTTTTATTTTTGTTTCTATTCATATCCATATTCCTGTTCCTATTCCTGTTCCAGCTTGATTTTGGAATGTATGCTCTACACAACTTTGTTGTATGTCCATCATTATTGCACTTGTAACACTTAATATTATTATTCCTTGAAGGTGCAAATGTCTTGGGATTTCTCCTGGTGAAGCCATATCTATTTCTATCATGGACCCCAGAATTCATTGCTTTATGACCAAATTCATTACATGAGTAGCAATACCCATGGAAAAGCTACCTATTTATGAAGTTCCCATACTCCTATCTTTCATGTGTCCTGCATTGTGAAGCCATGTGCCAAAATATGTGACATGAGAAACATCGTCCATTAAAATTTCCTTACCTTAACCTCATAGGTCTCTTAGTCTCTTTTTCTCTATGTTGGTTCCTGTTCCATCTGTTTCTTCTTTGTGCATTGTTTCTTTCCTTGTTGAAATTTTTGCTATCCAAATCATCCTCAGAAGTCTCACTTTCTCTTACACTATCTTCTTCTAAAGTTTCTTCTTCTTCAAAACTTGAGGTTGACTTTTCTTCTTGTTTATTTTGAGCATGTTCAAAACCAAGACCTGTTTTGCTTAATGTAGGCTTTTGTGACTTGATAATCTTATTCAAATTCTTTGAAATTATTCCAAACTTGTGTAGCTTATACTTAGAATTCTCTACTTCTTCCCTTAGTAGGGCTACTTCTTGTTCTAACTTTTCACATTCTAAGATATTTGTTTCTAAATTATCCTTGAACTTCTTTGTCTTAGCCATTGAATTATTTAGATCCTCTATAAGCTTTCCTCTCTCTTCATAACATTCCTGAACCTGAATCTCAAGTTGGGAGTTTTACTTTCTTATCTTATTTAAATTTTTAAGATCATAAATAAGATCTCCCTCAAGATAAAATCCTCCTTTTTATGATTCTTCCTCTATTTGTTTGCCTTTGTCAACATCTTCATTTTCTTTTGACCTGTATTCTATAGGATCACCTTCTTATTCTTCTAGTGCCATTAGAATATTCTCTTCTGGTCCTTCAAGTGCATCCTCATATTCATCATCATTGAAACTGAAACCATTCCTTGTAAAACTATCTTCAAGATGTCCAAAATTACCACATATAAAACACTTGAGAATTATTGGTGACCTTTTCTGAACTTCTTATTTTTATTCAATAAGAAATAGGACTTCATATTTATCATTACTTGAATAACTAACATCACTATCACTTGAGTACTTACTTGTCTTGTCTGCATAGTAGCTTCTCTTTTGTCTTTGAAAGAACTTCTTTTCTTGTTTACCTTGTTCACACTTGCCTTTCTTTTGGTACCTATATCTTTTTGATTCCCTGTTCTTATGATCCTATTTTTCTTCATTATTGCTATTTTTGGATTCTTGACAATCAGTTGCATAGTGACCATACTTTCCACAATTGAAACATCTAATAGATTTTGCATCCTTAAATCTTCTTGAATCTTTATTCCTTCTACCATAATTTGCTTCTTCATCACTGGATGACTCATTGCTTGAATTTGACTTCTTTCCCTTTGTCTTATTAATTTATTTGAAAGCTACTTCCTTCTGGAGATTAGGTTCCTATTTTATTCATAACTCAAAAGTTGTAAGAATACCAAGTAACATATCTCTTGTCAAATAATCACCATCATTTTCTTCTTCTATAGCTGAAGTCTTTTCACTAAACCTTGTTGGGAGAGACCTTAAGATCTTATCACAAACATCAACTTATTCAACATTAATTCCAAGTCCTTGCATGGCATTAACAACCTCATCTACCCAAAGTAGATAAGTTTTCCTCATTCTTCATTATTAATTCTTCAAATTATCCTTTGATATTTTGCATCTTTGCCTTTTTCACACTTTTATCTCCTTCATATATGCTTTACAACTTATCCCAAATTCCTTTTGCATCTTGACAATGCATAAATTTTATGAATTTTGTTCTATGCAAACCTCTCATTATTGCATTCATTGCTTTTGTATTGTAATATTATAGAAGCTTACCTTCCTTATCTATAGGTGGATTAGCTGGTGGTATGTATCCATTTTCAACTACTTTCCAAATTTTATTTCCAAGTGCCTTCAGATGAATCTTCATTCTCATACTCCAAAATATATAATAACTTCCATAAAAGAATGGTGTTGAATTATATGAGGACCCATTATTTGAATCCGTTATGTTCTTGAAAGCTTTTCCTTCAAACTGTTAAACTATTTTGAAGGAACCTGCTCTGATACCAATTGAAGAACACAAGCTTATACTGAGAGGGGGGTGAACAATATAAGACCACTTTTTACTTTTATTTCCCAATAAATATTATGCAATGTAGATAGCAATATCAATATTAGTAATCAAAGCAATGCATAAATCACCACACATAATAGAGACACTAATTTAACGTGGTTCACCCAATGTGGGCTACTCCATGGAGAAAATATTTCACTAAAATTTTCTCAATCAATCTTGTGGGAATCCTTTCCCTATTAAAATGTTTATGGACCTTTGTCCAAAGGAGACACCAATCCCCTAATCAAGTTCATGGATCTATATCCACAGGAGAACTCCTTTCTCCTTAGCTTTGGCTAGTGATATTCTAGAAGAACTATTGCCTCCACTACTCTAGCTAATGGATCTCTATCCACTGAAGACACCTATCCTTACTGCCATGGCTAATGAATATCTATCCACTAGATATTTTTGTCCTCTATACTTTATCACCTCCAAAGCTTACTCTAATATCTATCCCAAATATGTACTAAACACAGTCCTTCAGTCTAGCAAAAATTTTCTCAATCTCTGTCTTTGGTCTGGCACAAACCTATCCTCAAATCTACACCAAACTCTATCCTCAAATTTGTAATAAACATAGTCCTTCAATCTAGCACAAATCTATCCTCAATATCTATCCTTTGATATACACTAAACACAGTCCTTCGGTCTAGCATAAATCTATCCTCAATCTCTGTCCTCTGATCTGCACTAAACACAATCCTTCAGTCTAGCACAAATATATACTCAATATTTATCCTCTGATCTACACTAAACATAGTCCTTTGGTCTAGCACAAATCTATCCTCAATATTTGTCCTCAAGCCTTAACACAAAGCTTGATACAATCACAAATCAATACTGCTAGATCTACCCCAAACCTTAACTCAAGGTTTGAACAAATCAATCAATAAAATATACTCACAAGTCTTCTCAAAGACTTATCTCAAATCTACCTTATAAGCTTCCACAAAAGCTCACACTAATATTTCTACAAGCTCTCTCTAGAACTTGTCCAATATGCTCAATAAGTCCTCACTAGAACTTATCCAATCTGCTCAATAAGTCCTCTCTAGAACTTATCCAATCTGCTCAACAATCTCTATCCTCAAACTCTATATTGTAAGCTTCCACAAAATCTCACACAACTCTATCCACAAGTCTTCTCAAAGACTTACCTCAAATTTGCTCAAAAAGTCCTCACTAGAACTTGTCCAATATCATAGAAACATAAAGATAATTGTTAGAGACTCAATATGCTTCACATTCACCAGAATGCTCAATCACTTTAATCACTCTTTTTATCACATAAACATATATATAATTGTTAGAGAATCAATATATTTCACATACACCACACTTAATTTCACTTTCTCTTTTATCATAGAAACATATAGAGAATTGTTAGAGACTCAATATGTTTCACATTCATCAACACTCAACTTCTTTCTTAAATCAATTCAGAACATAGAACAATTTGTTTCACAAAACTTGAACTATCACAAAAACACATCCACTTGACTAGGCTCAACCAATCACTTTATGAAATAATCCTTTCTCACAAACCCTAGTCCAAACTTATGAACTTTCACTCAAATATTCCAACAATACTTATCAACCAATCTCTCATAACAATTATACTCATGATATTTGCAAACCCTAGTTCAAGTTCTTCACTCAACTAATTGCTTCAACAACAATGCTTATCTCACATAACAATGATACTCATGATCTTTGATAACTTCACATAAAAATGATACTCATGATCTTTGCAAAACCTAGTTCAAGTTCTTCACTTAACCAATCACTTCAACAACAATGCTTATCAAACAAGGTTACTTTCCTTAACCTCTATTCCAAAAAACCTTGAAGCTTTAATTGAAAACATACTCAACAAGGAAATCTTAACAAAGTCCTTTTCACTCCAATTTTATTTTTAGAAAACCTTAATAAATAGCTTCAACCAAAGAAGAATATGCCCATACCTTTTATTTTATGTAGAAGTGACCTTAGAAAAACCTGTCTCAATCACAATTTTTCTCTTTTGCCAATTTCAATAGTTAGATGATAAAATATCACACTAACCTCTTCACAAAATAATTCTCAATTACAAAGATTAATCAAACTTAATTACACCTTATTTTTCCTATAAAAAATAATATCCAACACCACAAATATTTAATCAAAACACTTCTTCAAAAACTCTAACTCATCAAAAGAACATCTCAATAATTCAATTTCATCACAACCCTTTTTAGAAAAATATCTTAACAATAATTCAAACTCTGCTTATGACTCCCTACTTAATATTACATTAATTAAATAAATTACTTTATAAAATAATGCAATAAGTCAATCTCTCATTTTTCTAAAGTAAGGAAAAATTACCCTAGCTTTTATTTTAGCAACAAATAACCCTTCATAAAAATTATTTCCTTAACACACAACTTAACTTCCACCTAATCTCTCTTAAACCTTAGCAAATTAAATTAAAAATCAGTTTTCAAAAACTTGTTACCACTTTTCACAATCCGTGGAGCTCGAACATAGCACAGTCCTCTTACAACGCCTTGACCGCGACTTCCACGTCATGTGAGCCACGTGCTCCACTTGGAGCCACAAAGTGCAATATGTGCTTTGAATTCCTCTCAAACCTTAAGAGCCCTTGGCTATTCCTTTGATGTTGCGGTAACCAAACTTTGCTGGAGGCACATAATTTGAATTTTGCATGAGCTCATTTTATAATGCAGATGCTTTTATTTTGGATGCATAAAATCTTCTTCCAAAATTTGGAATGGTTAAGGTATTAATACCTTATGCCTTCCTTGTCACACACGTCAACGGAGGGAAATACGTTGGGGAGTCGGCGCTAACATTTGTCTTCGAATTATATTAATTTATAATTATTTTAAATTCAAAATAATTTAAATATTATAAATTAAATATTTTAAATCTTCTTTGGGCTTTACTATAATGAGCCTCCTTAGGTTTTAGAAAACCTTTTTTTATTTTATTTATAATTATTTAAATTCAAAATAATTTAAATATTATAAATTAAATTTTAAATATTTTATTTTGTGCTTCACATAATATTTAAAAATAAACATTATGAAGCTCTTTTGCCACCAAAATTTTGCATTACTCCTTTTGTCCTTTTGTCATCAATGAAAATTTATCCTTGACATCAATGACAACTTCATCTACTCAATTATAGTAGCTCATGAAGTTATACATTTAGCAGCTTAAAGAAAAGATAAAGCTATGATATTAAAACTTGATATGAGTAAAGCCTATGATAGGGTTAAATGGAATTTTCTTTTGTAGTTTTAGATAAGTTTGTTTTTGGGAAGAAATGGGTTAGATGGATTAAAGCTTGTGTCTCTATAGTTTCTTATTCAGTGTTGGTCAATGGGTTAGTGACAGAATATTTTAAATCTAAGAGAGGTCTTAGACAAGGAGATCCTTTATCTCCTTATTTTTTCATTATTATGGTATAAGTTTTGAGTAGGAACTTAAATAAGGCTTACAAATATGGTCTTATAAGTGGACTTAAGGTTAGTAATAACATCGATAACATCACCTATCAATAGTTTGTAAAAGATACAACCCTTTTTGGAAGGACAAGGATAAGTAGAGCTTTGAATAAATTTTTAAAAGAGTACGAAAGAGCTTTAGGAAAAAAATTAATAGGACTAAATCCAAAATTTACTTAATTAACACTTCTGCTAATATCAAAGCAAGAAATTATAGGTTGCTTCAAATGGAGGAGGTAAATTTACCAAAAACTTATCTGGGGATGCCTCTATTTGAGGGGAGAATGAGGATAGATATATGGAATCCAGTTATTAGTAAAGTTCAAAATAAACTTCCATCTTGGAAAGGTAAATAGTTATCTTTAGCAGGAAGAGTGCAGTTAATTAAGTCAGTATTACAAGCCATTCCATATTATTATATATCTTTGTATTCTATACCAAAATCAGTTGAAAAAGTTTAATATTTATTATGTAATCATTTTTATGGTCAGGTTTACATGATAAAAGGAAATTTTCTTTGGTGAAATGAAGCAAGTTGTGTGATGATAAAAATAGGGGAGGTCTTGGTTTAAGAGCTCTTACAGATGCAAAATTAGCTCTTAGGGGAAAAGTTATATGGAGATTGTACAAAGGGAGTCAAATTCAATGGGCAAGAATTCTTCTTAGTAAGTATGTTGATCCCAATGACCCAATTTTAATATTTACTGCTTTCTCTCTTCCAAATGGTTCTACTCTTTGGAATGGTTTAAAAAATATATTGATATTATGATTAAAGGTTTAATATGGGTGGTGGGAATTGGAGAAAAAATTCCTATTTGGATAGATACGTGGTGTCGTAAAAAAACACTCAATTTAGATCCAGTTTTGAAACCTTGGATGAGATTTCTTCAAGACAAATACGATTATAGGGTTTCAAAGATTTTGTAGAAGGATCAAGAAGGAAGATACAAATGGAAAGAATATATTTTTTACAAGTATACAAGATATTTATGCTAGGAGGAAATTGAGTATAAAGATAACAACTATAATTATTCTGAGGAGTACCAAGGATAAATTGATTTGGGAGTTGAATAGCTCAAGAGAATACACAACAAGAAGTGGATATAATGTTCAACACCAACATAATAATAATATCACTAGAATTTGGAGAGATATTTGGGATAGCCCAAGCATTCCTAAAATCAAAATTTTTGTTTCGCTAGTAGGTCATAGAAGAATTTTATCTTGGGATAAAATTATGAAAAGGGGTTTTCATGGCCCCTCTAAATGTGTTTTCTGTAATAAGGAGGAGGAGAGTATTGACCATCTCTTAGGACATTTCTCAATTATCTGGAATCTATGGCAATGGATTCTTAATATGTTTGGTAAATGCATGGTGATGAATAGCAAAATTGAACATTGGTTAAAGCAATGGTAAAGCACTTATAAAAGTGAGGCTTTATAAACAATATGGGATATTTCAAAAGATACAATGCTTTGGACTATATGGCTAGAAATGAATAGAATTTTTTTAAAGGACATGAAAGTAGTTTAGAGGTAATGAAAAATAATATTTTTTTAGCCATAGAGGAGTCTAAACCAACCCTATCAACTCACCCTATCCCTAATTTGGAAGCATAGAGTCTTGATAGATGGAGTCAAGTCATTAAATGGAATAATGATATAGGGTACAAGGAAGCATAAATAAGGTAAATAATATAAAGTACACACCACCAGATGTGGAGTGGGTTAAGTTAAATTTTTATGGAGCATCTAAAGGAAACCCAGGACCAGCAGGAGGAGGAGGAATAATTAGAAATAAAAGAGGAGAGATTTTATATCAATATGCTTGCAATTGTGGATTTTGAAGAACACAAGCTTATACTGAGAGGAGGGGTGAACAATATAAGACCACTTTTTACTTTTCTTTCCCAATCAATATTATGCAATGTATAGATAGCAATATCAACAATAGTAATCAAAGTAATGCACAAATCACCACACATAATAGAGACACCATAATTTATATGGTTCACCCAATGTGGGCTACTCCAAGGAGAAAATATTTCACTAAAATTTTCTCAATCAATCTCTTTGGAATCCTTTCCCTATTACAATATTTATGGACTATCTATCCAAAGGAGACACCAATATCCTATAAATCAAGTTCATGGATATCTATCCATAGGAGAACTCCTTCTCCTCTTCTCTGGCTGGTGATCCTCTAGAAGAATATTGCCTCCACTGCACTGGCCTATGGATCTCTCTCCACTGAAGACTCTTTTCCTCACTCAGAAGACCTATCCTCACTACCCTAGCTAATGGATCTCCATCCACTGGAGACTATTGTCCTCTTCTCTGTCACCTCCAAAGCTCTATCTCAAATTTGCACTAAACATAGTCCTTCGGTCTAGCACAAATATACTCAATCTCTATCTCTAGTTTGGCACAAACCTGTCCTCAAATATGTACCAAACTCTATCCTCAAATCTGCACTAAACATAGTCCTTCGATCTAGCACAAATCTACTCAATATCTATCTCTAAACCTGTCCTTAAATATGTACCAAACTCTGTTCTCAAATCTATACTAAAAATAGTCCTTCGGTCTAGCACAAATCTTCTCAATATCTATCTCTAGTCTGGCACAAACCTATCCTCAAATATTTACCAAACTCTATTCTCAAATCTACACTAAACATAGTATTTCAGTCTAGCACAAATCTGCTCAATCTCTGTCCTCAAGCCTTAACTCAAGGCTTGAATCAAATCTCTCTACAATCTCTCCCTAAACCTTAACTCAAGGTTTGAAAAAAATAATCAATCAACTCTGCTCTACAAGCCTTCTCAAAGACTTACCTCAAATATGCTCAACAAGTCCATACAGAACTTGTCCAAATATTCTCTACAAGTTCTCTCTAGAACTTGCTCAAATATGCTCAACAAGTCCACACAAAACCTGCTCAAATCTGCTCAACAAGTCCACATAGAACTTGTCCAAATATGCTCTACAAGTCCTCTCTAGAACTTGCTCAAATCTACTCCACAAGTCCTCTCTAGAACTTGCTCAAATCTGCTCAATAATTCCTCTCAAGAACTTATCCAAATCTGCTCAATATTTGTATTGTAAGCTTCCACAAAAGCTCACACCAAATATATCCACAAGTCTTCTCAAAGACTTACCTCAAGTCTGCTCAACAAGTCCACACTAGAACTTGTCCAATCTCATAGAAACATAAAGATAATTGTTAGAGACTCAATATGTTCTACACTTATCACAATGCTCAATTACTTTCATTCACTCTCTTAGAAACATAAGGAGAATTTTTAGAGACTCAATATATTTCAAATTCAACTCAATGCTCAATAAAATCAATTCAGAATATAAGATAGTTTATTTTATGGAACTTGAACAATCACTTCACTCATCCACTTGACTAGGCTCAACCAACTCTACTCAACCAATATCTCAATGATACAATCCTTTCTTACAAACCCTAGTCCAAGCATATGATACTTCACTCAAAATGTTTCCAACATGCATCAACAACAATGCTTATAAAACAACTCTCACATAACAATGATACTCATGTTATTTTCAAAACCTAGTTCAAGTTCTTCACACAACCAATTGCTTCAACAACAATGCTTATAAAACAACTCTCACATAACAATGATACTCATTTTCTTTTCAAACCCTAGTTCAAGTTCTTCATACAACCAATGGCTTCAACAACAATGCTTATAAAACAAGGTTTTAATAATAACTCTTTATTCCAAAAAACCTTGAAGCATTAACTCAACACACTCAATAGGAAACCCTAATCAAGTCCTTTTCACTCCAAACTTATTTTTAGAAAACCAATCAATCAACTCAACTATGGAAGAATGTCCTCATACCTTTTCTTGATGATGAAGGAATTTCAAGAAACTGCCACAACAATAAAACACTTCTTTTCCAAGCTCAAGAAGGTTAGTTAACAATACAAGGCATATAATAATTCATGAATACACCTTATTACTCCAATATTAAAATAATATCCAACACCACAATAATTTGAATATTCACTTCTCAAAACCCTAGGACATCACAAATTGATCTCAATCAAACATATTTGTCATAAGCCACTTCAGAATTTTATTCTTCAAAAATCAATCTACTTTTCTACTTATGACTCCCTATTTTATTATTGCATTTTAAAGATAAAACCTTTAATAAATAATGCAATAACTAATTTTCCTTTTCTAAGGTAAAAGAGCTTTTATCCACCAATTAAAATTTCACCTAACACTTTTATAAAACCCACAAAACTCCTTTTTAACTTAGGCACTAATCAAACCATTTACCTCCTTATTTCTCCTAAGTCTAACCTTAGCCTAAGTCAAAAATCAAATATTAAAATAAAAGAATGTTACCACTTTGGCTTTGCACGAAGCACTTCTCTCCTTAAGTGCTTTCACCTTGGCTCCCAATTATGTGGAGCCACGTGCTCCCTTGGAGCCTTCACTCCCTTGCACCCTTTGATTTCCACAAGCCACGTCTTGGCTTCTTCTCTCACGCTGCCCTAAGTCTTTGCATGAACTGCTGTTTCACGAGGAGAAATTTTGCAAAGCTCGAAGATCAATTATTTTAGTGGATGAGAGGATGCATAACCTTTGAGAAGGCTATGGTATTAATATACCATATGCCTTCGTTCATTCATGTCGGCTATGAAACGTGAATACATCGACGGATGGGGGTAGACCTTGCCCATAAATAAACTTGGCACCCAAGCTTTGAAATCATGCGCCCAAACTTTATAACATGTGCCTAATTTTTATTAAGGCACCCAACCTTTGGCTTTAATTTAATTTATTAAATATAATAAATTAAATTCTTTTTAAGAATTTAATTATTATAATTTAATAATTAAATAGCTTTGGTCTTTTAAACCCAACTTTAGTCCTCCTTGGTTTTTAGAAAAACCTTGTAATTTGCCCATATGGTTTTAATGAAAACCAGTTAACTTGACATCATTGGTTTTAACAAAAACCATTTAACTTACCACCTTTGGTTTTAATAAAAACCATTAATATTGCCACCATTGGTTTTAATAAAAACCATTAAAATTGCCACCATAGGTTTTAATAAAAAACCTTTCAAATCTACCATTCATAATGTTGTGAGGTGTGCTATGATGTCTTTTCACTTGCACCTTTCAACCTTACGACGTCAATGGTGATTTGCTTCTTGGCATCAATAAAAACTTCATGTTTTGACATAAATCAACAATACCATATTTCTATCTTGACATCAATGACAACTAAATGAGCTCAAAATGTCCAACAATCATCCCCTTTGTCATTGAAGGCAACCCAACTTATTTTTACCGAAAACTTGATATTTCCTTTGTTATGATCCCCTAGGGACATTGCTCCCCTTGGCTCAATGCTCTCTCCTCTTTTCTCAAATACCAAATCTCTCCCCCTTACTAAAATCTCTCCTCCTTTGACATCAATGGCAAAGGGTCACCTTTGGGGCTCGGGGCTAAGAATGAGCCTCTTAGCTTAGCCCCTCCCCCACCTCCTCTTGAGGTGGTTAATTTTGGGGTGGGAGTATTTCTACTCCCAAAAAGCACTATTCTTTACCTTTATCCTCTTTTCTTCTTATCTGATCCTTCTGTTTCCTCTGACCATTTATTTCCATGTCCATGTTCCTATCCATGTCTACATTCATGTTCCTATTTTTGTTCATATCCATGTTCTTATTTTTGTTCATATTCATGTTCATGTTTATGTTCTTGTTCCTGTTCCTTCTTGATTCTGGAATGTCTGCTCTACACCACTTTGTTGTGTGAAAATCATTATTACACTTATAACACTTAATGTTATTATTCCTTGGAGGTGCAAATATCTTAGGATTTCTCCTAGTGAAGCCATATCCTCTTCTATCATGAACCCTACAATTCATTGCCTTGTGACCAAATTGATTACATGAGTAGCAATACCCATGGAAAATATGTATGTTCCCATATTCCTCTCTTTCATGTGTCCTACACTATGAAGCCATGTGCCCAAACCTATGACATGAAAAACATATTCCATTGAATTTTCCTTGTCTTGACCTCATTGGTCTCTTAGTCTCTCTTGACCTATTCTGATTGTTGTTCCATATGTATCTTATTTGTGCATTGTTCCTATTTTTGTTGAACTTTTTGTTGTCCAACTCATCCTCAGATGTCTCACTTTCTCTTACACTATCATCTTCTTCTGAAGTTTCTTCTTCTGAAGTTTCTTCAGAACTTGAGGTTGACTTTTCTTCTTATTTCTTTTGAGCTTGTTCAAAACCAAGACCTATTTTGTTTGTTGACCTTATTTGTACCTTGATCATCTTATCCAAAATATTTGAGCTCTTTCCAAACTTGTGTAGCTTACTCTTGGAGTTTTCTAAGTCTTCTCTTAGTAGGGCCACTTCTTGTGCTAAATTTTCACATTCTAATATCTTTGCTTCTAACTTATCCTTGAATTTCTTTGTCTTAGCCTTTGATTTCTCTAGATCCTCTATAAGCAGTCTTCTCTCTTCATCACATTCTTGAAACTGAAACTCAAGTTTAGAGTTTTGCTTTCTTACCTTATTTAATATTTCAAGAGCATAGATGAGTTCTCCCTTGAGATCATATCCATCCTTTTCTGAATATTCCTCTATTTATTTGCCTTTGTCCACATCTTCATTTTCTATTGGCTTGTCTTCTATAGGATCACCTACTCCTTCTTCTAATTCCATTAGAAGGTTTTCATCTGGTCCTTCAAGTGCATCCTCATATTCATCATCATTGAAACTATAACCATCCCTTGTACAACTATCTTCAAGATGTCCAAAGTTACCACATCTAAAACACTTGAGAATTATTGGAGTCCTTTTCCTAACTTGTTCTTTTTCTTCAATCATAAATAGGACTTCATCTCTATCATTACCTGAAAAACTAGCATCACTATCACTTGAGTACTTACTTGCCTTATCTGCATAGTAGCTCCTCTTTTTCCTTTGAAAGAACTTCTTCCCTTGTCTACTTTGTCCATCCTTGCTTTTCTTTTGATGCTTGTATATTTCTGATTCCCTGTTCTTGTGATCCTATTTTTCTTCATCATTATTATTCTTAGCTTCTTGAAAGTCAGTTGCATAATGACCATACCTTCCACAATTGAAAAATTTAACAGATCTTGTATCTCTAGATCTTCTTGAATCCTTATTCCTTTTGCCATAATTTTCTTCTTCATCACTAGATGACTCATTGCTTGATTCTGACTTCTTACCCTTTGTCTTCTTGATTGCTTTGAATGTTGCTTATTTCTGAGGATTTGGTTCCTCTTTTGTTCTCATCTCAAATTTTGTAAGAATACCAAGAAACATATCTCTTGTCAAAGAATCACCATCCATTGACACTTCTATAGCAGAAACCTTTTCACTGAATCTTTTTGGAAGAGTTCTTAAGATTTTATCACAAACATATGATTCATCAATATTCATTCCAAGTCCTTTCATATCATTAACAACCTCATCAATTTGAAGTAGATAAGTACTAATATTTTCCTCATCCTTCATTCTTAATGCTTCAAGTTGTCCTTTGAGATTTTGTATCTTTGCTTTCTTGACATATTTATCTCCTTCATATATATTTTGTAGTTTATCCCATATTTCTTTTACAGTTTGATAGTGCATAACTTTCATAGACTCTATTTTATGCAAACCTCTCAAAAGTGCATTCATTGCTTTTGAATTGTAATGTTGTAGGAGCTTACCTTCCTTATATGTAGGTGGATTAATTAAGGGATCATATCCAAATTCAACTACTTCCCAAATTTCATTGCCAAGTTCCATCAGGTAAATCTTCATAATCATACTCCAATATATATAATCACTTCCATAAAATACTAGTGTTGAATTATATGAGGACACATTCTTAGAATCCATTGTGTTCTTGTTAGCTTTTCCTTCAAGTTGTTAAAATCTTCTGAAGGAACCCACTCTGATACCAATTGAAGAACACAAGCTTATACTGAGAGGGGGTGAACAATATAAGACCACTTTTTACTTTTATTTCCCAATCAATATTATGCAATGTATAGATAGAAATATCAATAGTAGTAATCAAAGAAATGCACAAATCACCACACACAATAGAGACACCACAATTTACGTGGTTCACCCAATGTGGGCTACTCCACGAAGAAAATATTTCACTAAAATTTTCTCAATAAATCTCTTGGGAATCCTTTCTCTATTACAATATTTATGGATCTCTATCCAAAGGAGACACCAATCTCCTAAATCAAGTTCATGGATCTCTATCCATAGGATAACTCCTTCTCCTCTACTCTAGATGGTGATCCTCTAGAAGACTAATGCCTCCACTACACTGGCCTATGGATCTCTCTCCATTGAAGACTCTTATCCTCACTCAGAAGACCTATCCTCACTACCTTAGCTAATGGATCTCTATCCAATGGAGACTACTGTCCTCTACTTTGTCACCTCCAAAGCTCTATCTCAAATCTACACTAAACATAGTCCTTCAATCTAGCACAAATCTGCTCAATCTATGTATCTGGTCTAGCACAAACTTGTCCTCAAATATGTACCAAAATCTATTCTCAAATCTGCACTAAACACAATCCTTTGATCTAGCACAAATTTGCTCAATCCTTGTCTCTGGTATGGCATAAAACTATCCTCAAATCTATACTAAAATCTATTCTCAAATATGCACTAAACATAGTACTTCGATATAGCACAAATATTCTCAATCTCTGTCTTTGGTCTGACACAAACCTGCCCTCAAATCTATACCAAACTTTGTTCTCAAATCTACACTAAACACAGTCCTTCAATCTAGCACAAATCTGCTCAATCTCTATCCTCAAGCTTTAACTCAAGGCTTGACTCAACTCTGCTAGATCTACCCCAAACCTTAACTCAAGGTTTGAATAAATCAATCAATCAACTCTATTCTCAAGCCTTCTCAAAGACTTACCTCAAATATGCTCAACAAGTCCACACAGAACTTGTCCAAATCTGCTCTACAAGTCCTCTCTAGAACTTTCTCAAATATGCTCAACAAGTCCACATAGAACCTGCTCAAATTTGCTCAACAAGTCCACACAGAACTTGTCCAAATATGCTCTAAAATTCCTCTCTAGAACTTGCTCAAATCTGCTCCACAAGTCCTTTCTAGAACTTGCTCAAATATGCTCAATAAGCCCTCTCAAGAACTTATCCAAATCTGCTCAATAAATGTATTGTAAGCTTCTATAAAATCTCACACCAAATATGTCCAAAAGTCTTCTCAAAGACTTGCCTCAAGTCTACTCAACAAGTGCACACTAGAACTTGTTCAATCTCATAGAAACATAAAGAGAATTGTTAGAGACTCAATATGTTATACACTTATCACAATGCTCAATTACTTTCATTCACTCTCTTAGAAACATAAGGAGAATTGTTAGAGACTCAATATGTTTTAAATTCAACTCAATGATCAATCAAATCAATTCAAAATATAAGATAGTTTGTTTTATGGAACTTGAACAATCACTTCACTTATCCACTTGACTAGGCTCAACCAACTCTACTCAACCAATCTCTCAATGATAAAATCCTTGCTTACAAACCCTATTCCAAGCATATAACACTTCACTCAAAATGTTTCCAACAATGCTCAATAATAATGCTTATAAAACAAATCTCACATAACAATGATACTCATGTTATTTTCAAACCCTAGTTCAAGTTATTCACACAACCAATGGCTTCAACAACAATGCTTATAAAACAACTCTCACATAACAATGATACTCATGTTATTTTCAAACCCTAGTTCAAGTTCTTCACACAACCAATGGCTTCAACAACAATGCTTATAAAACAAGGTTTTAACAACAATTCTTTATTCCAGAAAACCTTGAAGCATTAACTCAACACACTCAATAGAAAACCCTAATCAAGTCATTTTCACTCCAAACTTATTTTCAAAAAACCAATCAATCAACTAAACTATGGAACAATGTCCTCATACATTTTCTTGATGATGAAGGAATTTCAAGAAACTGCCACAACAATAAGACACTTCTTTGCCAAGCTCAAGAAGGTTAGTTAACAATACAAGGCATATAATAATTCATGAATACACCTTATTAATCCAATATTTTTTTTGGTAAGTTAATAAATTTTATTAAAACATGGCATTTGAAAGGTGCCCTAATGCCTTCTACATCTATAAAAGCAAAATATTATCCAACACCACAATAATTTGAATATTCACTTCTCAAAACCCTAGGACATCACATATAGATCTCAATCAAACATATTTGTCATAAGCCACTTCAGAATTTTATTCTTCAAAAATCAATCTACTTTTCTACTTATGACTCCCTATTTTATTATTGCATTTTAAAGACTAAACCTTTAATAAATAATGCAATAAATAATATTTCCTTTTCTAAGTTAAAAGAGCTTTTATCCACCAATTAAACTTTCACCTAACACTTTTATAAAACCCACAAAACTTCTTTTTAACTTAGGCACTAATCAAACCATTTACCTCCTTATTTCTCCTAATTCTAACCTTAGCCTAAGTCAAAAATCAAATATTAAATAAAAGAATGTTACCACTTTGGCTTTGCATGAAGCACTTCTCTCCTTAAGCGATTTCACCTTGGATCCCAACGATGTGGAGCCACGTGCTCTCTTGGAGCCTTCACTCCCTTGCACCCTTTGATTTCCACAAGCCATGTCTTGGCTTCTTATCTCACGTTGCCCTAAGTCTTCATATGAACTATTGTTTCACAAAAAGAAATTTCACAAAGCTCAAAGATCAATTATTTTAGCGGATGAGAGGATACATAACCTTTGAGAAGGCTATGGTATTAATATACAATATACCTTCGTTCATTCATGTCGATTGTGAAATGCGAATACGTCGGTGGATGGGGATAAACCTTACCCATAATAAAATTGGCACCCAAGCTTTGAAATCATTCACCCAAACTTTATAACATGCGCCTAATTTTTTATTAAGGTGCCCAACCTTGGGATTTAATTTAATTTTTATAATTTAATAATTAAATATCTTTGGTCTTTTAAACCCAAATTTAGTCCTCCTTGGTTTTTAGAAAAACCTTGTAATTTGCCCATATGGTTTTAATGAAAACCAGTTAACTTGACATCATTGGTTTTAACAAAAACCATTAAAATTACCACCATTGGTTTTAATAAAAACCATTAATATTGCCACCATTGATTTTAATAAAAACCATTAAAATTGCCACCATAGGTTTTAATAAAAAAAACCTTTCAAATATGCCATTCATAATATTGCGAGGTGTGCTATGATGTATTTTCACTTGCACCTTTCAACCTTCCAACTTCAGTGGTGATTTGCTTCTTGCCATCAATGACAACTTCATGTTTTGACATAAATCAACAATACCATATTTCTATCTTGACATCAATGACAACTAAATGAACTCAAAATTTCCAACATATTTAAGACAAATAATGAAGTTGAAGCTTGGGAAGCCCTAGAAGGGTTAAAAATATGTAAACAAATGAAATGAAATAGAGTTTGGATGGAAGGTGATTATCTCATAGTAATAAATGCAATTTTGAGGAAAGCAAAGGCTCCATGGAACATACAAGAGATAATGGTGGAAATTCAAGATCTTTCTAAAGAGTTTGAAGAAATAACGTTTACACATATATTAAGGGAAGGAAACAAATGTGCAGATAAGCTAGCCAATAGAGGAGTTTTGGTTGAGGATCGTGAAGTTAACATCTCCTTTCCATGGTTAGAGGAAGTAGAAAGTTTAGTTGAAGCTGGCAAAAATTATTGATTGCCTAAATCAATTAATGATTAAGATTTACTTTAATATTTTCCATTGGTAATATCTATTTTATTGTGTAACAATAATGTGTGATAATGTGTTTCAGGAAGGAAACTAGCAATCCAGATTTGGTAAAGCAGACTATGTTAGTGCGATGTTATGGAAATATTACTCTAATAAGATGCAAGGCATATATAGTAGAGGTGAAGTTTTGGTTTTGTGAAGGCTGCTATAGGAAAATATCAAGAAAGATGCTAAATTTTGGAGTAATTTTATTCATACCAAGATTTGAAAAGATCCAAAAAATGAAAATCAAGAATTCAGATATTTTATGTAAAATGATGTAGGTTTATAACAATAGCATCTCAATTCGGGGATTGCTTCAACGTTTTTGAGCTCTGGCGATTTGGCGGGAAACTTTCTGAACTGTCGCTGGCCGAGGCTCTAGGGTTTCTGGTGGGAAGATTCTACCAGGGACTCAGGTGGTTTGTTGTTGTTTTTAGCTGACGGCTCTTTCGTTGCCCCGGGAGAGCCCAATGGGGTCTCCTCCAGGATTTCTCGATGGGAAGAAGACCTCTTATGCCGAGATATTAAGAGAAAATCCTACGTCTTCCTCCGATGAAGCTCAGTGGAGTGCTTACCATTCGCTATCCAGGAATGCGGGCAAGGGTTCTCCTGTGCATAGAGTCAATGGATGTCTCCCGTAATCTGCTTCCAGATCGAAGATTTTCATAGAACCAGATCTGGTCGAGGACACGATCAACTACCGTGCTACTCATGATCTGATTTGCAAATTCATGGGCATCCGACCCACCCTGCACTTTCTGCACTCCTGGGTGAGACAAAACTGGGAGCCTATCGGTGAGTACTCCTTATGGCCCATAAGCAATGGGTATTTTATTATTAGTTTTTCCTCCTTAGTGGATAGAAACAGAGCATTTGAATCAGAAAAGAGGAGCCATGGCCCGGCAGGGCTATTTGTCCAACTGTGGAGAGCAGGCTTCGACCCTCGCATTGAGCCCATGGCTATCCCGGTTTGGATCCGTCGTATGCTCTCCCGATGGAGTTTTGGGGTGAGCAGATTCTTGAATTGATAGGTAACTCTCTAGGTAGATATTTGGGAGTTTCCAAAGATACCATAGAAGGAAACACTGCTGTTTATGCGAGAATTTGTGTAGAATTGGATATTAGCCAGCCGCTACCAGCTGAGATGGAACTGGAGTTAGCAGGACACTCCTGGATACAACAGTTAGACTATGAAGCCCTACCTTTTCGATGTAGAGTTTGCCATAAGCATGGCCATTTGGAAAGGTTCTGCCCAAATATCTTGAGCACCAAAGCGGATGCTCCTCAGGGAATGCCAAATCACCCCCGAGAGGGTAAGTCCACTCCGGTCAAGGAACCACCCATCATTCCCCTTGGTTCTGATGCCCAGAAAGATGGCTTTGAACAGCAGAAGAGAAGAAGAAACAAAAAGAGAAATGGCAAGGAGCAAGCTCATCCCAAGCCAACCAACCGGTATGAAATCTTCAAATCTCTTGTGGATCAAGAAGACCAAATTATGGAAGGAGTAGATGGGAACCTTGAGGATAATATCATCCTTTCTCATGCTCCTACCTCACCAAACATTGTCCTAGAACAGGTGATTGACTCCTCTGAGATTTTGCAGCTAGAAAACCCAGGGGCATTGGTAATCCACTCCCCAGCATAGCCAGCTATTAAAGATGTCACCATGGGAAATGCAGAAAAGTTAAGAGAAAGACCAGCTCTAGGGATTACCCAGGTGGAGAAGAGGTCGAAAAATAGTAATTCCCAAGGGGTGGGCAGGAAATCCAATAAGGATCTAATTACAGTGCAAGGAGATAAGCTAATCAATGGAGGATTGGCGAGAACAATTGATTCGTATTGCTCCCAAGGTTTCCAATGATTATTAAATCTTGGAATGTGAGGGGTTTAAATAGTAGAACCCATCAATCTGCTGTTCAAAGACTTTTAGAGGGAAGTAAAATAGACTTTCTGCTCATTCAGGAGACAAAAATGTCTTTAGACCTTATGAGTAAAACTGTCAGTCGAATCTGGAGGGGTGCTGGCCATATGGTCGTGGCTGCTCTAGGTGCCTTGGGAGGGATTGCTACTCTTTGGAACCCTTTGGCATGGATAGCAATAGAACATATAGCCTGGAGGGGTGTCCTCACATCTCTTTTTAGGAATATTGTTACAGCTGAACAAGTCTTAATTACAAATTTCTATGGGTCTCAGAACATCGATGGTCAGCGGTCTCAATGGAAAGCTGTTCAAAACATGAGGTCCTCCCGGGAAGATTTTGATTGGATTATTGCTGGGGACTTCAATGCCAAATTATCTTCCAGGGATCAGGAAGGTGGCATCCCAGTTTTGGATACAGGGGACCGGATTTTTATTGCCCAAGTCCAGGACTTTAACCTTGTTGATATCAAAGGCCCTGGTACAAACTTTACCTGAACTAATAAGAGAAGAGAGCCATACAACAGGAGGGTTAAGCTTGACCGGTTTCTGGTCTCGGAGGAAGCTTATGTTAGATGGAATATCAAATTCCAGATTTTGGAGGGCCCAGTCTTAGATCACTCTCTCATTTTGCTGGAGGGAGGGACTATGTCAGGGCAGTATTACAAACCATTTAAATTTGAAAATTTTTGGTTGCAAAAAGAGGACCTCCGAAGGAAAATTCCACGATGGTGGGAAGAAGGTCGTCTCCCTTTTGGGACAGCTATGTTCAAATTTCATAAACAGATTCTTTTTGTTAAGAGTAAACTAAAACAGTGGAGGCAAACTAACAAATCTGATTTCTAGCTCCAACGGGCTCCCTTGTTGGCCAGATGGAATGAGGTGCAAAAACAATTCAGGGAAGGAATCATTTATGAGCATCTTAAATCCGAGGATGATGCTTTACGCAAAGCGGTTGAGGACATTGATAATCAAGAAGAGATCTATTGGAAACAGAGAGCAAGAAACACATGGTTATTAGAAGGAGACAAAAATACAAAATTTTTCCATCGCTCTGCCTGTGCTAGAAGATAATTGAATAACATGGAACTCCTTCACGACGAGAATGGAAACTCTTTTGACACTCTCCCTGATATGCACTCCCACTCAATGGAGTATTTCTCAAACCTCTTTAAGGAAAGTATGGAGCATGATGTGGAAGCCCAAAATGAAGTCATTGATGGCATTCCCTCTATTATCTCTCATGAAGAGAATCAGGCCCTTCTTAAGCCCATTGATCGTGATGAACTCAAGAAGGTGGTCTTTGGGATGTGCACTGGAAAATTGCCTGGTCCTGATGGCTTCCCTATTGAGTTTTTTTAGGCCTTCTGGGATATCCTGGAGGAGGATGTGCTGGCTGTCATTGAGGAGTCACGAACTAACAAAAGAATGCTCAAGGCTCTATATCACACCTTTATTACCTTAATTCCAAAATGAGAGGGGGGGCTCACATTTCTGATTTCAGACCTATTGCCTTATGCAATGTGATTTACAAAATAATCACTAAAATTATGGCTGAAAGACTAAAACCTCTTCTTTAGAATATAATCTCCCCAGAGCAAGGGGGTTTTGTTGAAGGGAGACAGATCTTGGATGGAGTGATCTTGGCTCAGGAGGCTATCCATACTATGCACAATTCAGGTAACAAAGGAATGTTCATCAAACTGGATATGTCTAAGGCTTATGACAGAGTAGAGTGGGGCTTCTTGGTCAAGATGTTGGCAGCCTTTGGTTTTTCTCAGGATCGGATTGCCTGGGTCATGAGCTGTATCTCTATGCCTTCATACTCTGTTTTAATTAAGGGGCTTCCCTCGCCACCTTTTGGAGCCTCTCGGGTCTCCTCCAAGGAGACCCTTGCTCTCCTTATCTCTTTCTCATCTTGGTCGAAGGATTAGGCGGACTCCTCCTGAGAAGAAGACTTCAAGTACAGATAACAGGAATTAAAATCGGGGTTGAAGTTTTGACTCATTTACAGTTTGTGGATGATACTGGATTGGTGGGAGTGGCCAGCCTCAGGGAAGCAAGAGGAATCAAATATTCTCTTAACGTCTACCTCCGGGCCTCTAATAAAGTCATCAATGAAACAAAATCCAAAGTGGTCTTCTTTAATATTGATCAAAGGTCACAAGACAGAGTTATTGAGATCTTGGGATTCACTAGGACCTCCCTTCTTATTGTTTACCTGGGGGTTCATCTGCATTTCAAAAAACTGAAAGCTAATTTCTAGAAGGACCTTTTGGATGGCATCAAAGAGAGAATGAATCACTGGTCTCATAGATGGTTAAGCTATGGGGGCCGTCTGACTTTCCTGCAGTCTGTTATTCAGGCCATGCCAATTTATAAATTCTCTATTCTGGCTGCCCCTCCATCAATTTGGAAAGATCTGGACAAAGTGGCTATTAGTTTTCTTTGGGAAGGTGCCAAAGGAGACAGGAAATGGGCCTTGGTTGGATGGGATAAGGTCACCCAGCCCAAGGAAAAAAGTGGGCTGGGATTAAGAAGCTCCAAGTTTAACAATCAGGCTTTGGCTGGTAAACTATATTGAAGGTGGATTTCCCAGCCAACGTCCCTCTTCAGTAGAATCCTCTCTAGTAAATACTTGGGTCTTGTTCACCCCAATGACTTGGGCCGCTTTCCTTTAGAGGGTAATGGATCATTAGTGTGGTAGGCGCTCAAGCTTGGATCTCGCATTATCAAAGATCAATTGTTCTAGAAAGTTGGGAGAGGAGAGAAGGCCCGGTTCTGGACTGATTCTTGGGATCAGAATCCTCCCATTCTTGCTGTGTTTCCTGAATTGCATCCATTAAAATTAGCTCTAGAAGATAAGGGATGGATCCATATTGAGAGCTACTTCAATACCAGCCAATTGGGGGAGTATAAGGTTCAAAAGGTCAAGCGGATCGGTGAATGGCCTATTCCAATCCCTCCGGAGCAGGCTCCAAATCTAGAAAAAATCTTGTCAGAATGGTTTCTTACTGGGAGAGATGAGGAGGATGAGCTTTCCTGGGGCTTTGGGAACCTTGGGGTTTATACTGTGAAGGAGGGCTATGATTCGATCCTTCCAGAGCCCCCCCCACACTCTTTTCTAGTTCAAGAATGGAGGAAGATTTGGCATCCCAAGGGCTGGCCGAAAGTGAACTTATTTGCCTGGCAGCTGATGCACAATGGAATCCTGACCTTTGAAAATCTCAGAATCAGAGGCATCATTGGTCCTTCCCAATGTGTTTTATGCTATAGGAATGAGGAAACTGCAGATCATCTTCTGTTTGATTGTCCTTTCACACAACAGATTTGGCATCGTTGGTTCTCCCATTTTAAACTTCAAGCTATTGGAGACTTGTCTCGGACCAATTTATGGGAAAGTCTGGAAGAGAGGTAGATTTACATCTAAAGCTCTTCGAACTGGCTTGGGAGCTTGGTTTCCTTTTTATTTGGTGGCAGGTGTGGTTGGAAATAAATGCTCGTATTTTCCGTGAAACCTTCTCTTCGATGGATGGGATATGGCAGGTCATCTGGAGCAAAGTTGTGGAAACCGTTGCCATCTATGCTGAGGAGGAAAATCAGCCTGCTTCAAAGCCTCTGGAAGAGAGAGCTATTGATCTTGAGAGATAGGTAATAAGTTGTTGGAAACCTCCCCCAGAAGGCTGGATCAAAATCAACACTGATGGAGCTGCAAAAGGCAATCCGAGCAATGCTGGAAGTGGAGTAATCTGTCGTGATCATGCTAGGGCTGTGCTCTATTGGGAATTGCAAGGTCTGGGATATGCCACAAACAATGAAGCCGAGGCCTTTGCTATTAAATCTGCTTCCATCTGGGCCGTCAAGCAGGGTCATAGAAAGATAATCATTGAGTCTGATTCCCAAATCCTGGTTGGCGCTCTTGATTGCATGAGGAACTTTGCCTTAAAAGCTTGGAGGCTACGGATTCTGGTCTCCCAAATTAAAGAGCTTTGGAAGGAATTAGAGGATGTGATACCTGTTTATGCTAGTAGATCTCTTAATAAAGCGATTGATTTCCTTGCTAAGATGGGTGCTGAGAGAGAGGTTGGGATGCATCTGCATAGTAATATGCCTGTGGAGGATGCAGAGATTAGACAAGGCCTTGAACAAATTTTGAAATAATGTGCAGTGTTTTTTATGCTAAGGAAATTTTTTGTCGCGATATCGCGACATGTAGTGCTGTCACGGCCTCTAGCTGGAAGCTGTCGTGATATCGCGACAGGTTGAGCCTCCGCGGCCTTTGATGGGTTCCTGTCGCGATATCGTGACATGTCGTGCTATCGCGGTCCTTGTTGAGATCCTGTCGTGATTTTGCACCCCTTTTGAAGTTGAAAAGCAAAGTTGAAATTTTGTCGCGTTATCGTGACAAGTTGGAGAGTGGGAAGCTGCAAGGTAATCTTGTCGCGATATCACGAAACGTTTGGCACTTAAGCGGCTGGGAGGAAAATTGTCGTGATATCGTGACCTGTAGCTCTGTCGCGGCCTCGAGCTGGAAGTTGTCACGATTTTGTGATAGGTTGAGCCTTTGCGGCCTTTGGCGGTTTTCTGGCATGATATTGCGACATGTCGTGCTATCGCGGCTCTTGTTGAGATTATGTCGTGATTTCGTGCCTCTTTTGAAGATGAAGAGCAAAGTTGATAATTCGTTGCGATATCGCGACAGTTTGGTTAACTGGAAGCTACAAGGTATTTTTGTCACGATATCGCGACACGTTTGGCACTTAAGCGGTTGGGAGGATAATTGTCGCGATATCGCGACCCTTTTGTGGCATGAGTGCCGTTTAGAAACTTCGTCGCGATTTCGTGACTCCTTTTGCGTGCAGCTGCCGAGGGCCCTTCCTGTCGTGATATCGTGACATGTCGCGATTTCGCGACATGTCACGATCTCGCGACATGTCGCGATCTCGCGACATGTCGCGATCTCGCGACATGTCGCGTTATCGTGACTGTTGGCACCGACGCGATCGAGACGGGGGTGATTGTAGCGATTTCGCGACATGTCACGATTTCGTGACATGTCGCCTTTTCGTGCCCTGTTGTTTTCTTTGCCCTGGGGTTGCTAGTGCTGCCTTTGTGCTTTGCCCTTGTTGGTTTGCTCTTTGCTCTGGGTCGGGATGTGTTTTCTCCCGTTTGTAATTGGTCTTTGTATTAATACAAGTTTTCATTTTTTCAAAAAAAAACAATAGCATCTCAATTGATATTGTAAGCTCTCAAGATATAAATAAGAGAGATATAATTTGTTAAGTGTGGGGACCCGAGTACAACTCATTTTTATCAAGAAAAAAAAACAATGCACTAACTTCAATACACGAATTCAGCAATCGACACAGTTAAAAATTTCACATCAGATAAAAAGCTTTCATTATTGTTTTTTAAGCCATGGATGCACAATTAAAATATTTATTTTTTTCTATTTGTTCACAGCTAAGTAACACATTTACTCATTTCTAATGACTCTACCGGGATTCTCTACTTCATGCTCATTAACATCTTAAAAAAACATTTAAATAAAAGTATTTATATTAATCCTACCAATTATGCACATAAAATAATAATTCTAATCTTATAAGAAAAGGAAAAATACAGATATAGTAAGCTTTCTCTTAATTAAATTATTTTCCTTTTTAATTTATTAAAAATGCATGTGGAAACAATAAACTTTAATCTATAAGAAAGGAAAAGGTATACATATAGTGACATTTTCTCTTTTAATAAACTCCTTTTCATAAATTTTGCATAAAGGAATTTAAAACTTCGCTTTATACACAAATATGATTCCATACACAATATTCTATCCATTATTATTAAAAAATCTTCTATTCCATTTTTAGTATGCTTGATAAAGGGGATTTATAAAGTTAAATTAATGCATGACTATGCATCATGGATGTGGATCTTACAAACTATATGAAGGTAGTTTATAATCAATTTTCTAAAAATCCTTTCAACAATAGAAGCATATTAATTTGTCTCTTTGGATTGATTAATAATAATAACAAAACTGTTGGATATTCACACATCAAATAAAGTGGCATCTTAATGGAATAAGAAAATCACCTTCTTACTTTTGATTTTAAAACATCCATTTTATATAGACATAAGTATAACTCATTGGTTATGTAAATGAACAATACTATAATATTGAAGAAAAACTACTCCATTAAGAATGCTCATAATGAAAATATGTCCATCGCATACATCAAGCATTCTTGGTATTTAAATGAAGGAAAGAATGTTCGAAAAATAAAGCTTAAGGTATATGGCAATAAATCAACCCATGATTCAAATGACTCCCAAGGTTCTAATAATTATTAATTTGATGCTCACAACAAGGCACTCAACTTTTAACATAATGAATTTTAATTCAAATTAGAAAAAATGGAGGCAATATTGAAATTGACAACTTGGATACAGTGTTTTGATCGAACATTAAATTCTTCAACATTGTAAAGAGAAGCAATAATAATCAACACAATTCGACGTATCCAAGGATTGAATATAATTAACTTAATTTATTTGAGACACAATAAGGAATACCATTTACACATATTAAAATTTAATGCTTCTCAAGTATTAAAACTATTTTCAAAAATTACACAACCCAAACAAAGATTCTCATTATGATTCTAGGTCACAATCAGATTGGAGAAGCAACATTAGGATGATTGAAATGGTACAACATAAAATACATGCTTTTATTTGGTGAGAAGCATACTCCTACTCTCAAGACGTTCCTCCCTATTAGCTTTTGATGGTGTATGCTAAGGGAGAATACAATCATAGGATATAAAATATGCAAAAATGTAAGATGTTGAAATATGCTATTAATGGAAAGTGATGAGAATTATACAATGCAACATGGAGGAAATTAACACTCTAGAACTGATACTAAAGAACTACATTGTACCCCATCACCAATCTATATGGTGATTTACACAATATACCTACTACTACCTACATCGATATATTATCACTCACTACGAGACCCTTTATATAGAAAGATGTATTGCTTGGTTAACACTCTACCTAGTTGTACAAGGGGACACCTTGCACATTTACAACTTGTACATAGACACTTGTGCATTTATTATATTCCTTGAAGTAACTAGCTAACTACCCCCTAAAGTAATCTACTACTGTAGCTATGTACCAAGGGTGGTACATTTACATGACCCAAATGATGTAATATACTCTAATACCCCCCTATATTACATTATTTGGGTATTGAAGACTTTAGTATTTAATTATGGATCTTCTTCTCTTGAATAGTCTTTGGCTTGCACTGTATGCCTCCTTGGTCTTATTCCTCCTCTTATTATTTAGCCTTTGCTTTAGATCCTATTCATGTACTTTCATAAGTGGTTGTACTGCTATCTGATTCCTGTAAAGGTAATTTTCTTTGTTTGTCCTTGCTGTGTACAAAGGCTTCTGAACAAATACTCAAAACATTTATGATAAGATCTTTAATTAGTATATCTTGAAGTACCAATACTGCATGATGATTGAAATATATTTTCTAAGTATGATTCAATCAATTTGGTTTTCTTTTTAAGAGCTTTTATCAATCCTTTTAGTTCAGCATTCTCATTCTTGTAGCATTTTTATGTAAGTAATGTCATATACAATATGCTTACAAAATCTAAAGAAAGTAGAATGTCATCCTTCCCATTTTTAATTGCTTCATTGATTCGATCTTGTAGATAATGTTCCATGGTATCAAAGTCATCATCTAAAGCTTCACTATGAATCATTTTTAAAGTAAAATCTAAATATGCTTCACCCTTTATAAGTAGATTCATGATTCCAATTTTTATGGCACTTGCTTTTTCCTTTCTAAAGGGGTTATTCATGTTATTGTTTGTTGTATTCTTGGAAGTAGACATCCTTATAGCTCCCTAGATTAGATTATGAAGTGCTTTGATAGTGCCTATATTTTGTATATTTATGAGATAGGATATTCTAAGTAGTCCACCTTATAACTCCCTAGTTAAGAGTATATGGATTAGTTTTTTTTAAAAAATCAAGTTTTAGCTTTTGTAGAATCCCTTATTTCTCCCTAGTCAAGAGATGTGAATTAATTTGATAAAAAAATTTAGAATTAGGTTTTTTAGGCTTCCTTATATCTCCATAATAATTAGAATATGCTTAGTTCACCTTCTAAGTTGATTTCATAATGTATTGAGAATAATAAACCTTTTAGTTTTACCTTATCTATCCCAATGAAGTATGCTTTAATGGTTGGATTATTTTTATCTCCTTAGAATGAGTATGAGAAAATTTTCACCAATTAATTCCAACTCTATATGTAGACAATTTGATTTGCTTTTATTTCCAAGAGATTAATTTTCTAAGTTCCAACTATATATAGAGTTTGAAGTAGTATGCCTTATATCTCCCTACTTTTTGGAATATTAGAAAATAATGATATTTGCAATTTAATTAATGATTTAATCAAGGTTGAAAACCTTATATCTCCTACTTGAATATTGCAAATATTATATTATGTGTATGCACCTCAATAATTAATTTTATGAAATATAAACTTGCTTTATTATCTACTAATGCTTTGGCTGAATTTGTATTATCCAATGCAATAGTAAACCTTATAAAAATCACCTTATATCTCCTTTATTAAAAATAATTAAATAACATTAGTAATATGGGTGCACCATATACCTTTATATGGTCTTCTTTCAATGTATCTTTTGTAACATTGTATTCACTATCTAGTGCTCCTTTAATGGACATTAATATTGTTTGGTGTCGTTGAGTATTTAATGCTCCTTCGTTAATGGATACTTTGTATGAATATTGCACCTCCTTGTGTGGACTTTTATCCTCACTAGGTTTCTAATTTTGGCATTAAATCTTCGTGTCTTGAATGTACTCTTACACAATACTTGCTATGAATGCACTTCCATATCTTGTAGGCTTGATTGTGTACCTTGAAATCTATCGTCATTCTCTAGTAATAGGCGTTATTAAATAGTGAATATGCATAATATGCATTCCTCCTTATGAAAAGTGGTTCTTGGTAGTTACACTAAGGTGAGCATTGAGATATGAGCTCTTCTAAAACTCATTTTCTTGTGCAATTATGGTTGGGTGTTCGTAACCTTCAATGATAGCTAATGCTTGAGTAACCTCCCAGTTTGTAACCAAATATACCTTAAACGTTTTTATTTTAATGTGCATTGAGCAATATGAGGACACCAAGAAGGAATATGCCAAGTGGCACTTAGGTTTTTTGCATGTGAGTCTTCTCCAATGTATATTTCTTACCTCTTCTTTTGCCAGCCAATGCTTTGATATCTTATCTCTAATGCCTTATTCCAAACCAACATATTTCCTGTATAGGTGGCTCTAGCTAAGATGATGAACAATACTATGATAGAGTTTCTTTTGCACTCCAATGGTGGCTTCAGCTAGGATGATGAGAAATGCTTTGATGGATTTTTGAGATACTCCAATGGTGGCTTCGATCTAGGATGATGAGCAATGCTTCGGTGGAGTTTTGAGACACTCCAATGGTGGCTTCGAGCTCTCCTTTTAGACAAACATCTATCTCTTGGGTATTGCTCCCTTTGTTTACCCTTATGCTTTAATCTTCTCCTAATTTCAAGCTACTATTTTTCTACCTTTGTAGATGACAAATTCTTCCTTGTGCTATGTTATGTATGCTTGCAGGTTGCTCATTATGACTATCTAAAACCATGGGTGATGTGAGCTTCTTGAAGGCTCTTTTGACCTTGCTTGGATGGTGCTTCTATATGATTGCTTATGAGATGATCCTTGCTTGTGAAGGATGTGTCTTTATGAAACTTAGACTCTTATCATTTTTTCTATATAGGATATGATATTATGGTGCAAAATAATGCAAATATTCTTATAATAGAATACCTTGCTTTTGCACCTTCTTTTGCAATCTTCTCCTACTAGTTTTTATGGCAGCTTTTTTGTACTAATTCTTGTAGGCAAGGGTTGATTTGGTGTTGTATTCTTTGCTAGACAACTCGAATAAGAAGCATATATTCTAAAGAGGGAGCCCCCTATAGCGGCAAGGAGATTATAAGGGAGCCCCCTTTAAGTGGCCTGTGATTACATTTTATATTAAATTATTTATCAAATTTACACAAGAACATTAGGGTTCTTTCATTTGGTATCAGAGCCATTTGGGACCCAGTCATGTGGGAATTTCTCAAAGATCTTTTTCAAATCACTTTCGTGCATGAGTATCAAACTCAATTTGAGGATATCCCCAAACACAACACAGGGTTGGATGAATCAATTCTCATAAATAGCTTAATTATGTTGGAAATTTGAGGTATTTTATGTTGTAATTGATGTCACATGGATCACATTGAGTTTTGGTGGCTAAAGTATTTCATAAATAAACATTTATGATATTTTGGAGAGCATGGATATATACAGGGTTTTTGTGAAAACCAAGGTAGACAAAATAAAAGGTTTTATTTAAAGCCATTAATGGCAGATTTGAAATGGGTTTTTCTTAAAACTCAAGTTGGCCTTTCGTTTTGTCGAAAAAGGTACCCCGGTGATAGAGATATTTAATTTTAAATATTTAGTTTAAATTTTAATTATTTAAAATTAAAATTAAAGTCATCGCCGACGTCATAAAAACCATGCGCCATCAAAAGGAAATTAATAATTAAAGGTTCCGACGTATGTGAAATTAAAGGAAGGTTGCATATATATATGCAAAGGCTTTCGATTCAAAAGTCTAAGGATCGAACGAAGAGAACAAAAAGTAGAAGCCCCGAAATCATTCGATGTGATAGGTGGTCCAACGGTGAGCTTGGGAAGTGTGGAGTTTTTTATTATGACAGGGCATGCATTCGATTCCCACTAGGTTTGATTTTCGTAGAGTGTGGAAGAAGAGAATTTGGCACACATTTTTGGCATGAGCAAGGGCAGCAAAATATAGGGAGCATTTTTGCTCTTTGTCCTATGTGAGTAGATAGCTCACGTGGTCTTTGACGTCGCAGTTGTGGTGTTGAGTGGGCAATGACGAGGGTTTGATTCCCTCTAAGAGGTAAGTAAAAGTTTTATTGAATATTTTTTATTATTGCCTAATGTTGGAGGAATAAGGTGATGCAAAGGGAATAATGTTTGATTAAATTTTTATTTACTTGGAAGGCAAGATATAAGGGTTGAAATGCACTTTTAGAAAAAGAGAAATTTTTGGTGTTTTCCTCTTTTAGAAGTATACCATATTATATATCGTTGGAAAGCTTATTTCAAGGGCTATTTGATTAACTTTATTATATGGAGAAATAAGGTGTATGTAAAGATATATTTCTATTTTTGTAAAGGGGTTCAAAGTGAAGGTTGTTTTATTCTTTTTCAAAGTGTGTTGAGTTTGGCAGATTTCCAAAGAGGTTTCTTCATCTTCATAAAAGGTATGGGCACCTTATCCTATTGATTTATTATGGTGTTTGATTTCTAAAATATCATTGGAGAGAAAATATTGATTGTGGTTTCGTTTCAAAAGTGGTTGGTTGAATGCTTCAAGGTTTTCTAGTTTGAGAGTTGTGGTTAAAACTTGTTTTATAAGCATAGTTGTTGAAGCCCATTGGTTATGCAAAGAACTTGAAAAGAACATGAGTATCATTGTTATGTGAAGAATGTTTTATTAGAATTGTTGTTGAAGCCCATTGGTTATGCAAAGAACTTGAACTTGAGAAGAACATGAGTATCATTGTTATGTGAGATTTGTGATTGAGCATTGTTGGAAACATTTGAGTTGGTTGATACATGCTTGGACTAGGGTTTGTAAGAAAGAGTTGTTCCTTATGGTAGTTGGTTTATAAGAGTTTTTTGAGCCTAGTCAAGTGATTGTGTGAAGTGGTTGTTCAAGTTCCATGAAACAAACTATTCTATATTCTAGATTTAAGTTGAGATTGAGATTTGAGGATAGAACATATTGAGTCTCTAACAATTATATTTATAATTATATGAGATTGCCTTGAGTTGAGAAAGATATTGGATTTGAGTATAGAACATATTGAGTCTCTAACAATTCTCTTTATGCTTCTATGATATTGATTTGAGTTGAGATCATTGTGGATCATAGTTGTCATCCTTTGAAGAGTGTATTACCATTCATTGTTGAGTTCATATTTGAGCCTTGCCTTCATAAGATTTGTGGATGAGATTTGAGTACTACTTGAGTATGTTTGATTAAGCCTTTGAGAAGGCTTTTGGGATAGATTTTTGGATAGATTTATGGACAATTTTGGGATATATTTATGAGTAATTTTGGACAAGTTCTATGTGAGATTTTTGAGCAAATTTGAGCAAGTTCTGTATGAACTTGTTGAGCAAATTTGGATAAGTACTGTGTGAACTTGTTGAGTAGGTTTGGACAAGTTCTGTGTGAGCTTATTGAGCAGGTTTGGACAAGTTCTATGTGAGATTGTTGAGCATATTTGGACAAGTTCTGTGTGAACTTGTTGAGCAGGTTTGGACAAGTTCTATGTGAACTTGTTGAGATTTGGACAAGTTCTATGTAAGTTTGTTGAGCATATTTGGACAAGTTTTGTGTAAAATTGTTGAGCATATTTGGACAATTTCTTTGTGAACTTTTTCAATAGATTTGGACAAGTTATGTGTGAACTTGTTGAGCAGGTTTGGACAAGTTCTGTGTGAGCTTATTGAGCAGATCAGTGGATTGCCTACCTAAGAAGATTAGTGTGTTGCCTAGCTAAGTAGATCAATGGATTGCCTACTTGAGCATATCAATGTGTTGCCTAATTGAGTAGATCAATGTATTACCTACTTGAGCAGATCAGTGTATTGCCTAGTTGAGAAGATCAATGGATTGCCTATCTGAGCAGATCAGTGTATTGCCTAGCTTTGAGCAGATCAAAGTAATTAAATCTTGTGTCTCAAATTGTGTGTGGTTATTTGTGATCTTGCTTACTATTGCTATCTGAGTTATTAATGCACACTACTATATTTGGTTATTGCAATTAAGGACATTAATTGATATTGGTTTGAAAAGAAAGTAAAAAGTGGGCGCTATACTTTTCACCCCCCTCTCAGTATAAGCTTGTGTTCTTCAATTGGTATCAGATCGGGTTCCTTTAGAAAGGCTAACAACTTAAGGGAAGATTCTAAAATAACACAGATGGCTTCACAGAATGGATCATATACAAATAAGGCACCACTATTTGATGATAACAATTATGCTTTTTGGATCATGAGAATGAAGAACTACTTGATATCACAAGGATACGAGGTATGGCAGATGGTTGAAAAAGAGTATAAGGTTGAAGGTGATCCCTTGGCAGATGAGACTATTAAGAAATTGGTTGAGATCAATGCAATGGAAATAAATTATATTTTGAGTGGGCTACATGAGATAGATTTTGAAAAGGTCATGGTATGTAATTCAGCTAATGAAATGTGGACCAAGTTGCAGAATACTTATGAAGGATATTCCAAGGTAAAGTTGTCAAAACTACAAACTCATAGAAAAATATTTGATAAATTTAAAATAGAATATTTTGAAGATATTGCAAAGTTTTTACTTAGAGTTGATGAGATTACTAACACCATGATAAGCCTAGTATTTGAGATGAAAGAATAAAAAGTTACTCAAAAGGTTTTGAGATCACTTCCCATGAAATATGATGCAAAGGTTTCAACAATAGAAGAAACAATGGATATCAATAAAATAACAATGGAAGAACTACATGGAACTCTTACAACTTATGAGATGAGGGTGAGTAAGTGTTGAGCAAGGTGCATAAACAGTATTGTCATTGTTGTCAACTCAGACAGATAGATCAATTGTTGATGCAGTGGACAGATGTTCAGAGGTCAGCCAGAATAGGTACAGTCAATTTCCAAGAAGACAGAAGTGGCCCAGATTCAGAAAAATCAAAGAAAAAGACAAGTAAGAAACATGTCGCGATATCGCGACATGTTTTATGTCGCGATATCGTGACAAAAATGAGGAGAGAGAAAATGTGTCGCGATTTCGCGACATGTCGAGTTTTGCTGAGGAGAGAGAAAATGTGTCGCGATTTCGCGACATGTCGAGTTTTTGAGGAGAGAGAAAATGTGTCGCGATTTCGTGACATGTTGGAAGCAAAGAAGCTAAGTGGAAAAACTGTCGCGATTTCGTGACATGTCGAGTTTTCGTTGGAGGAGAGAGAAAATGTGTCGCGATTTCGCGACATGTTGGAGGCAAAGAAGTGGAAAAACTATCGCGATTTCGTGACATGTCGAGTTTTCGTGGAGGAGAGAGAAAATGTTGTCGCGATTTCGTGACATGTTCCATTTTCGCGGCGTCGAGTTTTCACGGGAGGAGAGAGAAAATGTTGTCACGATTTCGTGACATGTTCCATTTTTGCGGGTGTCGAGTTTTCACGGGAGGAGAGAGAAAATGTTGTCGCGATTTCGTGACATGTTCCATTTTCGTGCCAGCTTGCCAAGAAGAAGACAAAAAGCTGTCAGAGCGGCAGTTCTGCTATCAGAGAAGCAGGTTCGGCTGTCAGAACTGTAAATACGCAGGTAAGGTTTGACAGAGCCATAAAAAGGCAGGTAAGACGGTCAGAGCTGTAAATAGAAAGATAAATCTGTCAGAACATCAGATTTACTTACAAAGAGCCGAAAAAGCTGTCAGAGCAGTAAAGTGGGCAGATAAGTCTGTCAGAGACACAAGTAAGCTTTTAAAGCTATTAACAGCGCAGTATGCAGTGCTGTAAGAATGCTTTACGTATACAGAAAGTTAGGGTTGAGCTCTACACGTGGCAAGAATGTTGTGACTTGCGGGATAAAAAGAAAAAGGTGTTGTGAAAGCTAATTAATCAAGAGAGAATATTTTTTTAAATTGTGCGAAAAGTATAGAGGTGCAAAAGAGTATTGTAAAAGTGTCTATAAAAGTACGAGAATAGTGTGCTATAAAAGTACAGAAGTTAGTGCTATAAAAGTACAAAGTGTGCTATAAAAGTACAAAATAGTGTGTTGTAAAAGTATAGAGTAGTGTGCTATAAAAGTACAGAAGTCAGTGTTGTAAAAGTATAGAACAGAGTGCTGTAAGAAAGAATAGCAGAGCTGTAAGAATATGAAGTTTTTGTTATAAAGGATTTAGACCAGTGAGGGTCTTGTTGTAGAGAAGGCATTTTTATGTCATAAAATTCTGTTCAAATCTGAAGTCCAAGTTGGTGCTTGGCATTAGGGGGTTGGTGCTCCTTTATGTTGGTGCAGATAAATTGTTTGTAAAGTTGGTGCTTTGCAAAGGCTAGATTTGGATGGGAGTCCAAGAAGTCTAATTTTTGAGGAGTAGCCAAATCTGGTGAACCTCGTTAAATCTTGTGTTGTGGATTGTTCTCTTGTTTATTTGTTGTATCTATTTTCAAGTTCTCTCTGCTTAAGTTTGAAAGAGTTGTAGATCTATTTTTAAATTGCTACACTGATTCACCCCCCTCTCAGTGTCATTGTGTGAATATCAATTGGTATCAGAGCAAGGTTCTTGTTCTAGCTTAATCAGCTAAGGTGATCTTGGAAGATTCACAATGGCCGATGGTGAAGGATTTTCATCCAACAAAGCTCCTTTGTTCGATGGAACTAATTACTCTTTCTGGAGACTCAGGATGCAGACTTATCTGTGTGCTTTGGGTTATGACATTTGGGAGTCAGTAGAAAGTGGGTACACAATATCCTCTACTCCTCCATCTGATGCTGTAGAGAAGAAAAAGTTTGAGAATAACTCCAAGGCAAAGAATGCTATAATGTGTGGGTTAGTAGATAGTGAACTGATAAGGATCATGAGCTATAAAATAGCAAAAGACATGTGGGACAAACTACAGAGCATTCATGAAGGAGACAACAAGATCAAGGAAGCCAAGCTTCAAACTCATAGAGCTTAGTTCGAGGCTTTAAAAATGAATGATGATGAGAACATAGAGGCCTATATGTTGAGAGTCAATGGAATTATTAATGCAATTAGAGGACTCGGTGAGGAAATAGAAGATGCAGTCATCGTGAAAAAGGTATTAAGAACTCTCCACAAAAGATTTGATTCTAAAGTTTCTGCTATAGAAGAAGCTAAAGATTTAAATTCTTTTAGCTTGGATGAAATGCATGGTTCTTTAACTGCATATGAAATGAGAATAGGGCAAACTAAGCCCTCGACGAGAGAAGCTGCTTTTAAAGCACACAAGAATATAAAAGCTAATCAAGAATTTGCAGAAGAAGAGTCTTCAGATGAAACGAGAAGCAAACTTTGTTAGGAAACTAATAAAGGGAAAAGGAAAGTACTAGAGGTAAGTTACCGTTTAAGTGCTTCAAGCTGTGGAGGAGTCGGGCACTTTGCTGCTAAATGTCCAATGAATGAGAAAAACAAAAATGATGAAGGGACACACCAAGAAAGAAGTGACTGGAAGAAGAAACCATAGTTCAGAAAAAGCAACTTCAAGAAGAAAAGTTTCATATCCAAGAATGTCAGCTCTTCTAAAGACTGCTCCGGTGAGGATTCTGAAGAAGAAGCAGGTGAAGCTCTGTTCATGGCTTTTGAAGAAAGAATAACAGAGGAAAAACTAGAATGTAATGAAATACCTGAGGATGAGGCTAAAGTTTATCTGGAAGGTGAGTTAGTTGCTGCTCTTAAAGAACTGAGCACAGAAAGGAAAAAGATTAAAAAGGTTTCAAGAAAGCTTGAAGATGCCAATGAAATAATAAACTGCTTGAAAGTTCAGACAGATGAATTCAAGAAAATGTCTGAAGTTCTTGATGAACAATTAACTGTAAAGACAGTTGAATGCGACAAGCTAGAAGAAGACATTGTTAAGTTAAGGATGCGGCTAGAGGAGATGAATAAGAAATTGAGCTGTTATCATAAGTTTGAAGAAAGTACAGTAAAGCTGGATAAAATTTTAAATAACCAAAGGCCTTTCGGCATCAAATTTGGTTTGGGCTTCGATGAAGGAGAATCATCAAAGGGTTCAAAGGCCTTAAATGTAGAACCCATAAAGAAAGAAGAAAAGATCAAGGTTGATCAAGAAAAAACAAATCATGCCAAAGAAAGCAATAATGCCAGACTCAAGAAGAGTACTGACAAAGATGGATTCACAAAAGTCACACATCCTAGAAGGAGAAGATTCATGGCTCCTACTTCAAACTGGCAAAGACCTGCACCCAGGTTTAATCATTCCTTTTTTGGTTACTGTTTTAAATGCAATGCTTATGGTCATAAGATTTCAGATTGCAGTTATAATGTAGCTCAAAGGAATTTCACCAGTAGAAATATTTTTTCTCCATTAATGAATTATGCAGTTGAATGTTATAACTGTCATAATTTTGGACATATTGCAAGAAACTGTAGAAGCACTTTTGCAGCAAATAATTATCAGGGTAGAAAATCTCAACCGAATGGGTTGAAACAAAACAAGAAATTTACTAAAAAACAGGCACAGGCTAATGAAAGGGGAAAGGCAAAACAAGTTGCCAAATCTGCTATCAAACCAGAATGGAAAGAAAAAGAATCTTTGATTGTCCAGACTACTTTTAAAGCACAGAACAAATCAGCACCATGGATACTTGACAGTGGATGCTCCGGTCACATGACGAGGTGACAAGCAAAAATTTGAGAAGTTACAGAATTATGAAGGTGTTATGTGAAATTTGGAAATAATGATGGAGCAAAGATAGTTGGCAAAGGATCTGTCAAGATCAGTGATGGAAAGATCAAATCAGAAGAAGTCTTGTTTGTAATTGGTCTGAAGCATAACCTGCTCAGTGTAAGTCAAATCTGTGACAGAGGTCATGAAGTAGTTTTTAAGAAGCAAGGCTGTGAAGTGAGAAAAGCTAACAGTGGGAAGTTAATTGCTACCGGATCAAGGACTTCTAGAAATATGTATACTCTCTCAGAGACCTCAGAAGGAGCTTGCTTGATTGGACAAGAAGATGAAAATTGGTTGTGGCACAAAAGGCTCGGTCATATCAGCTTTGACAATTTGGTTAAAATAAGTTCAAAAAAGGTTGTAAGAGATATACCTTCCATTGGCAAACCACTAAATAGTATTTGTGCTTCTTGTCAAAAGGGAAAGCAAACTAGAGCCACATTTAAATCAAAGGAGTACTTTACCAGCAAACCCTTAGAACTAATTCATACTGATTTATGTGGACCCATGAGAACTCAAAGTATAAATGGTGATAAATACTTTATGCTTTGCATAGATGACTATTCCAGAATGACCTGGATATTCTTTTTAAAGCAGAAATCTGATGCTTTTGAAATGTTCAAGACTTTCAAAAACCAAGTTGAGAATGAAACAGGAAAGAGGATCAAATGCTTAAGATCAGATAGAGGAGGAGAGTTCATCTCAGAAGAGTTTGCAGAATACTATCAAAAATATGGGATCAGAAGACAGTTTTCAGCAGCAAGGACACCTCAGCAAAATGGTGTTGTTGAGAGAAAGAACAGAACTGTACAGGAAATGGCTCGGACAATGTTAACTGAAAGCAAAATTGCAGACAGATTTTGGAAAGAGGCAGTCCATACTGCAGTTTACATCCAAAATAGGTGCATGTTGAGGACTCATGAAAGCAAAACCCCTTATGAGCTTTGGTTCGGCAAGAAGGCAACAACAAAATACTTCAAAGTCTTTGGCGAGCAAGTGTTACATTAAAAGAACAGAAGATAATCTTGGTAAATTTGAAGATAGAGCTGATGAAGGTATTTTTGTTGGCTATTCATCAAAAAGCAAAGCTTACAAATGCTACAATAAAAGGCTAAAGAAAATTGTAGACAGTGCTGATGTTAAATTTGATGAAGATAGGAAACAAGTTGTCAGTTGTGAAAATAACTACCCTATTTATGAAGATGTTATTGAAGGAGATGAAGAAAAGGAATCAGAAGAGAATCAAAAAATTGACCCAGATAATTTAAGTATTGATTCAGAAGTAGAAGAAAACAATAAATTTAAAACTGGAAGCTCGCCAGAAAAATCATCCCAGAGAACAAATTATAGGGGACCCCACAGTTGGTGTTAAGACAAGAAGAAGAGTAGTAAGTAACTACTCCCTGTTATCCAGCATTGAGCCCAAGAATATTGTTGAAGCAAGCACAGATGTAAGTTGGATGAAGGCAATAAATGAAGAACTAGACCAGATTGAGAGAAACAAAACCTGGGAGTTAGTACCACGGCCTGTAAGTAAAAACATAATCGGTACTAAATGGATTTTTAGAAACAAATTGAATGAAGACGGACAGGTTGTAAGGAATAAAGCAAGATTGGTTTATAAAGGCTATGCTCAAGTTGAAGGTATTGATTTTGAGGAAACTTTTGCACCAGTGGCCAGACTTGAGGCAATCAGAATGTTTCTGGCTTTAGCAGTCCACAGGAATTTCAAAGTTTATCAGATGGATGTGAAATCAGCATTTCTGAATGGAAATCTTGAAGAAGAAGTGTATATTGAACAGCCAGATGGTTTTCAACTCGGTGATAATCCCAACTTTGTTTGCAAGTTAAAGAAAGCTTTGTATGGCTTGAAACAGGCACCCAGAGCATGGTATGCAAGACTTGACAACTATCTCATTGAACAAGGGTTCAAGAAAGGTATGGTGGATAGTAACTTATATGTCAAAACAGACAATGGCCAACTTATTGTCCTTGTTGTTTATGTTGATGATATAATTTTTGGCAGCAACAATAATGAGTCATGTACAGACATAGCAAATAAAATGCAAAAAGAATTTGAAATGTCTATGATTGGTGAACTTTCATATTTCCTCGGACTGCAAGTTAACCAAAGTGAAAAGGGCATTTTTATTTCTCAAGTTAAATATGTGAAAGAAATGCTGAAAAAGTTCACAATGGAGGATAGTAAACCTGTAAGCACTCCCATGACAACGAGGTTGCAAATTGAGCAAGGATGACAATTCTCCAGATGTAGATCAGACCATGTACAAATCCATGATTGGAAGCCTACTATATTTAACAGCCACAAGACCAGATATCTTATAGGCAGTTTGCATGGTTGCAAGATTTCAGGCTAGTCCAAAAGAAACTCATGTGACAGCTGTGAAGAGAATTTTTAGGTACCTCAAGGGTACTATGGAGTATGGGTTATGGTATCCAAAAGGAAAAGACTTCACTCTGATTGCATATTCAGATGCAGATTGGGCAGGTTGTATAGATGACAAAAAGAGTACCAGTGGTGGTGCATTCTATCTTGGAGACAGGTTGGTAGCATGGCACAACAAGAAACAAGAATCAGTCTCTCTATCCACAGCAGAAGCAGAATACATTGCAGCAACAACAAGTTGTACACAGATTTTATGGATGAGACAAACACTGAAAGATCTGGGTATTAATTTCAAAGAGCCAATTTCAATTAAATGTGATAATACCAGTGCAATTAACATCTCAAAGAATCCGGTTATGCATTCCCGCACCAAACATATTGCAATCCGGTATCACTTTTTGAAGGATAAAGTTGCAGAAGGTGAGGTTAAATTGGACTTTGTTCCAACTACAGAGCAAGTAGCAGATATCTTCACTAAACCGTTGCCCAAGGAAGTTTTTGAATATCTCCATAGTAAGTTGGGTGTGGTCACACTACCCAAGAACTGACTAGCTTTTGGGAACACATTCTCAAGGGGAGCATTTATATATTTGATTATCAGCCCTTTAATATATATTTGTTTGCTCTTGTTTGTATTTTTTGCTAATTGTAATAGTGTGTGCCTGAGAATGTTGTGCATGGACTCAGGGGGAGTCTGCAGCCCTTTGGTATTATTGTCAAAGGGGGAGAAGAATTTCTAGAAATTGAACATGTGTAAATTGAACATGTGTTGCCAACAATTCCAAAGGGGGAGATTGTTGAGCAAGGTGCATAAACAGTATTGTCATTGTTGTCAACTCAGACAGATAGATCAATTGTTGATGCAGTGGACAGATGTTCAGAGGTCGACGGAGACAGTGCAGATCAATTTCCAAGAAGACAGAAGTGGCCCAGATTCAGAAAAATCAAAGAAAAAGACAAGTAAGAAAACTGTCGCGATATCGCGACATGTTTTTTGTCGTGATTTCGCGACAAAAATGAGGAGAGAGAAAATGGAAAAAGGTCGCGATTTCGCGACATGTCAGAGAAAATTGATTTACTGGAGGAGAGAAAGATTTGGACATGTCGATTTTGAGGAGAGAGAAAATGTGTCGCGATTTCGTGACATGTGGAAAAGATTTGTGACATGTCGAGTTTTCTGGAGGAGAGAGAAAATGTGTCACGATTTGGACATGTTCCATTTGGAATGGAGTTTCGGGAGGAGAGAAAATTTTGTCGATTTCGCGACATGTTCCATTTTCATGGGCGTAGTTTTCATGGGAGGAGAGAGAAAATGTTGTCGCGATTTCGTGACATGTTCCATTTTCGTGGGCGTCGAGTTTTCATGGGAGGAGAGAGAAAATGTTGTCGCGATTTCGTGACATGTTCCATTTTCGTGCCTTGCCAAGAAGAAGACAAAAAGCTGTCAGAGGGCAGGTTCTTGTCGAGAAGCGAGTTCGGTGTCGAACGATAAATACGCGGTAAGGTTAGAGCCATAAAAAGGCGGTAAGACGGTGAGTGTAAATAGAAAGATAAATCTGTCAGAACAGCGGATTTACTTACAAAGAGCTAAAAAAGCTATCGGAGCGATAAAGTGGGCGAGAATAAGTCCGTCGAGAGACACAAGTAAGCTTTTAAGGCTATTAACGACGAGGTATGCGGTTGTAAGAATGCTTTATGTGTACAAAAAGGTTAGGGTTGAGCTCTACACGTGGCAAGAGTGTTGTGACTTGCGGATAAAAGGAAAAAGGTGTTGTGAAAGCTAATTAATCAGGAGAGTATTTTTTGAGAATTAAGTAATTGAAAGTAAAGAGTGCTATAAAAGTTTTGTAAAAGTACAGAACAGAGTACTGTAAAAGTACAGAACAGTGTGTTGTAAAAGTATAGAAGTCAATGCTGTAAAAGTACAGAACAATGTGCTGTAAAAGTACAGAATAGTGTGCTATAAAAGTACAGAGCAGTGTGCTATAAAAGTATAGAACAGAGTGCTGTAAGAAAGAATAACAGAGTTTGTAAGAATATGAAGTTTTTGTTATAAAGGATTTAGACCAGTGAGGGTCTTGTTGTAGAGAAGGCATTTTTATGTCATAAAATTCTGTTCAAATCTGAAGTCCAAGTTGGTGCTTGGCATTAGGGGGTTGGTGCTCCTTTCTGTTGGTGCAGATAAATTGTTTTGTAAAGTTGGTGCTTTGCAAAGGCTGGATTTGGATGGGTGTCCAAGCGGTCTAATTTTTGAGGAGTAGCCAAATCTGGTGAACCTCGTTAAATCTTGTGTTGTGGATTGTTCTCTTGTTTATTTGTTGTATCTGTTTTCAAGTTCTCTCTGCTTAAGTTTGAAAGAGTTGTAGATCTATTTTTAAATTGCTACACTGATTCACCCCCCCTCTCAGTGTCATTGTGTGAATATCAGTAAGCATCAGGTTCCAATAAAAGAGATTGCATTCAAGGCTTTAGATAAAGATAAAAGGAAGGTTCCAGAGATAGATAGAGATCCAGTTAAGGATGAGGAAGCTAAATTCATCAAAAGGAATAAGGACTTAATGAATTTCAAGGATATGAGGAAAGTCAAATGCTACAAGTGTGGTGATCTTGGTCACTATGCACACAAGTGTCCACATGAAGAAAACAATGATGATGAAAAATAAGGTCACAAAAGAAAAGATGGAAAGCATAAGCATGAAAAAGATGACAGATACAAGCAAAACAAGTATGAGAAGAAGAAACATTTTTGTAAGGTAAGGAAATCTTACTACATTGTAGAAGCAAGTGATAGCTCAGATCACAGTGATAGAGACAAGTCAAATTATGAAAAGGAAGAACATGTATTCCTAGGAATAGAAGGTGAAAGATAATAATGCTTTGTGTGTGGTCAAAGAGATCATAGATCAAGATATTGTAATGGATTCAGTGATAATGAATATGAGATGACACATCAAGGAAACATACATGGTCAAATAAAACTTGAGATTTTGTTTGCTATAGAAGATTATAATGATCTTAGTGATAGTGAAGATGAAGAAGGGTTTTCCTATGGGATAAAATAAGTAGAAGAAGAACTTTGAATCCAAATAGAACACCTATTCCTAGGTATTGAAGTTAAAGAAGAGGATATATCTATCAAAGAATGACATGAAGAACTTGCTATAGCCATTGAGCAAGAAAATAGGTACAATAAGGGTTTAAGAATACTAAAATGCTTCATATGCAAATACTTTGGGCATTTAGATGATGATTGCACGTACTACAACAATTGCAACAAGAAAAGTTTATTTGTGGAAAAAGAAAGTAGCAGTTCTAGTAATAGTTCTAGTAGTAGTTCTAGTGATAATTCCAGCAACAGTGATGTTGAAGAAGAGGAAGATTTAGATAAAGAAAAGGAGGAAGCCACTCTTAAGGAACTTGTTGAATTGAAAATAGAAAATTCAGAATTGAAGGCTCAAATACAAGAAGATGAGAAATGTAAGACAAAGATTCTTTAAGATATATCTAACTTAAGAGATAAGGTTGAAAAGGCAAGAAGATTTGAAAAATGTACGATTGAATAGTCAAAGGTAAAAGAGATAGAATGTGAAATGCTTATGGTTACTCTTGAAGAATTAAAAAGGGAGAACTCAGGATTAATGGTTCAAGCTCAAGAAGATGAAAAGCAAAAGCAAGGTTTTTACAGGAACTCACCAACTTCAAAATCAAAGTTGAAGAGAAAAGAAAAATTGAAGAAGGTATGGCCGAAAAATTAAAGACAAAAGATCTATAGTGTGAAATATTAGATCATGAGATAGTTTCACTAAGGATGGAAGTAAAATGTTCTAAGGACAAGCTACACAATTTTGAGGAAAATTCAAGGACCTTGGAAAGAATTATCAATGCACAAAGGTCATCAGTCATCATAACAGGACTTAGTTCTAAAGAAGAACAAGGGAAACAAGAAGCAGAAAAAGGAGAGTCAAGATCAAACACCAGAAAAGAAGAAGAGTCGAAAGAAGTAAGTGAAAGAGAGAGTGAGACTTCTAAGGATAATTTGGATAATAGAAAGTTCAACAAGAAAAAGAACAATGCACAAGTAAGAAACAAATGGAACAAGAAACATGGAGAAGAGACTAAGAGACCAAGGGGGTCTAGGCAAGGTTTTTGTAATGGAAGATATTTTTCATGTCACAGGTTTGGGCACATGGCTTCACAGTGCAGGCCATATGAAAGACAAGAATATGGGAAAGGGCAACTTTTCCATGGGTATTGCTACTCATGCAATGAGTATGACCACAAGGAAATGAATTGTAAGATTCATGACAGAAGAGGATATGGCTTCACCAGAAATCCTAGGATATTTTCACCTCCAAGGAATAATAACATTAAGTGTTTTAATTGAAATAACTTTGGACATATTGCAAAATGGTGTAGGACTCAATTCCAAACAAGTTCAAGACAAGAAGGTCAAGTAGTTTCAAGGCAAGAAGCTCAAACAGGTTCAAGACAAGAAGATCAAGTAATTCACCAAGAGAAGGATATCAAAAAAATATGGAAGTAAGTTGATAGAGGAAAGAAACAATGTAATATGGGAGTAAATGTACTCCCACCCCAAAATTAATCACCTCAAGAGAGAAGGTGGTAAGGGGGCTAAGCTTAAGAGTCATATATTTTAGCCCCATAGGTGTCCCTTTTGCCATTGATGTCAAAGGGGGAGAGATTTGAGTAAGGGGGAGAGCATTGAGTTAGGGTGAGCAGCCTCCAAAGAGAACATTGAATTAGGGGGAGAAGCCTCCATAGAGAGTATTGAGTTAGGGGGAGCAGCTTTGATTATCAGAGATGGTTTTTGCAGTGATGGTGATTTGCATTAGAGGTGTTGCCATCAATGACAAAGGGAGAGATTATTGGAAATTTGAGGTATTTTATGTTGTCATTGATGTCACATGGATCATTGATGTCACATGGATCACATTAAGTTTTAGTGGCCAAAGTATTTCATAAATAAGCATTTATGATATTTTGGAGAGCATGGATATATACAATATTTTTGTGAAAACCAAGGCAGGAAAAATAAAAGGTTTTATTTAAAACCATGGATGGCAGATTTGAAATGGATTTTTCTTAAAACCCAGGTTGGCCTTTCGTTTCGTCGAAAAAGGTGCCCTAGTGATGGAGATATTTAATTTTAAATATTTAGTTTAAATTTTAATTATTTAAAATTTAAATTTAAATTTTAAAATTAAAATTAAAGTCATCATCGACGTCATAAAAACCATGCGCCATCAAAAGGAAATTAATAATTAAAGGTGCCAATGTATGTGAAGTTAAAGGAAGGTTGCATATATATATGCAAAGGCTTTCTATTCAAAAGTCTAAGGATCGAACGAAGAGAACAAAAAGCGAAAGCCCTAAAATTATTTGATGTGACAACATGGTCCAATGGTGAGCTTGGGAAGCGTGTAGTTTTTGGTTGTGACAAGGCATGCATTCGATTCCCACCGGGTTCGATTTTTGTAGAGTGTGGAAGAAGAGCATTTGGTGCACATTTTTGGCATAAGCAAGGGTAGCGAAATGTAGGGAGTATTTTTGCTCTCTATCCTATGTGAGCAGATAGCTCATGTGGTCTTTGGTGTCATGGTTGTGGTGTTGAGTGGGCAGTAACGAGGGTCCGATTCCATCTAAGAGGTAAGTAAACATTTTATTGAATATTTTTTATTATTGCCTAATGTTGGAGGAATAAGGTGATGTGAAGGGAATAATGTTTGATTAAATTTTTATTTACTTGGAAGGCAAGATATAAGGGTTGAAATGCACTTTTAGAAAAAGAGAAATTTTTGGTGTTTTCCTATTTTAGAAGTATACCATATTATATATCGTTGGAAAGCTTATTTCAAGGGATATTTGATTAACTTGATTAGATGGAGAAATAAGGAGTATGTAAAGAGATATTTCTTCTTTTGTAAAGGGGTTCAAAGTGAAGGTTGTTTTGTTCTTTTTCAAAGTGTGTTGAGTGTGGCAGATTACCAAAGAGGTTTCTTCATCTTCATAAAACGTATGAGCACCTTCTCCTATTGATTTATTATGGTTATTGATTTCTGAAATATCATTGGAGAGAAAATGATTGATTGTGGTTTCCTTTTCGAAAGTGGTTGGTTGAATGCTTCAAGGTTTTCTAGTTTGAGAGTTGTGGTTAAACCTTGTTTTATAAGCATAGTTGTTGAAGCCCATTGATTATGCAAAGAACTTGAAAAGAATATGAGTATCATTGTTATGTGAAGAATGTTTTATTAGCATTGTTGTTGAAGCCCATTGGTTATGCAAAGAACTTGAACTTGAGAAGAACATGAGTATCATTGTTATGTGAGATTTGTGGTTGAGCATTGTTGGAAACATTTGAGTTGGTTGATACATGCTTGGACTAGGGTTTGTAAGAAAGAGTTGTTCCTTGTGGTAGTTGGTTGTGAAGAGTTGTTTGAGCCTAGTCAAGTGATTGTGTGAAGTGGTTGTTCAAGTTCCATGAAACAAACTATTATATATTCTAGATTTAAGTTGAGATTGAGATTTGAGGATAGAACATATTGAGTCTCTAAGAATTCTCTTTATGCTTCTATGATATTGCCTTGAGTTGAGAAAGATATTGGATTTGAGTATAGAACATATTGAGTCTCTAACAATTCTCTTTGTTCTTCTATGAGATTGATTTGAGTTGAGATCATTGTGGATCATAGTTGTCATCCTTTGAAGAGTGTATTACCATTTATTTTTGAGTTCATATTTGAGCCTTGCCTTCATAAGATTTATGGATGAGATTTGAGTACTACTTGAGTATGATTGATTAAGCCTTTGAGAAGGCCTTTGGGATAGATTTATGGACATATTTGTGGACAGTTTTGGGACAGATTTGTGAGTAGTTTTGGACAAGTTCTGTGTGAGCTTGTTGAGAAGATTTGAGCAAGTTCTGTATGAACTTGTTGAGAATATTTGGACAAGTTCTATGTGAACTTGTTGAGAGGGTTTGGACAAGTTCTATGTGAGCTTGTTGAGCAGATTTTGACAAGTTCTGTGTGAAATTGTTGAGCAAGTTTGGACAAGTTCTGTGTGAGCTTGTTGAGCAAATTTGGACAAGTTCTATGTGAGCTTGTTGAGCATATTTGGACAAGTTCTATGTAAACTTGTTGAGCAGATTTGGACAAGTTCTGTGTGAACTTGTTGACCAGATTTGTACAAGTTATATGTGAACTTGTTGAGCAGGTTTGGATAAGTTCTATGTGAGCTTGTTGAGCAGATTAGTGGATTACCTACCTAAGAAGATCAGTGTGTTGCCTAGCTGAGCAGATCAGTGGATTGCCTACCTGAGTAGATCAATGTGTTTCCTAGATGAGCAGATAAATGGATTGCCTACCTGAGCAGATCAGTGTGTTGCCTATCTAAGCAGATCAGTGGATTTCCTACCTAAGCATATTAGTGTATTGCCTAGCTTTAAGCAGATTAAAGTAATCATTGTATTGGATAAGTATCCTTATTTCTATGTGAAATATTATAAGGATATTATCTTGTGGATTACCCCACATTGGGGGAACCACATTAAATCTTATGTCTCAAATTATGTGTGGTGACTTGTGCTCTTGCTTACTATTGTTATCTAAGTTATTAGTGCACACTGCTATATTTGGTTATTGCAATTAAGGACATTAATTGATATTTATTTGGAAAGAAAGTAAAAAGTGGGTGCTATACTATTCACCCCCCTCTTAGTATAAGCTTGTGTTCTTCACATTAGTAGATTGAAAGAGGAAATTAGAATGGAGGTGACAAGGTTCAATATCTATACCATGATTTAGACCTATGGATTGGCCAAATTAGCCAAAGATAAATTCAATACTCAACATCGATTAGGAAAAACACCTATTGGGAAATCACAAACCACTTACAATGCCCCAAAACCTAATAGACCCTTACAGGTTGAGTACCTCATCCCGAAGGAAGTGAAGGAATGTCGAGCAAAATACCTATGTGATAATTGTGATGAGCAATTTGGATCCCATAAGAAATGCATTACACTAACGTTGTATTTATTGAAGGAAGTTGATCCTTGTCAATCCCTAAAAGGTGAAGATGAGGTAGTTGTGTCTGAAGTTCCTGGTGCACCTACTCACAACAATAAAGACAATGAGGTCGATATGCCAGAAGTGATTGATGCATCAGGTAAGGATGAGGTAGAAATTCGTAAAGTGACTCATTATGGCCAAACATGCACTCTACAAGAACTACACTCAATTTCCTCTCCAATAGTGAGTTATCGCCATAGGGTCAAACCTATTCAAAAACAAGGTAGAAAGGTGACTGCACACTCCTCCATTACCTCTCCCAAGGAACAACAAGAGAATGTAGAAGTTTTACCACCTCTTTTTATGCATTATTTTAAGGAATTTGAAGAACCCCAAGGGTTGCCCTTCCCTCATCATCACACATTTACTAATTTTTTTGGAAACCCCACGCTAACGCTTCATCCTTCTTGATATCCTTGCCTATGGAAGGATGACATTAAAATAGTCCAAGAACTTACACAAATCCTTCTTGTAAAACAAATGATAAAGCTCCTCAATTTGAGCTTTGAGGACAAAGCTATTTTTAAGGAGGGTGGCATGTTAGGATCCTCCATCCTAACATTATTAGTTAGTATTAATTAGTATTATTAATCATTTAATTATTATATTATTAACCCATAAAGTGAACCATCGCATCTCTTCATACGTGAACCATCACGTCTCTTCACCAATATATATTTAGGGTAGATATATAGTAGGTTTACCATTCACACAAATCATCCAAGAAGAAGAATAAGAAGCATAGATTCTAAAGAGGGAGCCTACTATAAGTGGCAAGGAGGGAGCCCCTATAGCGGCAAGGCGATTACAAGGGAGCCCCCTTTAAGTGGCCTTGGATTACATTTTATATTAAATTATTTATCAAATTTACACAATAACCCATAAAGTGAACCATCACATATCTTCATACATGAACCATCACATCTCTTCATAATGTGAACCATAACATCTCTTCACCAATGTATCTTTAGGTTAGATATATGTATTAGGTTGGCCATTCACACAAATGATCAAAAGAAAAATAATAAGAAGCATAGATTCTAAGGATGGGTACCCCTATAAGTGGCAAGGAGGGAGCACCCTATAGAGGCAAAGTGTTACAAGGGAGCACCATTCAAGTGGCATGTAATTATATTTTATATTAAATTATTTATCAAATTTACACAAGAACATCAGGGTTCCTACAGCTTCTCTATGATCACTTATGAGATAATCCTTGCTTGTGAAGGATGTGTCTTTATGAAACTTAGACTCTATATTTTTTTCTATATAGAATAGGATATTATGGTGCAAAATAATGTAAATATTCTTATAATAGAATACCTTGCTTTTGCACCTTATTTTGCAATCTTCTCCTATTGGTTTTGATGGCAGCTTTTTTGTACTAATCCTTGTAGGCAAGGGCTGATTTGATGTTGTCTTCTTTTCTAGACAACTCTCTCCTTTGCTTGGTTAATTTGGTAATGAATCCAAGATAATAATATCGTAGATAGTATATTTTGAAGGAGTAATTTTTGCACTAATATTTTACCTATAAAAAACTCTTAATGCACCTCGAATCTAAGACTCACCAAGTCTTGATTTGTAGCTTCTCTATTACTGATTTAATGGCTACCTTATTATTCTTCACTCCTTAGAGGAATTTTGATATGATTGGTGGCTTCTATATGCCACAATACCTTGCAAGTATTGAGTTTTTAATAGTGTCTTTAGATACTTTGATTATTTGCATATTTGTGTCCTTGATCTTAACAATCAATACACAAAATAACCCTTTGATAGTAACTAGTTTAATGAACAACTAGTATAGTGTAATGAATCAATAATACCTAAAAATTAATGCACTTTAAAGGTAATGATAATCTCATATTATTTATCCTATAAATAAACTCTCAAAGTAGTTTCAATTGTACTTAAAAATATCTACAACTTTTAAGAGTAATTACAAAGAACCCTTAAAAATAATCTACAATTTTGCACTACAATCAATGTTGTAGGATGTAGTCTTATTGATTTCTAGATAGATAATAGGTGGATCATATATTTATTTCTTTTTAAATACATTCAACTCCTACTTTAATGTGAAAATAAAACTCTTAAAAGAATTATCTTTTTCACCTTATTGAAGACTGTAATATGAGCCCTTCTTTTTGCAACTTTAATCCAAATATGGTACTTAACGAAACTTGATAATGAACCCTAATTTAAAGTTCAACTATTTGCACCCAAGTTTATTACCTTTAATGGCTTCTATAGATGATATAGATCTCAGTGTTTAGATTCACCAAGTTGTTGCCTTATGATGAATGTATTATACGGCTTCTTCTCGGCTGTCCAAAATAGCTTCTTACTTCACCAAAACATGGTCTCAAACCTTTTGTCTTGAGCCTAGGGTTTGGTGGCTTGATCCTTAAAGTGATCTTCTATTTTTTAGTTGTACATTAAAAAAAGCTTATCTTTGAAATGTGCCTTCTTTTTGTGAGAAGTAATATCCAAATATTCTTGGATTTTGTAGGTTTCTTCTGTCTAAGTTTTGACTTCAAACAAGACTTTCGTAAGAATTTGGTACTCCTTATCAAATTATTCTTCTTCTGAGATTTTAACTATGTTTTATTACTAGTTCTACCCACCATATATTTATTGTTTGAAGATAACTCAAGTTGGAGATGCACAAAAATACAATAAGGTGGATTTTTGTCTTGGAGCATCAATTGGCAAGTACAATCCCCAAAAGAGCATCAAGTACACCACTTAAAACCCAAATTAATGGAGGGTTCATCTAGCTCTTCCAATATAATTCACTAGGGGTTCACATGGGGGGCAAGACTTGCACAATTTTCCACATTCGTACCTCCATTCACACCTTACTTGTTGTGCTTGTTTTAGAGTTATCTAGTTCAAAATTTTGTGCCTATCTCAACCTGGCTCTGATACCAACTGTAATAACCAAAATTTACCCATTACAAAACCAACCATTTTTTTTATTTCATTGAGAGAATCATGCTAGCAACTACTATAGTTGAGTAACCATTGAGTGTTTCAGGAAAGCACCACACTAGAATCGACTTGATCAGAGTCTATCCTAGTGTATGGGAGTGGCCAAATCCCCCATAATGATCATGAGAGTTTACCAATCTATTTCAACCGGAACGCTCTTTTCCCAACAAGTTCAACCCATGTTAAACTCTTTGTTATAGCTTTAGGTATTACACAACCTAATCAGTGAGCATGTGCCTTGTTAACTACACTGCACATTGGAAAATGTAATTAACTTTAAGGTGCAATGCTTAACATATCTAACCATATCAACAATGGTTTGTTAAGGGAATCAACCACGGATTCACATAGGTGTGCTAGCACCTACCATTTTAACTCAAGGTTTACTTCATGTTGCTAGATTCACTTATCCATGTTTATTTCATTATTAGTTTCCATATTTCCTTGTCATTAACTTGCACATTCATCCTTTCAAAGTCATAAATGTAACATTTCAAATACAACATAGAGAATGAATTGTAGCATTACATTTCAATTTAACTCTATTATACACATCAACAATTGGCACATTGTACAATGAAATCCTTTCAGTATTTACAAAGCCACAATGAACTCATTACAACATTTTCTCAACACCTATTAGCTAAACAAAATATTCTACTCATAATCAATCCTTGTTGTTACAAAGTAATTACAGTATACTTGAGGTAAAATTACAGCAACAACAACACTTCAACTCACTTTCAGGTTCAGTAGGAGCATCTAGTTCGTTTGTCTCAAGTTTCCAGTACTAGAATATTGGCTACTCGGGATCAGGACAATCCACCACATGATATATGCCTAATTATCATAATGCACTTGCACTATTGTATCAAAGATATGCAGGCAAATCATGCAGATAACAATATCATTTCAGAAAACAATCATTCATTTCATCCAAGAGTAGGGAAACCCCATAAATTTCCCTAAGAATGAATCTTTCCTATTCCATTCATTCCATGTTCTTTATCCACAAAGCAACATGCCCTTGTCTATGCAAAATGTAAACATCAACTTGGCTACGAGGAACCTCCATAAGTTCTCGAGAAATTGTAACCCTGTTACCAATTTTCCCCATCCAAAAATCATTACAACACAACCATATTGCCAAAATAAATCAAGCAATATTATTTCATAGTACCTAATAATCCACAAGCAACATCTCCTCAGGTAATTAAACATAATATGATGTTTTACCAAAGTCACAATGTAGTAGACAATTCCTTTTTAGAAGCATTATCTATATACATCCATATTTAATCTCTAATTTTTTTTAGGATCCTTTTTAAGCTTGATAATCAATTTACAACTACCAACTATTTAAGTCTCAAGATCCCCATTATCCTAGCCCTTTATACAAATTTAAACCCCCTTGTTTACTTCACTTAGACATAACAAGTTTGGTAAACTTGGGGCCATCAATGGGCCATAATAATATTTCCTTCCTAATACCTTTTAAATTCATATTACTATATCTTTACCATAGTTCTTTAGGTAACTATTGTCATCTTTAGCTTTTAGAGACTTTTCTTTTAAACACACACACAAGTATTGTTTTTATCTCTTCTTACTATTTTCTAAACTTTAGTTGAGTTCCTAAAGACCTAGGGTAATGTATAATTTAACATTTCCCCTAACACTTTTCCAACCCATAGTTTAGTCTCAAGAATCAACAATACTTAAATACATAAACTTGTTCCCAAAATACATAATATTTCAAAACCCTCATTATAACCATTAAACCACATAGTCCACTATTATTATTATTTTTCTTTAACTATAACCTCCAGCATAATAACAAGACATGACACAAGGTTTCAACGGAGGGCATCATTTGAACATAAAGCCATAGTGAGGGTTGTTTTTTTTTTTGGGGGAAGAAATGAGATCTTGAACTGTTGTGTTGTCCTAAGTTCTTGAAGATGTTTTGCTATCAAATACAGGGTAGAGTTTGACATTTTAATAGCCAGTTTACACAACCCTAAAGGCAGCTCCATGAATTCTCGAGTGCACCATCTACGTTGCCATTATTCATGCTGATCGTGCATGTTATCGTGGCTTCAGGGGCATGACCATGGAGACCCTATGCAGATCAAGCAAAGACAACCTCTTCTATGGCAAAATCGTAATAGGGTTTCACAAGGAAATTTAATCATTTTTTTTAAACAATCAAACACAACTCTTCTGCTTTACCCAAACCCTACAACCACCATTACTTTAGCATTTACATAAGTATTCTTTCATTAGAGACTCACAAAGCTATTATAACTAGACATGAACAACATACATTTTCTTCTCAAAGAAGGAAATCGTTTATACTCAAACAACACACATAACAAAATAACCTTACCTTTGCCATTTTTATTTCCTTTAGTACATACTATGACAACATCTCACAAATCAATAATTTTCAAATTCAACATAAACCTTTAAACATCATAATTTCATAAATATTTTTCAACCCTTGACTCATTTAACTCAACACAACAATAGATCATCAACCAGAAAGGCTCTAACCTGACTCGTTGCAAGAAAATATTCTAAATCTAAGCCTTAGTTAAAAATTCGAGCTTGTTTCCATGATATTCCCTTGTTTCAGACCACAAGATAAATGAGAGGAGGATTAAGTGAGAGATTCGAAACTCCATCTAGTTTCTGTTTCTAACAGAGTTGGAGAGCATACTCCCTAGGAGATGTCGAATTCTCAGTGTCGAATCAACAAAAAATGCAAGTGTTTGGTTTCTGATCCAAAGTTCTCGGAGAGCATATTCCCTAACTTGCTTTCATTGATTTCGTTATCCTTTCGAATACCCTGGAGAGCTCTATTTATAACCTTTCTGACCCCTACCCCATGATCTATTTTTTTATTATAAAATTGGGTGGGATAAACCTCTCATTAATGTTTTCTTTGAACTCGGTGCTACTTTGACCATTGCACCCAAGGTGGTCCAATCAAAACTTCACACCTATCCTTTCTAGAAACTAACCTCATTACTTTGGTTTAAACCCAACTAAAACATGTTTTCATTAACACAAAACTTGGGACAAATTACCATCTAATTAAATATTCATTAAATACAGTCCACCCACCAAGTTGGACTCACTTAAATCCCAGGTTTAACTTGCTAATCCAAAGTTAATAAGACAAATTAACCACTAATTAAAACAACAAAACATCTTATCTTTAAATTGCCCATTTTCTACATTTAATTATTCTTAAAATCATTAACTAACTCCTAGCTAAATATTTTAGTTCATCACTATATTTAGCAAACAATCATAAAATAGGGGGTCAAATTGGGATGTTACATACTCCCCCCATAGACTAAACACAGTCCTCTGTGTTTCATTCTGGAGTTAGTATAAAACAAAACTTAAAATTCATACAAAGAGCAATCAAACAAGTCAAACATTTCTATATGCAACCTATATGATGAAAACTACTCATGCAATGCTTCATCTCTACACTATTGTTTTTCCCAAGGCTGGCATTTTTAAGATAGTCAACTATCACCAACCTTCTAGGAGACTAGTCTAGGACATCATAGTCCAATAGTGTAGCGATGAAAGGTGAGGGTAAATTTTTCCTGCCAACCACTTTTTTTTTACCCTCTGGATTGTCTTTGTCATCCTTTCCCTTTTGCCAATTCTCATTCCTGGTGGTTGAGCAACTCCTTCTTCCAACTAAGAAGAACAACCTCTTCCACCTGACGAGAATATTCTAGTCCTAAAATGCAGCAAATAAATTTCAGCAGTACCATATTCTAAGAAATAAAGTATCTATACTGCATACTAAATATAAAGTGCCATTTATAGTTTGATAAATCCATATTCCAAATATCATAAAAAATAAACATCACCAATCCATAACATACTAACATCCATCATCGTACTATATGTAAGTACCAATCCTATCATCAAAATATATTTTTTTCTGCATCTAATCATCAGTCAGTGTCATTAAACAAATATGGAAAATGTTTCTTCATATCTTCCACCTTTTCCCAGGTGGCATTTTTCTCTGAATATAGATCCCATTGGACCTTGCACTGCTCCAGGTTCCGCTTCCGCATCTTCTTAGTGCGAAATTCTAGGATCTTCATGGGCTTGACCTCGATGTATGTTGGGTCCACCATCTGCAACTTAGAAACATCCAAAATATGAGATGGATCATGTAAATACTTCCTAAGCAAAGACACATGAAAAGAATCATGAATCTTTGCTAGGTTAGGTGGCAAGTCGAGACGGTATGCAACAGGACTGATCTTTGTCATTATGGTGAAGGGTCCCACATATCTAGGATCCAATTTGGTGGATTTGATTGCGCTCTTCATAGGTTTGACCCTTAAGAACACCTTGTATCCTACCAAAAACTCTAGAGGTGTCCTCCTCAAGTCTACATATTTCTTCTGGCGATCTGAAGCTTCCTTAAGCCTTTGCTGAATTACTTTCAACTGCTCTTCCATCTCTTTCAAAGTTTTGGTTCCAAGAGTGACCCGATCTTCAGGATTATCCCAAGACAATGGGGTTCTGCACCTTCGGCCATACAATGCCTCAAAAGGAGCCATTTTTAGAGAGGCATGGTACCCATTATTATATGCAAACTCAACTAGATGCAAGAAATCTTCCCAACAAGATTTTTGGTCCATGCAGTACATGCGAAGCATGTCCTCTAATACCTGATTAACCCTTTCAGTCTGACCATCTATCTTAGGATGATATGCTGAACTAATATTCAAGGAAGTCCCAATTTCTTGATGGAGAGCCTACCAGAAATCTGATGTGAACTTTGAATCCCTATCAAAAATAATCATTTCAGGAAACCCGTGTAACCTGAATATTTCCTTAGCAAACCTATTAGCCATAGTAAAGGCATCATCCGTAGTACTACTAGGAATGAAATGAGCAACTTTAGTTAGTTTATCCACTACCACCAAGATGGCATTATGTTGATACCGAGTTTTAGGTAACCCTACAATAAAATCCATTGATATTACTTGCCACTTTGTTGTTGGCACATCATGAGGGTATAACAGACCCATTGGGTGCTTGTGTTCTACTTTCACCTTTTGACATTCAAGACATTTCACCACAAAGTTAGTAATATCACCTTTCATCCCTGGCCAGTAGAATGTCTTCTTCATGTTTTCCCTCATCTTAGATCCTCCTGGATGAGCAGAATAGGGAGATATGTGAGCTTCTCTCATAATGAGTCTACGTAGGTTACCTACTTCTGGAACCACAACCCGCTCCTTAAAACACAAAAACCCATATTTGAACCCAAAGTTTTGAGCCACTTTTGGATCCCTGATTATTTTCTCTTGCACTTTCAAGCAGTATGGGTCCTGTGATTGAGCTTTCCTAACCTGATCCATAAGGTCAACATGACTTCTAGTCAAGGTGGTAATATGTCTTCTTCTACTCAGTGCATCAACTACCTTGTTTTCTTTGCCCTTGATGTACTCTATCCCAAAGTCATACTCCGCTAAGAATTCAATCCATCTTCTTTGTCGAGAATTAAGTAGCGGTTGAGTGAAAATGTATTTCAGACTTTGATGATCAGTTCTAAGTTCAAAAGGTCTTCCTATTAGGTAGTGATGCCAAATTTTCAATGCATGCACAACTACCACCAATTCTAAGTCATGGGTGGCATAGTTACCTTCATGTTTCTTCAACTTCCTAGATTCGTAAGCTACCACAGACTTATATTGTGATAAAACACCACCCAAACCCTCCAAAGATGCATTTGTACAGATAGAGAAGTCACCTAAAGGATCTAGAATTTTTAAGATAGGAGCGGTGGTCAGTACCTTCTTTAGTGCTTGAAAAGCTGACTCACACTTATCTATCCATTCAAATATCTTTCCTTTCCTTTGAAGGTTGGTAATAGGGCAAGTGATTTTAGCATAGTCTTTCACAAACCTTCGGTAATATCCAGATAGTCCCATAAAACTTTGGACTTCTATCACATTGGTAGGAGGTGGCCAATCCATTATCACCTCAATTTTCTTAGGATCGACCGCAATACCATCTGCTGAGATAACATGCCCCAAATAGTGTACTTGAGAAACATAGAATTCACATTTGGAAAAATTCCCATATAGCTGGTTTTCTCTTAATATTCTTAGTACAATCCTTAAGTGCTTTTCATGTTCTTCTCTATTACGAGAATAAACCAGTATATCATCTAAAAATACTAGAACAAACTTATCCAATTGTCTTTTGAATACATTGTTCATTAAGTTCATAAAGGCAACGGGTGCATTTGTCAAACCAAATGGTAAAACTGTAAACTCATAGTGACCATAGCGAGTCTTGAAGGTTGTCTTATGTGTATCTTCTTCTTTAATCCTTAGTTGATGATAGCCGAATTTCAAGTCTATTTTAGAGAAGATAGTCGCACCCTTAAGCTGATCAAACAAATCCTCTATACATGGTAAGGGATATCTATTTTTCACTGTTGCTTTATTTAGCATTCTGTAATCAATGCATAACCTTAAAGATCCATCCTTCTTAACAAATAAAACTGGTGCACCCCAAGGTGACACACTAGGTTTGATTAATCCCTTATCTGACAATTCTTGCAATTGCACCTTTAATTCTTGCATCTCAATTGGATTCATTCTATACGGTGCCCTATGTATCGGTTCTGTTCCTGGAAATAAGTCAATTGTGAAGTCAAATTCTCTCTTCGGTGGTAATCCTGGCAGATCATATGTAAAAACATCCTCAAATTCCTTTAGAATAGGAAATTTTTCCAATATTTCCACCCTTTTTTCCTCTATTTTCTCCTTAATTTTGACTATGTACATCATTCCGCCTTTCCTAATCACTTTCTTAAGTTGCATAGCGGAGATTAAAAAAGGTCTAAACTCTTGTTGTTCACTGTGCAACTTAGTTCTTTGTCCATTAGTGTCAGTAAACTTGACCCATATTTCAGAGAAATTGATCACGGCTTTGCGGTCCTTCAACCAATCAATGCCTAAAACTATATCAAAGGCATGTAGCGGAGCAACATAGAATTGCCAAGTGATAGAGTTTGTGGGTAGGGATATTTATATCATGGGGTAGTACTGGTTTACTGAGTAGGTCTATCCAGAACCGTACTCGACTTTCCACCCATCTGTCAAAGATCTAGGATTCTCTGGCATGTCCCTGACTAAGCTACTAGAAATGAAACTATCTGTAGCACCACTATCTATCAAAAATCTAACACTTTTTCCAAAGATCTTACCTTGTAAGAGCATAGGGGTTGCCTGACCATCAAGGTTCTGGTTTCCTATAGCCGCATAGATTCTGTGTCCTTTCTTTGTACTTCTTGGGTTAGTTCCAGTTCGATGAGGACAATTCCTAGCATAATGAGGGCCTCCACATTCATAACATCCAATATTGGAACTTTGAGTTGAGCCTTGTACTGACTTCTCTTTATTCTCTGTAGGAGTAGGTTCTACCTGGTTTATGGGTTTAACTTTCTCAGCATTGGTAGAGTTTCTGTCCTTTGGTTGGAATTTCTTTTTGAACCTTTTTGATGTACCAACATTGACTTTACTAGTTTTATACCCTTCTCTATTCTTAGAAGCTGGCTCATTGCTCCATTTTATTTTATGTGGATTGGGTTGACTCTTCTTAGGTCCTGGAGTGGGATTGCTACCTTTTCCATGATTATATTCTGCTTGATAGGCCATATCATATGCTACTTCCAGATTAGTAGGTTTAAACATGTTAACCAAAATCCTGAGTTGGTGGTCTAACCCAACTAAGAACTGATGCACCTTCATCTTATCATCCTTCTCATAAGTTGGAATGTACTTAAGGAGTCTAGTGAAATGTTTGTAATAGGCATCCACTGACTTTTCCCTTTGTCTGAGTTGAGTGAATTCATCTAACTTCTTGGCATAATACTGTTCTATGAGGTATCTTTTCCTAAAAGCTTTCTCAAAAGTTTCCCACTCATAGTGTATGATGTTAATTTATTTGTCTTTACAATAGGTTTCCCACCATTCCAGTCCAGCTTCAGCCAACATCCTAGTAACAAAGACTATTTTTGTAGTGGACGAGTAATTTCTCATGGAGAAATAAATAGCCAACTCATTCAACCATGACTCAACTGACTCTCCACTTTATTTTCTCGAGAACTTTCTTACCCTGACATGTTTCAAATCCTTTTCCAACTCAGCATTAATTCGGATCTTAGCTTCCTGGTCGAGGTCAACTGGTTCTTCCATAGCTACCTCAGTTGGAGCTTCAGGGGCTCTATCATTTCTCCTAATTTCATTCCTAATGGCTTCCAATAGGTTGTTTTGGTGGTTCATCTGCTCACGGTAGTTGGCCATTTCACCTTGCATATCTTGCACCATGTTGGCAAGGTTCTCAATTCCATCAGGGTTCCTAGAGCTTTCACCGATATGCCCTTCTATAATATTGTCCATATGGTTTAGTCGAGGTCTTCGAGGAGGCATCTTCGATCCACTCCCAAGCTTAGGTGGCATATTTCTTGGTAGTTTAAGGAATGCGTTAGTTCACAATATTATACCAGAATTATTTTAATATGCACTTTCATATACCTAGCTATGAAACCTTTGTTATTCTCTAGGGTTTTAACTATGTTTTTTTAATAGTTCTACCCACCATATATTTATTGTTTGAAGATAACTTGAGTTGGAGATGCATAGAAATAGAATAAGGTGGAGTTTTGGCTTGGAGCATCAATTGGCAAGTACGATCCCCAAAAGAGCATCAAGTACACCGCTTAAAACCCAAATTAATGGAGGGTTTGTCTAGCTCTTCCAATATGATTCACCAGGGGTTCACATGGGGGGTAAGACTTGCATAATTTTCCACATCCGTACCTCCATTCACACCTTACTTGTTGTGCTTGTTTTAGAGTTATCTAGTTTAGAATTTTGCGCCTATCTCAACCTGGCTCTGATACCAATTGTAATAACCAAAATTTACCCATTACAAAACCAACCATTTGTTTTATTTCATTGAGAGAATCATGCTAGAAACTACTATAGTTGAGTAACCATTGAGTGTTTCAGGCAAGCACCACACCGAAATCGACTTGATCGTAGTCTATCCTAGTGTATGGGAGTGGCCAAATCCCCCATAATGATCATGGGAGTTTACCAATATATTTCAACCGGAATACTCTTTTCCCAACAAGTTCAACCCATGTTAAACTCTTTGTTATAGCTTTAGGTATTACACAACCTAATCAGTGAGCATGTGCCTTGTTAACTACACTACACATTGGACAATGTAATTAAATTTAAGGTGCAATGCTTAACATCTCTAACCATATCAATAATGGTTTGTTAAGGGAATCAACCATGGATTCACATAGGTGTGCTAGCACCTACCATTTTAACTCAAGGTTTACTTCATGTTGCTAGATTCACTTATCCATGTTTATTTCATTATTAGAGGAGGATTAAGCGAGAGATTCGAAACTCCATCTAGTTTATGTTATGATAGAGTCGAAGAGCATACTCCCTAGGAGATGTCGAATTCTCAATGTTGAATCAACAAAAAATGCAAGTGTTTGGTTTTTGATCCAAAGTTCTCGGAGAGCATATTCCCTAACTTGCTTTCGTTGATTTTTTTATCCTTCCAAATACCCTAGAGAGCTCTATTTATAACCTTTTTGACCCCTACCCCATGATCTATTTTTTTATTATAAAATTGGGTGGGATAAACCTCTCATTAATGTTTTCTTTGAACTCGGTGCTACTTTGACCATTGCACCCAAGGCGGTCCAATCAAAACTTCACACCTATCCTTTCTAGAAACTAACCTCATTACTTTGGTTTAAACCCAACTAAAACATGTTTTCATTAACACAAAACTTGGGATAAATTACCATCTAATTAAATATTCATTAAATACAGTCCACCCACCAAGTTGGACTCACTTAAATCCCAGGTTTAACTTGCTAATCCAAAGTTAATAAGACAAATTAACCACTAATTAAAACAACAAAACATCTTATCTTTAAATTGCCCATTTGCTACATTTAATTATTCTTAAAATCATTAACTAACTCCTAGCTAAATATTTTAGTTCATCACTATATTTAGAAAACAATCATAAAATAGGGGGTCAAATTGGGATGTTACATACTCCCCCCATAGACTAAACACAATCCTCTGTGTTTCATTCCGGAGTTAGTATAAAATAAAACTTAAAATTCATACAAAGAGCAATCAAACAAGTCAAACATTTCTATATGCAACCTATATGATGAAAACTACTCATGCAATGCTTCATCTCTACACTATTGTTTTTCCCAAGGCTGGAATTTTTAAGATAGTCAACTATCACCAACCTTCTAGGAGACTAGTCTAGGACATCATAGTCCAATAGTGTAGTGATGAAAGGTGAGGGTAAATTTTTCCTGCCAACCACTTTTTTTTTTACCCTCTGGATTGTCTTTGTCATCCTTTCCCTTTTGCCAATTCTCGTTCCTGGTGGTTGAGCAACTCCTTCTTCCAACTGAGAAGAACAACCTCTTCCACCTGACGAGAATATTCTAGTCCTGAAATGCAGCAAATAAATTTCAGCAATACCATATTCTAAGAAATAAAGTATCTATACTGCATACTAAATATAAAGTGCCATTTATAGTTTGATAAATCCATATTCCAAATATCATCAAAAATAAACATCACCAATCCATAACATACTAACATCCATCATCGTACTATATGTAAGTACCAATACTGTCATCAAAATATATTGTTTTCTGCATCTAATCATCAATCAGTGTCATTAAACAAATATGGAAAATATTTCTTCATATCTTCCACCTTTTCCTAGGTGGCATTTTTCTCTGAATATAGATCCCATTGGACCTTGCACTGCTCTAGGTTCCACTTCCACATCTGCTTAGTGCAAAATTCTAGGATCTTCATGGGCTTGACCTCGATGTATGTTGGGTCCACCATCTGCAACTTAGAAACATCCAAAACGTGAGATGGATCATGTAAATACTTCCTAAGCAAAGACACGTGAAAATAATCATGAATCTTTGCTAGGTTAGGTGGCAAGTCGAGATGGTATGCAACAGGACTGATCTTTGTCATTATGGTGAAGGGTCCCACATATCTAGGATCCAATTTGGTGGATTTGATTGCACTCTTCATAGGTTTGACCCTTAAGAACACCTTGTCTCCTACCAAAAACTCTAGAGGTGTCCTCCTCAAGTCTGCGTATTTCTTCTGGCGATCTGAAGCTTCCTTAAGCCTTTGTTGAATTACTTTCAACTGCTCTTCCATATCTTTCAAAGTTTTAGTTCCAAGAGTGACCCGATCTTCAGGATTATCCCAAGATAATGGGGTTCTGCACCTTCGGCCATACAATACCTCAAAAGGAGCCATTTTTAGAGAGGCATGGTACCCATTATTATATGCAAACTCAACTAGATGCAAGAAATCTTCCCAATGAGATTTTTGGTCCATGTAGTACATGCGAAGCATGTCCTCTAATACCTGATTAACCCTTTCAGTCTGACCATCTATCTCAGGATGATATGCTGAACTAATATTCAAGGAAGTCCCAATTTCTCGATGGAGAGCCTACCAGAAATCTGATGTGAACTTTGAATCCCTATCAGAAATAATCATTTCAGGAAACCTGTGTAACCTGAAGATTTCCTTAGAAAACCTATTAGCCATAGTAAAGGCATCATCTGTAGTACTACTAGGAATGAAATGAGCAACTTTAGTTAGTTTATCCACTACCACCAAGATGGCATTATGTTGATACCAAGTTTTAGGTAACCCTACAATAAAATCCATTGATATTACTTGCCACTTTGTTGTTGGCACATCATGAGGGTATAACAGACCCATTGGGTGCTTGTGTTCTACTTTCACCTTTTGACATTCAAGACATTTCACCACAAAGTTAGTAATATCACCTTTCATCCCTGGCTAGTAGAATGTCTTCTTCATGTTTTCCCTCATCTTAGATCCTCCTGGATGAGCAGAATAGGGAGATCTGTGAGCTTCTCTCATAATGAGTCTACGTAGGTTACCTACTTCTGGAACCACAACCCGCTCCTTAAAACACAAAAACCCATCTTTGAACCCAAATTTTTGAGCCACTTTTGGATCCTTGATTATTTTCTCTTGCACTTTCAAGCAGTATGGGTCCTGTGATTGAGCTTTCCTAACCTGATCCATAAGGTCAACATGACTTCTAGTCAAGGTGGTAATATGTCTTCTTCTACTCAATGCATCAACTACCTTGTTTTATTTGCCCTTGATGTACTCTATCCCAAAGTCATACTCTGCTAAGAATTCAATCCATCTTCTTTGTCGAGCATTAAGTAGCGGTTGAGTGAAAATGTATTTCAGACTTTGATGATCAGTTCTAAGTTCAAAAGGTCTTCCTATTAGGTAGTGATGCCAAATTTTCAATGCATGCACAACTACCACCAATTCTAAGTCATGGGTGGCATAGTTACCTTCATGTTTCTTCAACTTCCTAGATTTGTAAGCTACCACAGACTTATCTTGCGATAAAACACCACCCAAACCCTCCAAAGATGCATCTGTATAGATAGAGAAGTCACCTAAAGGATCTAGAATTTTTAAGATAGGAGTGGTGGTCAGTACCTTCTTTAGTGCTTGAAAAGTTGACTCACACTTATCTATCCATTCAAATATCTTTCCTTTCCTTTGAAGGTTGGTAATAGGGCAAGCAATTTTAGCATAGTCTTTCACAAACCTTCGGTAATATCCAGATAGTCCCATAAAACTTTGGACTTCTATCACATTGGTAGGAGGTGGCCAATCCATTATCACCTCAATTTTCTTAGGATCGACCACAATACCATCTGTTGAGATAACATGCCCCAAATAGTGTACTTGAGAAACATAGAATTCACATTTGGAAAAATTCCCATATAGCTGGTTTTCTCTTAATATTCTTAGTACAATCCTTAAGTGCTTTTCATGTTCTTCTCTATTACGAGAATAAACCAGTATATCATCTAAAAATACTAGAACAAACTTATCCAATTATCTTTTGAATACATTGTTCATTAAGTTCATAAAGGTAATGGGTGCATTTGTCAAACCAAATGGTAAAACTGTAAACTCATAGTGACCATAGCGAGTCTTGAAGGTTGTCTTATGTGTATCTTCTTCTTTAATCCTTAGTTGATGATAGCCGAATTTCAAGTCTATTTTAGAGAAGATAGTCGCACCCTTAAGCTGATCAAACAAATCCTCTATACATGGTAAGGGATATCTATTTTTCATTGTTGCTTTATTTAGCATTTTGTAATCAATGCATAACCTTAAATATCCATCCTTCTTCTTAACAAATAAAACTGGTGCACCCCAAGGCGACACACTAGGTTTGATTAATCCCTATCCGATAATTCTTGCAATTGCACCTTTAATTCTTGCATCTCAATTGGATTCATTCTGTATGGTGCCCTATGTATCGGTTCTGTTCCTAGAAATAAGTCAATTGTGAAGTCAAATTCTCTCTTCGATGGTAATCCTGGTAGATCATATGTAAAAACATCCTCAAATTCCTTTAGAATAGGAAATTTTTCCAACATTTCCACCATTTTTTCCTCTATTTTCTCCTTAATTTTGACTATGTACATCATTCCACCTTTCCTAATCACTTTCTTAAGTTGCATAGCGGAGATTAACAAAGGTCTGAACTCTTGTTGTTCATTGTGCAACTTAGTTCTTTGTCCATTAGTGTCAGTAAACTCGACCCATATTTCAGAGAAATTGATCATGACTTTGCGGTCCTTCAACCAATCAATGCCTAAAACTATATCAAAGGCATGTAGCGGAGCAACATAGAATTGCCAAGTGATAGAGTTTGTGGGTAGGGATATTTCTATCATGGGGTAGTACTAGTTTACTGAGTAGGTCTATCCAAAATCGTACTCGACTTTCCACCCATCTATCAAAGATCTAGGATTCTCTGGCATGTCCCTGACTAAGCTACTAGAAATGAAACTGTCTGTAGCACCACTATCTATCAAAACTCTAACACTTTTTCCAAATATCTTACCCTGTAAGAGCATAGGGGTTGCTTGACCATCAAGGTTCTGGTTTCCTATAGCCGCATAGATTCTGTGTCCTTTCTCTGTACTTCTTGGGTTAGTTCCAGTTCGACGAGGACAATTCCTAGCATAATGAGGGCCTCCACATTCATAACATCTAGTATTGGAACTTTGAGTTGAGCCTTGTACTAACTTCTCTTTATTCTCTATAGGAGTAGGTTCTACCTGGTTTACGGGTTTAACTTTCTCAGCATTGGTAGAGTTTCAGTCCTTTGGTTGGAATTTCTTTTTTAACCTTTTTGTTGTACCAACATTGACTTTACTAGTTTTATACCCTTCTCTATTCTTAGAAGTTGGCTCATTGCTCCATTTTATTTTATGTGGATTGGGTTGACTCTTCTTAGGTCCTGGAGTGGGATTGCTACCTTTTCCATGATTATATTCTGCTTGACAGGCCAGATCATATGCTACTTCCAGATTAGTAGGTTTAAACATGTTAACCAAAATCCTGAGTTGGTGGTCTAACCCAGCTAAGAACTGATGCACCTTCATCTTATCATCCTTCTCATAAGCTAGAATGTACTTAAGGAGTCTAGTGAAATATCTGTAATAGGCATCCACTGACTATTCCCTTTGTCTGAGTTGAGTGAATTCATCTAACTTCTTGGCATAATACTATTCTGTGAGGTATCTTTTCCTAAAATCTTTCTCAAAAGTTTCCCACTCACAGTGTATGATGTTAATTTGTTTGTCTTTACAATAGGTTTCCCACCATTCCAGTCCAGCTTCAGCCAACATCCTAGTAACAAAGACTATTTTTGTAGTGGACGAGTAATTTCTCATGGAGAAATAAATAGCCAACTCGTTCAACCATGACTCAGCTGATTCTCCACTTTCTTTTCTCAAGAACTTTCTTACCCTGACATGTTTCAAATCCTTTTCCAACTCAACATTAATTTGGATCTTAGCTGCCTGGTCGGGGTCAACTAGTTCTTCCATAGCTACCTCAGCTGGAGCTTCAGGGGCTCTATCATTTCTCCTAATTTCATTCCTAATGGCTTCCAACAGGTTGTTTTGGTGGTTCATCTACTCATGGTAGTTGGCCATTTCACCTTGCATATCTTGCACCATGTTGGCAAGGTTCTCAATTCCATCAGGGTTCCTAGAGCTTTCATCGATATGCCCTTCTACAATATTGTCCATATGGTTTAGTCGAGGTCTTCGAGGAGGCATCTTCGATCCACTCCCAAGCTTAGGTGGCATATTTCTTGGTAGTTTAAGGAATGCGTTAGTTCATAGTCTTATACCAAAATTATTTTAATATGCACTTTCATATACCTAGCTATGAAACCTTTGTTATTCTCTAGGGTTTTAACTATGTTTTGTTAATAGTTCTACCCACCATATATTTATTGTTTGAAGATAACTCGAGTTGGAGATGCACAAAAATAGAATAAGGTGGAGTTTTGGCTTGGAGCATCAATTGGCAAGTACGATCCCCAAAAGAGCATCAAGTACACCACTTAAAACCCAAATTAATGGAGGGTTCATCTAGCTCTTCCAATATGATTCACCAGGGGTTCACATGGGGGGCAAGACTTGCACAATTTTCCACATCCGTACCTCCATTCACACCTTACTTGCTATGCTTGTTTTAGAGTTATCTAGTTTAGAATTTTGTACCTATCTCAACCTGGCTCTGATACCAACTGTAATAACCAAAATTTACCCATTACAAAACCAACCATTTTTTTTATTTCATTGAGAGAATCATGCTAGCAACTACTATAGTTGAGTAACCATTGAGTGTTTTAGGCAAGCACCACACCGAAATCGACTTGATCAGAGTCTATCCTAGTGTATGGGAGTGGCCAAATCCCCCATAATGATCATGGGAGTTTACCAGTCTATTTCAACTAGAATGCTCTTTTCCCAACAAGTTCAACCCATGTTAAACTCTTTGTTATAGCTTTAGGTATTACACAACCTAATCAGTGAGTGTGTGCCTTGTTAACTACACTGCACATTGGACAATGTAATTAACTTTAAGGTGCAATGCTTAACATCTCTAACCATATCAACAATGGTTTGTTAAGGGAATCAACCATGGATTCACATAGGTGTGCTAGCACCTACCATTTTAACTCAAGGTTTACTTCATGTTGCTAGATTCACTTATCCATGTTTATTTCATTATTAGTTTCCATATTTCCTTGTCATTAACTTGCACATTCATCCTTTCAAATTCATAAATGTAACATTTCAAATACAACATAGAGAATGAATTGTAGCATTACATTTCAATTTAACTCTATTATACACATCAACAATTGGCACATTGTACAATGAAATCCTTTCAGTATTTACAAAGCCACAATGAACTCATTACAACATTTGCTCAACACCTATTAACTAAACAAAATATTCTACTCATAATCAATCCTTGTTGTTACAAAGTAATTACAGTATACTTGAGGTAAAATTACAGCAACAACAACACTTCAACTCACTTTCAGGTTCAACAAGAGCATCTGGTTCATTTGTCTCAAGTTCCCAGTACTAGAAGATTGGCTACTCGGGATCAGGACAATCCACCACATGATATATGCCTAATTATCATAATGCACTTGCACTATTGTATCAAAGATATGCAGGCAAATCATGCAGATAACAATATCATTTCAGAAAACAATCATTCATTTCATCCAAGAGTAGGGAAACCCCATAAATTTCCCTAAGAATGAATCTTTCCTATTCCATTCATTCCATGTTCTTTATCCACAAAGCAACATGCCCTTGTCTATGCAAAATGTAAACATCAACTTGGCTACGAGGAACCTCCATAAGTTCCCAAGAAATTGTAACCCTGTTACCAATTTCCCCCATCCAAAAATCATTACAACACAACCATATTGCCAAAATAAATCAAGCAATATTATTTCATAGTACCTAATAATCCACAAGCAACATCTCCTCAGGTAATTAAACATAATATGATGTTTTACCAAAGTCACAATGTAGTAGACAATTCCTTTTTAGAAGCATTATCTATATACATCCATATTTAATCTCTAATTTTTTTTAGGATCCTTTTTAAGCTTGATAATCAATTTACAACTACCAACTATTTAAGTCTCAAGATCCCCATTATCCTAGCCCTTTATACAAATTTAAACCCCCTTGTTTACTTCACTTAGACATAACAAGTTTGGTAAACTTGGGGCCATCAATGGGCCATAATAATATTTCCTTCCTAATACCTTTTAAATTCATATTACTATATCTTTACCATAGTTCTTTAGGTAACTATTGTCATCTTTAGCTTTTAGAGACTTTTATTTTAAACACACACACAAGTATTATTTTTATCTCTTCTTACTATTTTCTAAACTTTAGTTGAGTTCCTAAAGACCTAGGGTAATGTATAATTTAACATTTCCCCTAACACTTTTCCAACCCATAGTTTAGTCTCAAGAATCAACAATACTTAAATACATAAACTTGTTCCCAAAATACATAATATTTCAAAACCCTCATTATAACCATTAAACCACATAGTCCATTGTTATTATTATTTTTCTTTAACTATAACCTCCAGCATAATAACAAGACATGACACAAGGTTTCAACGGAGGGCATCATTTGAACATAAAGCCATGGTCTATTATTTATAGATGTCTGCTATCAAATACAGGGTAAAGTTTGACATTTTAATAGCTAGTTTACACAACCCTAAAGGCAGCTCCATGAATTCTTGAGTGCACCATCTACATTGCCATTATTCATGTTGATCATGTGCATTATCATGGCTTCAGGGGCATGGTCATGGAGACCCTATGCAGATCAAGCAAAGACAACCTCTTCTATGGCAAAATCGTAATAGGGTTTCACAAGGAAATTTAATCATTTTTTTTAAACAATCAAACACAACTCTTCTACTTTACCCAAACCCTACAACCACCATTACTTTAGCATTTACATAAGTATTCTTTCATTAGAGACTCACAAAGCTATTATAACCAGACATGAACAACATACGTTTTCTTCTCAAAGAAGGAAATCGTTTATACTCAAACAACATGCATAACAAAATAACCTTACCTTTGCCATTTTCATTTCCTTTAGTACATACTATGACAACATCTCACAAATCAATAATTTTCAAATTCAACATAAACCTTTAAACATCATAATTTCATAAACATTTTTCAACCCTTGACTCATTTAACTCAACACAACAATAGATCATCAACCAGAAAGGCTCTAACCTGACTCATTGCAAGAAAATATTCTAAATCTAAGCCTTAGTTAAAAATTTGAGCTTGTTTCCATGAGATTCCCTTGTTTTAGACCACAAGATAAATGAGAGGAGGATTAAGTGAGAGATTCGAAACTCCATCTAGTTTTTGTTCCGATAGAGTCGGAGAGCATACTCCCTAGGAGATGTCGAATTCTCAGTGTCGAATCAATAGAAAATGCAAGTGTTTGGTTTTTGATCCAAAGTTCTCGGAGAGCATATTCCCTAACTTGCTTCCATTGATTTCTTTATCCTTCTGAATACCCCAGAGAGCTCTATTTATAACCTTTCTGACCCCTACCCCATGATCTATTTTTTTATTATAAAATTGGGTGGGATAAACCTCTCATTAATATTTTCTTTGAACTCGATGCTACTTTGACCATTGCACCCAAGGCGGTCCAATCAAAACTTCACACCTATCCTTTCTAGAAACTAACCTCATTACTTTGGTTTAAACCCAACTAAAACATGTTTTCATTAACACAAAACTTGGGATAAATTACCATCTAATTAAATATTCATTAAATACAGTCCACCCACCAAGTTGGACTCACTTAAATCCCAGGTTTAACTTGCTAATCCAAAGTTAATAAGACAAATTAACCACTAATTAAAACAACAAAACATCTTATCTTTAAATTGCCCATTTTCTACATTTAATTATTCTTAAAATCATTAACTAACTCCTAGCTAAATATTTTAGTTCATCACTATATTTAGCAAACAATCATAAAATAGGGGGTCAAATTGGGATGTTACATACTCCCCCCATAGACTAAACACAGTCCTCTGTGTTTCATTCCAGAGTTAGTATAAAATAAAACTTAAAATTCATACAAAGAGCAATCAAACAAGTCAAACATTTCTATATGCAACCTATATGATGAAAACTACTCATGCAATGCTTCATCTCTACACTATTGTTTTTCCCAAGGCTGGCATTTTTAAGATAGTCAACTATCACCAACCTTCTAGGAGACTAGTCTAGGACATCATAGTCCAATAGTGTAGCGATGAAAGGTGAGGGTAAATTTTTCCCTGCCAACCACTTTTTTTTACCCTCTGGATTGTCTTTGTCATCCTTTCCCTTTTTCCAATTCTCATTCCTGGTGGTTGAGCAACTCCTTCTTCCAACTGAGAAGAACAACCTCTTCCACCTGATGAGAATCTTCTAGTCTTGAAATGCAACAAATAAATTTCAGTAGTACCATATTCTAAGAAATAAAGTATCTATACTGCATACTGAATATAAAGTGCCATTTATAGTTTGATAAATCCATATTCCAAATATCATCAAAAATAAACATCACCAATCCATAACATACTAACATCCATCATCGTACTATATGTAAGTACCAATCCTATCATCAAAATATATTGTTTTCTGCATCTAATCATCAATCAGTGTCATTAAAAAAATATGGAAAATGTTTCTTCATATCTTCCACCTTTTCCTAGGTGGCATTTTTCTCTGAATATAGATCCCATTGGACCTTGCACTGCTCTAGGTTCCGCTTCCACATATGCTTAGTGTAAAATTCTAGGATCTTCATGGGCTTGACCTCGATGTATGTTGGGTCCACCATCTGCAACTTAGAAACATCCAAAATGTGATATGGATCATGTAAATACTTCCTAAGCAAAGACACGTGAAAAGAATCATGAATCTTTGCTAGGTTAGGTGGCAAGTCGAGATGGTATGCAATAGGACTGATCTTTGCCATTATGGTGAAGGGTCCCACATATCTAGGATCCAATTTGGTGGATTTGATTATGCTCTTCATAGGTTTGACCCTTAAGAACACCTTGTCTCCTACCAAAAACTCTAGAGGTGTCCTCCTCAAGTCTGCATATTTCTTCTGGCGATCTGAAGCTTCCTTAAGCCTTTGCTAAATTACTTTCAACTGCTCTTCCATCTCTTTCAAAGTTTTAGTTCCAAGAGTGACCCAATCTTCAGGATTATCCCAAGACAATGGGGTTCTGCACCTTCGGCCATACAATACCTCAAAAGGAGCCATTTTTAGAGAGGCATGGTACCCATTATTATATGCAAACTCAACTAGATGCAAGAAATCTTCCCAATGAGATTTTTGGTCCATGCAGTACATGCGAAGCATGTCCTCTAATCCTTTTAGTCTAACCATCTATCTCAGGATGATATGCTGAACTAATATTCAAGGAAGTCCCAATTTCTCGATGGAGAGCCTACCAGAAATCTGATGTGAACTTTGAATCCCTATCAGAAATAATCATTTCAGGAAACCCATGTAACCTGAAGATTTCCTTAGCAAACCTATTAGCCATAGTAAAGGCATCATCCGTAGTACTACTAGGAATGAAATGAGCAACTTTAGTTAGTTTATCCACTACCACCAAGATGGCATTATGTTGATACCAAGTTTTAGGTAACCCTACAATAAAATCCATTGATATTACTTACCACTTTGTTGTTGGCACATCATGAGGGTATAACAGACCCATTGGGTGCTTGTGTTCTGCTTTCACCTTTTGACATTCAAGACATTTCACCACAAAGTTAGTAATATCACCTTTCATCCCTGGCTAGTAGAATGTCTTCTTCATGTTTTCCCTCATCTTAGATCCTCCTGGATGAGCAGAATAGGAAGATCTATGAGCTTCTCTCATAATGAGTCTATGCAGGTTACCTACTTCTGGAACCACAACCCACTCCTTAAAACACAAAAACCCATCTTTGAACCCAAATTTTTGAGCCACTTTTGGATCCTTGATTATTTTCTCTTGCACTTTCAAGCAGTATGGGTCCTGTGATTGAGCTTTCCTAACCTTGATCCATAAGGTCAACATGACTTCTAGTCAAGGTGGTAATATGTCTTCTTCTACTCAGTGCATCAACTACCTTGTTTTCTTTGCCCTTGATGTACTCTATCCCAAATTCATACTCCGCTAAGAATTCAATCCATCTTCTTTGTCGAGCATTAAGTAGCGGTTGAGTGAAAATGTATTTCAGACTTTGATGATCAGTTCTAAGTTCAAAAGGTCTTCCTATTAGGTAGTGATGCTAAATTTTCAATGCATGCACAACTGCCACCAATTCTAAGTCATGGGTGGCATAGTTACCTTCATGTTTCTTCAACTTCCTAGATTCGTAAGCTACCACAGACTTATCTTGTGATAAAACACCACCCAAACCCTCCAAAGATGCATCTGTATAGACAGAGAAGTCACCTAAAGGATCTAGAATTTTTAAGATAGGAGCGGTGGTCAGTACCTTCTTTAGTGCTTGAAAAGTTGACTCACACTTATCTGTCCATTCAAATGTCTTTCCTTTCCTTTGAAGGTTGGTAATAGGGCAAGCGATTTTAGCATAGTCTTTCACAAACCTTTGGTAATATCCAGATAGTCCCATAAAACTTTGGACTTCTATCACATTGGTAGGAGGTGGCCAATCCATTATCACCTCAATTTTCTTAGGATCGACCACAATACCATCTGCTGAGATAACATGCCCCAAATAGTGTACTTGAGAAACATAGAATTTGCATTTGGACAAATTCCCATATAGCTGGTTTTCTCTTAATATTCTTAGTACAATCCTTAAGTGCTTTTCATGTTCTTCTCTATTACGAGAATAAACCAATATATCATCTAAAAATACTAGAACAAACTTATCCAATTATCTTTTGAATACATTGTTCATTAAGTTCATAAAGGTAGTGGGTGCATTTGTCAAACCAAATGGTAAAACTGTAAACTCATAGTGACCATAGCGAGTCTTGAAGGTTGTCTTATGTGTATCTTCTTCTTTAATCCTTAGCTGATGATAGCCAGATTTCAAGTCTATTTTAGAGAAGATAGTCGCACCCTTAAGCTGATCAAACAAATCCTCTATACATGGTAAGGGATATCTATTTTTCATTGTTGCTTTATTTAGCATTCTATAATCAATGCATAACCTTAAAGATCCATCCTTCTTCTTAACAAATAAAATTGGTGCACCCCAAGGTGACACACTAGGTTTGATTAATCCCTTATCCGACAATTCCTGCAATTGCACCTTTAATTCTTGCATCTCAATTGGATTCATTCTGTACGGTGCCCTATGTATCGGTTCTGTTCCTAGAAATAAGTCAATTATGAAGTCAAATTCTCTCTTCGATGGTAATCCTGGCAGATCATATGTAAAAACATCCTCAAATTCCTTTAGAATAGGAAATTTTTCCAACATTTCCACCCTTTTTTCCTCTATTTTCTCCTTAATTTTGACTATGTACATCATTTCACCTTTCCTAATCACTTTCTTAAGTTGCATAGTGGAGATTAACAAAGGTCTGAACTCTTGTTGTTCACTATGCAACTTAGTTCTTTGTCCATTAGTGTCAGTAAACTCGACCCATATTTCAGAGAAATTGATCACGGCTTTGCGGTCCTTCAACCAATCAATGCCTAAAACTATATCAAAGGCATGTAGCGGAGCAACATAGAATTGCCAAGTGATAGAGTTTGTGGGTAGGGATATTTCTATCATGGGGTAGTACTAGTTTATTGAGTAGGTCTATCTAGAACCGTACTCGACTTTCCACCCATCTATCAAAGATCTAGGATTCTCTGGCATGTCCCTGACTAAGCTACTAGAAATGAAACTATCTGTAGCACCACTATCTATCAAAACTCTAACACTTTTTCCAAATATCTTACCCTGTAAGAGCATAGGGGTTGCCTAACCATCAAGGTTCTGGTTTCCTATAGCCGCATAGATTTTGTGTCCTTTCTCTGTACTTCTTGGGTTAGTTCCAGTTCGATGAGGACAATTCCTAGCATAATGAGGGCCTCCACATTCATAACATCTAGTATTGGAACTTTGAGTTGAGCCTTGTACTGACTTCTCTTTATTCTCTGTAGGAGTAGGTTCTACCTGGTTTACGGGTTTAACTTTCTCAACATTGGTAGAGTTTCGGTCCTTTGGTTGGAATTTCTTTTTGAACCTTTTTGTTGTACCAACATTGACTTTACCAGTTTTATACCCTTCTCTATTCTTAGAAGCTGGCTCATTGCTCCATTTTATTTTATGTGGATTGGGTTGACTCTTCTTAGGTTCTGGAGTGGGATTGCTACCTTTTCCATGATTATATTATTCCTGATAGGCCATATCATATGCTACTTCTAGATTAGTAGGTTTAAACATGTTAACCAAAATCCTGAGTTGGTGGTCTAACCTAACTAAGAACTGATGCACCTTCATCTTATCATCCTTCTCATAAGCTGGAATGTACTTAAGGAGTCTAGTGAAATATCTGTAATAGGCATCCATTGACTATTCCCTTTGTCTGAGTTGAGTGAATTCATCTAACTTCTTGGCATAATATTATTCTGTGAGGTATCTTTTCCTAAAATCTTTCTCAAAAGTTTCCCACTCATAGTGTATGATGTTAATTTGTTTGTCTTTACAATAGGTTTCCCACCATTCCAGTCCAGCTTCAGCCAACATCCCAATAACAAAGACTATTTTTGTAGTGGACGAGTAATTTCTCATGGAGAAATAAATAGCCAACTCGTTCAACCATGACTCATCTGACTCTCCACTTTCTTTTCCTAAGAACTTTCTTACCTTGACATGTTTCAAATCCTTTTCCAACTCAACATTAATTTGGATCTTAGTTGCCTGGTCGAGGTCAACTGGTTCTTCCATAGCTACCTCAGCTGGAGCTTCAAGGGCTCTATCATTTCTCCTAATTTCATTCCTAATGGCTTCCAATAGGTTGTTTTGGTGGTTCATCTGCTCATGGTAGTTGGCCATTTCACCTTGCATATCTTGCACCATGTTGGCAAGGTTCTCAATTCCATCAGGGTTCCTAGAGCTTTCACCGATATGCCCTTCTACAATATTGTCCATATGGTTTAGTCGAGGTCTTCGAGGAGGCATCTTCGATCCACTCCCAAGCTTAGGTGGCATATTTCCTAGTAGTTTAAGGAATGCGTTAGTTCATAGTCTTATACCAAAATTATTTTAATATGCACTTTCATATACCTAGCTATGAAACCTTTGTTATTCTCTAGGGTTTTAACTATGTTTTGTTAATAGTTCTACCCACCATATATTTATTGTTTGAAGATAACTCGAGTTGGAGATGCACAAAAATAGAATAAGGTGGAGTTTTGGCTTGGAGCATCAATTGGCAAGTACGATCCCCAAAAGAGCATCAAGTACACCACTTAAAACCCAAATTAATGGAGGGTTCATCTAGCTCTTCCAATATGATTCACCAGGGGTTCACATGGGGGCAAGACTTGCACAATTTTCCACATCCGTACCTCCATTCACACCTTACTTGTTGTGCTTGTTTTAGAGTTATCTAGTTCAAAATTTTGCACCTATCTCAACCTAGGCTCTGATACCAACTATAATAACCAAAATTTACCCATTACAAAACCAACCATTTTTTTATTTCATTGAGAGAATCATGCTAGCAACTACTATAGTTGAGTAACACCTGGGTTTTTAGGAAAGCACCACACCAAAATCGACTTGATCAGAGTCTATCCTAGTGTATGGGAGTGGCCAAATCCCCCATAATGATCATGAGAGTTTACCAGTCTATTTCAATCGAAATGCTCTTTTCCCAACAAGTTCAACCCATGTTAAACTCTTTGTTATAGCTTTAGGTATTACACAACCTAATCAGTGAGTGTGTGCCTTGTTAACTACACTGCACATTGGACAATGTAATTAACTTTAAGGTGCAATGCTTAACATCTCTAACCATATCAACAATGGTTTGTTAAGGGAATCAACCATGGATTCACATAGGTGTGCTAGCACCTACCATTTTAACTCAAGGTTTACTTCATGTTGCTAGATTCACTTATCCATGTTTATTTCATTATTAGTTTCCATATTTCCTTATCATTAACTTGCACATTCATCCTTTCAAAGTCATAAATGTAACATTTCAAATACAACATAGAGAATGAATTGTAGCATTACATTTCAATTTAACTCTATTATACACATCAACAATTGGCACATTGTACAATGAAATCCTTTTAGTATTTACAAAGCCACAATGAACTCATTACAACATTTTCTCAACACCTATTAACTAAACAAAATATTCTACTCATAATCAATCCTTGCTGTTACAAAGTAATTACAGTATACTTGAGGTAAAATTACAGCAACAACAACACTTCAACTCACTTTCAGGTTCAGCAGGAGCATCTGGTTCGTTTGTCTCAAGTTCCTAGTACTAGAATATTGGCTACTCGGGATCAGGACAATCCACCACATGATATATGCCTAATTATCATAATGCACTTGCACTATTGTATCAAAGATATGCAGGCAAATCATGCAGATAACAATATCATTTCAGAAAATAATCATTCATTTCATCCAAGAGTAGGGAAACCCCATAAATTTCCCTAAGAATGAATCTTTCCTATTCCATTCATTCCATGTTCTTTATCCACAAAGCAACATGCCCTTGTCTATGCAAAATGTAAACATCAACTTGGCTACGAGGAACCTCCATAAGTTCTCGAGAAATTGTAACCTTGTTACCAATTTCCCCCATCCAAAAATCATTACAACACAACCATATTGCCAAAATAAATCAAGCAATATTATTTCATAGTACCTAATAATCCACAAGCAACATCTCCTCAGGTAATTAAACATAATATGATGTTTTACCAAAGTCACAATGTAGTAGACAATTCCTTTTTAGAAGCATTATCTATATACATCCATATTTAATCTCTAATTTTTTTCAGGATCCTTTTTAAGCTTGATAATCAATTTACAACTACCAACTATTTAAGTCTCAAGATCCCCATTATCCTAGCCCTTTATACAAATTTAAACCCCCTTGTTTACTTCACTTAGACATAACAAGTTTGGTAAACTTGGGGCCATCAATGGGCCATAATAATATTTCCTTCCTAATACCTTTTAAATTCATATTACTATATCTTTACCATAGTTCTTTAGGTAACTATTGTCATCTTTAGCTTTTAGAGACTTTTCTTTTAAACACACACACAAGTATTATTTTTATCTCTTCTTACTATTTTCTAAACTTTAGCTGAGTTCCTAAAGACCTAGGGTAATGTATAATTTAACATTTCCCCTAACACTTTTCCAACCCATAGTTTAGTCTCAAGAATCAACAATACTTAAATACATAAACTTGTTCCCAAAATACATAATATTTCAAAACCCTCATTATAACCATTAAACCACATAGTCCACTATTATTATTATTTTTCTTTAACTATAACCTCCAGCATAATAACAAGACATGACACAAGGTTTCAATGGAGGGCATCATTTGAACATAAAGCCATGAGTGGCCCCCTTTTTTTTACCGGCCCATAAAAACTTTTGTCTCCTAAGTTCTTGAAGATGTCTGCTATCAAATACAGGGTAGAGTTTGACATTTTAATAGCCAATTTACACAACCCTAAAGGTAGCTCCATGAATTCTCGAGCGCACCATCTACATTGCCATTATTCATGCTGATCATGCACGTTATCGTGGCTTCAGGGGCACGACCGTGGAGACCCTACGCAGATCAAGCAAAGACAACCTCTTCTATGGCAAAATCGTAACAGGGTTTCACAAGGAAATTTAATCATTTTTTTTAAACAATCAAACACAACTCTTCTGCTTTACCCAAACCCTACAACCACCATTACTTTAGCATTTACATAAGTATTCTTTCATTAGAGACTCACAAAGCTATTATAACCAGACATGAACAACATACGTTTTCTTCTCAAAGAAGGAAATCGTTTATACTCAAACAACACGCATAACAAAATAACCTTACCTTTGCCATTTTCGTTTCCTTTAGTACATACTATGACAACATCTCACAAATCAATAATTTTCAAATTCAACATAAACCTTTAAACATCATAATTTCATAAACATTTTTCAACCCTTGACTCATTTAACTCAACACAACAATAGATCATCAACCAGAAAGGCTCTAACCTGACTCACTACAAGAAAATCTTCTAAATCTAAGCCTTAGTTAAAACTTCGAGCTTGTTTCCATGAGATTCCCTTGTTTCAGACCACAAGATAAATGAGAGGAGGATTAAGCGAGAGATTCGGAACTCCATCTAGTTTCTGTTCCGATAGAGTCGGAGAGCATACTCCCTAGGAGATGTCGAATTCTCAGTGTCGAATCAATAGAAAATGCAAGTGTTTGGTTTCTGATCCAAAGTTCTCGGAGAGCATATTCCCTAACTTGCTTCCATTGATTTCTTTATCCTTCCGAATACCCCGGAGAGCTCTATTTATAACCTTTCTGACCCCTACCCCATGATCTATTTTTTTATTATAAAATTGGGTGGGATAAACCTCTCATTAATGTTTTCTTTGAACTCGGTGCTACTTTGACCATTGCACCCAAGGTGGTCCAATAAAAACTTCACACCTATCCTTTCTAGAAACTAACCTCATTACTTTGGTTTAAACCCAACTAAAACATGTTTTCATTAACACAAAACTTGGGACAAATTACCGTCTAATTAAATATTCATTAAATACAGTCCACCCACCAAGTTGGACTCACTTAAATCCCAGGTTTAACTTGCTAATCCAAATTTAATAAGACAAATTAACCACTAATTAAAACAACAAAACATCTTATCTTTAAATTGCCCATTTGCTACATTTAATTATTCTTAAAATCATTAACTAACTCCTAGCTAAATATTTTAGTTCATCACTATATTTAGCAAACAATCATAAAATAGGGGGTCAAATTGGGATGTTACATCTTCAAACTTCTTCTAGAATAGATCTTCAATCTACTATTTCCAATGGGGTCTTTTCTCAAACCTTTTCAACTTCACTAGTTATTATTGAAACTAGTGGTATGAGTTCTGTGTTGAGTCATGGTCTTCGCAGTCTTGTGGAAAGACTCTAGCTAATATGCAAATCATAGTCTTCAATCGATATCATCAATATTCTATCTTCTATTTGTCATGGATTCCTCTTTGGAGTCTTCTTTAGGTTCAAGGACTCTTCTCTAGAGTCTTCTTCAAATTCAAGGCTTCTATGGACTTTTTTTTTTGGATCAAGGCTTCTGTGGCCTTTTCTTCTACAATAAGGCTTCTGTGGCATTTTCTTCTACAATAAGTATTTTGCACCCTTATCTTATACAATAAGGTTTTTGTGGCCTTTTCTTGTACAATAAAGCTTTTGTGGCATTTTATTTACAATGTGCAGGTTTGCAACATGACTTCCTTCAGTTTTCTTTTTTTGCAACAAGATATTAGTAAGATGATTCTAAATCTGATCAATGATGAATATTCACTAGTTGATTTATGAATCTAGTGGAATGAATGACGATTCCTAGTCTTCATGAGTTTTCTATAACTTTGTGGAAATATTCTAGCCAAATGCAATATCAAAAATTCTAGAACTAAGATCCACTTCTTCTCTCAATATATCTTGATTCTCCTATTCAATAATTCCTTATTGCAGCATTTGCATGCAATGGTGCACAATGACAGATTCGATTTGCAAATACGTAGTAGAGTTCATACCTATACTAGTAATGGAGGTCTTTTGTGGCTCTCCTTATTCCTATTAACCTATTGTGGCTTTGATAGCACTGCTATATTTTGATGGTGTATTCCAAGGGAGAATACAATCACAGGATATAAAATATGTAGAAATGTAAGATGCTAAAATATGCTATTAATGGAAAGTGATGAAAATGATACAATGTAATATGGAGGAAATGAACACTCCAAAACTGATACTAAAGAACTACATTATACCCCATAACCAATATATATGGTGATGTACACAATATACCTACTACTACCTACAATGATATCTTATCACTCACTATGAGGCCCTTTATATAGAAATATGGATTGCTTGGACAACACTCTACCTAGCTGTACAAGGGGACACCTTGCACATTTACAACTTGCACATAGGTACTTGTGCATTTATTATATTCCTTGAAGTAACTATCTAAATACTCCATAAAGTAATCTACTACTCTAGTTATGTACCAAGAGTGGTACATTTACATGACCCAAATTATGTAATATACTCTAACACTCCCAATGATGTTCCTTTCTTTCTCCATTTTTGCTAGCTCAAGGACTTGATAGAGACAGGATTAGAACAACCATGAATGCAACTATGAATGTGTTTTAATGTATATGCAACTACTTATGCCATGTATTACTTAAAACATAAGACAATATATCATTTTCAAGATAGTAAAAAATTATTCTCGAGACATCGAAAAACAAGGACACAATATTTAAATAAATTCCAATTATAAACACAGTCATCAGGCACTTCAGTTCACAACCACAAAAATCATAAAAATTGGTATAATTTAATTAAAAAAGCATAGGCAAAACCACTTGAACATCAATATACAAATGACTTAATAAGGAAATGTTACAAATATTTTGGCAGTCCAAACCACCTTTCCCTAATGTAGGCGAACACATATTTGTATTATCCAAAGGATGACTTAGCACAAAGGAAAAGTTGATGAAAACCAACTATTAACATGAGACATCTAATTGCTTATGATTAGAGTAAGGTTCAACCTTGAAGAAAAACACAACATATTCATTTTAAGCAACAAAAGATTCATAGTTTAATAAAATAAGGATAAGTATTATATACAATATACCAGATCCACAGTTTATAAAACCAGATAAGTAATATCCACAACATACCAAATTCACAATTTATAAAACTAGAGAAGTAATATCCACAACATGCTAGTTTCATAGTTTATAAAACTTGTAGACACCAAAATATGGCACCCTTTAGTTCACATTCACCACCTCACCATCAAATCCTACATAATAAAGATATATGACTAAGTTCTAACCTAGGGATATAAAATACTGCACATCATTATATTTTTCTAATTTATTTAATTAGGAAAATCACCCTAAGATACCTTGTCCACACATTGGACATGTGTCCTGGACACCTCACCCAACATCTCTGCCACATCTCACCCACTCTTGTCCTCTTATTTTTACACATAGGACAGATTACCAACACCCATGCCACATTTAATCCACCTTGCCTCATTTGTCCCCTCACATAGGATAGGATCCCATGTTTCACTTCACTTACAGCCACATCACCCCAGTTAACTAAGCCACACTGGATGACTCACTCTAACTGCTCCTTCCACTTAACAGCCTAGATTTTCCACTTGGAAAACCAAGATTGCCACCTCTCACTTCCCTCCAAAACCCTAGGGATCCTATAAAAGCACCATTAGTTCACCAAGAAAAGGGAGTTGAATTTGTATACCGATAGGGTACCAAAATATGCCTAGATTCGATGAGAAACTGAGAGTGCGAGATTGAATCTGACCATTGACATGCATCTTGAGGTGACCTGGCATTTCAACCGAAACCACCCGCCCACAGTTCTACAGTCAAAAATACGCATCCACGGTTTTACAACCGTAGGTCCACGATTTCCAGACCGTAAATGTGTTTTTGTAGTTCCACAGTCCCGAACAGATTTTATCAACAGAGATTAAGTATTCTAATATTAGCAAGGTTTTATTTGTTAATTGTTATGCTATCTACTTTTCATACATACATCAGTGATAGGTTCATTTGTAGCATTGGGTTTACTGCTTGACTATACAAGTGCTATTGATCCTCCTTGCTGGTTTTGTGTGTGTGCAGGTAACAGATATCTTGAGTGAGTTGCTAAAGCTGGAGTGGCCCCTTGCTAGATACCAAAGCCCACTCACCCCTTGAAGTTGTGACGAAGGAACAAAGAACACCACACCTTGCGGAAGAGCTAGAAGATCTCTCCTCCTCCATGAAAGCATTGGATATCAGATAGACAAGAAGAAGCATTGTAACATTGCTCCCAACACACTTGGAGCAATTCAAAAATCCTTTTTGTGACAAATTGTATCACCATTAATACAAAAGGGGTATTTTGGAAAAATTACTTCTCTCTCTCTCTATTTTTATTTAAATAAATTGTGTTTAGTTATTTGGTTACAAAATGGTGATCACGGTGGGACCCCCTAAGGGTTCCATTTTATTTACCTTGCTTTTTAATCTATTTTATTAATCTCTGTCTACACCTATAGGTTTCAGGAATTTGAAGCGCACACAGACTCAACCTTGAATCGACACATTCAAAAAACCTTGCAGCCAAACTGTTTACTATGGAAACACATACCTGCAGTTTTTGTTTGAGAAAATGCAGATGTGTGGTTCCTGGTAGATGAAAACATAGATATGTGGTATAAAAATGCAAAATCATGGTTGCTACATGAGAAACACGGGTCAGCGGTTTATAGCAGGAAGGAACACAGGTATGTACTTCATGCTTCCTATCTAATTTTCGTCTTAGTTTCAATTTAGATTGCATTTAAGTAGATTAAGAGTCCTAGTCCTGTATGCCTTTGTGTGCACTTAGGTCTTAGAGGTAGAAGAAAGTACTTAAAACTTTTCATTCATACCTAAAAAAAAATCTGCATTTGCATAGTAGAAAACAGATCATCTTGCATTCACCTGGTTAGGAATATCTCAAGTGTTTATTTCAAGTTTAGGTCTATAATATTATTCAATTTCTATTGACAGAAAGGACCCACGCATCTGTGGTTGGGATATCTCAAACGCAGACGCGCGGTTGGTAAACTATGCACCCGTGGTTTACCAAAACTAACCGCGCACCTGCGATTAGCCCTGTTAAACAAAATATGATTAAATTAGACCTAAAATTGGTATTTTTACCCCTGACTTGTTGTTTTTCATTCTTTTTTTTCTACATTTCTACATTTAGGCCATTGAAATAGAATTGCATAGTAATTTTACATAACATCCTAGTTAAAAAAAAACACCACACACTCACATAAACATTGGAAAATGATTGGATTTCATCACTGTCAGGTTTGGATTTCATCACCGTCGGGTTTGTATTTCATAACCGAACCACCAACATTATACCCTATTCTTAGCCAAGGATGATTCTAAGATCCTTCATAACCCGTGGGTGATAGCACACATCTCTCTTCGGAGAGGTGTATCACAGACTGCGAGCAAACTGAGTGAGGAATTGGTAGGTCCTGTGCTCCTTGGCCGTGTGTGGACTTCATTACCACACATTATAGGTGGGATTACATGACCTGGAGTTCATAGCTAGGTTGTCGAGCTGCGAGTATACAGATGAAATCCTAGATTAATTTAGGGAAAAACATTGAGCACAAGTCTTTTTCATTTTTCAAACAAATTTTAAAAAATATATATATATATATATATACGAAAATCTAGCATCAAAAATTTTGTGTGTTTATTTGCTTTGTGTGTTGTATTACATTGTATTATCACTTTACTTGCATAGATAGTCTCACTTTGCATCTTACCACATAGTAGCGTATGGTAGTGACTCGTAATCAAGCTAAGAAACTAGTGTCAAACCAAAGTCAGTGGTCTTCCCCTATGGCCTCAGTCTGGCAATGTCCCTCACACTTTGGTGGTGGGACAAGTAGGTATGTCCATTTCTATGTCCCAGAGTCTTGATATAGGGCCTTCTAGTAATACCCCCAACATGGACATAGACATTATGCATACAACTACTCACATAACCATACTTGAGACACCTAGGAGTGAACCTCTTGCGGCGGTAGACAGTCAGATTACTATGATAGATATGGATACTGTTAGAATGTACTTGAATGTAGCTAGAATGGTCTTCCCATCATTACCACCACTCTCCATCCCATCACGTGTCATACCCTCATCACAAAAAGAATCCATATTCACCTATCTACAGTAGTCAGAACATATTTTCACCAATCTTCTCTTTGATTTAGTTGTTGTAGAATTGGCCAATCAACCATCGTCATCCAACCAAATTCCCCCCACACTATCACAACAAATGATCATTACCACTAATCCCTTGTATAAAATAATTCCTATTGTTTCACAAGCCCCAACATCCATTCCTCCATCCACACTTGTAGGACATACGTCTCATACCATTCCATAGTCAGTAGTGATACCTTTTTCTACTTACCCCCCATCTACCTCCATTACCATGGTTGTTTCACAACCAACTCAATCCACCACATCATAGGTAGCAGTCCCTACATCAAATGTAATTGCTATGCAACAGACTTTCTTACAGTTACAACAAATAATTTTAGATAATGCTAACCGTAGCATGAACCTTGATCCTAACCAGCATTTGCAAGGGATTGAGAAAAATATTTCACCTACATCTCATCAATATAATACCTTTATCCAAGATTCATCTTGGGTAATGCGTCCTCCCTCTACCATTGTGGTTCATAATCAACCACCACACCCATATGCTAATGTAGTAGGTTAGCATAATATCATACCTCCATCACCCCATCCATATCATAACATCCCTCAACATCCATACCATAACACATTTCAGCCACCCATGTCTTATCACCCACAACCTACATACAATCCACCCCATTATTGGTAGCATCAAGTATATTCAAGTGTCAGTCCTGTAATTGACCCTAGATACCAGTTTCTATAGAGTCAAATTGATAGTCTTGCCATGCAAACTCCAGGTTTGCAATACCAAAAGCCAACTTTGAGGTAACTACTCAATCACCCTATTCATGCTTCAATACCAGAGCCGCAATATCCACATGATTTTTAAATATCGAAGCTTGAATTTAAAGGAGAAGATGATCCCCATGAGCACATAACAAGATTTGTGAATTCATGCTTTAGAATAAAAAGCAATGATGCATTGCTATTACATACATTTCCTCAAAAATTAGGGGAAGAATCCCAATACTGGTATAACCACTTGCCACATCAAAGTATTTTTACCTTTGAACAACTAGTGGACCAGTTCCTAGAAAGATTCACCCTAAATGTTAGAAAACAAACAACATTGACTGATTTGATTTATCTAAAACAATATGATGATGAATCAGTCTATGACTTTGGCAATAGATGGAGATCAGTCATGATCAAGTTACCATTTTCACTCCCTATGCCAGAGATAATACGAATGTTCACGAAGAGTTTTGGTAGACCCATCTCTTCATTGCTATAGCTACAACAATATAGAACATTCGATGAGGCACTCGCCTAAGAAAAATTGATTGAAGAAATCAAAATTCAAGAAGGTGAGATTAATCCTAAGAAGAAAGAGTGGCACAATAAGAATAAAAATGGGAATAACCACGGTCAGTCCAAGACCGCACAGGTTAATCAGATAGTTTTGAGCCAACCACAGTCAAATCAACCGGCTCAAACACAAATCCAACAACCCCAACAACAACAACAACCACAAAAATCGAATTATCAAGTTGTTCCACCCCTACAACAGGCACAAAATTAGACACAACCTGTAGAAAGGAAACAATGTCATTTTAAGCCAAAAAGAAATTATACACCAGTACAAGAGCCATATTCATTAGTATTTCAAAAGTTGTATGCGGCAAAATTTTTTAATTTACCGAAAATGAAACCTGATGATCCTAACAAACCAAAGACAAAAGGTTACAAAGAACACCTCTTTTGCATCTATCATAGACAAAAAGGACATGATATTGAAGGTTTTCATAGATTTAAAGGAATTGTACAAAATTTATTGGAAGCGAGTATAATCAAAGTTGACAAACCACTAGCCCAAAATAACCAAAACCTAGGCATATATTAGACACCTTTGCCACATCAAGAGGCAAATAAACAACTGATAGGAGCAACAACTTCTACAGTTCCTCCCAATCAGGTTAATTATGTGTCTCAACTACCACAAGGTTTTATAGGGGCTATCAATATAGTTACCCATGGACAAAGGTAAAATAATCGTACAACTCAGGTTCTGACAACATCACCAACCAATGTGCCCATAAAACTTGGATCGAGTGGGCCACCACCACCTTTCCACAACTACCTTGTTGTTACACTAAACAACTAGTTAACACAGAGTTTGAAAATGGCTTTAGAAAAATTTTCAATTTATGATTTAATATAACAATCAACACCTCATAGGAAAGCATTGATGGAAATTTTAAAGTCTATTCAAGTATAATCAAAAGACCCCAATGCATTCAATTCCTTTGTGGGTAGTGTGCAAAAGTGCATGGAACCCTTGATAGTATTCTATGACTTCGAGGAAAAACAAATATCAGCAGATTCACCTTATCCACCACTGCACGTAGTAGCTCACATTGACAAAAAATCCTTCAAGAGGGTGCTTATTGATACTGGTTCTTCAATCAACCTCATTACCACACCTACCATGATGAAGATCAACGTACCATTATCTCACATCACAACATCCACATTCAATCTTAGGGCCTTAATGACGCTTTATGCTCAACCGTAGGGAATGTTGTCCTTCCTATCATCGTGGGGGTGAAAACAATACATGTCCTCTTTCACATATTGGAAGGGAAAATGCAATATAACATACTTCTTGGGTACCCTTGGATTAGGGAAATGAAATTTCCAGTGATATACTTTTAGAGGGTTAATTGGAAATGATATGGACTTGGAAGACATGAACAAGGTCCTCACCACATTATTGAGCCAAAATACAAGGAGCCAAATGATCGCTCAGGTCTAGGTTACAAACCCTCCATCGCAAGCTCTTCGTTAAGTCAAACATTCCAGGAGCTGGATATTGAAAGCAAAGACAAGGAAGGAGGAATTGACAAGGAGGATGAACCCAATGATGAAGATGATGATATAAATGGTGAATACCTAATCAATAACTTCTACCTTCATGTGTTTGGAACTTTCCTAGAACAAGCCTTGCAGCAAGAACCAGGATATGAATATCCACCAGAATTGACCGACCTTAGGCCAGAATACACACAACTTGTTCTAGGACCTCATACAAATGCAAACGGATTCTAGATAAGTGATGACGATTATGAATATGAGACAGAAATAATATTTCTAAATCATGAGTGTGAAATGCAAGCTAGAAGAATGCTTCAAGCAGAGGCACATCCTGAATGGCTAAATCAGGAAGAAGAAGAGCCTCAAGAGGAAATAATATATGGAGAAACTATGCAAAGAGATAATTGGTATCAAAAGAAGTTTCCAATAGACCATGCACTTTTTTGTCTAAACAAATAGCATGAGGGTCCTAAACCAAAACCTCCTCCATCACATTGGCAAAGCATGCAACACATCCAATCACACACATTAGGTCAGTTGCAACCTAGAGAATATGAGTCATCAATTCTTGAATCGTAACCACCTCATTTCCATCAAGTCAACATGATTTCTGATTTGCTCACCCCACTTCGCAATCCATATGATGAGACAAAACTGATCCATATCGATACCAATCTCATAGCCATGGATAGGATTTCATCCCCGCCATCCACTACTGAATTCATCCTGTTTGAAGAGTTGTTGCATGCTTCAAACACTTATATTCCACAACAACCTTCATCATCAAATAATTCAATTTTTTAAACTGATATAGAGGGGGAAACCCCATACACATTTGAAAATATGGCAGATGATATCCACCTCATACCAACTCCACATCATCTAGAGGAATATTCTCACATGCTAATCGAAGAGTCTATTGACGTGAACCTTAGTGAAGATGCAGATAATCCCCAGATTGTCAAAATAGCAAAAAAATTATTCGCAAAAGAAAAAGAGCGCATCATAAACATGCTTATCAAAAAGAAGGAAGTGTTTGCATGGTCCTACAAAGACATGCCTAGCTTAAATCTAGACTTGGTAGTCCACAACCTTACTCTAGCACATGATGCCAAGCCATTCAAGCAGAATCTTAGGAAATTACATCCAACAGCTGCATTAATTGTGAAATAAGAGTTGCAAAAGTTGTTGGATGTGCACTTCATAGTACCAATTAATTACCCAGAATGGATTTCAAATATGGTACCCATTCGCAAACTAAATGGAGGGATACACATATGCACTAATTTTTGAGACTTAAACAAAGCATTTCCCAAGGATGATTTTCCTTTGCCGAATATTGATCAATTAGTAGACTCCTACGCTGGTCATGAAATGTTTTCCTTAATGGATGGTTTCTCGGGATACAACCAAATTCAGATTATCTAGAAGATCAACATAAAACAATATTTATAATGCCTTGGGGGACATTCTGCTACAGAGTGATGCCTTTTGGGTTAAAGAACGTAGGAGATACATATCAACCTGCCATGATGTACATATTTCATGATTATATGCATAAGATAATTGAGGATTATGTAGATGATCTTATTGCTAAATAAAAAATGCATCTTGAACACATAGATGTGCTAGAAAAAGCATTTTATTGATTGATAGAACATAAGGTAAGGTTAAATCCTAAGAAGTGTGTATTTGGTGTCACATCAGGAAAACTTCTAGGATTCATTATTTCCAAGCGAGGCATTGAAGTAGACCCAGGCAAGGTAAAAGCAATATTAGAAATGTCACCTCCCAAGAACTTGAAAGAGTTATGAAGTTTGCAAGGAAAAGTCTAATCTATTCGACGATTCATTGCATAACTATTAGATAAATGCAGGCCTTTTAACTGCCTGTTACAAAAATGAGTGATATTTTCTTGGACAATTGAATGTCAAGAGGCATTTGATGATATAAAAAAATATCTGGCCTCATCGTCAATTCTTACACCACCTAGAACAAAAATCCCATTTCACCTATACATTTTTGTAATAGATTTTGCTTTAGGGACAATGCTTGCACAAAAGAATGAGAAAAATAAATAGCAAGTAGTTTACTACATCAGTCAAACATTGGTAAGTTACGAAAAAAGATATGCTTATGTCAAAAAATTATGTTTAGCAGTGGTTTTCATCACTAAGAAACTTAGACATTTCATGCTAAGCAATACCACCTATGTTATAGCTAGAGAAAACCCTCTGCGCTACATGACGACTCACACTTACAACAACACCCACACTGCTAAATGGATAATGCTTTTAATAGAATTTGACCTCAAATTCATAAGTCAAAAATCCATAAAAGGGCAAGTGATAGATGATAAATTAGTAGAAGCTCCACTACACAATGATAGACCATTAATAATTGAGTTTCCCGATGATTCAATATTTTTCGTAACAGAACAAGAAGAAGTGGTTTCACCTGAGGATGAAGCAGATATGACAATGTTATTTGATGGATCCAAGTGCGAAAAAGGGTAAGGTGTAGGAGTTGTGTTTTACACACCTGAGGGAATACCCATTCCCTTATCATTTAAACTCGACTTCACATGCACTAATAATAATGCAGAGTATGAAGCCTTAATACTAGGTCTTCATTCAACTATAGCAATGGGAATAAAAATATTAAGCATTTTTGGTGATTCTCAATTGGTTGTCTACCAAATAAAAGGAGAATACCAATGTAAAGAACCAGTCTTAAAGAAATACCACGAAGTAGTAATAAGGTTGCTAGAAAAATTGACTGGTATAAAATTAGTAACTTTTCGTGATTGACAAATAGATTTGTGGATGCAATGGCTTCCTTGGGATATCTCATCCCTAAAAGAGTAACCGCTAATCATAACAATAGTGTCTAAATAATCAATTAAAAGAGTAGAATCTATAGGTGAGAAAATGTTTGTTTGATACATGTCGAACCCTACAATTCTTACCTTGATGAGATAAAAGACTTTCTCAAGTCAGGCACACTACCAATAGAAATGACACGAACTGCAAAAATAACATTCAAACAAAGAGCCATTTGGTTCACTTTACTTGGAGATGTGTTATATAAACGTAGTTATGATGGAATAATACTACGATGTTTAAATTCAATTGAAGCAGAAAGAGCAATATCAAAATCCCATGATGGTACTTGCGATAGTCACTTCAGTGGAATGGCAATTGCAAAAAGAATATTATGCATGGGATACTATTGGCCAACAATGACTATTGCAAATACGTCAAAAGATACCAAAAGTGCCAACATCATACCAACTTGACTCATGTGCCATCACAAAATTTGCAACCCATTAAAAGTTTGTGGCCCTTTTCACAATGGGGCCTTGAATTGATTGGTAAAATAATACCTGCTTCATCAAGACAACATAAATTCATCATAATATCCATAGAATACTTCACAAAATGGGTGGAAGCAATTCCAACGACCACTCTGACTAGACCTCAAATAACGGATTTTATACTTCAGCATATTATCTGTCATTTTGGAATACCCTAAAAAATAATTTTTGATAATGGAAAGTCATTTAAGAATAAGGATGTTAGAGCATTGTGCAAAAAATTCAAAATTCTACACAGTTTCTCAACACCTTATTACCCACAAGCGAACGGGCAAGCTGAAGCAACCAACAAGACAGTAATACCTATTCTAAAGAAATTAGTAAAAGATAATCATTGAGATTGGTATACTCACCTCCCTTTAGCACTATGGGCTTATAGAACAAGCATAAGAACACCAATGGGAGCAATGCCATTTTCACTAGTTTACAGTGCAGAAGCTATATTACCATTAGAGCTCGAGATACCATCCTTGCAAATTGAAATACAGGAATTCATGGACGATGATACAACTAGACAAGCGCGTCTTGACCAATTGTTAATTATTTATGAGAAACGTATCAATGCTCTAGAGCATTTACGAGTATATCAAGATAGAGTCAAACACTCTTACAATGCAAAAGTCCATCCTCATGAATTTCAAGTGGGGGACCTAGTTCTCAAATAAAATCAACAAAATACCAATGCTTTACCGCACTTGAGAGATAAATTTTTAGCTAATTGGTTGGGCCCATATATTGTAAAGCAAAAGTTGGGACAAGGAATGTACAAAATTTCCAATTTAGAAGAGAAATTGGAGCCATAACCACTAAACATTATGCCCCTAAAGGTATTTTATGCATAAAACGACTTGCAATATATGTACATGGCTAAAAAAAAATATATATTTCATTTTACAACATTGCATGCATTTCACATTGTAAATAGACATATTTTTAAGAACATTTTCAATATTGCATTTGCATTTCAATTATATGTTCATACACAAAAAAAAAAATAAAACATATAGTTGCATCCATCCCATCCCTTGCTCAGTAATGTTTAATAGTGGTGATGATATGACCAAGAAAACAAGTTCTAAGAGTTGGGGGTATTCAACTAAGATTCTTTACAACTCATAAAATCATACACATCATATATCATATATCATATATCATACAATTTTCAATCACTCAAACATATCTAGTGAAATAAATCAAACTTCATGACGTGTCCAATTTTCATTAGGACCAAAGCACTTTTATCACATTAAGAAATATTGAGTATGGTAGATTGACCCAAAGCAATCTGGAACCAAATAAACTTTTACAAATATTAAAACATCTTGAATGATAGAAAGATAACACCAATTTGGGTAAACCTCGAAATGAAAAAAGTAAAATTCTTCGCTTACCCTAGCATGCAATATAGTCCAAAAAAAATAGTGGTTATCACCACTACCACAATGAAACAAAAAATATAAATAAATGTAGAGTAGTAAGGATAGGGTCACATTCTCATCATACTTAGGTTGAGAATACAATTCCCCAAAACTCTATACAAAAAATAATTACAAACACACACCACAAATCTCTAAAGCTAAAAATATCATACTATGTTCCCCTCAAAAAGCTATGTAGTCATCACAAAGGCTTAAAGATCAAATCATTGGACTATGGAGTGAGCCTCCACCGAGGTTATAGATGCTTGATAGGCAGTGGAGTAAACTCATGCAGGGTGACATGTCTCTCTCTCAAGAGGGAAACCTTTGAACACACATATGGGTAAGCTAGCCAAAAGGAGAGCCAATAAAAGGTACCATCCAAATCACTCAATATGGGGCAATAAACATCACAATCACATGCACTGGTTCTGGATTGTTAAGGGTCATTGAAACACAAGATTTAGTAAATGAACTTCACTTGCACACAATATGGTCCTAAAGAAAGTAAGATAACATCAAGAAAAAATGGTTGACATTACTAGGTTCTTTGAGCCTCTGAAAATCTATTGCAGTTACATATCAAAAACCAAACCATAATCCATATCACCATCCACATTCCCTTTATACACACCACATACCTCATCAACAAAGAATCATCAAGTGGGATACCCCCAATTGCAAATATGAACAAGTAAAGGTCAAATACTCTGAGTTAAAACAAATATTACATGAGCACCATGCATACCGACATTCAGTTACATGAATATAAATCAAAATGCATTTTACATATTCATTTGCATTCATTATCATAGCAATAACATAGATATATTAGATTGCATAATGTAAATATTGCAAAGAATAAACAAGAAGAATGCATATACAAATAACACATGTGAATACCGAAATAAAAATGCCATGTATATATATATATATATATATATATATATATAAATACGAAAGTCTACAAAGTACAAAATACCCGAAGGCAGTATACATTGGAGCACTGAGGCTCATACTAAGATAAAATATACAAAAATACAAAAATAATGCAAAAAACAACTAGCTAGCACCGACAGGATCCCTCCGTGGACCCTGCACTGTAGAAGCCCCGTGAGAGCTCGAAGTGTGATGATTCTTGCAACTTGTCTCGGTCCCTCGGGTAGCAGTGGTAGTAGATGATGAAGGAGGAATAGGCAAAGGAATATGATGCTCATGAAGAATGTTATCCAACATATCGATGTAGACAACCTACTTACGCAAGCTTCTCAAATCAACACCCTGACGAGCAACCCACTGAGAAATATCTGCTCGTAAAGCAAAAATAGTAGTCATAGTGTAACCTCCATCAGACCCTGCTTATAGCCGAGTTAGCTCACCCTCTAGCTGAGTGACCTCACCTTTTAGCCTAGAAATCTCTAAGTCCTTTGTAGTGAGAGCATCACTGCTAGGCCCATCATGTATCCTATCCACCTCACTCTGGAGGTGAGTCACCTCATCTTGGTACCATGCAAACTTGCCCTTCAGATGAGTAACATCTAAACCTAGGCTATCATGCTCATCCTATAACATGTCCCAATCCTCCTCAGTCTATTGAGGAGGAGCATCCTTGTAACCAACACCCCCATCATCACCATTGCCATCATCACCACTAGCCTCATTAGGCTACAAAAAATTGATACCCATGTCAACTCTCGAAGAGCTACCTCATCGGTGCTTCATCGACCAAGAAACCCATATGCCCGCATCTACATCATCACCACTCCCATCATCATCTATAATGATACTAGGAGTCCATAGAGGCTGACTCGCAAAACATGCATCATACTCAACAATCATACCCACATCATCCAAGTCAAGTACCTCTAAGTCTAAGTCATCAGTAAGAACGTCAACTCGCCAAAATTCAAGAGCAACCAGCAATACCAACTTATCACCCTGTTGCCTATATGTAACAGGCACGTCAAGAACATCCTGAATGAGCCCGAACTGATGTAGTACACGAGAGAACTGGATAAAATCCATATCCCTTAGATGGGTGCCAACAAACCATCATCCCTGCCTAACGTAATGAAGCTCTGCTACATCTATCACCTGATCCAAACCCCTCCAAGGTCGCTAGCACATCAAGTCCCTAGTTAGAGAACTCAAGATATCTCTAAAATTTGAAGTGCTCACAACATATCGACTGACCTCCTCACTGAGTAACCATATGTATGCACAAGGAGAAGTGGAAAACATGCCATAAGGTAAACCAATAGGGCAACCAATTATAATATGCTCCCAACACCAAATCTAGATCAATAAACTGCAACCGAGGCCCTTACACCCCTGCCAATTGATGAGGATCAACTATAAAATCCAGAACAATAGGCACCTAGTTCCACGGGATCCTCGATCCCATGGAATTGGTCAAAAACATGTTGCTCAATATGTACATCATGAAAATAGGTAATGCACCCAAGCTACCAGCTGTAAAAAGATCCAAATACATAATGTTGTCCCTACTGCAATAAATCTCCCACATCTCACCAAACAAAAGGAATAGAGCCTCCTCTTTGTTGAGGCAAACCCGAACAGCAGGACCCTCGATAGGAACGCAAAAGATACAGTAGATTTCCTTGAGAGTGATAGTAATATCCCCTATTAAGAGCTAAAATGTGCCCCTATCTGGATCCCAATGCTCAACAAGTGCTGAAAGGAGATCCTCATCAGCTCAGACGGTGCCTAACCGCTCGCAACATTCTAAAACAATGGTCTGTAGCAGAGTCCAATCATCATTAGAAATTCCTTTCTACACTTTTCGAATGATCCTCAGCCACCCATGTCGAGCATTAATAAGCTTAACCTAAAAAGAAAAAAAACAAAAATTAGCACAACATGCTAGAAATAAAAACAAAAAAACAATTTTTTTTTACCTAACATAGGTAATAAAAACAAAAAGCAAAAATTTTACCTACCCTAGGTAATAAAAAACAAAAAAATGAAAAATTTTACTTACCCTAGGTAATAAAAACAAAAACTTTTACCTACCCTAGGTAATAAAAACAAAAAGCAAAAATTTCTACCTACCCTAGGTAATAAAAAACAAAAAATGAAAATTTTATACCTACCCTAGGTAATAAAAACAAAAAACGAAAAATTTTACCTACCCTAGGTAATAAAAAGCAAAAAGAATTTTTTTTACCTACCCTAGGTAATAAAAACAAAAAAACAAAATTTTTTACCTACCCTAGGTAATAAAAGCAAAAAAATGAAAAAATTTACCTACCCTAGGTAACAAAAAAAAAAAAAAAATTCATTGCCAGCCCCGCTTAATGAGCAAACAATAATCATTTACCAGCCCCACTTAATTATCAAAATGAACAAAACAAACACAAACAATAAAAGGGCAAATTGCCTACCTCGGCAAACCGACCGTCAACTTCCGCTCCAACTGAGCCACCACCACCACTCCCCTCACCAACCTCCATGTCACTCATCAATTCAACCACTCAATCAATGAAAACTGGAAATTTGGTTTTGAAAGTGACACCAGCCTTTAAATAGCCGCTTTTAGTGGCAAAAAATGCGCGTCCGCATTTTTTGCGATGCGTGAAAATGCATAGCTACATTTTGAGGCACAAAAACGCGAAAACATGGTTTCATAAAATAAAACGCAAATTCACATTTTTCACCACAATAACCGTAAGACCGTGGTTACACAAAAAAAAATAACATTAAAACATCACCAAATATCCAAATAATCATCAACACTCATAATCATCTGGAGTGAAACTTGTATCTAGTGGATTATCCTATACACCTAGCAGTTGCAGCGACTAACAATCCATGCAATCCGGTTGGATGGGTAAATCACCATAAGGAAACTCATTCAGACATCACAACAAACAACAATGAATCAAGTCAGCTAGGTCCCTAAATCTATGATCTTAAATGTGTTTAAAAATAGATTTGCCAAGGTAATCCTACAACACCTTCTGTTGGGTCAAAAGTAGAACAACAAACAACAATTTGGTAATAATCAAAAACTGCTTGAGCATCAAATCCTCGATAGGCTGGTTCCTTAAACCCATCATTTGGAAGGAATTGCTAAAGTCATAGTGGACGAAAACTCAAAAGAGTAGTCAGAAATTTTACCATGTATTCTACAAATTAATGAAACCAAAAGCAAAATTGCAGGAACACAAAAAAAAAAATTCCAAGCTTGTGGCACAAAGAAAATTAAGACAAAATTCATTAACATCACATCAACATCAACAATCAACAACCCACTTTCAACATCCATATTTCATCAATTGGCTTATGGGTGTCAACCTTTACCCAATCGTCAATTAAGGGGGTAAGCAAACAAATAAAAAAATTTAAATTCATTCACTCTGTGTCAAGGGGAAATGAGTCCATTCGTCCAATAAAGTTAGATGTCATTGGTTTTTGCACCGCATTGTGTTGTACACAATGCAGTACAAAAAGGGGCAACTGTAGACACCAAAATTTGGCACCCTCTAGTTCACATTCACCACCTCACCATCAAATCCTACATAATAAAAATATATGCCTAAGTTCTAACTTAGGGATATAAAATCCTGCACATCATTATATTTTTCTAATTTATTTAATTAGAAAAATCACCCTAAGATACCTTGTCCACACATTGGACATGTATCCTAGACACCTCACCCAACATCTCTACCACATCTCACCCACTCTTGTCCCCCTGTTTTTGCACATAGGACAGATTCCCAACACCCATGCCACGTTTAATCCACCTTGTCTCCTTTGTCCCTTCACATAGGATAGGATCCAATGTTTCACTCCACTTGCAGCCAAATCACCCTAGTTAATTGAGCCACACTGGATGACTCACTCTAACTGCCCCTTCCACTTAACAGCCCAGATTTACCACTTGGTAAACCAGGCTTGCCACCTCTCACTTCCCCCCAAAACCCTAGGGAGCCTATAAAAGCACCATTAGTTCACCAAGAAAATGGAGCTAAATTTGCATACTAGCAGGCTACCAAAATATGCCTAGATCCAACGAGAAACCGAGAGTGCGAGCTTGAATCTGACTGTTGGCACACATCCCGAGGTGACCTGTCATTTTAGCCAAAACTGCCCACCCACAGTTCTACAATAAAAAATGCGCATCCACAATTTTACAACTGCAAGTCCACGATTTCCAGACCGTAAACGTGTTTTCGTGATTCCATAGTCCCGAACATATTTTATCAACAGAGATTAAGTATTCTAATATTAGCAAGGTGTTCTTTGTTAATTGTTATGCTATCTTATTTTCATACATACATCAGTGATAGGTTAATTTGTAGCATTGGGTTTACCGCTTGACTATACAAGTGCTATTGATCCTCCTTGCTAGTTTTGTGTGTGTGCAGGTAACAGATATCTTGAGCGAGCTGCTAAAGCTGGAGTGGCCCCTTGCTGGATACCAAAGCCCACTCACCCCTTGAAGCTATGATGAAGGAACAAGAACACCACACCCCACAGAAGATCTGTAAGATCTCCCCTCCTCCATGAAAGCATTATATATTAGATAGACAAGAAGAAGCATTGTAACATTGCTCCCAAAACACTTGGGGTAATTCAAAAATCCTTTTTGTAACACACTGTATCACCATTAATACAAAAGGGACATTCTGGCAAAATTACTTCTCTCTCTCTCTCTATTTGTTTTTATTTAAATAAATTGTGTTCAGTTCTTTGGTTACAAAACTAGATAAGTAATATCCACAACATACCAGATTCACAGTTTATAAAACTAGAGAACTAATATCTATGCTAGGTATACAAACTAATAGTGATAGTTTTATCAAGATCAAGCATCACCACATAATATTTGTGATAAAAAATTATAATGCTAAGCAAGGTTATACTACTCTAAACCATAGTATCAGAGAGAATATTACCTACAATATCAAATTTTGGATGAGGTTTACCAGGCCTTGGTCTATCACTTGCTAGCTACACGATCCAAGAGGAAAGTGCTTTCAAAAGAACATATCCCTCCTCTCCTAATCTTCCCAATTTAAAGAGGTTGTGAGGACCATGCTACTTGAGAGACCGCCAGGTGTATCCTCTCATCCAAAAAATAATTGTATATTCTAGTTTTAAGAAATGGAGAAGGCTTAAGCCATACACACTTAAACCAAAGTCTATTTTATTTATTAAATTATTTTATTTTCACACACACACACACAACTATATATATATTCTATTTTTACTAAATCAGTAACATTTGAAAAAAATATTGATGTTTTTAAATTTATTTGTTTATTATTATTTATTTTTAATAATTATGTTATGAATAAAATTCAAAATTCCATCATCAAATAATCATCTAGATCACAAACATATGCTCAAACAAGACACACACATGCATAATGCAAATTATATATTCAAATACACCTATATGAATGTAAATTTTATGAGCTTCCATGTACTCATGGACCACTTAACGAGAGTATTATAGGTAGGGATTTTTTTTCATCCCTACCAATCTGAATACCTCACCGTAGTGTTATTTCACACCGCCATCAATTTCCATTTTATCTATTTCTATTGAACTTTATCTACCCATAGAAGGAGTGTACCTGGTCCTATAATCACAAAAGCCATCAACAATACCATATTCTAGGAGCAAAAGCAAAGTATAACTCATCAATTCATCTACACCTAAATAAAATATTAGTCATTCTAGGAGGTTGTTACATTATGTCTCCCTAAGATTAAACATAATCCATGTGTTTTAATACATGTTTATAAAAATAAAAATTATATATATTCAATCTTCAATTCATACAGTATATATGTTCATTCATAAGTCCATACAGTGTTCATATATGCATATCCATTCAAAAAGATATTGTTTCTCCATATTATTAATATTTTTCCATATGATACTTTTGTTAGAATATTGCTTTAAATTTTCTTTTTGAACTCTTTGTCTTGAAACCTAACCCTGAAAGTGATGAATATCTAACATCTATAAAGTAGAGATATTTCAAAAGTGAAAAGGATCAACAACATACTTCCTAAGGATGGATACATGAAAGGTGTCATGGATCTTTAACAAACTAGGTGGCAAGGCAACCTAGACTAATATTGACTATGATCTTGGACCTACTAATCTTGGATCTTGATTGAAATATTTAATGGATATTTTGGTAGGTTTCACCCTTAAGAGAATTTCCTTGGTGTTATTTTGAGGTTTGCATAGCTCTTTTGTTGATTTGAGGCTTCTTTTGAATATTTGATGTATCTTTTTTTTTGGTAGATTTATATTCAAAATGGGTTTTTAAAGGTCCCCAAAACCTAAATACAAATGGATAAAGGAGTACTTACAATAGGTCCAAAGACCAAACAAAATGAACAAACCCATCCCATGGGGCTGTCACAAACAACACTTACAAATAAAAACTAGGAGCACATTCCCTAGGGATAATCCCGATCACAGAAGAAAATAAAACAAACAGGTTAACCAGAACTATCATCATCTTTTAGTGCTGGTTGTAGGTGCTTTAGTGACTGTGTCTTGGCTAGTGAATAAGAACTTAAGTTGAGTATGGAGCTCATCCATCACCTTAGTAGCCTAAATATTAAGCGTCCAAGTTGCCTTTGCATAATTTGTTTTCGCAAATAGGTTGACCACGGAAGATGCGACAAGGTAGAGGATCGAGTTTTGTGATACATATGTGGAAGCTTCTCTCATAGACTTAGCTTCACCTTTAGCCCAAGCTAAATTTTTCTTGCTAGGATTCTCTTCGAAGGTAACCTTGAGGAGCGAACTCTTAGCCTTTCGCTTTGTGGACTTGAAAGTGCTCTTGGTGGTGGTTGGGCTTTCTTCCTTCTTAATCATAAAATTTTGTAGGGATTGATGCTATAATTCATAACCAGATAGGGGAGAGTCTTGTATATCTTAGCTTGGAGAGTGCTTCTTCAACTCAAGTGTTGTATACTTAGGATCACTATCATCACTAGAAACCTCATTGATAGTGATATCGATGCTAAGGATCTCTTTGGGAGGATCTGTAGGCAAAGGGTTATAGAGATTAGTAGGTATAAGGTTGTAGAGGATAACCACTCTCTTCGCTTGCTCCTCAAGGGAATGTTTGTACAGGATAAGAAAAATTCCTTGGTGGGTAGGATGGATTAAATTCAATTTTCTAACTCTATCAATAGATATTTAAATTTATCAATAGAGATAATCAGGGATGTTATGACTTTGATACCCCTAAGGTGATTCAAAAATATAAGGTGGAAACTATGTAGAGGGGTATAAATATTATCATCCATAAAAAATGCATAGTTGGAATCATTACCCGATCCCACGGAGGAAGAAGATATTTTCTAACTATGCCACCCAGTTGAGGTTCTTACCTTTGTCAAAAAAGTAGTTTGTCTCCACTGTCATGGAATACCTATCATTCCTGATGACATGGCCATCCTCTGGGAGCCCTGATACCTTAGAAATAATATGCATAGAGATCTAAAATTCAAGGCCATGAACAATGACTCAGGCTTGATCCTAGGTTTGGACAATTGCATAAGACACATCCTCATCACTACCCTAAAAGAATTTAAGAAATGGGATGAAGGCATGGGTAGTGAGGATGTCTTCAGTTATAGGGTCAAGTTGGACATTATCGAGCTCAAGAAGGACCATAGATATGGAATGGTTAGACTTGCAAGATAAATTTTTAGTGGGATCGGATAGCTTCAGGGATTAGGGCCAGAGGCAAAGAAACCAGAAAGGCCAAAGGATCATGCGATGGATTAAGCAATGGGATGGGATTATTCCAATGATAGAATTAAATAGGAATTCCACCATGCCGAAGGTTTTGGAGCTAGAGTTCTTTAGGGCCCATTGATGACTTTGGCCTCTAAAGCAAATTGGTTCATGTGCCAAGATGCAAGAAAATTATTCGCATGGGAAAGGTATCGTTTGAAGCTGCTTTTGGTATGTGAATCAAAGGGATGAGTGGTGTGTTGGAAATGATTACCCTAGAGAGTAGCAGAAGATATGTTTCTACCTAGAAATTCTAGAGAAGCACTGATAACCACACAAGGATAGAGAACAATGGTGATAGGATTGAAATGAAACGAAATATGAGGAGTGGTAGAGAGTGGGTTAAAGTGACCATGATGTAAAAATGGGTGTGTGATCCTTTTTAGTTTTTCCTCCATATTATTGATAGTGTTTGATCTTATCGCTACCATATTGTACCATGATAGAGGAGTTATGCATTGTTTCCCATTAAGTACTTTTAATGGAACCATTTCTAGAGGAGCACAATGGCTATTTTAAGCAAAATGGGATAGTCTTCTTGATCTATAGTATGCCTTCTAGGATTTGATCTCATAATAAAATTTTGAATTTCATCCTTACAAATTTTTAGTCTCACTTCAAAGAATCCTCTCGGTGGTATTTTTTTTAAAAGATGCATTGTTCTTCTAGAAATATTTTTCAATTATTCTAATCCATTCTTCCAACTTCTTCATGATATTTTATCTGATCCTCATTTGATACTTCAAATTTCTATAGAGCATATATGTGTCTTCAAGATTTTTTTCCTAGGCTCAATGCAGATCTCTCCAAACTCTAATGTGAATATGAAATCTCTTTCAAGAGACTCATACAACCAAATTATTTCTTTGGAGAATTTACCAATAATAGTAGATGTAACATCCTTTTGACATTCCCAATACCTAGCCATAAAATTATTGATGGCCTTCTTCATAAGAGGTTTTCCCTTAAATTCTCTCATATGTCTCCCCTACCCAGGTGTAATCAGGTGTACAGAGTAAGGAGTACAATATACTTCTCTTAAAATAGTATCTCTCAATACACCATCATGTGGAATAGTAGATCATTTGTTATTATAAGGTCTTTGTCCCTATTAGGTTCTTGCTCATCTCGAGACCTACACTTACTATGGAAGTCATCCCACTATTGAAACCCTTTTACTTGACCAATAAAATCATAATGACTTTGAGATATATCATCTCTATACCCCCTTCTATTTAAGATATTTGGTATCTTATTTTATTTACCCTAGATATATTCAATTCCAAAATCATACTCTGCCATGAACTCCATCCATCGAAAATATCTCATACTAGGTTTGATGAGTCCTTTATCTTAGAAATTTTTGTAGGGTCTTTCTAATTGGAGCAACTCTAGAAGAATTGGTAAATTGTCATGAAAAGATCTGAGTTGAATTCAATTTCTCCCTTTTACTTCTATGTTCTTGCTCAACAAGAAGTTATATCATCTATTGTTGTGATTCCATATTTTCCATTAATAATTTCATCATGGATATGGATTGTTCCAACTACCCTTGAAACAATTTGATTGTAGCTACAAGGTCCTCCATCTCCCTCTGATCATAATAAGAGCTATGTTAATTATTTAGGGTTTCCATACTCACAAAATATAATGCTTAGAACCATATAACCTAAGGATCTTGTAACTTGGAGCTCTGATACCAATGGTAACAATCCAGGTCTAGCTCACCTGATTGTACAACCTTATCTAGCTCACTAGTTTCACAAAGTGAAATTTTTTGCTAGAGTTATTGACTAGACATGACTCAAGGTGAAATATTTTGAGTTGAATGGATTTAATTATCACCCAATGTTTAATCAGTACGAGGTATAGTATTCCACTTTTGAGAATTAGGACCATTTTAGATGGCCTTCCAAGTGGATGAGATTGACCAAATACTGTAGAAGGTGCTATTTTGTGGATCTATCTTCCCAATTTCTTGTTCTGGTATGAGAGCGTAGACCCAAAATTGGGGTTATCCTTTAGGGTCCATAATACCTAAAGGGTGGATGCATACTCTCCCCATACCTTAGTATTTGGAACCTATATTTAATTAGGTCACATTTAAACATGCAAGGGTGTAGCGTATATGCCTAGTGCCTAGTTGATTGTCCACTTTGTTGGATTCAACTAGGGCCATACCATTTCTTTGGATTTGGACCTAGTCTCACTTGCCACGTTATGAATAATGATAAGTTGTCCCATACCAACTATCATAGATTGGTCTAGCTCCTTTTATCATGCTAGATTATTCCTATTCAAAAAATGTACAAGGAGCCATCAATGTATCGCTTGCACAATGACCTAGAAGTGACGTCCCATACTGCCCCTCATCACTTGTTCTGGCAAATGTCACTTGTTTTGATCTATCTTGTTAGAAAGTAATCATTCTTGAATCGTAGTGGTTACCAAATTGTAACCACTGGTGTTGGGTGTTTTAAGGTTATTCATCCTCTTGGTAAGCAAGTTTAAATTATCCTCCTCGATGAATAAAAAAATATTTAAAAATAAGGGATACTTAATTATTAGATTTTATGACTACATTTCCAAAGGCTACCCAAAAATTCTAGAGTTTATATTTCCATAACAATGATGTTTTATTTGAGGACAAGAGTATGGCATCTATGACTTTGATTGGGACTATGATGGGAGGTGAGAAATAGAATAAGTTGAATTAGGACAAAATTCTCACAACGGTCATGGGAGGTATGGTGTCTGCTGACACTAAAGTTGTTGAGTCATATCTTGATGATTTTAGGAATGTGGATACCATAGGGGGTAAGGATCCTCTCGATAAGGGACACATGTACAATGGGTACCTCTCTTAATACCGTGATTCCTCTCCTCGGTCTTATGTTGATAAATTAAAAGGATCTATAAAACCTCCTTCGGGTAGTGGAACCCTCTTACTCCTAGCAAACGAAGACCTAGTAATTCTTGAAATCCTAATGGCAGATTACATTTATCTTGAATCCCAAAATATGGTGGAAAAATTGAAGGATTGCTATTCAAGATATAGAATCTATTTTATGGTGGGCTTATACGAAATGGAAAACCCTAGGTAATATGGAGCTGGTTGCCCTTTCAAAGGGTTTTTTACTAATTCAACTCAACAATGAAGAAGATGCCTCTCGAATCCTTACCAGGGGTCCTTGGTTCTTCGGTTGGAAGAGTCTATTTCTTTAGAGGTGGGGTGAAGACTTCAACCCTGAGGTACAAAGTATAAATTTTGCACCAATCTAGATTTGGTTTCCATATTTTCCTACCCATTTTTGGTACAAAGATATTTTAAAATGTATTGGAAAATACATAGGTGAGCTAATTGCAATCGATCTGGTGACCAAAGCACACACTCGTATGGCACATGCTAGAATTTGTGTTAACTCCAATCTAGATTCCTAGCTTCCCACTCAAATAAATATGGTTTACGGCTCCTATTGTAGATGTCAGACCATAGAATATGAAAATAATCTTGCATTCTGCATTGAATGCAAGGCTCAAGGCCATCCCAAAACCTAATGCCCATTGCTAAGAAACTCAAAGGAGATGAAATTACCTAATACATATTGAAGTGGGGTGTAGACCAAGTAGCAACAAGGCAGACCCCTGTAGGGTAAGCAACAAAGTAGCTACTAGAAGAAGGAACAAATTCCAAAAAATTCCAAAGGAAAGCAGATTGAAATCCAAGATTCGGAGAACAATCATCCAAAGGTGAGTTCCATTTTTGCCTTCCAAAATTGTTTTGATGTTTTAAAAGGAACTACTTTTCATGGGCCTAAACTCGATGAGGATGAAACTACCTCAAATCCAATTGAAACCCTATTTTTTGACCAAGAGGAGCCTTAATCCCCATCCAGATTTGGGCCCTCCAATACTATCTCAAAATTTACATCCACCCCTAAGGGGCATATAGAAATTTGTAGTCCCATATCAAACAAAGTGGAGAAAGAAGATAAATATGATTTCAGCTCCATTAACACTAGAAGTCTCAAGAAAAATTCTATTGATATCGGTAGTGAAAATAAAAACAAGGGAAGACCATTTATAAACGATCAGAAGAAAAAGTAAATAGAAAATGATATTGCAAATGGTACCCTAAAAAATCCCATCCTAAGATCTTCTCAGACAAGAGAAGAATGAATCAAAAAGACCCAAACCTCCCTTGTAGCAATCTAATGGAGGCCAAAAACTTTTCAAAAATTCTAAATGAGGATCCTCTCATGGAATGTGAGAGGCCTCAACAGTGCTATCAAGCAAAGGCTTGTTTGCACTCTGAGGAAATAACATAGACCCACTATCATAAGTCTGCAAGAAATGAAGATTGATCAAAATAAAATCCAAAAAATCACTAACTCTATCTAAAAAAATGGTGAGTTTGCTTTTTGCCCTGCTCAAGGTATGTTGGGGGGACTTCTCTGTATTTGGGACTCAAACAAGTTTGAAGGTAGAATCATTTCCTCTTTTGACAGGATCCTCAATATTATATTTTTCTATAAAAGCAATCATTTCTCTTGGGTTCTGTCCAATGTCTACGCCCCTAAAAATCTTCTCAATTGTAAGGGCCTATGGGATACTTTGAATTAAATGAGAAGTGCTTTATTAAACCTTCCATGGATTATCAGGGGAGATTTCTATTTTTCCTTCTGATAAGAAGGAAGGTAACCTAATACCCTCCAAGAGCATTGAGGATTTTCATAACTTTGTCACTGATTGTGAGCTAATGGATGTTCAGACTAAAGGGGCTAAATAAACCTAGAGCAATAGGAGAATTGAGGATCAACACATTAAAGTAAAACTTGATAGGGTTTTTTGTCTCAAGAAGCTATATTGGTGATGGGTGGTGGTACTCTTATCTATATTCCCAGAGTTGGATCTAATCATTATCCTTTACTATTTGAAGCTGATAAAGGTCCTTGTTTCACAATCTTCTTTAGATTTAAAGCTATATGGACTCAACACCCATATTTACAAATGTAACTTATTGACTGGTGGTAATTTGAATGTCATGGGACCTTTACTTTTAGGGTTTCTCAAAAACTTAATTGTGTCAAATAAAATATATGAGTTTAGAACAGATAAGTTTTCGGTAACATCTTTGAAAATAAGGAAAATATTTTGCAAAAGCTTAAAAGTATTGAACTCCAAATTTATAATGGGTAGATCAATGAACAACTCAGACATAAAGAGAGATAGGTTCTTGCAGACTAACATAATGTACTAGATAAAAAGGAGACTTTTTGGAGGCAAAAATCAAGGGCCCTTTGGCTCAAATAGGGGGACTTTAACACAAAATTCTTTCATGCCACTACTCTGAGGCACTAAAGTTCAAAGAAAATTAAAGAATTAACCAAATGTGATGGCACCATCACCAAGGATATTTTTGAGATCCAAAATTAAGCTTTGTATTTCTTTGAGGGTATTTTGGGAGAAAACACCCACAATACTGCCTAGGCTGGTAGACAATTTCTCCACCATATTCCCATCCTGATCACTTTAGATGTGAATTTAGCTCTTATCAAACCCCTCACCCTTGATGAAATTAAAGAGGTAATTTTTAATATACACCCTAATAAAACCCCTGGCCCTGATGGGTTTTCCCCTTGATTCTACCAAATATTTTGGGACATCATTGGGCCTGAAATATGTAATACCATCATTGAACTTCAACAAAATAAATCTATACCTAGAAGTATCAAGTCCGCTTTCATTGCCTTGGTTCCCAAAGGACCTATTTGCAAATCTATGTCAGATTTCAAACCTATTAGTCTCTGCAATATTCTTTACAAAACTCTCACTAAAGCCATAGCTACAAGAATCAAGGAGATCCTTTCTCAGATCATATACCCTTGTTAAGGTATCTCTATCAAAGGAAGAAATATTACTGATGGTGTTATCACGTTACATGAAGTCCTTCATTATTCTATCCTTAACAAAAAAGCTGCCATATTTTTCAAAATTGATATGAATATGGCATTTTATATAGTTAATAGAGATTTTCTAAGTGTTTTCCTTCTCAAATTTGGTTTTCATAGGGAATGGGTTGATCTTGTTCACGATTGCATCTCTAATCCTTGTATTTTAGTCTTGGTAAATGGTTCTCCAGCAAGGTTTTTCCCTAGTAATAGGGGCCTCAGACAAGGAGATCCTCTTTCCCCCATCCTTTTTATCATTCTTTCTAAATCCTTGGGTAAAGCACTCAAAAAATACCTTCTCCAATGACATAATTTTAGGCATTAATACTGCATCCAATTTAAAATCCCTATCTCACCAGTAGTTCGTTGATGATACCATCATTGCTAATCATGCTTATGTGTGGGAAGCAAGAACCATTAAGAGTATTCTTGATACTTATGAGAAGGTTGCACATTAGAAAATAAATTATATTAAAAGCAAAATATATTTCATTAACACTCCCAAAGAGAGAAAAGCAAATATTGCATAGATTTTTCAATGTGTTATATCTCAGTTACCTACTAAATATTTGGGTCTCCCTATTTACACTAGTGCTCTGAAGGAATTCATGTGGAGTAATTTTATTGAGAGGATTAACAAAAAATCTCGTAGATTATAAAGGGACCCTCCTCTCTCAAGTAGCCAAAGCCACCCTAACAATGGCTTATCTCCAAAGTGTTCCTATTTATTTCATGTCTGTCTTCAAAGTTCCTATTGTTGTCTGTATAAAAATTGAGCAAATCCAAAAAAGATTTTTATTGTTAGATTCCAAGGATGGAAAAATATTTCATATGGTCAGTTAGTACAAGATGTGCTTCCCAAAAATTCAGGTAGGATTGAGGCTTTTAAGAGTTTGTAATATAAACACAACCTTGTTAGCTAAGCAAGCATGGAATATTTTCATCAATAACAACCTTGAATGGGTCTCAATTGTTGATAGAAAATATCTTCAAAACTGTTGTTTACTGAATGATGATATTCCTAGAGATAGGTCCACTTTTTGGAAATCAATTACCCAAACTAGATATCTAATTTAGAAGGGGATAAGGTGAAAACTAGGTGTGGTTTGTGAGAGAAAAATTAGGAGCGAATAGAAAATAATATATATTGAACCTTAGAAAATTGAGATTACAATGGTATTTGTAATGGTAACTCCAAAAGACTTTAGGAAATCTAGGGAAGTTAGGAAAATAGGATAAATAGGGAGGAAAAGAGAAAGGGAAATAGAATTGGTTTGCCTTGTCATCCTTGCCGTCCAATCCGCCCAGTTAGCTACTATCCAATTCAACCTACCTGCCCAGTCAGCTGCCGTCCAAGGAGGTAAAAGGGGTAAGATCTAAAGCTTACAGTTAATTTTTTTTTTACACATTTTTAATCCTTTTTACTCCTTTTACTAGCTTTATTTTCAACATTCTCCCCCTTAAAGTTGAGAGGACTAACTATACAGTCTCTCAGCTTTATATATTGAGCTTTAGATATACCTTTGGTGAAGATGTCTGCAATATTATCCAAAGTGTTACAATATTGAAGCTCAACTATCTGCTATTCCACCATATATCGAATGAAGTGATACTTCATATCAAAATACTTTAATATGCTATGGTGGACTGGATTGTATGCCAACTGAATGGCACTTATGTTATCATAATACAGTCAAGTTGGACCACTCTGAATTTATACAATCTCTTTAAGAACTTTTCTTAACCATAGGGCCTGAGTACTAGCATAAGTGATGGCTATATACTCAGCCTCAGTTGATGACAATGCTACAACAATTTGTTTCTTGGAACTCCATGTAATTAGTCCTGATCCTAGACTAAAACAATTCCCTAATGTAGATTTCATGTCATCTATGTTGCTGCCCCAATCATTGTCACTAAATCCAACTAATTTCATAGAATTACATTTTTGGTAATGGATTCCAAAATCCAATGTACCTTTTACATATCTTAAAATTCTTTTAGTTGCTTGTAAATGCAACTCAGATGGACTAGTCATAAACCTTGAAAATAGAGAAACTACATATTGAATATCAGTCCTGGTGTTGGTGAGAAACATCAGACTCCCAACCATGCTTATGTAAGTGGTTGTGTCAACCTTTGATGCTCCATTGTCCTTGCTCAATTGGATCCCATGTCTAGTTGGAGTTGCAACTGATTTGCACTGCTCCATGGCAAATTTCTTGATCATGTCTCGAGTATACTTGTATTGACATATGAATACCCCTTTATTTGATTGATGCATTTACATGCCTAGGAAGTATCGCATTAAACCAAGATATTTCATCTCAAACTGTTTCATCATGGAGTTTTTGAACTCCATATTCATTTTATTGTTACTACCCATAAATATTATATCATCCACATACAAACAAACTATGAGAATGTCTATTCCTTGCTTTAGGTAGTACATAGTTGGTTCACTTTTGCTTCTAGTGAATCCATACTTTTTGAAATAGCCATCAATGCATGAGTACCAGGCTCTTGGTGCTTGCTTGAGGCCATAAAGTGCTTTCTTCAATTTGTAAACAAGGTTATATTTTCCTTGTTCTTGAAAACCTTGAGGTTGTTGAACATAAACCTCTTCTGTCAAGTATCCATTTAGAAAAGCACTCTTCACATCCATGTGTTGTACATTCCATCATTTATGGGATGCTAACGAAAGAACTGATCTGATTGTCTCTTGTCATGCAACAGGAGCAAAGGTTTCCTCATAGTCAATGCCAAATTTTTGAGTAAAACCCTTTTCTACTAGTCTCACCTTATGTCTTTCAATGCTTCCATCATCATTGTACTTGGTCTTGTAGACCCATTTACACCCAACACATTTTTTCCTTTGGGTAGCTTTACTAGCTCCCATGTATCATTATTGTTTATAGAGGTTATTTCCTCTTTCATGGCTTCTTGCCATACATTTTGAGTACATGCCTTCTCATAGCTAGCTAGTTCTAGCTATGTACTAGCCAATAAAGCATAACTGACTACATCTCCCATAGGATCATGGGAGTCATCATCTCCATACAATTGTAAATTTTTAAGTTGTTGCAAAACTGTATTCATCTCACTAGCTTGAATTCTAGTGAATCTTCTCTGGAAATTCTTATCCAACATTTGAAAGGATGGATGATTTTGTAATATTCTTCTGCCTCTTGATGGAGAGTCTTTGTCGATGTCCATCGGTGAAGAACTTACTAATCTCTATGGAGAAGGACTTGGAGTGTTTGTTGAAGTACTTGATGTAGTACTCCTGTATGGGCTTGGAGGGAGTAGTGTGCCTTTGCTTTTATTTGGAGACACATGTTGTACCTGTGAAGAACTTACATCTTGGGACTCATAATAAACAAAAATTCTTTGATGACTCCATTCTCCTCCTTCATCAAAAATTACATCCTTAGATATTACAACTTTATGAGTCTTGGGATTGTAGAGTCTATATCCTTTTGTAGACTCACAATACCCTACAAATATACAAGATTGACTTTTTGGATCAAGTTTCTTCCTTTTCTCGTTAGGAATGTGTACATATGCTAAATAACCAAACACTTTGAAATGCTTTACATTAGGTTTCTTTTCATACCACACCTCATAAGGAGTGACACCATCTAAACTAGAAGTTGGACTTCTATTTAGAATATATACATTGGTTCTTACAGCCTCTGCCTAATACATATGATTTAGATTCTTAGACTGTAGCATCGATCTTGCCATCTCAATTATGGTGTGGTTTTTCCTTTCTACCACACCGTTCTACTACGGGGTATAGGCAGTGGTAAATTGCCTTTTGATACCACTTGCTTTACAATATTTCAAAAAAGCTTTTGAGGAGTATTCACCTCCTCAATCTTTCCTAAGACATTTTACATAATCCCCACTTTGATTCTCTACATTGTTTCTAAAATCTATGAAGCAATCAAAAGCTTCATATTTGTGTTTCATAAAGTAAATCCAACACACTCTAGAGAAGTCATCTATGAAAGTGAGAAAATAAGAACTATTTTTGAGACAATGTGTTTGCATTGGACCATAGATGTTCGAATGTACTAACTGTAGTGGATAGTTGGATCTCCATGGTTGTCATGTTGGAAACTTCAACCTTGAAAGCACATCCTTCACAGACCTCCTTTTGTTCATTGATTTTGGGAAGTCCTGTCACCATAGCTTAAGAAGTTTGAAGTTTCAAGCTAGTGGAATTAAGGTGACCATATCGCAAGTGCCAAAGGACACTTGGATTTGTTATAGCTACATTTGCAATTTGAGCTCCTCCTAGCTCATCGAACTTGAGAGGGAATAACCTTTTCTTGGTCATGGGGACCTGTGTGATGAAACGATTACAATTATTCTTATAAAAATAATACATTATCCTTCATCAAATACAAGCTTGTAATTGTTCTCCATCATTTTTCCAATGCTTAGCAGATTGTGTTGGAGCTTTGGATGAGAATAATAAATCATTGTATTAATCTAATTGTTCACACTGATTACATGAATATTTATAGCTTTTGATAAGAGCTATAATATGTACAAATTTGTTGGAGGATTTTAAGCTAACAAACTATAGCTCAGAATAGTGTTGAGCCATTTAATATCGCAACTACTTCCTAAAAAATAAGATGCTAATCCCTAAAATATCTTAACATATTCTAAAATAGAATATATGCTAACTAAACTTAGCTACGTAGATAAAAAATCCTAAAAACATGAGCATAATCCAACTCTTATTCTAGAATATCAACTTTTAGGACTTAGGGTTAATGTAATATTCCAAAATTCTCCCCCTTTATGCTAAATACACTCATTCAAGAGTTCTTTAAGCATCACAAAGTTGGAAGAAAACATTTCTCTTACATTTCCTCCAATTTTGAATCAAGAAATCAAAATTTGCAACTAACTTGTGGTGGCACTCCTTCCACTCTTCATGTGGGATCTCCTTCATCTTTGATGTTGCTCCTTCATAACGCAAATGCTTGAGTGCCTTCTTTTGTTGATTAACTCCCCTTTCAACAAAATTATCTCCTCTTGTGGTGTTCAACAACCACTCTCTTACAACTTTATCATTATGGTCTTTAAACCATGCTCTTACATTTTGATCTTCTTTTACATCTTTAACACTAAATAATACTCCACATGAGTATTTACTATTAATCATATCATATAGATGATTATACCATAAAACTCTTTCACATATTTCCACACAAAATATCACAACAAATATGGCCATATAATGACCAACTACATATGCAACATAAAGTTGCTCCTCACACAAATATTCTCTCACAACAATAAATTTACAAGAATCCTTCTCCCAAGGAATTTTGAACACATCATTTTGATCCATATGACCCAAGTTCTCCATCATTGTCTTCTCTCCAAGAAGAATCTTCATAAAAGTTGTCTCAATGAGACAATCGCCTCTTAATAATGCCTTTGGAAGACATTCTCCTTTCTTTTCATTCCTGCTCACAAAAAACAAATTATTAATCATAAAAACATTACCTTTCTTTTCATTCCTTTCTTTTCTTCCCATAAAGCTATTTTGTAGCAGTTCTCCTTTAGGGTATGGTGCTTCAAGATCAACCATCAACTCTTCACTAATAGTTCTCCTCCTTTGTTCAATCCATGTTGGTGTGTTGAAACACCATTCATTCAAGCAATCATACATAGTTGCCTTTTCAAGACAACTCTCTTTCTACAATGTAGTCACTCCAAGCGAGTGATCTTCATCCATGAGTGATGTTTCCTTTTCCATTACAACAAGAAAATCAGCAATCTCATTTTCATTTTCTATTTCTATCCCATTTTCTTTCTTACTTTCCATCTCCCAAATGAGGGAGTCTCGTGGGGTCTTTTCTTCACCTAACACATCCTTCACCTTTGATGAGTGATCTTCTAACAAGAAGCTTATAGCTTCCATTTCCTCTTCATCAAACTTTTCTTGTGGATCATCATCCCACATTACTTTATTTTTTCTTTCAAGAGAGCACACATCCATTCCAATTGAATGGTCTTCAGGCCAATGATCATCCATGAACATTGCTTCTCCATAATCATCTTCTTTATTCTCCTTCATGAGAATTGTAGGTGCATTCTCCATAATACACTCTTCATTTATCTCCTCCAGGAGACATTCTTCATCATACATTTCACTTTGATGGTATTCAAGCAAGGAACACTCCAATGTGAGTGTTTCTCTTCCTTTATCTTCAAAGTCTTCTTCCACTTTTGAGTGGTATTCACTACAAGGTCCTTGAGCAATTGTCTCTCCATTGAGACATCCATCCTCTTTGCTATCAATGCGAATGCTTTCCAAGCATGCCATTCTTGCAAAAAATTCTTTAGTACAATTTTTCTTTTCAATTTTTTCTCCTCCTAAAAGAAATAATTGTTTAGTACAATTTTCCATGCCTATACAAGACATGTCTTCAATGATCTGTGTCTCACAATGACTCTCTCCAAGGAAATTTGTACAAGGTTCTTCCTCTTGCTTATCCTCTTCTCCATTAAGGGATTTTTCTCTCTCTTTCACACAAGGCTCTTCTTCAAGTATGTCTTGCTCTTCAAGAAATAATTCTCCATTATAAGAATGTATGTATTCTGCAAAAGACATACCTTCATATGAGTCTTCATAAGACTCTTCAAAAGCTCCTTCAAAAGGATCTAATTCAGAAAAATTTTCAAGGAAGCAAGGCTCCTCCTTGCTTAAACAATATTCATGATTGTCACACATGGCTTTATGGGTATCCTCATCAAACCCATAAGCATCCTTCAACATTTGCCATGCCATTGTAGCTGATCTACAATTGGCTATGAGAGGAAAAACATTCTTTTCCATTCCTCTCCTCAAATCCATAAGAGCTAAGCAATTTGTATATTGCTGCTCCTTCTTCTCTTTTCTCTCCTCACCTTGTAGCTTGCTCCAAGTGGGTTCCTCATAGCCTTCTTGAACTATATCCCATAAGTCTTGAGCCTTCAATAAGATCTTCATCATTATGCTCCAAATAGCATAATTATCTCCATTGAATTTGGGCACTTCCAATTATTTATACATGGTGGCCATCTTGCAATCCACCACTCATCAATCTTCCACCAAGATCTCAACCTTCATATCAATCTTTCCAATAGTTGGTTTCTCTCTTCTATTTTAGAAGAGATGCTTCAGATTGATATAATAAAATAAAGGCAATCAATCAAATGAATATGCAATATCAAATGAATAAAGGCAGCAATTGCAACACACAATTTAACCAAAGGCTACAATTCAACCGAAGGTCAAAAATGTATATCCAAAAGTTACCACCTCGTCCAAGTAGGACGCAACACCTTCTGTTTAGCAGAATTACCAGACTGTGTAAGTTTTGACTGTCTCAGCAGAATTACCAACTCGTCATGGTCGTCGCAGGGATTGATCCCAACTCAATTTAATCAATGCTGGTTTGGTCTTCTCCGTGATGTCAAGATAGTTTTTTTTTTAAACTATGCTCTTAGCACAGTTGCACTCAGCGGACAACGCAGTTGCTTCTCCTATTGCGTTCTCTTAGGCAGCCTTAAGTTCAGCACACAATGGGCTATTTCACAGCATTGCTCTTTGATTCTGACAGGACATCTACATAGCACATTTATGTAGGTATTTCACCTTATAATGGTCTCACAACGTAGTGTCCTCTGGTGTGAACTTGTCACGTAACTTTCCTCTCAACGCAGTATTCCAAAACTCACAGCAACCAGCGTAGAATGATTTCCTCCTATCAGCAGATCGTAGCGGATCGACGCTGACGTAAGTTTCAACCTTGTCTACAGAAAAAAATGCGTCAAATAAGTCAGTCTTGGACCTCTATCTATGCTGCGCATCAACAGTAGTAGGAACAAACACCACAATATCCTTCGGGAAGATGTCATAATGCTTTGCAAAACCGCCTGCAGCTACTAAACCTCATTGGACTACAGCACTCAGATTGAGACGTTCTCCTCGCAGTTGCATTGACGCCCACGCAGAAGTCTCCTTCTCGCATATAGATCCCGTCCTCTATTTTTTAGTGATGAACAGACCAATCATTTTATAGCAAATAATTTTTTTTTTTTAAATGGCATCTCTCCAGATCGCTTCTTGTTAATAATAGACAACCTTTAATGTTTTTTTCCGCAGGGCTCCTCCTCACGAAGTGGTGGCACATGTCCACTGAGCGGTGCTCCGATGGCCCAACGATGATGCTGCCTCGGGGCGGTGCTTCAACCTCCCTACGACGCTTCCTGCGTCGTCACCTCCATATGATATCATTGCAATGGATGCCTAAGTTTTGTCCTTTTTCACAGCGATCGAAAAACTACGGGTATTCCTTCATGAGCTGCTGCCACCAAAACTATTTTTGATCGGATCTTTGCAATTGTGCACGGCCTAAAAGTGTTTAAACTCAGCAGATGATCTTGCTTGACCCGTGTGTAGGACGGCCACTTGCACCGAATATCTACTTACTATCTCGACATTTTCCTACCAAGCGAATGTTGCTACAAAATCTGTGTGCGATCCTCCTTCAATGGCTGCGTGCGACAACCTTAGAAAAAAAATTATTTCCTTGTCGAGAAATTGCGATCAAATGCCGCTATTGTCGTCTACTTAGTTGTGCTCCACTATTGATGCAAACAGACGTATGTAAATAGATCGTTGTCTATCTCCGTAGCTTCTGGCTCCCTTGAAGATTGACTTCTTAGGGTTCATTCTCGAGAAATGGAGACACCAAACAAACCTATCGGGCAATTTATCAGATGTCCAATCCACCTCCAACGGGCAGCACTGCTACTCTCACAGCAAGCGGCGTCTCTCTGTCAAGCGGGCGACAATGCAATGTATCCTTCGCGGTGACTCCACTGTAGGATTAGATGGATCACCAACAACACTGTAACGTGCTTTCCTCGGATGCACACCAAAGTCTGCAATCGCCTACAAATGCGAATCTATCTACAGGCAACGCTTGTGGAGTGTCCAGAAGATCGACAACTCCTCCATCGAAAAATGATCTCCGATGAAAGCTTCTTCGTCTGCTTCTAGATGATCTGCTGCAAGCATGGCAAATCTGATTTTCCTCCGCATGGATTTGTCTAGTTCCACTACAGCAGTAGCCTGGCGATCGTTGAGAGCACGTTTTTTTATTAACAATGAAAGTGGCCAAATTCAACTTTCAGATCGGATACCCCCGTTTGCCTCCCTGTTGGATATTGGCGCTGCACCTGCGGTGTTATTTCCTGTAGGCTAGAAAATTGTTGCAACACTTAAGGTAAATTATTCCCACATTGGGGACGTCATGGGACAAAAAGGTATTTAAAAAAAACAAATCACATAAAAAGTGATGTCCACCTTATGGTGGATAATTCCCGCTTGTGTCTTTTTTGTCCGTCACCACATGTAAAAATTACTTGTCACGTCAATAGTTCCACTCGCGCTCAATGGCTAAGTTGTCCTCTGACTTGTCACATCAATAGTTTCACACAGTCCTTACGTCATCACACAGTTCTTAGGTTGCGTCACCGTGTCGTAGGTCCCTCAGGTCTTCACCAATCTCCATGTCCTACTTCCGTTAGCTAGCCGCCATGTGTCTCTTAGGTCTTCTCAGATACCCATAGGGCTAGATTACATTATAGCTCAACAGACCAATCACTAAAAAATTATGGACGGGATAATTTTTTAGTGATGAACAGACCAATCATTTTATAGCTCAACTCTTATTCTAGAATATCAAACTTTTAGGACTTACGGTTAATGTAATATTCCAACATTGGAGTGTAATAGATGTCATGCACTTTCTTTAGTCCTTCTTTTATTGGAACCTCCATGGCTCCAATACCCTCTACTTGCAATGTCTTATCATCCCCTAATTTGATTTGGGATTTATAAGTGGAATCGAGAGTAGCAAATAAATGTTCTTTACCACTCATATGGTTGGAAAAACTAGTATCTAGAATCCATGTGTCATTTAGATTCTATTCTGATTGGCCATATGATAGAAAAAAAATTATAAATATCATCTTCTTCTCCATAATTACCATATTAACTACTGCTACCTTGTGAATATTTTTACCAACAGTCGCGAGCGAAGTGACTCGACTTGCCATAGTTGAAACATGTTGATTTGGAATTGTCACTTCTTGCCCTTGATTGCCACTTTGTCCTTGATTTCTACCTCAATTCTGATTTCCACCTCTTTGTTGGTTGCCTCCTCTATATGAGTTGCCTCCTCTATTGGAATTGCCTCCTCTGTTCTGGTTGCCTCCTCTGTTGGAATTGCCTCCTCTGTAGTTGCCTCTGCCTCTACCTCTTTGCTTGCCTCTACCTTGACCTCTTCCCCATCCTCTTCCATTATTTTCATTGGAAGTGAAGGCCTTATCATCACCTCCGTAGCTTGTTGAAGGAGTTTTAGGAAACCTCTCTTCATGTGATATTAACGATCCGATCAATGCATCGAATGTTAAAAGGGAAAGATCTTTGGATTCTTCTATTATTATGGTAATATGGTTAAATTTATGTGTAAGTGTTCTCAACACTTTTGTTACAATTATATCAGGCTTGATTTCTTTGCCTAGTGTAACCATTTTATCTACAATTGCTTTTACTCTAACACAATAATCATCGACTTTTTCATCATATTTCATTCGAAGATTTTCAAAATATCGCTTCAATGTTTGAAGCCTTACCTGCTTCACTTGATTACTACCCTAGAATCCATCACTCAATGCTTTCCATGCAGCTTGTGCAGTCGTACAAGCAGCGATTCTGGGAAATATGCTTTTCTCCAATGCAGCTTGGAGATGAGAAAGAGCAGATGAGTTGCTCTTTTTCTCTTATTTTCGTGTTTTCTTGTCTGTGACACTAAGTGTTGTCCAGTATGAGGGTTCTGTGTAGCCCTCTTATATGATGTCCCACAAACCTCTACCTATGAGCAAGGTCTTCATCTTTATAGACCAATACTCATAGTCATAACCGTTAAATTCTGGTATAGGTAAGCTTTTGTGTGAGGCCATAGTTACCAAAAAACTCTCTTTATTTCACAGTTACAATAAAGTACTTTTGTTGTTTGAAATAAGGAAATAAGAAGAAGAAAGAAGGAAGAGCTTACAAATTTAAGTCAAATCTGACTTGTTCTACTCTATCATTGACTGCTTGTTCCTCTTGATGTGGGGATGCTATCTCTTGATTTACAAAGTTATCTGCCACTTCTTCTTCATCGTCACTTATCTGTATGATTTTTGGTGATTCTGGTTCTAGGATTTCTACTGAAATACTGTAGTGTGTGTACTCTGATTCTTGTGGTGTAGCTTGTATGGATTCTGATTATTCAAATTGACTCCTGAATGAGTTATCTTCAAAATATGCTTCGTACTCTGAGTCAGGATGCCTTTGATGTGTGATTACTGTGTTTTAGAGTTAACTAAACACAATGTTGAGTCCATAACCTCTTACCTTTTCATCAAACCTTTCTGCACCTTCTCTTGCTAGAATTGCACATAAGGCATGATAACAATCATTCGATCTTATCATCAATGCCCTTTACAAAAAAAACTAAGCCTCTTAGGCTTATTACACACTCTTTCATCTTAGGAAAGTGTTAAACTCTTTTACAATCTCTAAAATTTTCACAAAATGTGAAATTTACAAGGCTCCAATAATTGACAATATCAAGCCTCTAGGGCTTTTACAATAATTTTTTTAAAATTTAAACTTAATAAAAAAATTAAATATTCATATTTGATAAAAAAATAACTTTATAATTATTAAAAATCTAAGTTTTAAAATAATTATAAATTATTTTTAATTTTATTAAATTAATATTTAATAATTTTAAATATTTGAAAGTTTAAATGATAATTTTTTTTTTAATAAAATTTATCCTCTAGCCCATTCGAACCCGTGACCTATTGATTGTCACAAAACTTTTCAGCAATGTGCTACGGTGTCTATTTGAAACATAAAGGATCCGCGATCCTTTTCTAGCTTGTGCTTCCTAGAGATTAAAAAAAACAAACTAAAAATGTGCCTAGCGGGATTCGAACCCGAGACACCCTACTCACAAGCACTCCTCCTTAGCCGCTCGAGCTACGCCCATGGCTAGGTATGAAAGAGGAATATTTTATATTTGAAATGCAGTGGACGTTGATTTTAATAAAAAAAAATTGAAATTATTTTGTCCCACATTGAGCAAGACGGGGGCAAAAACAAGGTTTATAACCCTGGGCAGGCGAGTAATGAAGCGATTACCTTTAGGCAATCAACGATCACCCCTTTTGCCTCCTTTCGACCAACCGCTGCTCGCCACATTGCTCCCTTTACTACAATGTTGCTCCTCCTCCTCATGCCATGTGTATGTCTACGTCAGCTCCTAAGTCGTCCTCTCGCCACATGTCACTTTGTGATAGGTCCTCCTACATCGCTCTTGTCTCTGTGTGCTTGCTATGCTGGACTGCTCCAAAATTTGCCTCAATCCATGTGCTTTAGGCTTATCTCACCTCGAGCTATGTGTTATGGTCCCCACCTCGACCTTGCTTTGGGCTGTGTGCTATGGACTTATCTCACCTTGGTCCTCGGGCCTCCCTTGCTTCGATCCTCGTGCCCTCTCATCTTGGCTCTGATACCAGATGTGGTTTGTGAGAGAAAAATTAGGATTGAATAGAAAATAATATATATTAAACCTTAGAAAATTGATATTACAATGGTATTTATAATTGTAACTCCAAACGACTTTAAGGAATATAGGGAAGTTAGGAAAATAGAAGAAATAGGGAGGAAAAGAGAAAGGGAAATAGAATTGGTTTTCCTTGCCGTCATTACCATCCAATCCGCCCAGTCAGCTGTCATCCAAGTCAGCCTACCTGCCCAATCAACTGCCGTCCAAGGAGGTAAAAGGGGTAAGATCCAAAGCTTACAGTTGAAATAAATTTTTACTCCTTTTACTAGGTTTATTTCCAACACTAGGCATAGGGAGCAAAATTAATTTTTGGACTTACAGATGGATTTCTAATCAATCACTTTTAGAGAATAATGAAAATTTTGTCTTATAGCCTTTCCTATACACATTAATGGGCAACAATATTGAAGATTTAATTGACATTTCATAGAATTCCAAGTGTTGGAAACATTTCCATATTCCATGTGCTAATGGTCAAATATCTGCTACCTCAAAAGTTCTCAAAACCATCCTAAATGCAACTGTCATCCCTACTAGTAATTCCCCTGACTCTCCTTTTTGGAAAGAAACTGATTTTGGGTTGTTCACTATTAAATCTACTCATGATTTAACTATTTATTATCAAGTGGTCCATATCCCTTATGATCAAGTGTGGATTAAATACCTCATATTGAAAGTTGCTCATTTTATCTGGTTGGCTATTCAAAATAAGATTCTAACGATTGATAACATGATGAAAAGGGGTATGTCTATCCCCAACAGATGCTTTTTGTGCATGAATGCTTGGGAATCAACGAATCACCTCCTTCTAGAGTGTCCTTTCTCCAAGATAGCTTTGGATCACCTTATGTCCACTTTTTCATATCTCTTGGGTCCCTCCTAATTCATTGAGTCACCTCTTCACCCAATGTCCTGCTCCATTCAAAAATCTCAAATTATCTTCTTTATGGAAAGTGAGCCTTCATAATATCTTATGGTAATTATGGCTTGAAATAAATAGTAGGGTTTTTTCTTCCTCCTCTAAGGATCCCATATCCGTTTCCAACAAAGCTATTACATTTGCTATAGAGAATTCCTAGCCCTTCCCTTGTCCCAAGCCACCTAATTCTATATTGGATTCTATTTTGTTATCTTATTTAAATATTCCCTACAACTCCAGTTCGAGTTTACCATCCCCCCATCCTAGAGTGGGTGCCCATTAGATCCCTCCCCAAAGTGAGCGATTGAAACTCAACTTTGATGGTGTCTCCAAAGGAAACCTAGGGGATTCTGGTGTAGGTGGCCTAGTCAGAGATAGCAGTGGATAAGTTATTATGGCTAATGCTGAGTATTTAGAGTGCCAAACTAATTATTTTTCTGAAGGTCATGCACTGTGGAGAGGGCTAGATCTTCTAAAGGATTATAAAGGTAACCTTTTTATTGAGGGAGATTCTTTGAATATTATAAATGCTCTTAAAAAAATAGGGTGTCCTCTTGGAATGTCATAACTATTATTAAAGAAGTTAAGAAGTTGTCCTAAAATTTCAATGATATCTCTATCAACCATGTATACCGTGAAGCTAACAGAACTACAAATATTATTGCCAATTGGGGTGTTATCCATAAATATCTATCAATTTGGAAATAAAGCTTTTCCCAAGAATTTTTAAATTCTACTAATATTGATTTGATTTGAAAATGTGGTCACAGGTTTTGGCGAGTCAACTTCTCCAATGTTGACTCTACCCTTTTCAACATGATGTGTTTCTTTAGTTCCAATTATTATGGTGGAAATTTTTTGATTAGCGTGACTCTTTGTCTTGCTATCAGTGTTGGCCCATGGATAAGATCAGTGAGACTCTTAAGGTGCTACTCCCAAAACATCCTAGAGATATTCCTACAAATGAATATGTTATAGAGATCTAGGTCTGGGTCTATTGAGTACTCTATTTGTTCTCATGCTAGGTCTCTCTGTTTTTGGTCTTTTGATCCCCTGTGGGATTTTAATTATAATCTATAGTGCCCCTGCATGGGCCTTTCTGAGCACTGTGTTAATTTATGTACTTGTGTCTATTATAGTTTTTTTAGATCTTTTATGAGCTTCCTCTGTGCGATTTTTTATCATAGCTTCTTTATAAATTTTTTAGTTAGTTACTTCTTATAAGCAACCCCTATATGGGTATTTCTCATACTATATTTTTGTTTATCTAACATCAACGCTCCATCCAGCCTTCTCTATTGTTGTTTGGACTTTTTTTTCTGGTTGTTGCTGGACAATATGCAAGCCTGTGTTATCTTATGCTATTGGGTTAGCTACTAGTTTATGTACTTGAGTTTGTGATCCATTTAAACCCTACACTTAATCAATTTTACCTACCAAAAAAAACAATGATGTTTTATTTAAATTTCTCTAATAATTAACATCCTTAAATAAAAGTGTACATAACTATCTCATGCTCACAAAAGCTTATTTATCATAACATGGCTAATTTTTGTAATCTTGCTCACTAACCAAGGTTTCTAAGAACTTGTTTACCCTTTATAGATAAATAAAATATGACTTAACTAACATAACTCTTAAATAAATTAAGATGTCTCCTAAATAAAATAATTTTTTTTTTTTTACTTATCCAAGCTCCTAATGTTATATGGTTGTTTAAAACATAAAATAAAGTATTTTAAGTAGAATATTTATCCTAAGTTTTCCAAGATAACATATCATTTATCCATGAAATTTAAAGAAATTAACACGCCTATATATATATATATATTAATTTTAATTAATAAATAGCGTGTCTATAAAAAGTTTACCAAGTTTGTTTTTAATTAATTAAAAGATAAAATTAAAGGCTATTTTAAGATTTCATAACTTAGGTGCTCATGGATCTAAAATATTACATTCATATTCAGAAAAATAAAAACAATAATTTAAACATTCACTTAATTCTAAATAAGGTGCGATGATAACAATGCACTAACTTTAAGACATGTACTTTTTCCAAAATGAACCCTACTCAAAATGCATATTGGTTATTAAATAAAAGTAGCTAAAGTTCACTACCTTAAAGATAGCTTATAATTCAAACACTTAGACTATGGGCCCATTTAATATACTTTGCACCAATCAAGGTAACAAGACATTTTACACACTAGCTCAGGTGAAAATAAGCTTATGATATTAAACTTTCTACAACATAAGAAGGATTTATTAAATCTAATATATGTATGCTCTTCTAAGTTTATTTGACACTTATATTTACATAATATACTTATGCGGCTCAAGGGCACCACATGCCTATATTTAATTAGACCATTTTCATTTTACTAGTTTGCTTGAGAGATGTAAATTCAACAATCGATATAGTTAAAAATTTCACATCAAACAAAAAGCTTTCATTATTGTTTTTAAAGCCATGGATGCACAATTAATTTTTTCTATTTGTTCACAACTAAGTAACATATTTACTCATCGCTAATGACTCTACCAGGATTCTCTACTTCATGCTCATTAACATATTTTAAAAGAAATATTTAAATAAAAGTATTTATATTAATCCTACCAATTATGTGGATACAAAAAAATCACTAGGAGAATCGATAGGTGGAGTAGATTGATAAAATAAACAAAAACGAAAGTGAACGAAGGCAATAGCTCTAGTGGAGATGGTGTAGGACAACTTTGATGTTTGTGGTAGTGATGATACGGGTAACAATGGGTCATGAGGAGATGGTTCGAATTAGGAGGAGATGGTTCGAATTAGGAGGAGATGGTCCACCCAAAAGGTTTAGAAGGAATCTTCATGGTTGCCAATAAACAGTCAGATAATTTTGGATCCACCACTCTTCTCACCAGTGGAACACTCTATCATGGGTTGGTATTTGAGACAATCACATCAGGTTCTACCAACTTTGACAAAGTGGTTGGATCTAGCACATTGATAAACCAAGAATCCCTTATAGATCCAATAAGAAAGGCTTCATCACAAAATGGAAGCGTTCCTCCAACAAAAGTGACTACGGTGGGTGGATCGGGTGAAGGTATTTCTAAATGTTTTTGATCATTTGTAGATATGGTCAAAACCAACTCAAACTGTAGTCAACCCGATATTAGGGTTGATCTATATCCTTATGATGGCAATCTTGAGATCCCTTGTGAACTGATGTCATACATGGTTACCTGTAACTCCAAGTCATTGGGTGGAAAATTCTTGGGTTCATGCCCAGACATGGAATTCATCTGTAAATGGGCCCATTCATCTTGGTGGCCATTAGGTTCCATGGATCTAATTGCACTTACCAAAGGTTTTTTTTTATTCAGCTAAATAACCCTATCGACTCTTGTCGAATCCTCACAGGTGGATCATGTTTCTTCGAGCATAGAGGTCTATTCTTGCAAAAATAGAATGTGGATTTTGACTCATCTACTCAGGACATCAACTATGCACAAATTTGGGTTCATATTCTAGAACTCTCGATTTAGTTTTAGAACGAATATATTCTTCAAGGTACAAGGAACATCGAAGAGTTGATCGCTTTTGATCCCCCTACTTGAGCAGGGTCCCGTATGATCCAAGCCTATATGTTCATCAACATAATTTTGGATTTGGTCCTCCTATTTTCGATCAATCTTATTTCAAAGGTGTGTACCTTTTCTCAATATATTGAATACAAAAACAAACCTGCTTTCTATGATTTTTGTTCGAAGCAAGTCCATATTCATTCTCAATGCCCTAATATCCCTAAACTACCTTCTAATGAAGGGCATCATCATTCTAAATTTGGTCCTCATTGTCCCTCCTCTATCTCCAGCGTTAAACTTACAACGATCCCCCCTCAAACCCCCTGATTGAGATCCCTCCTTCTAGATTTGAAGGTCAACTTCAATCGGTGGGAACCACTAATCCTCTATCGAGTCCTATTTTCTCTCCTCCTTGTAGTTCACCCATTCCTATTTCAAACAACTTTTCTCCCCTTTCAACCGATGATGCCACCACTGACCTCACTAATCCCATATTTACCCATCCTAAAGTCCTCCTCCTTCCCTTAAGAATTTCTTAGTCTCCCCCAATCCTTTATCCCCTAGCCCTCCCCCTACCCAAACCCAAAGGAAGCTTTATGTTGATGTAGGTTCTGGGAAAAAATGAGGTCGTCCCTCTGCTCAAGAAATCAAAAATAGAGAAGCTTTGGATGAAATCGTAAATGACACATAGCCCATCCTAAAGGGTAGAGATTAGGAGATAGTAGTTGAAAATAAATCCAAAATTTCTCTTCTCCTTGGGAGAGGGAAGATAATATATTCAAGAGTTTCTAAATAAAGATCATATCATAAAAAAGAGGTCTCAATGGTCAAAACAAGCAACGCTTGGTTAAGTGCATGAGAAGAGACTTAAGACCCACCATTTTTTTGTTGCAAGAAACTAAAATGGATTCTCAGAGTGCCACTTGCATCTCAAAACTAATTTGGAAGAATTTTGAATCTCTTTTTACTTTAGCCAACAGAGCTTCAGATAGACTATTATGTATGTGGGATCCTACAAAAGTTGAGGGGACCCTGTTATTTGTAGCAAAAATTTACATGAATGTAATGTTTTTTAACAAAGAGGATGGCTGCCATTGGGTCCTTTCAAATATTTATGCTCCCAACTCTCCTTCTTGGAGGAGCCTCTTATGGAGTTCTCTCATCCAACTCAGGAAAGTCTTCTCCTTAGAGGCCTAGATATTGGCTAGGGATTTCAATTCCCCTCTATTCCCAACTGACAAAAAGGGGGATCTCAAATCACTGGTAATTCATATGACCACTTTACAAAATTTTTTGATGACAATGAACTTATGGATATTAACCTCATGGGGCAAGATTCACTTAGAGAAACTACAGGAAAGGGTATCAACTAATCCGAATTTTCCTAGACTACTTTCTAATCTCCACCAATGCCATCCCTAAATTCGGTAATGCTATCCTGCATTCGCTACCCAAAATTGGACCTGATCACAATCCCCTACTTCTAGATAGCTCCTCCTAGGTTTATCCCTTCAATTTACCCTTTATATTTGAATCTATGTGGCTTTAATATCTGAATCTTAAATATCTGATTTCTTAGTGGTGGTCTCGCAAGTTCATCAGATCTCAAGTTTCTTAGGTCAACAACAAGCTTCAGTATGTAAAAATCAAGCTGAAACAATGGAACAAAGAGGTATTCAAAAACATTTTTCTCAAAAAGAATCAGTCTCAACTCACTAGCATCGAGATCTCAATGCAGCATGGAAATCATGACTCCACTCTTCAGGACATACAAAAGACTCTCCTGATTAAATTTCATAACATCCTCAAAAGTGAAGAAGTCTTTTGGAAACAAAAGTATTAGGTCACCTAGCTCAAATAAGGAGATTTGAATATAAAATTATTTCATACCACCACCATAAGACACAAAGGGTGTAACAAAAATAAATAGCTTGTCCAACATAATGGAGAAGTAACAATGGATATCTCTAAAATCAGACAAGAAATTATCAATTTATTTGAAGAACTGCTTGACCATAGTCTTGGGTGTGATCATCAAACATCAAATATCCTCCTCCAAAACATCCGAAGGATAGTAACATCATAACATAACTAGATGTTACTTAAACTGCTCTCTACTGAAGAAGTTCGTGCAGCTGTGTTTTCCATGCAATATGGGAAAGTTCCAGGCTTGGATGAATTCCTCCTATTTTCTTCCATCGGTTATGGGATATTGTGGGTCCAAATGTTGTTTCTTCCGTCCAACACATGCAAAGGTGCAAAGATATTTTTGGATATGTTAACTCCACTTTCTTGGCCCTCATTCCCAAAGTCAATAAAGCCTGCACCCTTTTTATTTTTGTCCCATCAACCTCTATAACATCCTCTATAAAATCCTTACCAAAACCCTGGACAATAGACTCAAACCCATACTTCCCCACATCATTACTCCCAATAAAGGTAGCTCTACCCAAGGGAGGCTCATCATAGACAACATCATCACCATTCATGAAATTATCCATTCTATTTCTCAAAGTGGCAAGGCTAGTTTTCTCCTAAAACATGACATGAACAAGTCTTTTGATAGTTTCATGGAGTTTCATGTTCTCTATCCTATCTAGGTTTGGTTTTCATATTGATTGGATTACTCTCATAAAGGAATGTATTACTTCTACCAACTTCTTTGTTCTAGTCAATAGTTCTCCTATGGGCTACTTCAAGGGTTTCAAAGGCTTAAGATAGGGTGACCCCCTCTCTCCGTTTCTTTTTATCATTACTGTTAAAGCCTTAGGTAGAACCCTTACATCTACATGTTCCAAAGGAGACATATCTTATTTTAAGCTTGCATTGTCCCTCCAACCTATCTCTCACTAGTAGTTCATTTATGATACCATCATGGCAACCCTTGCCTCAGTTTCCCAAGCTCATTTTACTAAATTGATTCTGCTATCCTTTGAGATTGCTATTGGTAAAAAAATCAATTTTTGTAAAAGCAAGGTTTACTTCATTAACACTCCTATTATATGCCAAGCTCGCATTGCTACTTTCCTAGAGTGTACCATTGTTGATATCCTTACCACCTATTTAGGGTTACTTATCTTTGAAGGCCCTTCCAAAAGTCCCTATAGAATATTGTCATTGACTGAATTAAAAAAAATTGGCTAGCTATAAAGGAAGCCTTCTAAGTTAGGTCGGCAAGGCCACCTTAGTCAAATCCACCATCCAAAGTATCCCAATTTTTTTCCTCTCAATATTCCACATTTCTATCGATGTCTATAAAAAAATCGAGCAACTCCAAAGAAATTTTCTATGATTTGGGTTGGAGCTGAAACAATGTATACACGTGGTTGCCTGGGACCAAGACTGATCACCATGGTATTTTGTTACCCAATAATTTTTACTTGTGTCTCAAGGATTATGAGTTGACCTACCATATTTTCCTATCTTGCCCCTTATTCCATTCCATCATGTTTTCCCTATTCACCTTTGCTGGCATTGCCTGGGTCTCGCTTGCCATCCTCAGTGATTTATGTATTTAGTGGCCCAATCCTTTCAAATACTTCCACCTCAAAATATTTTGATCCTTTTGTATCCCTCACTTTATCTGGTAGATTTGGTGTGAATGAAATTACCACACTTTTAATGACTCAAAACATGTATGTGCTAGCTAGAATCCTTCATGTTGATGCTAAGAATATTTTTGTTACCCATGGTGATGGTGACCGTAAATCTAATGCTGAAGCTTTGTTAACCTCCTCTCTTAATATTCCTAACTGAAAAATCCATACTCCAATTCTAAAGGTGTATTGGTCACTGGTCAAGTGATCTCCTCATTTAAGTTTTATCAAGCTGAATTTCAATGGAGCTACCAAAGGGATTCTTGGACCCACTGGCTCTGTAGGAATTATCAAAGATCACATGAGCAACATCATTTTAGAATTTTATGAGAATCTAGGGCTCTTAACCAAGGTATTGTCCTCGTACATAGTATGTAGTGCTCTAATTTGCTGGTTGAGGGGGACTCCAAAAATATCGTTCAGTGCTTAAATTCAGAGACCCAATCTATTTCATGAAACATTTACAACATGATCTCTAAAACTAAATATCTTATGTAGTCATTCACGAGTGTCACTTTCAATCATTTTTAATATGAAGGCAATCATGCTATCGATCTCCTTGTGAATATGGGGATCTTTGAACAGGGTCTCACTATCTGGTAAAATAATTTCTCTTTGCCTCTAATCGAAATAAATATAGTTGAAGTTCTTGAACAACAAGACTAGGGAGGATGGGTCATGGGGGCACCAGGGCTCCACATAGAACTATGTTCAATTTATTCATAATCACATGACTAGTCACACTATGAGTGGTAGACACAAGTTGAGGAGTACTCATATGGAATTAAACTATATCAAGAATACAACATTACCCAATGATGATTTCACTCTTCAAAGGGTAAAATTTCACATGGTAAGAAAATATCACTTTTTGTGTGGCAGCATATTTGATGTGAATCACGTGTCAGGACACATTACCAATCACTATACCATTGTAATAAGTCATTATAGGATTACTTGGCATGCCCACCTTCAGACAATGACTAGGTAGTTTTGATACTTCACCAATCCTCATCAACACCATGCTATCTTATCACAATATTCACATGTGGCAACTTTAGTGTTCCTTTGGTCCTTGTTCACCCTCTTTATTGGTGGTGCACATCCCAACCTCTATTTTTATTGATCCTTGTGCCAAGAGTTTCAGTAATCACCACCCGATTACCTCAAATGACTATGTTTTCTATCCTCGTGACCACCAGTGGAGGCCTCTTTCAATTTTCATGACAACCAATATGTGCAAATATGGCATTGATCCATTGAGAGGAGGTTCTTTGAACTATGCTTTCTATTTTTTGCTCTGACTTTCCCATTGGGTTTCTATTGCTTGCATTAATCCATTCATACCATTTGCATCCACCCTGATTGAAATCATAATCCATATTTTTTGGGGGTGTGGTATGTGTATTTTATGCCATCGCATATGGAGTTGGGCTCGAGTAGGCTTTCTTGTCTTCTTAACCATGAATATTCTACTTATTTTAATGTAATATTCTCTTCATATCCTATCTTCTTTGGCACTTTTCCCTGTAACTCCCTCTCTCTAGCCTAACCTTGTTATGATGGTTGAAGTTGAGCCCTCTGCTCTCCACCTTATTACTTTGGTTGAAGATATTTTTTGTGACCATGGCCTACTAAATTTCTTGTAATTTTTCAAAGACCATGAATCTAAAATTTCCCTAGAGTTTGTACGTATGTGGGATGGAGGGCATGTCTTAATTATCGTAACTATAGACCTTCTTGCAGAAATCATGTTGATTCCAAATGAAGGGGAAATCATCAATTGTGAGAAGCACTTACTCCAAGGTGAGTTGGCTCTCTTTCAAGACCATGGTAAATCCTTAGGCAAAGACAAAGGAGGCATCTTGTGAGATACTCTCCTAAATCCATGGGACATAGTAATGGTTACAGTCCTTCACTATTTCATGCTGGACAAATCTCAGAGTATTGTTGCACAGTTTCCACTTTGCTTTCCTGAAGCACTTATGGAAGAAGAAAATAAATAACATACCAGAGTATCTCTTTTGGTCTATCAAAATATCGGTTCTCAATGTCAAGAGGGGGGTATCTTATTTTTATTTGCACTAGAGTTTGCACTTGTTGATGTACTACTATGTTCTAGAGCAACAAAATTGGAGGGTTGTGGGAGTGGTGGTCTTTGCCATGGGATCTATGGATGATGCTAGAGTAGTTGGTAGGGACACTTCTACATATTTGAAGACCAATCAGATGCTCAATTTTGATGGCACTCCGGGCACCTATCGCTCCACCAGAGCCAACACAAGTAGTGGTAAGCTTCCAGAATGTCCTAATGGCCTAATATTTCTTAAAGTGGCCACCTCCAAGACCTTCATGCCATCATGAAGGCCCTCGGGAGAGAGGCTAGGATGACTTCCTCTTTGCTTTCCCAGGAAGAGACTCTCTTGGACAAATACAAGGATCAATTTGAGATCCTAGAGGAGTTTAAAAGTCTGGTGGGTGCTACTAGGGATGGGCGTGATGCAATTGGGCAACCGAATAGTTAGTGTCTGTTATTCTCTAGAGGAACTCTGAATTGTTGGTCTCTATATTTGGCTTCTTTGTTTCCCCTGCATGGGGATTTATTTCTATTCTAGTTTTTCCATTTTGTTGCTGCCCTTGCGTGGGGTTTTAAGAATGATTTTTTGCTCCTGTGTGAGCTTTTTGGTTCTCCTCCTTAGCCCTATGAGGGATCATTTTGTGTTGAAGGAGATTAACATTTTATGTTTTTTTAATGTTGTAGTCTGATATGCTTTGGAGTGTTCTTCGGATTATCTCCTTTATTGTAAAAGGTTACAAGACCCTTTTAAAACCCCTTTACCAAAAAAAAAATATTATGCACATAAAACAATAACTCTAGTCTTATAAGAAAAGGAAAGATACACATATAGTAAGCTTTCTCTTAATTAAATTCTTTCCATTTTTAATTTATTAAAAATGCATATGGAAACAATAAACTCTAATCTATAAGAAAGGAAAAGGTATACATATAATGAGGCTTTCCCTTTTAATAATCTCCTTTTCATAAATTTTGCATAAAGAAATTTAAAACATCGCTTTATACACATATGATCCCATAAACAATATTCTATGCATTATTATTAAAAAACCTTCTACTCCACTTTTAGTATGTTTGATAAAGGGGATTTAAAAACTTAGAATAATGCATGATTATGCATATTGAACGTGGAATCTTACAAACTATATGAAGGCAGTTTAAAATTAATTTTGTAAGAATCCTTTCAACAACATAGGCATATCAATTGGTCTCTCTGAATTGATTATTAATAATAATGAAATTGTTGGATATTCACACATCAAATAAAGTGGCATCTTAATAGAATAAGAAAATCACATCCTTACTTTTGATTTTAAAATATCCATTTTTACAGACATAAATATAACTCATTGGTAAACTCAGTCAGGTAGATTACAATTTTGGAGTGGGATTGAACCCTTTATGAGAAGTAAATACTAAGAAACTCGATTCATGATCATTGGAGATTTTAATACCATAACCAAGCTGGATGAAAAATTGGAGGAATTAGGAAATTGACCCAAAGTATGAAATATTTCTTAGATTTTATTCAAAAATAATCTATGGAAATTTGAGTTTGAATAAGATAACTATACTTGGACCAACAATAGGAGAGACCAAAACCTAATAGCAAAAAAAATTGACATATGCATTCTCTCGGATCATTGGCTAGATGAAGGAACTTGTGCTAAAATTAATACCTTAACAAGGATTGGTTTAGATCATTGGCCAATAAGAGTTAAAATAGTGGTAAGTGAATTCAAAAAAATATTATATTTTAAATACGAGCAGATGTGGGAAGACCATCCTCAATTTGTTGATATGATAGCTCAAATGTGTAATTCCTTAGGTAGTGGTGGGTAGTATGCTCTTCCAAACCAAATTAAAGCTATGGCATATAGAATAAAAGAATGGAACAAGAACAACTTTGGAGATATTTTTGAGAAAAAAAAACTAAAAGATAAACTTTCAAAATTCCAAAAAGGTGATGATAATAATCCAAGATTAGAGGAAAGGGAGTTGCTTAGTGAATATCATAATATTTTGAGTAAGGAAGAGAAATTCAGGAGATTAAAATCAAGAAAAACTTGGTTAAAATAAGGTGATAAAAATACAAAGTTTTTTCATAGGATGGCTATAGTACAGATATCAACTTCCATAATTAGTAGAATTAAATTAATAGAAGGGGTTTGGATTGAAGATCAGAGTGAAATTAGAAAATAGGTAAATCCATTTTATCATAATATTATAGTTTCATAGGAGACCACAGTTCTTAATGATAAACTTCTTCAAGATGTTCCTTCAGTTATAACGAATGAATATAATAGGAAACTGATGGAGCCTATTGCTCTAAAAAAAGTTCATTTAACTATTTTTTCTTTTAATAAGGATAAATACCTAGGTCTAGATGGGCTCTTTGCAGATTTTTACCAACATAATAGGGATATAGTGAAGGATTATTTATTGGTGGAAGTGGAACAATCTAGGGTAAAATAATTTCTACCTTATAAAGTAAATGCAACATATCTTACCCTAATTCCAAAAAAGAAGGATATTGAATTGTTTGATTCTTTTAGACCCATAAGCATATATAATATGGCATATAATATTATTTCCAAAGTGATGGTGAATAGATTAAGTCCATTGTTAGATAAAATTATTTCAAAAGAGAAAGGAGGATTTGTGAAAGGGAGACAAATTATGGATGGGATCATAGTAGCTCATGAAGTTATACATTCAACAACTTCAAGAAAAAAAAAACAATGATATTAAAACTTGATATGGGTAAAGCCTATGATAGGGTTAAATGGGATTTTCCTTTTGCAGTTTAGATAAGTTTAGTTTCAGGAAGAAATGGGTTATATGGATTAAATATTGTGTCTCTACAGTTTCTTATTCAGTGTTTGTCAATGGGTTAGTGACAAAATCTTTTAAAGCCAAGAGAGGCCTTAGACAAGGAGATCCTCTATATCCTTATTTGTTCATTATTATTATAGAAGTTTTGAGTAGGAACTTAAAGAAGGCTTATAAATATGGGCTTATAAGTGGAATTAAGGTTAGTAATAACATCAATAACATCACTCATCAATAGTTTATAGATGATACAACCCTTTTTGGGAGGGCAAAGATAAATGAGGCCAGAGCTTTAAATAAATTTTTAAAAAATTATGAAAGAGATTTAAAAAAAAAAGTTAATAGGATTAAATCCAAAATTTACTTCCTTAATACTCCTACTAATATCAAAGTAAGCATTTGCAGGTTGCTTCAAATGGAGGAGGGAAATTTACCAACAACTTATCTTGGGATGCCTTTATTTGAGGGGAGAATGGGGATATATTTATGGAATGTAGTTATTAGTAAAGTTCAGAATAAACTTCTAGCTTGTAAAGGTAGATGATTATCATTAACAAGAAGAGTGCAGTTAATTAAGTCAGTCTTACAAGCCATTCCAACACATTATATGTCATTGTATTCTATGGCAAAATTAGTTGAAAAAAGTTTAATCTATATTATGTGATATTTTTATGTCCAGGTTTACATGATAAAAGGAAATTTACTTTGGTGAAATGGAGCAAGTTGTGTGATGATAAAACTAGGGGAGGTCTTTGTTTAAGAATTCTTACAGATGCAAACTTAGCTCTTAGGGGAAAATTTATCTAGAGATTGTACAAAGAGAGTCAAAGACAATAGTCAAGAATTCTTCTAAGTATGTTGATCCCAATGATCCAATTTTAATATTTACTACTTTCTCTCTAACAAATGGTTTTTCTCTTTGGAATCATTTAAAATAATCTATTAATATTATGATTAAAGGTTTAATATGGGTGGTGGGAATTGGAGAAATTTTTTCTATTTGTATGGATACTTGGTGTGATAAAAAACCACTCAATTTAGATCCAATTTTGAAACCTTGGATGAGATTACTTCAAGATAAATATGGTGATAGGGTTTCAATATTTTGTACAAGGATCGAGAAGAAAGATACAAATGGAAAGAAGAATTTTTTATAAGTATTCAAGATATTGATGCTAGGAGGCAATCGAGTAGAAAGATAACAATTATGATTATTTTGAGGGGAGCCAAGGATAAATTGATTTGGGAGTTGAATAGCTCAATAGAATACACAATAAGAAGTGGATATAATGCTCAACACCAAAAAAATAATTATGTCACTAGAATATGGAGAGATATTTGGGATAGACCAAGCATTCCTAAAGTCAAAATATTTGTTTGGCTAGTAGGTCATAGAATAATTTTATCCTGGGATAACCTTATGAAAAGGGGTTTTCATGACCCCTCTCAATATGTTTTCTATAATAGGGAGGAGGAGAGTATAGACCATCTCTTGGGACATTTCTTAATAGTTTGGAATTTATGGAAATGGATTCTTAATATGTTTGATAAATGTATGGTGATGAATAGCAGAATTGAATATTGGTTAAAGAAATGGAAAAGCACTTATAAAAGTGAGGCTTTACAGACAATATGGGATATATCAAAAGATACAACACTTTTGACTATATGGCTAGAAAGGAATAGAAAATATTTAAAGGAAATGAAAGAAGTTTAGAGGTAATTAAAAAGAATATATGTTAAGCCATAGAGGAGTCTAAACCAACCCTATCAACTCATCCAGTCCCTAATTTGGAAGCAAAGAGCCTTGATAGATAGATTCAAGTCATTAAATGGAATTATGATGTTGGGTACAAGAGAAGCAACATCATCATGAGAAGCAAAAAGAGACCCCAATTTCAAGATTCCTTTCAGATTTGAAGCCATGTGGACGCAACACCCTGATATTCATAATCGAATATTAGATTTGTGGTAGCAAGATTTTTTTGGGTCTTTCATTACTCAATTTTCCCATAAACTCAAGGTTGTTAAGGAAAACCTCAAAATCTGAAACAAGGACATTTTTAGCAATATTTTTGAAAACAAAAACCAGATTATGGATAGACTAAAAAGCATTGAACAACAAATATAAAATGGCCAGCTGAGTGACCAAATTAGAGTTGAGGAGAAACAACTTTTACTAGAGTATCATAACATTTTGGGAAAAGAAGAGATGTTTTGGAGGTTGAAATCCAAAACCCTTTGACTCAAGGAGGGCGATTCCAATACAAAAAAATTTCATGCTTCCACCCTTAGGCATAGAAGTTCAAACAAAATCAAGGAATTGACTAGAGGTGATGGCTCCATTACCAAGGATATTTTTGAAATTCGAGATGAAGCCTCTTATTTTTTTGAATATCTCTTGGATACCCAGCTCCAAAATTCTTTCTAGACCAAGAATCAGTTACTCAATCACATTCTTGCCCTGGTCACTCCAGAAATGAATTCCTCACTCATAAAGCCTCTTTCTTTAGATGAGATCAAGCAAGATTTATTCACTATGCACCCTGATAAATCCCCTAGGCCTAATGGTTCCTCTCCCAAAATTTTTCAAACCTTTTGGAACATTATTGGGCAATATGTGTGCAAGGCAATCACTGAACTCCAACATGCAAAATCCATCACCAAAGGTATTAATTCTACCTTCATAGCTCTTGTTCCTGAAGGTCCTATGTGTATTTCTATGGAAAATTTTAGACCCATTATTTGTGTATTGTGATTTCTAAAATTTTAACCAAAGCTATGGCATTCAGAGTGAAAGAATTTCTTCCCCAAATTATAGATCCCTGCCAAGGTAGTTTGATAAAAGGAATATCTATAACTAATGGTATCATAACTTAGCATGAAGTCATCCATTCTATCTCTGGCAACAAAAAATCTATGCTGGTCCTTAAAATTGATATGAATAATTGACATGGTCAATTGAGAGTTCCTACTTGTTGTCCTTATCAAGTTCAGTTCCCATAGAGAGTGGGTAAAACTTATTCAAGGTTACATTTCTAGCCCCTTGTTCTCAGTTTTAGTCAATGTGTCTACAACAGGTTGCTTCCCAAGCAATAGAGGGCTTAGGCAAGGGTATCCCCTCTCACCTATTCTCTTTATTATTATTGTTGAATCCCTTGGAAGAGCTCTCAAAGTTACTTGCTCGGATGGCATGATCTCTAGTATTCAAGCTGCTTCCAACATGAGACCCCTTTCTCATCAGTAGTTCATATATGATACTATCTTAGAAACCCATGCTTCAGTTTAGGAAGTAAAGTTAATTAAAGGTATTTTATATCTCTATGAAGAGGTTGCAGGGAAAAAGATAAACTATGCCAAGAGTAAATTTTTTCTTCTTAATATCCCCTATCTAGATAGGTCAAGATTACTCGTACTTTTTAGTGTGCCATATTTGAGCTTCCTACTATCTATTTAGGGATTCCCCTATTCACCATTTGCCCCAAAGAGTCTATGTGGAGCAATGTTATTGAAATAATCAATAAAAATCTTGTAGGTTGGAAAGGGGTCCTCCTATCCCAAGTAGCCAAAATCACTCTCACTATGGCCTATCTTCAAAGTATTAATTTTTATTTTATTTCAATATTCAAAGCCCTAGTTTATGTCTATAACAAAATTGAACATATTCAAAAGAGATTCCTTTGGGTAGGTTTAGAGGATAAAACAAGTTTCATCTGGTCAGCTAGAAAAAGGTTTGCTAACCCACAAGTTAGGGATTACTAGGTATTAGAAGAATTAGTAATATGAACATGGTATTGTTGGTCAAGCAGGATTGGAAGGTGTTTACCAATTGTAATCTTGAATGGGTTTCCATAATAAATAAAAAATACACTCACATATGGAACTTAATGGATGAAAATATTCCTAAAGTTGGGTCCACCTTATGGAAATCAATCCTCTAGACCAGACCTCTTATTCAAATAGGAACCATATGGTGGCTTGGAATAGAAAATAGGATAAATTTTTGGTCAGATAGGTGGATTTCCAATCAAATGCTTAGTGATAACAACAGAGTCTCAGTGGTGCAGCCTTTGCTAGATACTCTCATAGGCATAAAGGTGGCTGATTTCATAGACTCTTTAGTCCAACCCAAAATATAAAAGAGCTTCACATTGCAAATTTTGATGCCCAAATTTCAAATGCTATCACAAAATTATCAGAAAATTTGTAATTCCATCTAGTATGTCTCATGATACCCTTTCTGGAAAGAAAATTACTCTATTTTTTTTTGTCAAATCTTCTTATCTGTTGACTTTCACTCCTCAAAATTCTCTCATTCCTTTCAATCTGGTTTAGCTTAAACACATCATATCTAAAGTTGTTGTCTTTTCTTGGTTGGCCATACAAAACAAGATCCTCACTACTGATACTATCATGAAGAGAGAGATGGTTATTCCTAATAGATGTCATATTTTCTTGGTGGCCTAGAAATCTATCAACCACATATTTATGAAATGTTCTTTCTTCCACTCTACCATGGATCATCTCATGTCTACCTTTCACATCTCCTGGGCCTAGTCCAACTCCCTAGATATTTTTTTCTTCTAGTGGCCCATGCCTTTTAGAAATTATAGGTTGTATTCTTTGTGGAAAGTTTATCTTCATCATATCCTATGGAATATTTGGCTCGAAAGAAGCAGTAGAATATTTTAAAACACCCTAAGGAAATATATATCTATTTCCAACAAAACCATCACCTTTTTTGTTAAAAATTATAAGTTTTTTTCTTGCACCAAACCACCTGATTCTACCCTTGATTCCACTCTTTTTCATTCCCTCAGTATTTCTCATAGTCCCAACTCTACTCCTTCTAATACCCATCCTAGAATTGGAACTCATTGGACTCCTTCTCCTATAGGATGACTTAAAATTAACTAAGATGGTGCTTCTAAAGGAAATCTAGGTGCAACAGGTGTCAGAGGTCTGGTCAGGGATCACAATGGATGACTCATAGTGGCCTATGTTGAGTTTCTAGGAATCCAAACTAACCACTATGTTGAAGCTCATGCGTTGTGGAGAGGGATAGAAGTTCTCAAAGATTACAAGGGAAATTTACAAATTGAAGGTGTTTCCATGAATTTTACAAACTCTATCATCAGCAACAAAATTCCTTCATGGAACGTGCACACTGTTATTTAAGAAGCTAAGGTCTTGATGCATAATTTTTACAACACTACAATCTACCATGTGTATCGGGAAGCTAATAAGTCTAATGATTTTCTCACCAATATTGGGGTTAGTCACAAAAATATATCCATATGGCACAAAAATTTCCCTCAAAATATTTTTAATGCTTCTACTATCGGCTTGGAAATGCACAACCGGCCCTGAGATGTATGCTCACCTCAAAAAGTTTGATGATGGGAGTGATAAAACTGCTTCTCCGATGGCCATATTCAACTTGTTCCATAAAACCATTCTTAGTAGCATCATCAGTGGCATGGATAGCATCAACGCATCCCTAAAAATTTTGGTCAAGAAACATGGCCAAAAGATCTTTGTAGTTGAAAATGATCGATGATTAGATTTGGTTTGTTTTATCTTTCAAGCTTTGTTCCCTTGCATGGGAATTTTGGTACTAATATTTTGACCCCTATGTGGGCACTGGTTTGATTTTACTTTATGTTCTCCTTAGCCCCTATGTGGGCTCTCTCTTTCGATCTTTTTTTTTCTATTAAACAACCCCTACATGGGTCTATTTTTTCTGGTCTAGTTCATGGAGCGGCTAGGGTGTAGACACCTTGGTTTGTCCTTATCTACGTACTTTTCATCATATTATTATGTTTATGGTTTGGGAACCAGTTAAAATCCATATAATATAGTTTCTACCACCTACCATAAAAAAGAGAAGCAAAAAAAAGACAAAGAATATAAAATGGAAACCACTAGATGTGGAGTGGGTTAAATTGAATTTTTATGGAGCATCTAAAGGAAATACAAGACCAGTAGGAGGAGGAATAATTAGAAATAATAGAGGAGATATTTTATCTCATTATGCTTTCAATAGTGGATTTAAGACAAATAATGAAGCTGAAGCTTGGGTAGCTTTAGAAGGGTTAAAAATATGTAAACAAATGAAATGGAATAGAGTATGGATAGAAGGTGATTCTCTCATAGTAATTAATGCAATTTTGAGGAAAGAAAAGGCTCCATGGAACATAAAAGAGATAATTGTATAAATTCAAGATCTTAGTGAAGAGTTTGAAGAAATCAAGTTTACACATATATTAAGGGAAGGGAACAAATGCACAAATAAGCTAGCCAATAGAGGGGTTTTGATTGAGGATCGTGAAGTTGATTTCTCATTTCCATGGTTAGAGGAAGTAGAAAGTTTAGTTGAAGCTAACAAAAAATATTGATTGCATGAATCAATTTATGATTAAGATTTAATTTAATGTTTTCCATTAGTATTATTTGCTTTATTTTATAATAATAATGTGTTTTATTTTAGACTATTTATTATAATTTTTGTGGTTGCACTTGTGTTTTAGGAAGAAAACTAGCAATCCAGATTTTGTAAAGCAGAATATGATAGTATGATGTTTTGGAAATATTACTCTACTAAGATGAAAGGCATAGATAGTAGAGGTGAATTTTTGGCATTGTGAATGCTGCTATAGGAAAATTTCTAGAAAGTTGTAAAATTATGGATTAATTGTATTCAAACAGAAATTTGAAAAGATCCAGAAAATATAAATCAAGAATTTAGACATTTTATGTAAAATGATGTAGTTTTATAGCTATAGCATCTCAATTGAGATGAGAAGTGTATATATTTGTAAAATCTCAAGCTCTAAAGAAGAGATATGTAATATGTCAAGGGTGGGGGACCCAAGTACAATCCCTTATTATTTAGCAAAAAAAGTATAACTCATTGGTTACATAAATGAACAATACTAAAATATTGAAGAAAAGCTACTCCTTTAAGAATGCTCATAATAAAAATATTTCCATAACATACACCAAGCATTCTCGGTATTTAAATGAAGGAAATAATATTTGAAAAACAAAGCTTAAGACATGTGGTAATAAATCAACCCATGAATGACTCCCAAGATTCTAATCATTATTAATTTTATGCTCACAACAAGACACTCAACTTTTAACATGATGGAATTTAATTCATATTAGCAAAAATAGAGGAAATATTGAAATTGACAACTTGGATATAGTGTTTTAACAAAACATTAAATTATTCAACATTATAAATAGAAGCAGTAGTAATCATCATAGTTCGACGTATTCAAGGACTAAATATAATTAATTGAATTTATTTGAAACACAATAAGGAATACCCTTTACATAGATTAAAATTTAATACTTCTCAGGTATAAAAACTATTTCCAACAATTATGCAACCCAAAAAAAGATTCTCATTATGATTCCAGGTCATAGACATAGCGAAGAAGCAACATTGGGATGGCTGAAAGAGTATAGCACAAAATACATGCTTTTATTCAGTGAGAAACATACTCTTGATCTCAAGGTGTTCCTCCCAAGGATGCTCCGACCTTTCTCCATTTTTTCTATCTCAAGGACTTGATGGAGACGGGATTAGAACGACCATGAATGCAGTTTAATGTATATGAAACTAATGCCATGTATTACTTCAAACATAAGATAGTCTATAATTTTTAAGGTAGTAAAACATTATTCCAAAGACATCGAGAAACAAGAAAAAAATATTTAAATCAATTCCAATTATAAACACAATCATTTGACACTTCTAGTTCATAACCATTTCGCAGACAAAAATCATAAAAATTGGTATAACTAAATTAACAAAGCACAAATGAAACCACAAGAACATTAGTATACATACAACTTAATGAGGAAGTGTTACAAATAATTCAGCAACCCAAACCACCTTTCCTTAACGTAGGGGGATGCATATTTGCTGACTGACTATTATTGCATTCTCCAAAGGATGACTTAGCACATAGGACAAGTTGATGAAAACCAACCATTAACATGGGATATCTAATTGTTTATTCTTAAAGTAAGGTTCAAACTTGGAGGAAAGCACAACATGTTAATTTTAAGCAATATAGGATTCATAGTTCTATAAAATAAGGAGAATTAATATCTATAAAATACTACATTCACAATTTACAAAATCAGAGAAGTAATATCCACAACATACCAGATTCATAGTTATAAAACCAGAGAAGTAATATCCACAACACACTAGATTCAAAGTTTATAAAACCAGAGAAGTAATATCCACAACATACTAGATTCACAATTTATAAAACTAGAGAAGTAATATACGCTAGGTATACAGACTAATAGTGATAGTTTTATCAAGATCAAACATCACCACATAATATTTGCACAAATAAACAATTATAATTCCAAGCAAGGTTATACTACTCTAAACTACACTATTAGAGAGAATCTGACCTGCAATCTCAAATTTTGGATGAGGTTTATCGGGCCTTGGTTCATCACTTGCTATTTGCATGAGCCGAGAGGAAAGTGCTTTTGAAAGAACATGCTCCTCCTCTCCTAATCTCCCCAATTTAAAGAGGTTATGGGGACCATATTGCTTGAGAGACCGCCATGTGTATCCTCCCATTTGAAAAAATAATTATATATTCCTCCTTTAATAAATGGAGAAAGCTTAAGCCATACACGCTTAAAGCAAAGTCAATTTTATTTATTATTTTATTTTGTTTTCTCACATATATAACTATATATATATAGTTTATTTTTATCAAATCAGAGACATTTAAAAAAAATATTATTGTTTTTAAATTTATTTGTTTATTATTATTTCTTTTTAATAAATTATTTTATGAATAAAATTCAAAATTCCATCATCAAATTATCATCTAAATCACAATTATATACTCAAAAGAGACACACATGCATAATGCAAATAATATATTTAGATGCACCTATATGAATGCAAATTTCATGAGCTTCCATGTACTCAAGGGCCGCTTAGAGAGCGTATCATAGGTAGGGATTTTTTTCATCCCTACCAATGCATATACCCCATCGTAGTAATATTTCACACCACCATAATTTCCCATTTTACCTCTTTCGATTGACCTTTATTTTCCCACCGAAGGAGTGTACCTAGTCCTGCTATCACAAAATCCATTAGCAATACCATATTCTAGGAGCAAAAGCAAAGTATAACTCATCAATCCATCTATACCTAATTGAAATATTAGTCATGCTAGGAGCTTGTTACAGTGTAACTTCAATGACAAGTTAAAACCCAAAATAGTTTAAGTATCTAGTCTATCAACTAACCAAGACCAAATAATACTTTGTAAAGCCTATGCTTATGCTAGATTTATGTCATATTCCCTGTTATCACATTTTGATTCATTTTTGAACTAAGTCAAAATTCTTGTAATTTGTCAAAATATTCTAATGATTTGTTCAAAAATTATGCTAACACCTAATGACATCATTACCATCACTCAATTTTTTTCAAGGCTAATATTTGATTATTATGATTTACTAGAAATACTAATATTCGTTAGAACACCCAATATTTTATTAAAATCATTTTTTAAATTTTTTTGATAAACCTAACCTACTTTTTGAGTTTTGTATTTTGATAGGTACTAAGAGCTTTGGTGGTTGATTGAAAATATTGATTCCTCTAATGAATACAAGGTCCATATTATTTGACAAAGGTGAGGAACTAAATTAGATGAAATTTATTAAATATAGTAAAAAATAAAGCAAAAGGATGAAACCATCCACCACTATTTGGATGTGAGGCTCAAAGGAAAGTCTTCTAACCCATATTGAATAAGACACTATGGCTAGTCACCACATCTCTTGAAAGTAAGTCTCCACTCATTTACTATATTGACGTAAACCTACCTATTTATCCATAAATAGCTCATACTGGTATCATATAGGCTTGGGCTACTACTTCAACCACTATTCCAAACCTTATTACTAATCCTTTTTTCAACACGGGTCAGGTTAGAAAGTTTATTTAAACCTATCAAATACTTTATATTTGAGATCCTATAGAATGGTTTATTAAATATAAACCATAACTTCTCCCTCTACTATGCAACACATAAACCCATCAATATCAAAATTAAATTAAGGCTCACAAGTTGGATTAAGCAATCATGCAAATACTAACTCATCAAAGTCTAGTACTAGTAGTCTAGAAAATATAAACAAATAAATGGTCAACTCAAGTCAAATGTTGATCCTTCTTGCTATCCAATGTCAATACCTTAGTAAAACAACTCAACCATTGACCTATATTTCTACAAAATAAGGTTCTCAAGGTTTTCCAAAAATAGTCCACCAACAAAACCTATAGAATCCTTCAAATACTAAAAGTCCCAAGGTGCACAAAATCAATTCATACCCAATTTGGAGCTAAATCAAAATACCACTAAAAAACAATAGGCTTTGAATTAGATGTAATCATAACATATTGGAGAATTGAAGTAAATATTGTAACCTTCATTTATTTGAGTAATGTAAGTACCAAATATTCTAAGCATCAAGAAGGAACATAATGTAGTAACTACCCAGTGAAGTGCTTTAATAATCGAGTGGAGAAGCACACAATATGTAGAATAGACGAGTTCAAAATTAGCATTTGAAAGTCTATAGAAAGAGAATTCAAGGTACGTAGTTCAAGGGATTCAAATGCACATTAAAAAGGACATTTATTATCCTTTCATATCACCCACAATTAAAAAGTAATATTGCTATCATATATCTTGAAAATACAGTGTCCACCTTGAAGGTAGAAATCAAGTCAAAGCATGTATTCAGATTCATAAAGGTATCACTTCTACATAGTTTAATATTTGCTTTTCATATAGAGAAATAAGTAGTAAATAAGGTTGGAATTATTATCATTTACATTGAAAATCAACCTTGGTTAAGTTGAAAGCAAATTGAAAGGAACTTATCCTTAATAGTATTTCAAAACTATATTAGTTGAAATACAAGAATATTAATATTTACAATTAAATATCTTAGGATATATAAAGGTTACTACTTGGTAAACAAAACCTTATTACATTGCAAATATTATCAATTTATAATATTCCAAATTAGGGAGATATAAGGAATACTACATCAAACATAGTTTATCAAAATTTAGAAAAATTAAACTATTGGATATTAATGGCTAAATAAGGAAGTTCATTCATTGTTTAAAGATTTGGAATTATTTATTTATACTTGTATCACCTCATATTAAAGGGACAAAAGAATTCAACCATAGATAACTTCATAAATTGATAAGTGCATAGTTTAATAGGAGAAATAAGGTGAACTATTACCAAGATTAGAGTATATTATAATCACTAGGGAGACATAAGGGTCCTACAAAACCTAAGTCTTAGAAAGGTTTTATCAACGTAGTTCACATACTATAAACTAGGGAGCTATAAGGATGTCCACTCCAAAGAATTCATTAAATAATGTAATTAGAAAAGGAGCAAGAAAAATACCAATATGGCTTAAAAGCATGATTGATGTCTTACAGAATTCAATGAATAATAAGGAAGATGCAAATGGAAGAGAATAATTAATGGAATTTAAAAAGATTTTTGAAAAATTTCAAACTAATAGTTTGGTAGATTCTTCAGGAACATATTCTTGTAATATAGTAAAGGAAGTTAGTGATAATTATACTAATAAAGATATTGAAGATCATATTCAAAAGGTAGAAAAGAAACCTAGGTGTTGTAGGTGAGTTGGAGAGGAGAGGACAATCCTCCAAGGGAGGTCCAGGTTCAAATCTCCACCCTACCAAAAAGCTGAATTGGGTATCCAAAATCCAATTGATAATGTTGGTGCGGGCAGGTTCGAGTGCGACTCCCGGGTGACTTTGACGGTGTAGAACCCCCTTTTCGTGGTCTCTCAGACCAAGGCAGCCCCGCAAGGGGTTTTTCACTTAAAAAAAAAAAGGTAGAAAAGAATATTGATGAAAAATACCTCATACAAATTTATGAAAGAAGTAAATATGGAATAGCTTCAATTGTATACACATGGTTTAACTATTTTATCAAGGAAATAGATAAACATGATATTCCTAAAATAGACAACAAAGGAGTTGGGATATTTTTACTATGTTTGTATTACAACCAATTTTATCATGAGAAGATGAACTGTTGGAGTTTCCATCCTTGTAAATATTGTGGAGGAAAATCTCATTCATCTTACTCATGTTACTAAAAATACAAGTACTATAAAAGATTTATGGAAAATCTAATATTTAGATTAGATTATTTCCTCCAAGTTCTTATTTCAAAAGCATCCACTAACAATGAGTTTAAGCTTGATATTTTTGAAGATAAAGGTAACAAGCAATACAAAAATCCAAGGAATAAAAATGGAAGAAGTTATGATCCTCTTATGACTTGCAATATTATGAGTTCAATAGTTCATCAAGGATACCTAGAAAACTACAATGTCAAAGACTCTTCCAAATACCTTGAAACAACAAAAGACAGTGAAATGAAAATAACAAGAAAAGAAAACATTAAGACAAAAGAAAAAGAAGAACCAAAACAAGATACTCATCCATATTCAGACAAAGAAGACAATGAAAGAAGCAAGAGAGAAGAGCTCAAATTCTAGAACCAAGACAAAGATCCATATTAAATACTAAATAATGTAATACAGGGGGTGTTAGAGAATATATTACATTATTGGGTACATATCAATGTACCACCTTTGGTACATTACTAGAGTAGGAGTTTACTTTAGAGTAAAGTTATGTAGTTACTTTAGCATGTAATAAATGCACAAGTGTTAGAATGTGCAATGATGTAAATGTGCATGTAGTCCACATGTACATGAGTTATAGGATAGATTCAAAGGTAGAGTAAGGGCCAAGGAATCTATCTTCCTATATAAAGGCCTTATAGTAATTGAAATAGATAGGAGAGAATATAGAGAGTGTGTAGTATAGATTGGTAGTGTGTTACATTGGAGTTCCTTTAAAAAAAATTTATGGAGTGTTCATGTCCTCCATTATACTATATTTTACTATTTTTGTGAACTTTCATTAATGACATATTTCTAAGTTATTGCAAAATTTTATCTCTTTATTTTCCTACATATTATAGTGCCATTATCATATAGATATTATAGCTTGATTATCTTGCATCTTGTGGTTTTATTTCCTATATCATACACTCATCAAAAGCTAACACTCATTATATACAAATACCCTATGGTTACACTCCTTATAATTATCAAATTCAAACACCTCCTAGATTACAAAAAAAATTGCTAGATTTGACTTATAGGGACCCTAAATTTTATGGTTTATTATCCCATACATTTAACTTGTATGAAAGCATTGCCTACTTTTGATAAGTCTACCCTGTATATTCTAAATGAGTTATCCACTTTAAAGTCATTACATAGGTTCCAAGAGGAGGATATTATGATCTAATTATTTATTTGTTCAATACGAGACAAGGATACTTTATGGTACCATATATTTCTAGATAAATCCATTGTCAATTAGGCTTCCATAGTTGAAACTTTTATGAGGAGATTTAGTACCCTAAAAAATGGATATTCTATAATTTTGAAGTAAAATAGGATGCAAATATAATCCCAAGGGAGTATTTATGACTATAACACCAAGTATATGAGGTCCTTGTACATGATATCTCCCAAAATTAAACCTTAAAATGAACAAGATTTACCTTATTACATTAAGGACTAAAATATAATTTACCTCTAATACTTTATAATTGTAACCCCTATACATTATTTAAAGCTTTTGAAAAAGTTTCCCAAGTAGAGAATGCTGATTCAAGTTAGAAATTTACCTCCTCCACATATGGCTCTAGGCTTACATTTTCTATGGAAATCTAACCCCTAATCTATCCGTATTAGGAGCTCCGCCTTCTAAAGATCTCATTCCCAATGATCAAACCCAATCTGCATCAATGCAACCCAACATACCTACATATATTCATACCAATACTCCTTATGTTGTTACCTTTCCCATCTAAAATGCACCTAATATTGTAATATTTTAACCCCAATTCATATCCTTATCCACTTCTATTTTAACTTATAGTCTAATAACTAATCCCACATCTTAGAATAAAAATTATGGGATCCAAGCCCAAGTAAATAAATATAGATAACTTGTAAAGATTTTCATAAACCAAACCAAGTTGGAAAAGAGACAAAACCAAAATGTACAACAAGGAGGTGGATGGCAATAGGCATGAAATTAACAACAAAGGAGAACTTCTTATATTACAAATGATCGTATACCCTGGCAAACTACTAATACATCTAAGAACTAGGTGTAATTTAAAATGGTGAATGTCAATACAAAAATTAATACTTTGTGGTGTATTGTATGCAATGCTAGACGTAATCCACTATATTTGCTACTACAATAAGGAACACTCAAACTATTATATATAATAAATAATGTAAAAAATAATAAGAAAATATGATGTGTTAGACAACAATCCCTTGAATACTAGTAGTTGAACAAACTAAAATGTAAAATCTAAATGTAGTAGTCTAATTAGAAATTATTCAAAAATGTATTTTAAATTTACCCAATTCAAGAAATGCAATTTGGTGAATTTTTATGACTATAATGAAAAATAAGATAAAATATTTGTCGACCTAGTTAATTAACAAAAGAGATCATGATAAAAAGTATAGAAATACAATACAAGACCAATCTAGATCCCCAAATGATCATACTAAATGACCAAATACACCTACCTTAATATGACTACTATCATTATTACAAGAGGGTGACCTCCCTTGAACCTTAAGGATAAGGGTTCGATGATGTCCAATGAGGAGATAGCACCTAAGAAGAGGCTAGGAGATATCACTCAAAATACCAGGGATGAAGTACAAAAAATAAATGCACTATCAATTACAAAAGAGAGTAATAATAATGAGGAAAATAATTAACAAGAGAGACTATGAAAATATGCTAAGAGGAATTTGAAGTACCCATTGTTAACTAGTGAAGGCAATTTGGCAACCATAATGAAATTTAAGAAATTTGCATCATGTAATGAAGGTAATTCAACTAATATGAGGTCCAATATTGCTTAAGAATTAAATAAAACAACATCCAAAGTAAGTATGCTAGAGGCCTTGGAATTACCCGGTTAGATACATTTATTACAAGAGGAATTAAGGGAATAAGAATAAGTTACATAAAAAATAAGATTCTTGCTCTTGACAGTCAACCAAATGCATCTGGGTATCGAAATTTAATAAGATAAATTAGACATACAAGTGAATGCCACTAATATCATAAATTCTCCTAATCCAAAGATAATAAAGACACCTCTTTTTTATATCACTCTAAATATTGGAATTAATATTTTAAGGATTTGCATTATAGATTTAGGAGCAATCGTAATGGTAATGACAAAAGTATTTTGTAAAGAAACGAAGTTTCCATACTTAGAAATAGCTATTATGAAAATATACATGGATGCAACATAATTCAATGTCATTGGTATATTAAAATATCTAGTAATGACCATAGTTAAACATCTAGAATTTATAGCACAATAATGGTATTCGATTATTGAATAAATATAGAGGAATAAATGACAAAAAATGTTAGTTATAAATAACATTTAACATGTACACAAAATAAATATTTTGAACTAAAAGGGAACAAAACTTCACTTTATCATTTACATTATGTAGAACCATCAATGTACATTCACTGACAATAGATATAACATCTAATTTCTACAGACAAAGATATGTTCCAAGGAACATACAACTAGATGGTTAAATGAATGATATTATTATTATCAATAATGTATTTGCAAATGTAAGGGGCATACTATACCTTTATTAGGAAAGGGGAGGTAGTTAACAACTTTTGCATATTCCTCATACCTAACCCTAACTATCCCAACACATCTAATTACATATAATTTGAATTACATGTACATATAAATTACATGAACATCTAAATTACGTGTACATTCTAATTAAACAAAAATTAATAATATTTGATAATAATTTCATCAAAAACTTAGTGCACAAAAAATAAAATGACACAAATTGCCAAAATTGTATGTATAATCAAAAGTGCTTTCATATACTTCACTTTATACATGCTTGCTTAGGGTGGATGTGGTGCTTGAGATGTTGCTATGTTAGAATTTTTTGGTACATCTGCCCTTCCCTCTAGATTGGTTAACATCCTCTTCAATGACTATTACTGATATAAAGATATTTGAATTTGTTATGGTTGGGGAGTGGATTGGATATGAATGTGTGTAGACCTAACTATTATACTTGAATCTTAAGGGCATCAATTTCATCCTTTGGAAACTTAGCGTAGGCTTGATATCTAGCCCATTAGAATCCATAATATTGTGACTTCTTCTCAATCTCTATGAACCTTGTGCACAAATTTATTTCTCTCTTCTTTTCTTATATAAGCTATAGATTCTTTTACTTAATAAACTAATCATAATGAGCTAATTACTGCACCTTGAATTCAAGATTCTATTTCCTCATCATATGATTTAACTTCAATTTTTTTACTATTTAATCCTCCTCTTCCCATTATTTCTTTAATTGATCCACTTCCTATGGCAACTTAGCTAGACTTGCTTTGGCCTCCTATCTCACTTGTCGAAGTTGCTCCTCTATTTTTTATACTTGGATTGACTATTATTCCTTATGTATTGTTCGTAATTCTACTCCACCTCATGGAATATATCCAATCCAATTGTCAACCACTATATCAAGTAGGCCAAGCAATTCTTTTTGGCATATACTATTTCCAATTCAAGTGCCAATTTAATTTTATTTATGGTCTGGGATTCAAGATAGTCATCAAACCTATCCTTGCTAACATACAATTAGGGTGTGTGTATATAATAATTAGATTCCCCTTTGGAATATCTATCACTTCAATCATCATTTGCATGCCACTATCCACACAAACCTCCCATTATTGAATTCAATAAATTTCAATGGATCTCTTCATATGCTCTTCATCCTAGGACCAATTGATCAATATTTTCAACTCTATATCTACTGCTATTTGCCATTGTTACCATCATAAGGGTAATAAATTAGAACCAAATCTATACCCTATTGATCACACCTCCTAGCTTCTTGAAGAAATTGTCCACTTGCTCATTTATCCTTGCACCATAGACTAGGGGCTACCACAAATTTAACACTTTAGTCAAGTAGTTCTTACTTATGTCTCTCTACTCCTAGGCTCATCATCTTTGGTGGTGGTTTATTCCTTTTTCTCCCCATCAAGTAATTCTTTGGTGGAAATTATTTTATTGGCTTTGAATATTTTCTTGCATCAACCATAGTTTTATCTCCCTTCACTATTGGTTAACAACTTTGATCCTTTTTCCATAGGAGTTTTATTTCTCCACGAAAAATGAAGGTGTTTGTACCATCATCTATGTAGTGGTAGGTATAATTTCAATTGGATCTTCATCGTATAATGGTGGAGAACTGCATCTCTTTACTTCCCTCCAAATTATTGCAATCAAGTGATGGTAAAATATTCCTTATAGAAAGTCAATGTATCCACTAAATTTCTTGTTGCATACAATTCAGGTGACCCTAGATTGAAATCATATAGTCTTTTGAATTCAATTGGAGGTGAGGCATCCATTGCCTCTAATTAATTATTGATATATTTATCATCATCTATTGTGATTGGTACTAATCATGCCACTTCTTATGCAAATCATTTTTTTAGTTTGTTGCATCGTCTCCTTCATTGCCATTTCTTCCTACATACCTACTAGTTTCTTCAACTACATTTATGCTAATGCAACCTCCCTTGAAGCCGCTCTCTCGGTACCAATAGTGGTACCTCTGGTGCTTCCTTACATAATCTAGCTCCTTCAATACACAAGAGTGTCTCTTTGCACTTGTAGATACAAAAAATTGATCCACTTGAGTGAGTCATTTTCCCTAGAACCTTAGAGAGACCCTCCAACTTGACCAAGGCAAGTTTGGGCCTCTCTCTCCCCTTATTTTCCCCTTTTTCCTAGCTTTGGTGAAATTGTGGTCGATCCTTATGGGGTGAAATTTTTCCTAGCTAGGATTTTCTCTTAGAAAACCATAGCTTTTTAAACTAACCTCTTGGATGTCGATTTTCCCTTGGTTTTCTTGCCCATTATTGTTTCAAATCTCTTATAAATAGAGGGTTTTAAACTTTCTTTTTAATAGATAGAGAGGCTAACAAGTCTAAGTGAATTCCTAAGCAAGAAACTAAGAATCCAAGAATAAGTTTTTGAGACAAGTGCTAACAAGATCTTATTGCAAGTGCCAAGTGATTTGTTGAAGCTATTTTATTTTGTGGAGATCTCTTCTACTACATTTTACTATGTGTTTTTGCCCTTGGTGGATAAGTTTTGAAGCTCTAAGGAGTCCAATATCTTGGAGGTTTTCATCCTTTTGTCTACTTTTTTGTTGTCACCTAGTTGTTTTTCGCTCATTTACATTTATGCATTGCTAATTTTGCATCTGTTATTAGTTTATTTACATTATTCTACTACATTTTCCTTCTATCGTGAAATTATACCCCATAATTATAAGACAATTTTCTTAGCAGTAAAATTGTGGCTTCTCCATACATGGTGCAATTTTACCTGCATTAGGCTCGGGGGTAGAATTTTACCCCTAAAATCTAGATATGCATTTCATGTTACATTTAGAGCATAATTACAAAAACTACACTCTGTTCATCATATTGATCTGCTGCATTGTATTCTATTTGTTCATCCTCTAAAAAGGTCAACTTTTACTTTTACATTCTAAATGTTAGCTGAAAGGACCTAGGGAGCTTGACTGTTGTGCCTCTAAGTATAGTCATACAATGACCTATGCATTTCCCCTAATGTTGATCATATTTTTCAAGGGTTGTGTGAAGTTATTTTGCAAGATTGAAGCTATGGGATATTGCTAGACACAAGATAAAGCTTGGAACAACCATCGAATAAAATAAGTGTTCTAGTAGATCTCTAGGATATTTTTTGATTGTTTTATATTCATATATATTCAAAATATAGATCACAAGTAAAGCAAATCATTTGATCAAATTTTTGGGCATTTGAAGGAAAAAAGGTATATAGTGTGCATTTAGAGTTTTAACCTTGTTTGTGCATTTCTCTTAGACCATTTTTTAAAGGCTTTGTTTTTTAATGCTAGGGTTAGTGATAATTAAAGCAAAGAATCATTCTAGGATTAGCTCTTGTCTTATTGCATCTTGTATCTTGCATTGTTCTTTAATTTTCATAATACAGTTTTAGAAAGGCCAAACATAGGTGCATGTTTAATTAACATATTTAAACACATTCCACCCCAAACTTAGAGTGAGTCCTAGAAATGTTCCTAGTGAACCCTTACCCCTTTGACCATCGAGTGTAGAGTTATAAAATACCCCCATGGTTCACCTCAGCTTCCAGTGGATCCAGCTAAGAATCATACATCATAGGGTAGTTTCCCCTCTTTACATCTTTGGTGAACCCACGACATCAACGTGCATCTTAGTGGTCAAAATATGAAGCCTTTTTCTTTTCTCTTATTGAAAACCTTAAATAAGACCATTAATTTTGTTTGTTTAGATTAGAAAACATTTAAAAACATCTTAAAAAAAATTTGTGTGCTTTTGTTAGTTTTACTCCTTTTTCTACTCTATCCTTTCTCCCTCTCCTAACTGTAATAACTCAACCAGATACATACTAGTTGTTGCATTCAACCTTCTCCTAAAATTTTGGAAGACTAAAAAGATGGTATTTTTTTTTTCAAGGATTAGTTTTGCACCCTTTTTGTAATAGTACATGACAACAAATACACCCCAGTCTAGCTCATTGGTTCATCAAGACGAACAAAATATGACCTAGAAATGTTTTTCCCAAGATAAATTTATTTTAGTGTTCACCCAATATTTAATCAACACAAGGTATAGTATGCCACTTTTGAGAATTAGGACCACTGCAAACGACCTCCCAAGTGGACGAGATTGGCCAAATCTCGTATAAGGTACCATTTTGTGGGTCTATCTTCCCAACCTCTTGTTTTAGTATGAGAGTGTAGATCCACAATTGGGATTATCATCTAGGGCCCATAACACCTAGAGGGAGAATACATAATCTCCCATCCCTTAGCATGTGGAACACTTAAACTTATTTATATTAATTTATTCTATGTAATATATAGGAACGCTTAGGTTGATTTATACCCATCTATTCTATGTAATGTATAAGAACACTTGGGTTTATTTATACCCATATATTCTATGTAATGTATAATAACATGCAAAATGGTAGTGTATATGCCTAATGCCTAGTTAATAATCCACTTCAATGGAGTCAACTAGGTTCATACCATTTCTCTAGCTCTAGACTTGGTCTACTTGTCCTGTTATGAATAATGACAAGTTATCCCATACCAACTGTTGTGGATTTGTCTAGGCCATTTTTTCATGCTAAATTACTCCCATTCACAAAATGTACAAATATCCATCATCATATCATTTACACAATGACCTAGATGTGATATCCCATATTGTCCCTCGTCACTTGTTCTAACAAAGGTCACTTGTTTTGACCTGTTTTGTTGAAAAGTGGTCATTCTTGAATCACAGTTATCACCTTCACGTAAAAACTAATATTGGGTTATTTATTTAAATAGTTGTTCATCCTTCTCAATGTCTTCAAAAGTTGTTCATCCTCCTCGATGGTTTTTGATGTAGATCCATATTGATTCTCAAACACACAAGCAAAATCAATGAAAAAACAACAATTATGCAACTTGAATTTTATTATTTCTTTGGATCTCCATCCCTTTACAATGAAATCACTTCCTACATATAATATCCACCAAAAACCTAACCTAACACAAAATTACTTTTTTTGGTAAGTATCAGGACTTACTATTTTTAGTAAGTCTAAACTATCACTCAGATGGATCCAAAAAAAATATCATGCATCCGTTATTCCAAAATTAAGACTTTCCTAAAATATCTCCCTAGACTGACTCATGCAACAAAAGATATTAAATACCAAAAAATTGAAAAATACTGGAACAAAAACTTTTGAGCCCATTTCTGGCCACCAGGTGATGTTTCAGGGCCTGAAAACGTGTCAAGATGGCCACTTCAGTGACAATGTGGCTGAACATAGTGAGGTCAACTCAATTCTATGTGTTTTAAAAAAATGGGCTCAAATGAACACCCGGATCAAAAGTTATGACCCTGGGAAGTTGGAACTTTAATTCGGCTAAATCAGGAAAGTGTCACTGGATGTTGCAGGTGCATCATTCTCCTTTGGTTGAAAAGAACTCAGATCCTGTGAGTTCTGCAGATGAAACTCCTAAAGCTTATCATGTCCAATATTCTTCAGCTCTCCTTCAAAAATCTAGGTACTTTTAGCTGATGATAATCCTTCCCACAGTACCAAGTACTTGTTGTAGCTGCCATTGCGTGTGGTGATCACCTTCTTATCAAAGACTTGCTCAACATGATCCTTCTTCTTCTTAGGAATATGTTGTGACAATTTATCACTTATGGTACCTCAACATCCCCTACATCTCCATGAAATTGGTATAGATTAGAGACATTGAAGATTGGTGAGATATCCAGGTCCTCTGGCGATTCGACCACATAGGCATTGTCATTCCTTTTTTTGAAGAATCCTACAGGGCCCAATATTCTTCATTTTGAGCTTATTGTATGTGCCCTTTGGAAATATTTCTTTATGAAGGTGGACCATTACCAAGTCACCTTACTAAAACACCTTTACTCGCCTATGTACATCTGTTGCTGCTTTATACTTGGCATTACTCTCCTGCAACCGCTGTCGAAATTTTTCTTGCAATTTTTGTATATGTTCTACAAAAGCCTCTGGATCATCACTAACTGTTTAAGTAATCGAAAATTCCACTAAATCAAGCACACCATGGGGATTGTGGCCATAAAAAATCTGAAATGAGGACTTTCCTGTCGAGCGATTTACTGAGTTGTTGAATGCAAACTCTGCTTGTGGTAATGCTCGATCCCACTATTTTGGCTTTGTACTAACTATGCCCTCAAAATATTACCCAAACTCCGATTCACTACCTCTGTCTGTCCATCAGTCTGTGGGTGATATGCACTACTGAAATGGAGCTTGGTATCAAGCTTCTTCCATAAAGTCCTCCAAAAATGGCCCAAAAATTTTGACATCTCGATCCGAAGTGATAGATCTTGGGATGCCATGCAAACGCACAATCTCATCAAAAAATAGCACTGCAACTCCTGTGGCATCTTTAGTTTTATGGCAGGGGATAAAGTGATCCATCTTAGAGAACCTATCAACAACAACAAAGATGGAATCCTTACCTCGCTGGGTACGCGGAAGTCCTAACACAAAGTCCATGCTCAGGTCAGTCCAAGGTCCTGTGGGAACTAGTAAAGGCATATACAACCCGATATTCTGGGCATGGTCTTTAGCCATCTGAAAAACTCTACAATGAGATACAAACCTGGTTATATATCTTCTCATATTTGGCCAATAATACTTCTCCACCACCAGAGCAATAGTTTTATCCACCCCAAAGTGTCTAGCTAAACCTCCACTATGCAGCTCTCTCAGGATGTTCTCCCTCATGGAACCAATAGGAATGCATAACTGTTTACCTCTAAATAGGTAACCATATTGCATAACATATTCTGCAAAAATATTACTAGACACACCCCCTACTGGATTCTTATACTATACCACAACCTTTCCAAAGTCAACATCAGCCTCATATAAATTATTTATACTCTCAAATCCTACCACAACATTCTCCATGGTAGTCAACAACATTACCTTCCTACTTAAGGCATCTGTCATCTTATTCTATTTTCCTAATTTATGCTTCAAAGTAAACTCATACTCTTGTAAATATGATACCCACTTTGCATGTCTACTATTCAATTTTTTTTGGGAATTCACATACCTTAATGCTTCATGGTCCGTGAAGAGTACAAACTCTTTGGATAATAGGTAATGTCTCCAGTATCTTAATGCTTGCACAATAGCAGAGAATTCAACATCATAGGTGGAGTAATTTTTCCTGACCTCATTCAACTTCTCACTGAAGAATGCTACTGGACACCCTCCTTGGCTCAACACAACTCCAATTCAAATATGTGATGCATCACAATCAACCTCAAATAATTTGCTAAAATTAGGTAACACTAAAACAAGTGCGGTGGTTACCTTTTTCTTTACAAGCTCAAAGCCTTCTCCTGTTGCCTTTGTCCATACGAATTCCTTCCCCTTGGTGCATTCTGTGATGGGAGCCACAATGCTACTAAAATTCCTAATGAACTTTCTGTAAAAAGTTTCCAAGCCATGGAAATTTCTAACCTCTATTACATTTCTCGGGATAGGCCATTCAATAATTGTTTTTATGTTTTCCTCATCCATCCTGAGGCCTTCCCTTGAAACTACAAACCCCAAAAATACTAAAATATCTTGAAGGAAACTATATTTCTTCAAATTGGCATATAGTTTCTGTTGGCAATTTTGGGTACATTGGGTACATTGCCTTTGCTCAAGTTTTGATGTTGTCATTGATGTCAAGAAGCGGAAGGGTTTTTGTGAAAACCAAGGCAGTCAAAATAAAAGTTTTTATTTAAAACCATGGACAAAAGATTTGAAGTGGGTTTTTCTTAAAACCCAAGCTGGCTTTTCGTTTCGTTGAAAAAGGTGCCCCGGTGATGAAGATATTTAATTTTAAATATTTAGTTTAAATTTTATTTATTTAAAATTTAAATTAAAATATTAAAATAAATTAAAGTGCCGACGTATTAATCAATGCATCTTAGTGCATATAAAAGGTGGGATGGAGTTCGATATTTAATACTTGATGTGTTTCGATTTCGGCATTAAGCTCCTGCGCCAGCGAAGGGACGGTGTGTGTGAAATATTAAGAAGGGGCATTTGATATTAATCGCCGTGTTTTTCATTTTCGTCATTGAGCCCCTGCGCCAACGAAGGAGGAAGACATTCGCTTGCGTGGTCGAAGGTGTAAGGATATAAAAATGATGCGATAGCCACACCTTGGAAGAAGAGAGGGTGCACGTAATTTGTTTCTCAATCGTGCGACAAAAGAAAACAAAGAGCATGTGATTTGATTTTTTGGCGATACAGCATCGAATAGAAGTGGCACGGATTTCGAAGAGGATAAAGATGAAAACATAGGGGAATCGGTTGATGGTTGTTGTGTAAGCATTGAGAACAAAGAGATCCAACCCAGGTGGTCACGGACAGATTTGAGATACTAGAGGTTGATGGGTCAAAACTCATGTGCGCGTGCCGAATGTTGTTTGTGGTTCTAGGAAGTGACAAATAAAAGTGTGGGCGGTGTAAAATCCAAGAGGGTGCGTAGCCCGAGTGGTTCCCAAGACAGAACTAAGGTGCTAGGAAAGGAGAGCACTCGTGTTCGAATTACGCGGCTGCACTTTTTAGGTATGTCATAAAATGCTTGGTTATTGTGGTCTACGTCTTGTCGTATGAGGGAGTCATAAGGTTTTAAGTAAAATAATTTTTGATGTGTGGTATGCACTCGTGTAGGGAGTCATAAGGTGTTTCAATTAATTAATTTATGTTATGACGTGCACATTCAATTAGGGAGTTATAAGGTGAAGGGAAATAAAATATTTTTTATTTGAATGTTTGAAAAGTAAATTGGACATCAAAGGTTTAGGGGAGTCATAACTAAAGTATGGAATGGTTATGCATGATATAAAATGTTTTATTTTACTTTTATGGCATAAGTGGTTTTGGGAGTTATAAGGTTATGCAATATTGTGATTTATTTTATTTTATGGTACAAGTGGTTTTAGGAGAGATAAGGAAGTTGTGCAATTAAAGACCTTGGTGATGATTAATGAAAAGTGGAGTAATGTTGATTATGTTGTGATCTACTAACCCTTGTGAAGATTGGCAAAAGAATTTTGTGATGGTGGCAGATTTCCAAAGGGGTTTCCTTCACTTCAATAAGGTATGGGCACATTCTTCTTATGAGTATGATTGGTGATATTGTGTGGGTGGCTGTTTTGTTCAAATATCTTTGGAGGGAAAAGGATTTCTACTTGTTTCCTTTTCTAGTGATGATTGGTAGAATGCTTCAAGGTTAATGTTGAGTTGAATGATGTTGGTTAAACCTTGTCTATGAGCATTGTTGTTGAAGCCCAAATTGGTTAAGAAAAGATATTGGTTGTTGGAAAGAACATGAGTATCATTGTTATATGAGATATTGCATGGTTGGCAATTGTTGGGTTGTGTTTCATGTTCTTGAGAATAGCATACTACATCTATCTTATTCTATTGAGATTGAGATTGAGTTGAGATTGAGATTGGGAGTTATGTATAGAACATATTGAGTCTCTAACAATTCTCTTTATGCTTCTATGAGGTTGATGAATCACATTGGGTCTCTAACAATTCTCTTTGTGGGTTCACACCAAGCAAGTTTTTCTTGATGAACTTATGAGCAGGTTTTGGACAGGTTCCATTGGGAACTTGTGAGCAGGTTTTGGACAGGTTCCATTGGGGACTTGTGAGCAGGTTTTTGACAGGTTCCTGTGGGGCCTTGTGAGCAGATTTGGACAGGTATTAGCAGAGGACTTGTGAAGCTGAGGTTGATAGTTCTATCAAAGAACTTGAGGACAGAGGTGCATTGGTTCTATAAGAAGAACCTGAGGACAGATTTGTGCTAGACCGAAGGACTGTGTTTGGTGCTGATCAAAGATAGAGGACGAGGACATTTGTGCTAGATCGAAGGACTGTGTTTAGTGCAAATTCGAGGACCAGATTTGAGGTGATAGAGTTGAGGACAGAGGTCTCCAGCCAGAGCAGGGAAGACAGGTGTCTTCTGTGGATAGAGTTCCATTTGCTAAGGGCAACGGAGGCAAAGGTCTTCTAGAGGATCACCAGCCAGAGCAGAGATAGGGGAAGGTATCTCCTTTGAGCAGAGGCTCATAAATTCAGATTGGGGGAAGGTTTCTCCTTTGAGCCGAGGCTCATAAACATTGTAATTGGAAAGGTTTCCCAAATAACTTTGAGATAACTTTTAGAGAAAAGTTTTGTGGATGAACCATGTAAATTATTGTGTCATTTTGTGGATGGTTTTGTGCATTGCTTTGATATTGCTTTAGATATATTGCTTTACTGTTTTGAAGTATAAAGGAAAAAGTAAAAAGAGGTCTTATACTGTTCACCCCCCCTCTCAGTATAAGCTTGTGTTCTTCAGCTTCTCTTTTCTTAATATATCTAGAACCAACCTCAAATGGTGCACATGCTCTGCTTTAGTCTTACTGAAAACTAAGATATCATCAAAATAAACAACCACACACTTACCATTATATTCCCGTAACACTCTGTTCATCAATCGCATAAAGGTACTGGGAGCATTAGATAACCCGAATGGCATCACCAACCATTCGTATAATCCATCTCGAGTCTTGAAATTTGTATTCCACTCATCCCCTTCTCTGATCTTGATATGGTAATAGCAACTTCGTAGGTCAATCTTACTGAAATAATTTGCCCCTGCTAAAGCATCCATCATATCATCAATCCTTGGCATTGGGGTTAAAAGTGCAAGAGTCACGCAAGGACTCATACTCTCCCTGACCAGTCCCTTTTGTATCAGTTCTATTACTTGTTTTATCAACTTGGCATTCTGTGTTGGATTTAATCAGTAGGCTGCTTGATTTGGAAGAAATGACCCAAGGATCAAGTCGATATGATGTTGGATGTCCCTCTTCGGTGGTAGCCCAACTGGTAATTCATCAAGTATGACATCAACATATTCTTGTAGTAACCTGGACACCACTGGTGGTATGATAGTTTCTTCATTTACGACCTTATTTGCTGTTAAGGCATAACACCAACCAACTTCTTTCACTTCTATAAAAAAATTCTTTACAATAAGCAAAGTTTTGCTCTGTCCATCTTCCTTCAGAGGTAACAAAACCACCTTTGCCCCCTCCTTCCAAAATGTGTATGTGTTCTGAAATCCATCATGTGAGGTCTTCCTGTCATATTCCCATGGCATCCCCAACAAAATATGGCATGCATCCATAAAAATCACATTGCACCACACTTCATCCTTATAGGTACTCCCAAATGAGAATTTCACCAAACACCTCTTATCAATAGTCACCTCATTCCCCTTTTTAACCCATGAAACTCGATAAGGGGTTGGGTACTTCTCACATGGTAGATTCATTTTCTCAACCATAACATTTGATACCATGTTCTCACAACTACCAGGATCAATAATCACTTTACATACCTTTCCTCCTGAGGTGCATCTTGTTCGGAAAATGTTTGTATGCAGCCATGATTCATCGCCATTTTTTGCCCGCATCTTTTCCTTCTTTGGAGCAATCAATATCCTTCGTATCATGAGACTTTCACCCATATCAGCAACAACTTATGTTTCATATTCCTCCTCTTCCTCAACCAGATTAACTCTAGCTTGGCCTCCTCGCTCTTTAGCATCATAGTGGGGGCATTCAGATGCTCTATGACCTTCCTCACCATAATTACAGCAGATAAAGGGCCTGCATGGTCCACTCCCAGTACGACCTCCCCCATTACCTCTACCTCTCGAGATTCCTCTACCTCCTTGGTAGGAATCACGCTCCAATCCAATTTGTTGTGATTTTTCTACATGCGTAGAAGATTCGCCCTTGGAAAAATTAGATCCACCACGCCCATGACTTGAGGAAGATGTAGATCCCATATTTTGATTTCTCAGCATGCTCTTTATCTTATCTTTGGCTCTCATGGCTAACTCATATGCTGCATCTACTGTAGGAGTGCGATGCATGCACAACTCATCTTGAATATCATAGCTTAGACCATTCACATACCTCCTAGCCTTATGATATTCTGTCTCATTAAGTACTACCCATATAGATAACTTGTAGAACTCATTGGTGTAGTCCTCCACACTGAGATCCCTCTATCGAAGGTTCTGAGACCTACGAAATAAATTTTGGGTATAATCGGTAGGTATAAACTTCTCTTGAAGCTTCTTCTTCATCTTATCCCAGGTCCTAATCTTCTATTTTCCATTATTCTATTGCTCTTTTTGTAGATGGTCCCACCAAATCAGTGCACATCCCTTCAGCTTTGTACATACAAGCCTCACCCTCTTCTCCTCAGCGAGATTACTCCATTCAAAATATTTTTCCATATTGTTCACCCAATCAATGAGCTCCTCTGGTTTTAACCCACCAACATATTCAGAAACCTCGATCTTGATATTATCTCGATTCCCTCGAATTCCATCCAAGGCTAGGAGCAATTTTTCTTGAAAACATGGCTCCTCTATTGGGTGTTCTAATCCTGTTTCAGACCTGTCCTCTCCTACCTTGCTCTCATCAGTAGACCCTAGATCTGAACGCAAGCTAGGGCGTCTCTCCATCATGCGATAAATCGCATTGGTTAGTCGTGCTACTTCCCTGTGCAGATCTTGTATCTGCTTATTCATCTGAGCATAGTAAGCTCGAACTCTCCTAGGTAGCATGATATCTCCACTAGCGAGATCTTACGTGCTCTGATACCAAATGATGTAGATTCGTATTGATTCTCAAACACACAAGCAAAATCAATGAGAAAACAACAATTATGCAACTCAAATTTTATTATTTCCTTGGATATCCATCCCCTTACAATGAAATCACTTCCTACATATAATATCCACCAAAAACCTAACCTAACACGAACTTACTATTTTTAGTAAGTATCAAGACTTACTATTTTTAGTAAGTCTAAAATATCACTCAGATGGATCCGAAAAAAAGATCATGCATCTGTTATTTCAAAATTAAGACATTCCTAAAATATCTCTTTAGACTAACTCATGCAATAAAAGATATTAAATACCGAAAAACTAAAAAAAAACTAGAACAAAAACTTTCGAGCCCATTTCTAGCCACCAAGTGATGTTTTAGGGCCCAAAAACGTGTTGAAACGGCCACTTCAGCGACATCGCTGCTGAACACGGCGAGGTCAACTCAATTATGTGTGTTTTAAAAAAAAACGGGCTCAAATGGACACCCGGATCAAAAGTTATGACCCCGGGAAGTTGGAACTTTAATTCGGCTAAATCAGGAAAGTGTCACTGGATGTTGCGGGTGCATCAGTTTTAGTAATTGTTCATCCTTATTAATGGTTTCAAAATTTGATCATCCTCCTCGATGGATTCAATAAGGATTCATCCTTCTCGATGAGCAAATTTAAGATTAAGGTAAGCTTCAACTAATACACTAGATGGGGATCATACAATTCCTTATTTAAGTTCTCTCTAATAATAATTAATTTAATGAGTCATATATGACCCTTTTTTAAAATGTTTCTCAAGGAAGGTTCACCTAATTTTCTCATATTTTTTTAACCCTAAATCTTAAAATAAATCTCCTTCATACATATATTTATTCTAAGTCAAATAAAACATATTTCAACAAATCATATCTTTTCTATAATTAACTAGTAAAATTTTATTCTTTAACTCTAATAATGCACTTTTAATTTATTTTATAAATTCTTGCTCCTCAAATATAATAATAAAGAAACATTCTTATTTAGCTGAGTAACCAATGACATAACAATATAATAACTTTAATTTTGATCCATAATTACATAGTTACTAAAGGAGTTTTAAAAATGTATTTCATTAAAATAAATTTACAAAATTCTATATCCGAAAGGATCCATAAAAGATTTATTTATTATTTAACATAATATACATCTACTTATCTAGGTAATAAATATATAAATTGGTACGTGAAAAATACAACCTGCTAAAGAAAAAGCGACATTACTATAAAATTATTACTATAAAATTGGTGATAGTAAAAGCTTTTGTATCAATGACTCCATCCTCAATTATTTACCAAGAATAAAGCAAAGAAATTTTCCCGATTTGAAGCCAACATAAGCTGCAGGGGACGGAAGTGCAAGGCATGAAAGAAGGTTACGAAAGAATCATCTCGATGGCACAACCAAAGCCATAAATCGAGGTAGCCAGATCACTATAGGAATTCAAGTTGGCCTTTAGTTCATTTTATTGGTTACAAAAAAAACTGCGAAGACAAGTTGCTTGGAGTCTCACACCCATTTCAATAGCCTCTAAACAAAGCACGGGGATACTGAAACAGAGCTGATAGAACGGAGAAGATTTGAACTGTATACTAAACCAGACAAGAAATATCAACACAAAAAAATTAAAGGGTTTACGACAAAGGGTTTTTGCAGAGCAAGGAGGGTTTGCAGTGGAGTATGTATTAAACATCTATTTCATCGGGTAAACACATTTTCCGTCCTCTTTCGATTTATAAAACAATTTAAGTAGATAGGAGAAATACATTTGTTATAGGGGTTTACGACGAAGGGTTTTAAGTAGATAGGATAAATACATTCATTATAGGGGTTTACAATGGAAGGTTTTATTTTCAGCAAGGGTTTGCAGAGCAAGGAGAGTTTTATTACATATATATTTCATCGGATCAATAGTACAAAGGGTTTGGCTATAAAGAGTTTGATAATGGAAGAAGGGAAGCAACAATTGCAAGAACCGATATATGTCAATGAGAAACAGTACTGGAGGATATTAAGGCGTCGACAAGCTCGAGCAATGGCAACAACAATGAAGAGGGCATATCGAAAAATAAAAATAAAAATTTTCTACCACATAAACAGGTGGAGAATAAGGAACAATCAAACGCATATCACCAAAATGAGTTTTCAGATGAGGAAGAAACTTATAGTCCCACAGCTACACCACTCATGTGGGCACCAAGACTTTATGTGCAAGAGCTAATGAAGATGAAAGAGAAACTTGAAACAATGGAAAGGAGGGAGAAATTAAGAGAAACTAAATCAGATGAGGTTATAAACACCATTCGAAGGTTGGAAAAGGAAAACAACCAACTCAAGGAGCAAGTGTCAAAGCTACAAAGCCTTGCAAACATGGGTCAACGTGAATGGCATGTCCTCAAACAAGCCATCCACCCCCCAATCAATGATGCAATAGAGGTGGAAAAAACAAATGCAAATCAAATAAAAGAGGTACGGAAAACACTCCAAAACATAGAAACAAGAGAAAATGAGCTACGAAATGAATTAGCAAAGGCAAAGACATGGTCTCAAGTAGTAAAAGAACCAAACATGGGTCAATGTGAATGGCATGTCCTCAAACAAGCCATCCACCACCCAATCAATGATGCAATAGAGGTGGAAAAAACAAATGCAAATCAAATAAAAGAGGTGCGAAAAACACTCCAAAACATAGAAACAAGAGAAAATGAGCTACGAAATGAATTAGCAAAGGCAAAGACATGGTCTCAAGTAGTAAAAGAACCAGTCAATTAACAAAAAAATTTGATAGAGAAGCAAGTAAAAATTCAAATAACGGAAGAGAAAGAAAGACATGAGAAGTTATCAAATATAATCATCAAAGGGTTGAAATATTATGGGGACAGGGAAGACACAAATCGTTTAACCAAGGACTTCTTGTCAGATCGATTACAATGGAAAGGTCAGATAAAAAAAGTAAGCAGAATTGGTAGACTGAGAGAAGGAGGTAGAGATAGACATATTCGGGTCACATTGATGAGCTACGAGGATAAAATAAGGTTACTAAAAAATAGAGGCATGTTGAGAGGGTCAAAATTTTATTTAGATGATGACCTAACATTTTTACAGTAGGAAGAAAGAAATAAGGAATGGGAAAAGGTGAGGGCAGCAAGGAATGAAGGGAAATAGACATATTTAATAAATGGAAGGGCATACATCACATCTAAACAAATCCAAAAAATATATATGGAGTATGGCCCACTCGAGAACAACTTACGATGGTAAGTTGGAACTGTAGAGATTACCCTTGGAGAAGAGGACCCGGGTTAGGGCCCATTGCTAGAGACAAAGATATAATCATATTGATAGAAACACATGAACACGATGGATGTAGGACTCCAGAATTTGTGGGATACAAAAAAATAGCAATATGGAATAAAACAACAAAAAATGGCAAAGGGCATGGGGGTATTATGGTTTTAATAAAAGAGGAATGAGATAGGGTCATTAAAATTGAAAAACAAGATGAAAACAAACAGTACATCTGGATAAAAATCCTAGAAAATAAGTTAGTTATTAGCATAGCAGCATGTTATTTTTCTCCCAAGAATTCTAAATTCTATAAGAAACATGACCTTAATAGAGAAGACCCATACTCCTACCTAAAAAGAGACATTTCAATATACAGTAAGTTGGGGGAGATTATATTAATTGGAGATTTCAATGCAAGGTCAGCAAATAAGCAAGCTAACATTCTAGAAGGTAACAAAGATATTAATATTAATCCTCTTTGGATGCTAAAAGAGAAAAATCAATAGTGGACCAGGACTTTAGAAGATGAGCATGGGGCTATCACGCAATATGGAGAAGAGTTTTTAGGTCTCTGCAACATATACAACTTGATTATTTGCAATGGGATGAACAAATGGAAAAATTCATGAAAGTATACATGCAAAACATATAAGGAACAAAGTGTAATAGACTATGTAATATGCTCACAGAATTACATACCAAAAATAGAGGAGCTAGAAGTGGAATATTCTCCAGTGGAACTTAAGTTAGATCACAACCCAATTGTTTTGAAACTTTGAATGCATGGAGACAAACCAAGGGAAAAACACAAGGTAATCAAAATAAATATCCTCACAAGGGAAACATTCTCTTAACAGATGAAAATCGACAAAATTTTAGAGCAGTATTAAATAACAAGTTACAGGAAAGGGAAGAACTACCTCACAGTAGCAGAGATTATAGTAAGAGTAAATGGTTAATGCACGTTATTCAAGAAGCTCTAAACAAATGCAAGAGAGCTAAACCTAAAAAGAAAGAAAGGAATAGCTTCCCAACCAACCCATGGTTCGATGAAGATTGCAAAAAAATGCAAAGATTACTAAAGGAACCAACGGGTAAAACAAGAGCAAACAAAAAAGCATATGAGAAACTGGTAAGGGCAAAAAATGAAGAATACACTAGAACAAGGAGGAAATAATTGATTTACTTAGGGAAGCATGAGCCAAAGAAATTTTGGAAGGAACTAAGCATGAAAAGGATGCAAAATGAAAATAACATAACAATTAATCAGTGGTTGGAGTATTCAAAACAATTGTATCAACGTAGTAACCACCAGGAGACACCCCCTACTATCATTGTCAAGAAAGAACTTTTCACAATTGAAGACATTATTCAAGGGATAAAAAAGTTAGCAACTGGTAAAGCCCATGACATAGACAATCTTCAAGTCGAGCATATAAAATGGGGGGTAGATATCCTGGCACCATGAGATCAAAGAAATTTTCAATGAGGTCATACAAAATGGCTTCCCTACTTGAGTGGACAACTAGCTTGACCATTCCTTTGTTTAAAAGTGGAGATGTAAATAATCCCTCAAACTATCGAACTATCATGATCAACCCTCTCTTTGCAAAGTTGTTTGGGAGTATGATAGAGCGTAGGATCAGCATATGGGTAGAAGAAAAGGGAAAGAGAGCAAAGGGGCAAGCGGGTTTTAGGCCCAAGCACTCAACTATTGATCAACTGTATCACGCTCGGACACATAGTGGAAAAAATATGGGATAAAAAGAGGAGGCTTTTTGTTGTTTTGTAGACTTCAAAAAGGCATTTGACACAGTGCCAAGGAAAAAATTATGGAGCAGAATGGAAGAGATAGAGGTTCCAATTCACTACAGGGCAACAATTCACAAGACTATATGAGCATGTAAAGGCTAGAATCAGAACACAGGAAGGGTTATCTGAATGTTTTGGTAGTGACATAGGTGTCAAACAAGGTTGCCCTCTATCTCCGACCTTATTTGGGCTGTACATTGACAAGTTAGAAGAATGGATAAACAAATTTGGGGGAGAGGGTGTGCACTTAGCCAAATATGTGGTAAAACTCCTCATGTATGGAGATGATGTAATTCTTGTGGCCAAAACAACCAAAGATCTAGAAGATCACCTTCAAGCTCTAGAACTCTTTTGTAAAGAAGTTGGGATGCAGGTGAACACGAGCAAAACAAAAATTATGATTTTTTCAACAAAAAAGAAGAAGCAACAACTTGAATTTCAGTTTGCAGGAGAACCGCTTGAGGTAGTAGTAGAATACAAATACCTAGGCATAGACTTTCATGACAAACTTAATTGGAATACATGTAGGATGAAAAGAACTCAAAGTGGTTGGAGAGCACTATATGCACTTCAAAACAGGTGTAGGAATGTCGAGTTGTGGGATTGGAAGACCACCAAGGTCTTATTTGGCCTACTTGTTACACCGGTTTTGTTGTATGGTTGCGAGGTGTGGGCTAGTGGCACAACAAATGCAAAATGGAGGCAAATAGAAAGGATTCAAAAATATCTAATCACAAATTTTCTCAAAATTAAGGCCACAACCCCTTATGAAATTATTCTAGCTGAAACTGGAATGTTCCCTTTAGAAGCAATTGCTATGACCAAGTTGTTATGTTACTTGAAAAAACAGAAAACATGAAAGATGATAGATGGCCTAGGGCAGCTAGGGACGAAGAGTTGCATAGGCGAAAGAATACATGGATGAAACAAAATAAGAAATGGATGAAACGTTGGGAAATCAACATAAATGAATGCCCAAATGTCAACAAAGACATAAAAAATTATGTGAATGAAAAGTTCGGAAGTGGAATGTGGAAAAATGCAAGCAGGAAAAGACAATATTATATTGCAAATTTTAACCCAACGTATGACCACAAGGAAAAAAGCGTATATAGGCGCTGAAATCAAGTGGAAGGAAAAAATCCTCATTGCTCAGATAAGGACTAGCTCTCATAGGCTTAGATGTGAAACAAGGAGATGGACAACGCCCAAAGAACAATGGGAAGAAAGGATATGTACTCTATGCAGCACAGGGGCAGTAGAGACAGAGGAACACTTCATCTATAAATGCCCGAGTTTTTCAGATATCCGTGACAAATACAAAGAAACACTTGGGAACGGGTTTATGGCAGATTTATTTGAAGACGAGTAAAATAAAAAAAGTTGGAGAATTGCTAACCCAAATCAGCAGGAGAAGGAACAACCTTCTCAAAGATATTAAAGATCATATGATATGATTTAAGTAATTGTACTTCCATATTTGAGGTTCATTCACTCATTCAAACTACACGGCTCGCATACTTAAATTTACTCAAATAGACATTAAATTAAGTACAATAACCTTTATAAAATAATATCAAATAAAAGCTATCTTTTAAAATAAGAAAATTACCCTTTTCTTTTGAATTTGAAACATCCACTTCACACAGCAAGTTACTCGGAAAGAAAGATAACTCATTCTCTATTAATTAAGTGGCTACGTAAACGAAACAAACACTAAGATATTAATAATGAGCTATTCCTTAATTTTTCTATTGAAGAAATATATAAAATATACGTCCTTTCACTGAACTAAAGTAATCCTGAAAATGAATAATAAATGAAAGAAGAATTTTCAATTATGAAAATAAAACTTTAGAGCAAACTATAGCTGGAAAACGTAAACAACAATTATACTCTCAAACCGATTGCAATAATTCATTACCAATGGTTTTATATGTCTTCCAAGGATTCTAAAGCACTATTATTTGATGCTCTTGGCGAAAGCACCCATAAATTAATGCAAAGGTATTAATCAGATTGGCAAGCTATGAATAGAGGATATTATTTGAATTGATGCCTTGAACACAATATTCTAACAGAACATTAAATCTCTCAGCTTTGTAAGAGGGACAATAGAAATTCACACAATTCAACGCATCCAAAGACTGGACACATTCAACTGATTTTATCTAAACAATAATGTTTCTCTCAACTCAACATATTCTAGGTTGAATATAATCAAACTGAATTTATTTCCTATATTTAGAGAAGGTGAAATACAACAAAGAGCACTCCTACTGTATTATATCTTTTGCATGGATTTAAATTGGTATGAAAACTGTGTAATAAATTTCTTTTTTGGCATAAAATTATCTATATGGATTTCTAACATACACTAGAAGAATCATTTAATAAAATTAATCAATCTATATTTAACATGCAGCATTTAATAATGCCTAAATTCGATTAAAGTGCAACGAGAGAAAATTATCTATATGGATTTCTAACATACACTAGAAGAATCATTTAATAAAATTAATCAATCTATATTTAACATGCAGCATTTAATAATGCCTAAATTCGATTAAAGTGCAACGATCTCTCATAATAATTACTTCATACATTCATAAATAAATGGATGCCTAATATATCAACAATGTATTTAATTAGAAAGCCCTTTATAATATTACACATAGCACACTAACTTGAAGAAAACACTGTCAGGTTTAAGCTTTTATTTCCTTTTCGGACAGAGAGTATGTCACACTATATTCAATTAGAGGTGGCGTAGATTAACATGCTCATAAGTTCGTGCTTTGATATGCTAAAAAAATAATATACATATATTACCGCATAAGCCAAATAATTTTTTAACCCTACATATGATAACACAATAAATTAAAACTTAACATATGATATAACATAGAAATAAAGCATGTCGGCTCTATACTTAAGGATTTGCAAGGCTTAAATAGTCACCAATTATGGCTTTACATATCTAATATTAACAGGCATTGCTTTCAAGTATGGAGTACAAAATAGACTCATACGTCTCACTACGAACATAAAGAAACCAAAGTATGGTCTAAGAATTTAAGATGTAATACACGCGATAATTCATCATTTTCATTGCTCCCGACACCATGGAATAATATTGTCGCACTCTAAACGTTTCAGTCCCCACAAGTCTTGGATTCAAATGAGTACAGGATCAAGTTGGTTCTTTTAATATGAACGTAGATGATAAATAGTTTTCATTAAATGCAACGTACAAGAAGCGAATGCTAATTCAACATTATGGACAACAAGGCATATTTTGTGCTTTTTTAGCTTTATAATCTAACAAGCCTTTAATATTCCCCAGGGCAGGAATTACTCACAACAGTGCATACCAAATTGAAATTACTTTTCCTATATGCATAAGCACATAACTCAACTTATTTTCAACACACATGACAAGCCATACATTTCAATTAATGTTGCTCTTATTTATCATGCAATTTCTATTTAAAATTGCTTATTTGTTTACTCAGCAATATACAATCAAACTTTAATTCATAATGCTCTTAATTCACTCAGCAATGCACAGTGAAACTCCAACTCATTCAACCATGCAAACTTGTAAGCAATACACAAAAAACTTTAGTCTATTCTGCTATGCAAATTTTAATTGATGATGCTCTTAATTCACGCAGTTAATACACAAAAACTTTAGCTTATTCAATTATGTAATTTTAAATTGATAATGCTCTTAATTCATTCAACAATACACATAATACACATAAAACTTCTGCCTATTTAGCCATAAATTTTAAATAAAAATATCTTTCTCCAGGTTTTCTTAACAATCTTGTTCTAACTAATTAACACACTACGCCATGAGGCCTACAACATCCATATAATTAAATAGAAGTTTCAATCTAATTATTACAAATGCAATGCACAAGCTACCATTATCTGACTTCTAAAGGGAGAACTATGATTGCCAGAATGAAATAAACAATATTTTTATTAAAACTAGGTTATGCTTACGTGCACAACAAGGTAACACCTATAGAACAATCCAACCCCTAAGGGCTAGGTGGATTGAGAAGTGTAGGTGTGGTTGAGAATTTACCAAGAAGAGACCTAGGTTCAAAACTTGGGTGAAGTCAACCCTTTGCAAAGGTAGTAGTCTGCTCTAAATCCTCTGAGTGTGTGTCAGATCGATGACAACCCTAACTCTGTACTGATCAGTTACTATAAAAATAATGGTTGTAACCAACTCTCCTATGTAATAAAAAAATACCTTTTGTAGAATTTCATGCCTATGCTCGATAATGAATGGTGTCTAAGGAAGAAATTCATCTACTCAAAGGTGATATTCAAGAAAATAATACAAACTTAGCATTTTAGATTTTGCTTCTAAATGTACTATAAAACACACTCGTTATGGAGCTTATCAGATCATCATTCTACCAAAAACAAATGAAGGATTTACAGTATACAAAACATCAAAACTTTTTATTCATGAATAGCTCAAAAAAATGAGGGACTTTTGATATCAAGTACAAGATATTAGAAAGGGAGGACCTGTCATAAGTAGGTAGACTGAAGTGCCACATACTAGTTGATCGAGGGAGAAAAGATAGATGAGACGTTTTTCGTAGGACTGCCCAAACTGCCGAACTCGTTTCGGCCATATCTCACTCATCCGGACTCGGATTGAGCTGAAATTTTGAGGGTAGATGCCTGAAAAACCCTAGAACGTCTCCACCAATTTTCATATCATTTGGAGCAACACAGATCCTAGCGCATCCCTATGTGTGAACGACATATTTGGCAAGCGGCTATGCGAGGGTTTCATCCGGGTTGAGTGCAAGCGGCTCCGGAGGTTGGTTTTTAGGGCCTTCGGGCCCTAGCGGCCAATATTTTTGTGGTTTATGCTCAATATTTTAGCAGGAAATGTTGCGGGGGATACAATATGGGTTAGAAATTTGTCTTTCAACAGATCATACTGTGAACTTGAGTGACAACGGCTTCCAATTTGCTGCACAAAAGAAAAGTGAAAACCATACCTTTCCACGGCGTCTAGGGCAAGGATTAAAGAGATCACGAAACAAGTTTCAAGCAGTTGATCAAAAAATGGCTCATATCTCAAGTGAATCTGGTGCTAAGGTGCACCCACAAAATAATTCTACTATGAAAACCCCTATCAAGGGTAAGAATTTCGAAGACTCGGTCCCAAAAATGAATTTTAGGGATGCCCTTCGTGGTGGACAGCCTCGGCCCAATGCTAATATCAATATTAGGGCTTCCCATAAACCTCTAAGAATGCCTAAGATTGATCCTAGGAAAACGGAGTCAGGATGTCTTAAAGCGGTGATGGAACTCCTATTGTTAAGCTTGATATGGGTAACATTCGAATGGCATTGAAGATTTGGAAAAAAGAGGACTAATTTGTCGGTTCGTGGGTTTTCGTCCGAGTCTATCTGCTTTCAAAGTCTGGGCTGCAAAAAGCTGGAAAACTAAAGGTGAGTTACAAATCTCTATTTATCCAAATGGTTATTTTCTTGTTTTATTTGCTAATAATGAAGATAGAGAGAAAACTTTTCAAGGGGGTCCTTGGTTTTTTGGAAGGGCGGGGCTTTTCATGAAGCCCTGGCATACTAAATTTAAAGCCGAAGAAGAGATGCCTTCTATAGCTCCCGTGTGGGTTAGACTCTTTGGCCTCCCTATTGAATTTTGGAATCCTACTATTTTTTCTTCAATTGGAAACTCTTTAGGAACTTTTATGATGATTGCTGATTGTACTCAAAATTTTGAACATATTATTTATGCTCGGATTTGTGTTTTAATGGATTTTGACAAACCCCTACCTAAAAAGATCACATTACAATTTGGGGAAGACACTTGGGAGCAAGTAGTGGACTATGAGAACATTCCTTTTCGTTGTAGAATTTGCCATGAATATGGTCATTTGGCCAGTGCTTGCCCAAATAAAATTCTTGATCAAAAGAAAGAAGATATAAACTCAACGGGTTTCCAAATACCTAAGAAGAAGAACACTCAGAAAAAACCGGTTATGAAGGATCAATCAAAGTCATCTGCTAATATGTTTGAAATCCTTTCCACAAATGATGTCCCAAGTGAGGAAGAGGAAATAATGGAAACTGAAATCTTAGAAACACAATTTAAATATGAAGGGAAGAACTCGAGAGACAAACCAACAAATCAAAGGTTTTCAACAGAAAAAAAAAGGAGAAAATTTACACAAGAAAAACAATATTTCAAATGTCAAAACTTCAAATAATGGAGGTCCCAATATAGACTCCGTTGAACCATCTAGTAAAATTTTGGCTGTGTACGAGCATTCTTCAAGGTTAGAAGCCATCTCAGATTCAATTGGAATAAGTCAAGAAACAGGGAAAAAAAATTGAAGATGGATTCTAATCAAAAAGTAGGTCGCAAGACCAATCAATATCATATGGTAAAAGAAGGTGAAAAGCTTGTAGAGGAAGGTAAGATTAATGCCCTTCCCAACTTTTTTAGCCCTGGTATTAATGAAGATCATCACTTGGAATATTAGAGGACTCAAAGGGAGTCTTTCAAAACAAAATGAAATTAGAAGAATGATTCAGGTAAATCATCCACATCTTGTTTTCCTTCAAGAAACAAAGATGTCAATGGAGGATATGGACTTAATTGCCGGTAAAATTTGGCAGTTGGAAAAGTGGTTTCCCTCGGTTCCCAAGGGACTTCGGGTGGCATTGCTTGTCTTTGGGATCCAAAAGAGGTAGTTATTCACCATATGGTTGGCAGTTGGGGTTTGTTGGCTATAGCTATTCAAAGTAGACATTCCAACCAGATTATGCTCTGCATTACTTGTTTATGCTCCGACTTCTTTGGAGGAAAAAAGAAGACAGTGGAAGGATATTACTCATATTATCTCTCATTTTCCTAAATCTTGGATCTTGATCGGAGGAGATTTCAATACCATCCTCTCTCTGGATGAGAAAAGGGGGGAAATAGAAATTTGGACAAAAGCAATGACCTCATGAGCGAATATATTGCAAACCTCCATCTTGTGGATATCCAACTGAGATAATGGCCTTATGACTTGGTCTAACGAGAAGGCAAGGCTTAGCTTGTATAATGGAGAGATTGGATAGGTTTTGCTCTCTGAAAATTTCTTAATCCATGGTCACATTCCTAAAGTGAAGACTCTTAATAATGTTGGTTCGGATCATTGGCCGAGTCATGGTGGAAATGTGGAAAACCAATGTGAGTTTCTCTCCTTTTCGTTTTCAATTAATATGGCTTAGTGACATTTCCTTCGGACCTCATGTGCAACAATGGTGGAAGGAAGGTAAACCTAGGCATGGGACTAAGATGTTCTATTTTGCCAAAAGATGCAATACATTAAATCCAAAATCAAGACTTGGAGCTGGAAAGAGTTTGGGGATGTTCATAAAAAAAACATGAAGTTATTGCTCATCTTGAAAATTTGAATAAGAAAATCCGTTTAGATGGCCTCACGAGAGAAGAGAAGTGCGGATGAAATTAAACTCACAACTCGGTTAGAGGAATGGGAAAAAAGAGAAGAAATCTTATGGAAGCAAAAATCTAGAATTCAATGGCTCAAAGAAGGAGATCGAAACACAAATTTCTTCCACAAATCTCTTCTAGCTCGAAGATCTCACAACTTTATTTCTTCCTTAAAATCAGATTTTGGAGATGTTGTTTATACTTGGGATGGCATGAACTCTATTGTTGTTGATTACTTTTCCAATATTTTTCTTGCTACTCCCCTTGACTCGGCTTCACAACATAATGTTCTTCAAGCAATCCCTTCTCTTATCACTTCTGAGGAGAACTCTATTTTGACTGCTCCTGTTACTATCAATGAGCTTCAACAAGTAGTTTTTAAAATGCAAAAGGGAAAACCCCGAGGTCTGGATGGTTTTCCTATTGAGTTCTACCAAGAGTTATGGGATATCCTTCATGTTGATTTATTAGAGGTGGTGGAAGAAGCCAGGAAAGCCAAAGAAATTTTGAAGGTTATCAATAAAACTTATATTACTCTTGTTCCAAAAGCTCAAGAGGTTGATCATATCTCAGCTTTTAGACCTATTGCTTTATGTAATGTTCTTCTCAAAATCATTACTAAAATCATGGCGAGAAAGGTTGAAGCCTCTTTTGCATAAGATTATTTCCCCAGAGCAAGGGGGTTATGTGGAAGGACGTCAAATAGTAGATGAGATAGTTCTTGCTCGGGAAGCCATCCATTCCATGGATATGCAAAATTCTCCTTCCATGTTCATTCGGTTAGACTTATCCAAAGCTTATGACAGTGGATTGGCACTTCCTTATCAAAGTTTTGAGGCAATTTGGTTTCTCTAAGGATTGGATGGATTGGATTATGGGATGTATCTCTTCAGTTTCCTACTTAGTTCTTATCAATGGCAGGCCTTCTCGGTCTTTCCCAGCTTCCAGAGGTATTAGGCAAGGTGACCCGCTATCCCCTTATTTATTCATCATTCTTCGTTGAATGCTTGGGTAGGACTATAACCAAAAGAGGGAAAACAAAACCCTTGAGGGAGTTACCATTGCTCATGGAGCTAGACCTATCTCTCATCTTCAATTTGTGGATGACTCTACTCTTTTAGGTAAAGCTACAGTTAAGGAAGCTTCTAATATTAAGCAAATCATTAGCTATTTTTCTAAGGCTACTGGGCGGTTGATCAATGAAGACAAATCTAAAGTTATTTTCTTTCACTTGCTCTGCTAGACAGGAATCCATGGTCTTGGATAAATTAAGATATAAGAAGACCTCTCTTCCAATCACTTATTTAGGTATTCCCATAAATATTCAAAGGCAAAAAAATAAATATTGGAATTGGTTGTTGGACAAAGTCAAGAAGAAAATTGGAAAGTGGACCAACAAGTGGCTTTCTTACGGGGGTAGAATCACCTTGGTAAAATCAGTCCTTCAAGCTATTCCTATTTATGTTTCTTCCATTTTGAATATCCCAAAGGTTGTTCTTCGAGAATTGGATCAAATCGGTCATCGTTTCCTTTGGAGTGGTACTAAGGAGAAAAGAAAATGGGCCTTGGTGAAATGGGATACTTTATGTCTTCCTAAGAGTGAAGGGGGGTTAGGATTACGGTCTTCAATTAATAACAACAAAGCTTTAGCTGCTAAATTATATTGGAGGATGTTGCATAACCCCAATGCTCTTTGGGCCAATAATCTCCGTGCTAAATATCTTGAGAACAAAAGTCCTCGAAGACCTTGTTAGCTATCAACTTCCTACCAAAGGTTCTCCCATTTTAGCAGTTCTTAAGGTGGTGAGGATTTGATAAAGAAAAAATTATTTTGGATCATTCATAATGGTCAACATGCAAATTTTTGGATAGATTCTTGGGATGGTCACAAGCCTTTGATAACTCAGTTTCCCGATTGGAGGCCTTGGATGGAGGAGCTTCATCGAGCTAATTGGATAAAGGTGGCTAATTACTATCGGTACCATCCTGGTAATTCAAAGGTTGGTAGATATTGGATCCCTATTGAGGACTGGCCTATTCAAATCCTAGAAAGGCAAAGACAAGATATCCAAGGCATCCTTCATATGAGATCCCTCTCTTGGTCCCATGAAAAAGATTGTTTTGGATGGAACAACACTACTAAGGGTGAGTATTCGGTTGCTCAAGGTTATTTGACCTTATGCCATAATAATCCCAACCATTCTTCGACATATTTTCTCGATTGTGGGCTCAAAAGCTCTGGCCTAAGGTGAGGTTCTTTAATTGGCTTTTATTGCATCGTAGGGTGCTTCTTGGTGAGCAACTTATGAAGCGTGGTTTTCATGGCCCTTTTAGATGTGAAATGTGTGAAGAGAATGTAGAAAATATCAACCATATTTTTATTGAGTGTACTTTAGCCTACGAGCTATGGAGGAGAATGGCCACTTTACTTGGCTTACGAGTGGTCCAATTTTTTTACTTTTGAACAACTTTGGAGGGATTGGCCTAATCAAGAGGGTGTTGATCATTTTATTAGGCGGTTAGTTTGGATGGGTTCTACCATTCTTCTTTGGAATATTTGGAATGAAAGGAACAACCAAATTTTTAATCAAGATAGGAAGGATATTCACTATATTTGGCAAAAGACCATAGCCAACTTAGTTGAATCAGTCCATCATCTCCTTAATCACCCCCAAAACTCCCACCAAAGATGGGATCAAGTGATGCAAATATTGAAGATTAAACCTTCTAAGGGCAACCAACTTAAAGGGAATGTGAGTATTAGTAAGATGGATAGGAATAGAAATTGGCAACCTCCTCCTAAGGATTTTGGAAAAGTCAATACTGATGGAGCCTCTAGAGGGAACCCTGGAAAAGCCAGTGTGGGAGGAATTGGTAGACTTTCAGATGGCTCCTTGGTTTTTACTTTTGTTGAGAATTTGGGTATTCTTTCCAATAACCTTCTTGAGGGGTATGGTATCCTCAGAGGCCTTCAGGAGGCTACTAAGGTTGGATGGGAAAAGGTGTTAGTTGAGTCTGACTCTCAACTTATGATTAATCTCTTGAAGACTCCTTCTAAGAATCATAAGGTGGATTGGAGAATAAAAAGAATTATTGAGAAGATTCGGTTAATCCAGATGGGATTTTTGAAAGTTGATTACAATCATGTGGTCGAGAGATCAAAACAAGAGTGTTGATGCTTTAGCTAATTGGGCTTTGGACAAAGGTGATCTTACTTGTTATGGCCACCCTCCTATATGGTGGGCTTCTCAAATTAGGGAAGCTCTTCTTTCTATCATTTCTTTGGATGGCTCCAGTTCTGAAGGTACCTAGTTTCTTCTTGTTTTTTTTTGCTTCTCTTTGGTTCATTCAGTTTTTTTTAGTTCCCTAGCTCATTCTATTCTTTATTTTGTTTCCTCTGTTGATTCTTGCCTTAATAGTCTTCTGGTCTAGATAGGTCATTGTTTTGTTCATTTTTTTTTTTTTTTTTTTTTTTTGTTTAGTTTTTTAAGGTGGGTGGGTTTTTTGTTTTTTTTTGTTGTTGTGTTTTTTGTGTTCTTTGTGTTTTTTGTTGTTTTGTTTTTTTTTTATTAGTTTTTGTTATTGTTCTTGTGTTTTTTTCGTTCTTGTTCTTGGGTTTCTCTTTGTTTGTGTTATTTCGTGTTTTTATGTGTGAGTGTTTTCTATGTTTTTTGTTTTTGTTTATTGTCTGTTGTTGGTTGTTTTTTATTTTTATTTTTATTTTATTTTTTAATTTTTTAGGTTTTGGTTGTGTTTATTTTTCATGTTTTTTTTGGGTTATGTCTTTGTAGTGTTCTGTTGTTTTTGTCTTGTTTGTGTTTTGTTATGTGGTTCTTGTGTTTTTCTATGTGGTTTGTGTTGTGGTTTCTTTTATCTTATTGTGCGTGTTTGGTTGTGCTTTTGTTTTTGACACACTCAAGGAGCATGTTTTTTATTTTATTTTATTATTTTTGTTGTTATTTACTTATTTTTAAATTGGTTTTGTGTGTTTGTTTGCTCCTTGAGTATGTCAAAGGTGGTAGGCCAGGTCCGAGTCCTGGGCGTTTTTGGCGGAATGGATACCCCTGCCTCCTTGGGTCTTACCCGAAAGTGGCATCCCTTTTGGGATGTTTTCCACAAAAAAAAAGAAGTAGGTAGACTCCTACAACTCTCTTCCTCTTCCTTCTCTCGACAAAGCTAGACTCCTTCGATTACACACCACCAAAAATCCCCCTTCATAGCAACCGATTGAACAATTTTATAAACTAAAGATGTGCCATGAAATGGCCAACTCACTAGGGTCTCTTTTTTCCAGGTGGGTTCGCTAGGATCAATCGAAGTTTCAAAGGGATGCGATAGAAAGGACCTTACTAAAGGGACAAAACACACTCATGCATTACTAAGGATTAGTTTCCTCTTAATTATATTTATTGATGAAATAGATAATTAATAACATTCTGGTTTGCAACTTGAAATTTAAAATAATTTCTATTTTCTTTTTTAATTAGCTTTCTAAAACAAGTGAAAGAGAATAAACAATCATACAAGCAAAATTCACTTGTTTATACCTTCAATCCAATTTCTTTAAGCAATTTGATGATAACGAAGGTTATCATATACCTAGTAGGAATAGCTTCTATGCTTATGGTACTTTCCTTGCCATTAGAGGTTCGAAGGTGTAAACAGTACAAAACAACATAATGATTAATAATAATGAAATAAATTCTTTTTATTAAAATGATATGGAGCCTTGATCTCCCTTTTACAATGATTTTGCCTTGAGTCCACAAAGGCCTTATTACAAATAAATTTTTACTTATTATATTTGAATTACAACAAGAACGAAGGGGGTGCAACCCCTTCATGGGAGCCAATTGGATGACGGGTGCATAAGCTCTCTCCTACTACAATCAAGTTGTGGAGTGGGCTTGTGTATCCTCTTGTCAAACCACTCTATTTGTTGCAACAACCTTTAATGATTTGTATCATGCACAGTAAGCAAACAAGGGTTAGTAGCACCTATCAATAAATATATTAAAAAGAAACTACAAAGCCTAAAAACGTTTGCATACATCAAAATGAAAATGCAAGAAAATGTAAATAATGAAAATCAGACTACCTTGCCAATACCTGACCTTGATCTATGTTCATGAGGGTTTTGAGATATTGTTGTGTAGATACCAAAAATTGTGTAAAATATCGTGTGAATGTTCAAGCTCTTTATAAATCCTCTGATATCTCTTTTATTCACCAAAGTGAATAGTATTTTATAACCCCTTTAGTAATGATTAGGGTTCTAACGGTGGCAATGAATGGCTAAGATTAAACCTTGATGAGCGACTAAGATTAAGATTTGGTTAAGTGGCTAGGATTGCCAAATGGTAGGCTAAGATTGCAGTTTGATGGATGGTTATGATTTAATATCATATATATATATATATATATATATATATATATATATATATATATATATATATATATATATATAAACATATAAATATGAAATATATATGGATGGCTATGATTTGATGATGATGAATGAATGATGAATGACTAGGATTTGATGTCTACAAATGCCCATTTTTGTATTGTGTTGTGTGAAACACGATGCAATACAAAAGCAAGAGACACCTAGGATGGAGAAATGTACTCTTTTTCCTCAATGTGCAAGGAGGATGATTTTGAAGAATTTAATTTTAGCTTACCCCCTCAATTGAAAAATGGATTAAGAATGAAACTCATGAGCCAATTGACCGAATGTGGATGATGAAATGGATGTGTGTGATGTATGTAGATGTTAGAAATCAAAGATCAATTTGGCTACCCCAAGTTTGGGGTGGTTCTGTGTTGTTAAAAATTTACCTTTTGGTATCATTGAAATGCAAAAATAATGAAGTAAAGGAACCAATCACCCTAAGATCTCGTTGTCCTAGTGACTGTATCAAATTCATTAATGCAAAATTATGAAGTGGAGGAGCCAATCACCCTAGGAGCTCACTATCCTAGTGACTATATCAAATTTTGTAATGCAAAATGATGAAGTAAGATTTTTTGTGTTTGTAATCCCATAGAACGAGTGTCAACGACAACCTTGGGAAAATTAGCTTGAAAATAGTATCACTCAAGAAATGAGGGACCCAATTGATTTTGTTTTGATGATGGTGAGGGGAGATGATGTAGTTGGATGCAATAGTGTGTTGATTTGATGAATTTTGAATAAGTATCTTTACGATGAGATGCTTATCCTATTGGATTGCATGGATGACCAATCATTTCAACCTCTAGGTGACTGGAGTAAATCACTAGATACAATGTTCACTTGAGATGATGACTATGACATGATGATTTGAATGCATGGTGTTGATTTGAGGTATTTTTACAATGTTTGAGAGTTTTTTTCACTCATTCTTGTGTTTAAGAGTTTGTAGGGTGCATTTTAGAGTGAAGAAGAGTGAGAGTGTTTAATGATGGCAATGAAGGGATTTGGCGCTATGGCTAAAGTGTTTTTAAAATAATTTTTTTTTGCAATGATCATGAAATAAAATGCTTTTGTATTAAAATTATGTGGAACCTTGATATTATTTTACAATGATTTATCCCAAGTCACAGGGGTCTTATTACAAAATAATAATTGCTTTTCATATTGGGATGAAAATTGCAATCTTAACCACTCATCAAGATTTAATCTTAGTCGCTCATTGCCATTGTCAAAACCCTAATATTTACTAAAGGGGTTATAAAATACTATTCATTTTGGTGAATAAAAGAGAACAGAGGAGTTATTGAAAGCTTGAAAATTTGCACAAAATCTTGTACACACATTTTGACGTCTATGCAATAACATCTCAAAACCCTCGTGAACACAGATCAAGGTCAGGTATTGGCAAGACAGTCTCATTTTCATTATTTACATTTTCTTGCATTTTTATTTTACTGAATGCAAATGTTATTAGGGTTTGTAGTTTATTTTTAATATATTTATTGCTTGGTGCTACTAACCCTTGTTTGATTACTGTGTACAGGTTACAGATCATTAAAGGTTTTTGCAGCAAATAGAGTGGCCTAAAAAAAGGATATACAAGCCTACTCCACAACTTGATTGTAGCAAGAGAGAGCACACGCACTCGTCATCCAGTTGGCTCCCATGAAAGGGTTGCACCCCCTTCATTCTGATTGTAATTCAAAGATAACAAGCAACTATTTGTATGTAATAAGGTCTCTGTCATCAACTCAAGGTAAAATCATTGCAAAAGGGAGATCAAGGCTTCATATCATTTTAATAAAAAGCATTTATTTTATTATCATTGCTTGTGTCATTATTTCATTATATAGATATTGCTTTTTACTTTTTACAAAATGGCAATCATGATGGAACCCCAAAAGAGTTCTTTATTTTGATCTACCTTGTCATATTCCAATTTTCTAATCTATGTTCATTTTATTGTAGGTTTTGAAACCCCACTGTGCAAAAATTGTAAATTTGGGTTGGGAATTCTAGGATTTGTTACAATTTTATTTTGTGTTTGCATAGATGTAGATCTGCGTTTGGGAGACCCGAGTAGATACCTCTCAGTGTCTAAGGACCTACGCAGATGTGGCACCGCATTTGGTGAGTTGGAGGAAGATAACATAAGGCTTCTAGGTGAGTTCTCACTAAAACCCTAGCTCTGGTTAAAGAAAAAAATTAAATTGTATTTTAGAGTAAATATGCATTTTAATAGGGCACTATTTTATTTTTTTAAATCACATAAGTCATATTAGTTACACTCAAGAATAAAATCTACAATTTAATAGAGCATTGTTTTTAGCATAGATAAAGCATTGCATAGGCATTTTTAGTTCTTTGTAGGTATCTTAATCATTTTTGTTTGCAAAGATTAAAAATAATAATAATAGTTTTGCATTGCAAAATTCATATTAGTTGCACTTAGGAATAAAATCTGCATCTTAGAAAGCATTTTAAAATCACTATAATATTCCATATTTGCATTATTTTGTTTTTTATTCACAACTAGAGATGCAAAAATATCTCTCTCTCTATGTTTTAAGAGGTAGTAAATTAAGTATTTTGTAGGCATCTTAGACTTTTTTTTGCAAAGATTAAAAAATAATAGTTTTGCATTGTAAAAGTCATAGTAGTTGCACTTATGGATAAAATCTACATCTTAGAAAGCATTTTAAAATCATATTCCAGATCTATATTATTTTGTTTCTGATTCACAACCGAAGACTCTGCATCTGGTTCTATTTTTTAGAAGCATCCAAAGGCTTAGCTGGAATTTGTCTGTTCGATCTAATTTTAATTTTTTTGTCATTTTATGCTTGCTTTTTGCTATATGTTCTTTAATTGCACTTATAGGCAGTAAATCTAAACTTCATGCTAGACTTGAATTTAGGATAAAATATGTATTTTAAAGTGCATTTAAAAAAATTGTATTTTAGAGTAAAATTACATTTTAATAGGGCACTATTTTATCTTTTTAAAATCACAAAAGTCATATTAGTTACATCTAAATCTATATTCTAGGGTGTATTTTAGGTTGCATTAGGATTCCAGATCTGCTTTATTTTATTTTTGAAGCATTCCAAGGCTTATATTAGGTGCCTGTTTACTGCATTTGACTTAAATGTTTTTTGTTTTGATGTGTTGTTTGCTTATGTGTGTTCTTAATAAAATTTATAGGCAACAAATATGAATTGCATGGTAGTTGCATTATAGGATAATTTGTGTACTTTATTGTTCAAGAATCCTAGAAAACAAAAACCTTAAAAAGAACACACACTTGCACGTATCACCATTCTGCACCTCTGTAATACAGGTGCAAGTAAAACCTCTTGTGAATGAGTTGAATTTCATCACCAACTGTCATAGAGCCTTTAGAGAAGCCCTAGCTAGTACACATAGTTTCTTAGACTTCATCACCGATAAATTGGTTACCTTTGGGAATAACTTAGGGTAATATTTTAGGTTAGATGTTCTTTTACAATGGGGTTCAAAAATAAGTGGAACGAAGCTATCGTTCTTGTCTGATCAGGCTCGATTGTGAAGCAAAAGCTCGATTTTTCAAGTAGTAGGACTTAGATAGTGTGACCTCCCTCAAGTAATAATTTTGATTCCTTAGGTTACACCCACAACCAATCCTCCACCTAGGAAGCCATTTTCAACCATTCATGATTCAACATTCATCATAAGAGTGGGTTCGAACACACCTTATTAGTTGCATTCCATCATCCACCTTGCATAGTTTTTTTAGGCTTATATTTTTACATCAAAACACACACAAAAAATAAAAACAAAAAAGAAATTTTTTGCAAAGATAGATAACATTTGTTTGCTTGAGTGATTTGTGTGCTATTTATTTTTATTTTCACTATATTTCTCACACACATACTTTCACATTCGTTACCTTGGTTTATTCCTATCTTATGGTATTAACCCGTAATCAAGCCAGAGTTATGAGTCAAATACCCATCAACCAACCACCATCATCTATGAAGAATTCCATTCCTGCCCCAACTACTTTTTTGGCTAATCCAATCAGTGTTTCATAGACAATACATCTTGACCTATCTATTTGGGCCCTCAAACATAGCATCCACTTCTAATATAGATATGATACAGAGGATAATCCACACCTCCATACCTAAAACTAAACCATCCATACCTTCTGACCATTGCATAACCTATATAGATCCTGATGCTACCAAAGTCTATTTGAGCTCAACCAATTTGATTTTGGAACCTCTTACCATTCCACCCTGATTTGTTCCTACTTTTTAGTAGGAACCCTCTCATTCATACCCTAAAAAATTTAACCAAGTTATAAACAACCCTATCTTTGAGGCCACATCTGTACCTCCATGTAAAACTTTCCCATCATCATTTAGTCGATGCACTTCTCTCCCATCTAACTATACCACCATTCATTCCAACCCACTCTACAAAGCACAAGCTAACATTGCTTCATAGATACCATCAACCATTCCATTCACATCATTTGGGTTTGTTGATTCAACCCAACATAACATTCCTCATTTAGTTGTGATTCCCTTTGCAACTTACCCCCCACCAACTTCAACTCATGTTACTAACATGCACAACATACCAACCTTTGCCTCCCATACAACCATTCAATGAACATTTGCAATACAATATGCATGGTAACATTCAAACCAATTGCTTATTGGTAATACCAATAAAAACACCCATCCTTTCTCATAAAAATAGTCACAAGTGGTGGATTTCAACCATCAACCCATCCCCACCCCAAAATACCTTTCTCACTCCCAATCCATCTTGGGTATCACGATCACCGATGGTCACTATACCTAACCTTCCATTAAACCACATCAATACCATCACAACTACCCAAAACACCCAAATTTCCCATACTCCACATCATCAACTTTTGCCTCCTCAAGATCAATCATTCCATAATCAATTCCAACAAAACATCCAACATCGTCACATACCCATTGCCATCAACCTATTAGCCAACCAAAATCTGGTTTCATCTCAGCAATTCATCATACAACACACATCACCCACATACACTCATCATGCAAACCAAAGCTTCCAAATATAAGTGGAAGACCCAAAAATTTAATCTTTGCAAAAATAAATTTACAACTTGTTTATGCACACACCTAGTATGATGTACCAAAAACCCACCTTAAGACAACTGGTCAATCACCCGATTCATCCTTTGGTACCATTGCCACCATACCCTACCAATTTTACACTACCAAATTTTGACAAATTTAAATGGGATGGGGACCCTAGAGAGCATATAAGTGCATTTATTCATGCATGTTTTAGGATTCAAGAGAATGATGCATTAATGCTTCAAATATTTCCTCATAAATTTAGGAGGGATGCCTTGGAATGGTATAATAATTTTCCACACCACAATATATATACATTCGAACAACTGGTAGACCAATTTTTAGAGAGGTTCTCCCTAAATTTTAGAAAGAAAACCACATTAACCAACTTGTATAATCTATGACAATTTGAAGAAGAGTCAGTTTATGACTTTGGAAACTGTTGGAGGGTAGTAATTACCAAATTGTGATTCACCCTCCCCATGAAATAACTAATATGAATGTTCACAAGGAGTTGTTTAAAACCTATATCCTTGTTATTACAATTAAAAAAATATAGAATATTCGACAAAGCTCTCGCCCAAGCCCAAGTCATTGAGGAAATCAAGATTCAAGCGGGTAAAATCAAGCCTAAGAAAAATGAATGGCAGAACAAAGGCCAAAACAAAGGAAATTATAATGTCCAAACTAAAATAAACATGGTCAGGTTAACCATGTGGTCTTGAGTCAACCAACGATGTAGACTCAATAATCTCCAGTCCATACTCAATAATCAACATCGCAACAACAACCGTAACAAATGATATATAAAGTGCTTTCAACCCCACAACAATTACAAAACCTAGTGCCAAATCTAGACAATAATCAATGTTAATAGTTCATTCAACAACCTTGCAACTACATGCCATTGCCTGAATCATATGCATCCATATTCTGAAGGTTGTATGATACACACACAATTACCTTACCAGAAGTCAAACCAGAAGATCCAACTAAACCTTGTGGTAAGGGCTACAGGAGTATTCATTTTATCCTTTTCATTGGAAAAATTATTACGATATTAATTTGCTTTACGTTTAAAGACATTGTGCAAGATCTGTTAGACCTGAGGACCATTAATATGGATAACCCCTTGGCATAACAAAACCAAAATATTGGTATTTACCAGACACCACTTCCTCATCATGAGGAGACACAATAGGCAATGGGGGATCAAATGATATAACTCCCCCTAACCAAGTATGTTAGAAATAGAGCTTATTCCATCATTTGGGTTATGTAAATGTATCTTCCAAGGTACATACATAGGATAATAGATTAATTTAGGGGAAAGTTATCTAGTTACTTCATACAATGTAAAAATGCACAAGTTTCAATGTGCAAGCTCTATATGTGCAAGTTGTCCTTTGTGCAGCTAGGTAGAGTGTTGACCAAGTAACCTATCTTCCTATATAATAAATACCCCATTTTTAGATAGATATGATAAGGGGGACATATATAGATAGAGATGCTTATAGCATAGTCGTAGGTAGTAGTACAATGTTGTGTATATCACCATATATTGGTGATGGGTGCAATGTAGTTCAGTAGCTTTATTAATGGAGTGTTCAATTTATCCATCGCCATGTTGTATTCATTTATATTATTTATATTCATAATATACTTTAGTCATCTTGCAGATTTACTTTCTTTTATATTATTCTACATCTTGTGATTGCTATCTCCCATTGCTCGTTACACCAAAAGCTAGCAGTGGTATCAAAGCAATGGTAGATCTAACCTGCGTAGATCAATAGAGAAATTACCATTATCATTTGGTCTAAGTTTTTTGACAACCTGATGTGCTGCTTTGGACCAACCACTATAAAAAAATATTAGAAGATTCTTGGTAGTAGAATTAGGGAGAGTCACAAAGTTAGGACTGAAATAAATCTCAGCTCCAGAAATACTGAGATTACATTTGACTGGAGTCTTTCCACATAGTTGCAAAAAATACTTGTGAAGACTAGGACTTAACATTAAATCCACTAGATTAAAAAATCATCTAGTGAAGATCATTCATGATATTTGAATTCTATTAATTATTGCCTAAAGTTTATTTTATTTCAAAAAAATAATTCTCAGAGGATTCAGACTCCTACAACAGAAAGCTAGAATACTCCAACTTCGTTCCTCAAAGGTTGACGTGCCTTCATAGTACAGAGATTAGTTCCTTGTGCAAGAGTAGAATATTGTGAAAGAAGACTTCTAGTGAAAAGTCATGGTGAAATCAGGAGACTAAATATCTCCATTATTGGATTGAAGAACTTCATAGTTGAAGAATAGGCCATAGAAGCCTTGATACAAAAAGGCCATAGAAACCTTGAAGAAAAGGCCATAGAAACCTTTAAAAAGAATCCATAGAAGTCTTGATGCTAAAAATGTCATTGAAGCCTTGATACTAAAAAATGCCATAGAAGCCTTGATTCTAAAAAGGCCATAGAAGCCTTGATCTTGAAAAAGGCCATAGAAGCCTTGGTACTGAAAAAGGACATAGAAGCCTTGATACTAAAAAAGGCCACAAAAGCCTTGATCTTGAAGAAGAATTTGAAGAGAATATCTGATTCAAAAGTAGATTAAATATTTTTGTACTAATACTTTATTTGCAAGGAAAGAATATTTAGTGAGTTGGGAAACTTCCTACAAAAAAGTTAGGAAGAGTATCTTCTTTAGATTCAATTCAGCACCTGAAGCAAAATCGAAGAGATCAGGAGAAGATATCATTGAAGAACTTCTAGTCTTGGAAGAATAAGAAGAATATGATGATGAACTAGGCAAGTCCTACTCAAATCCAGAAGTAGCGGAATCAGATATCCAGAAGATCTTACCACCAATACTTCTAGGGGCATAAAGTTGAAGAGAAGAACTCAAGGAAGACCATCAGAAGCTGCAAGATCAAATACCTTGGGAAGGTCTCATCAAGCATCCAAAAAATGCAAGAAGAGCCTTACTGAAGAAATTCTCAAATGAGAACTCATTGAAGAAATTCACTACCAAGGAGAAGCCTCTGATAGTGAAGGACTTGAGGACAATTATCGCCATCCGAAAACAAGCCCAAGAGAAAAATAATTTATCAAGGAGTTCCAAATCCATGAAGAAGAATTTGGCAAGGAGTAGCAAATCCCAAAAGATCTGCTTGAAGTTAGAATTTGACAAGAAGACTTGAAGATAGAAGAAGCTCACCAAATCTTAGAGAATTGAAGATTGCCTCTCACAGCAATAAGGTACTGCTTCAGAGACAAAGAATTCTCCAAATATATAGCAGAAGGAGACCATAAGAGGAGAATAAGCCACAAAATCCTAGGCTCATGAAATAAAGTTTGAGATCATAAATGGTGAATAAGTATCTATTCAGGACAATATATAAAGAGTTGCAAGATCCTACTCAAAGCAGCAACTTGGTGACCCTAGACACCAAGATCTAAATCCTCTACAAAAGCAGTAAAAGAGCTATAGAAACTTTCAAAAGGTAAGAAAATTTTGGTTCAAGTAGATTAATTCATTGGATTACTTATCAGATTATTAAAGCACCTTAAAGGATACCTTCATATAGGCATGCATTCAGGTAGGGATAATCGTCAAAAGCTAGTCACTTTGAGCCCTAGATTGATAGCCTAGTAGCTATCATAAAATCTCGAGGCTGAGACAAGTGACTAGGTTGATGGAAATATTTTCTCTTTGTTTGTTTCATATGTTTGATTATCTTTTACTTCATGACTATCTACATTGATCAATTGAGAAATGGAAAAAGCATGCGTAATTTGGTTTTTTATGAAAAACCCATTGCTTTGCTTAGAACCATTCAAGAGAATAGCTTGATGTTAGTAATGGATAAGAAAACATTTTATTTTAAATGATGATAGAATTTCATTTATAAATAAAGGTTTGATTTATTTTAAATGATGATAGAATTTCATTTATAAATAAAGGTTTGATTTATTTTAAATGATGATAGAATTTCATTTATAAATAAAGGTTTATTTTATTTTAATAATAGAAACTCATTTGAAATAATGGATGTTTTAATTAAAATGGTAATAGAATTCCATTAAAAAAAAAGAAACTATAAATATTAGATAATGGAAATCTTATTTAAATGAAAATATAGTTTTTTCATAATTATGAAGTTACATAGTAGGCTTGCGAGATTAGATTGGGAAGATTACCCTTTCAAAAGATCTGATTGAGCTGGAAAAGAGAAGCTTCATCACCGACCTTGGGAAGGTTGCGTAAATGGTAAGGTTTTGAGGAGAGATTGATTAAAAATATAGTTTACCTCGTTTTGACCATCAAAAATAGAGTCAAAGAGTAATGGTAGAGGGTGGTAAGAAGTTATGGGATTATGATGGCAGTCATAAAGTAGGAGGTTTGACTCCATAATGGAAAGAATGATGAAAAGGGCAAGGACATCAGAATTAAGATGAACAAGTGAAAAATAATTGCAGGAAATGGATTAAAAACTCAGAGAGCACATATGGGATTCGAATCAACAAGTTGGGAGTAAGCCAGATGAAGGAGCTCATTTCTCATCATGTGGTTAAATATTTTATGTTGGTAACTGAGTTGGCATGGACCTCTAATGTTTAAATGTATTTCATTATTTTTTTATGTTATCACCACTACTCGTAGATGAGTAGGTTATATTTCCTGTGTTTGGAATGACGTGGCCTACTTCGTTAGGGCTCGCTGAGGAAGCCAATCCCTTTTTTTTTATGCTTTCTAGATGTTGGGAAGTGGTCGTAATCTTGAATGGCTGGTAGCTTGGGAACTTCTATTTTTGTGCTAGCTTGCTATTTGTTGATTGTAGAATATTAGGTGTAAAGCACACAACTCATTGTCGTGGTAAGTACCCATGACAGACCCTACTCATAGGCATTAGGTGTATTATTGCCTAAATGTAAGTTTACCTTAAATTTACCTCTATCATCGAGGCTTAACCCAAACTATTTGACCTACGTGAGTATGGATTTTGCCTATCCAAGTCTTCATAGGATAAACACCTATCTCCCTAGAATTACCAAGGAAGAAACTTTCCACAGTTAATAGGTTTACTAGGGGTACCGCATGTGCCACTATGGTTGCAGTGCCCCTTTTTGGGATTTATCCTCCTATCAACTCTAATGTGATAGCCATCCTACTTGGTTCATAGGGATCACAACTATCCTTACGCCATTTGGAGGTCCATTTTGAGTTTAGAATATGATATCAATATTGCTATGTGCTTATGATGGATTTGGCACTGTATTTTAATTAATAAGCTATTTCAGCGTAGAAATTAGTCATTTACCCGAGTAACCCTTGTGACAACCTCTTTGGATGGTTAATTAGATAATGAGAAAAAAATGGTTTTATTCATTTAAGAAACTACATTGGTATATGTTAGTTTATGGAATGAAAGAGAACTATATTATTTTTAAATTGAAGTAGTAAGCTTTAATTTAGTAAATAAATGAAAGGATTATTTTATAGATTAAAGTAATGGGACTTTGGTTTATAAAATGAAAAGAAATGATTTATTTTTAAATTGAAGTAGTAAGCTTTAATTTAGTAAATAAATGAAAGGAATTTTTTATAGATTAAGGGTATAGAAATTTGATCTATTAAAAAAGACAAATCTGATTAAAGTAAAGATCATGATCTAAGATATGCATGTTGAATGACTCTCTAATGGTATTTGAGAGGGGAAAACAAAAGTAATGATTCTTTTGTGATATTAACTATGCATTAGATGGTTAGAGACTTGATTAAATTTGTATAGTTACAATTTGGTAAAGTAAATGTTAGATGCATTAGAGGCATGTCTATCTTGAACCATGAGTGCCCTAATCTCCTACTATCCTCAAATGATCGATGGAAAGATCAGAAGGATCAAAGGGGCAGATGGACCAATGCATCAATTTGTTTTCTACTTACCATTTATTTACTTATGCTCAAATAGACTAGATTTGTAAGGAGATATCCCTAATTTATCATGATGTATTACTTATTCTTTAAAAATATGAGGTTTTACCATACTATGATGTATGTAATAGTTGAGGAATGATGAAGATTATACCTTCTAGTTTATGTCTGAGTTATTTATATTTTTATATTCTCTTTCAATCAATGTTATCTCCTTTTTTATTGTTGCTTCTTTGTAGCATCTTTGATTACTTTTTGTTAGATTTAGTATCTAGAATTATTCTTGCTTTCTTCTAATTAAAAAACTAATAAGTAATAAGTTCTAGGGTAAACTTAGAGAGTGACCTAAGGGATTGAGATCCCTTAGCGTGAACATAGGAAGACCTAAGGGATTAAGACCCCTTAGGAAGAAAAGAAACTAAGTTTGGGGGAAGTCTACATCTGAGTTAAGATAGCTCATCGTGGAGACAATATGGATATTTTAACTCATAATACTCGTAGTATACATATTATATTAGCTTTTGTATGGTATGGTGATGTGTGTATACCTTTGAATACATGAAGGTGATAAGTCTAGCTCATCAAGGATGATAAGATAGATAGGCTTATTTACGATAACACATGACACGCCTACACATATGGACTTGTGTGAGGGTATGTCATGAGATGTAGCTTTAAAGAGAACTTAGAGGATTTAAACAATAGATAAATATTAGATTGGTTAGGGGTTTTATTTTTTGTGTGTTTTTTTTTTGTTTGTTTTTGAGTCATTACAATAAGTTTCTACATTTCCATTTGGTATTGCAATATTTTGTTCTTCATGAATTACTGTTTTATTGTAATATTTATGTGGATGTACTTATTTTAATTAGAATATTCTTAAAATTTATAAATTGCCAACTTCACTATCATATAATTCCTTGTCATTGCATAACTCACTATCATGTAACTTCTCATTATCATGTAACTCACCATCATTTAACTTGTCACTATCATGTAACTTTCCATCATTACATAACTTGTTGTCATCACATAACACCTCACCATTGTCACGTAACTCCTATGAGTACATTATATGACTAGGAGTCCTTTGTTCTTGTTGTTGTACTATCCTTTGACTTCTCCTAGGTTCTTCACCTATTCTTATACTCCACCTTCTACAACCATGCCTCCCATATCCTCTTGTCAGGTTGTATGTCATCCACTTCCTTGCTTCTTCAACTGTCTATTCCAAATTTCTATCTGGTTACTAGTTCAACATTAGGTGACAACAAACTAAATATAGCACAATAGTGGTATTCCCTGATTGAAAAAATATAGAAGAATAAATGGTAGAAAATATTGGTGTAGGATCCTATATTTTAGAGGGTATTTTTTTAGAAGTTTCATGATTAGGTGTCAATATTTTCTAGGATGCCTAATATGGGTGTTATGAAGTTGTGTGTCAATTTGCATGTCAATCTGAGTTTTTTTTGTGAATTACTAAAAATGGAAATTTTTGATGAAACAATAATTTGCTAAAAATAGTAATTACTAAAATGGTAATTTTTGATGAAAATATAATTTTCCGAAAATAGTAATTACAAAAAAATGGTAATTTTTGACGAAAAAATAGTTTATCAAAAATAGTAATTACTAAAAATGATAATTTGTGACAAAAAAATAAATTTTTAATAATATTAATTTTTTTATTTTTAGGGTTTCTTTGGAGATATATATTCCCTTGGTATTGCATTGTAAAAGAGGAGGTGAATCAAGAATAAAAAATAAAATATTTACTGTTTTATTTCCATGTATTGCAGTTTTTATTTGATTGGGGGTTTTATCGGTTATTTCTATTTATCACGGTTTTTATGTGAATGAAGAGTTTTACCGATTATTTCTATTTATCATAGTTTTTATGTGAATGGAGGGTTTTACTGGTTTATTTCTATTTATAGCAAGTTTTATGCGATGGGAGGCAGTTGATATGACCTCTTGCAACTAAAATTACATCATTTGGTATCAGAGCAAGTTGGATCTTGTTGGGGAAGAGAAGGTAATCTTGTCGATTACATTTAATTTGCTATTATTATTTTTCTATCTGGAATAACATAGAAAAATTACCATGAATAGAGGAAGAGGAGGTTATGCCCAGGTTAACAGGCTTATGTAGAAGTTGTAGGTACAAGTTGTTCATTTGACTAGAATGATGGCCCATATGAGGGAAAGACATCCAATGGATTTTGCAGATCTAGATTCTGATAATGAGACTATGGAAGAAGACAACAAATCATAGGTTCATGTAGAGGAAAAACTGGAGGGGAAGCCAAAGGAGCATCATTTCGAGGATAGGCTAATTAGGACCTTGGAAGAAAATAGATATCGGATCAAAGTTTATGTCCTTAAGTATGCAGGAGGGTTGAAACCAGAATATTTGATTGATTGGGTGAATAACATGGAGAAGTTCTTTGCATGGAGAGAACTTTAAGAGGAAAGTAAAGTAAAGCTTGCATTTATAAAGTTGAAAGGGTATGTGTTGATTTAGTGGGATCATCTATAGAAGGAGAGGTAAAGAAAATAAAAGGAAAATATTAGGGTTTGGTAAAAAATGGAAAAAAAGTTGAAGGAGAAATTCTTGCCTAAATATTATGCCCAATTATTGTTTTGTAGATTACAAAACCACAGAAAAAAGGGATCAAAGCATTGAGGACTACACCAAAAAATTATACAAGTTAGCAATCCAAGTGGAGCTTCAAGAGTTATAAGAATATAAGACTACTAGGTATATGAATGGATTAAGTTATGCCATACAAGATGAGTTGAGTATGCTTCAGATCCATAGTGTAGAATATGCATATCAGTTTGCATTAAAATTGAAAGAGAAACATAAGAGGAGTAATTTTAGAAGAGAAGTGAGGAAAGGACCATCGTCACCTCTAGTTAGTGGGCATGGTGGATTTAATCCCTCAAAGGGAGAATCTTCTAATATAGAAAAACAAGAATATTCTAGGCAAGGTCATAGTAACCATGAAAGCAGTAAAGGATTTCAAAGAGGAAGAAACTATAGTGGAGGAAAAATTTGGGATGGTCCACAAAGATAATATACTCGTTATAGATGTGGTGAGGAGGGGCATAGAGCTTTTGAGTGTCCACACTATCTTGCATAAGAAATAAAACAAGAAGAAAAAGCTAGAACCAATTTGGTTGAGGCAAAAGAGTACACTAAGACAAAAGTTGCTATAGACTTGGGATAAAATATTATGGTAAAGAGGATGATGATTGTTCCAAGGAAGGAGAAAGTACAAGATAATGATGGTGGTGATACCTGGTTGCATATGAATATCTTTCATACTAGGTGCACATCTAGAGGAAATGTATGTAAGATAATTATTGATAGTGGTAATTGTGAAAATATGCTTTCAAATGAAATGGTTGATAAACTTAAAGTATGAGAACCTGTATTCCTATCACATATTGTGGTTCAAGAAAGATAACGAGATAATTGTAGATAAGAGTTGTCTGGTTAAGCTTTCAATTGGAAATACCTAGAAGGATGAAGTGTGGTGTGATGTAATTTTGATGGATGCATGTCACTTATTGTTAGGGAGGCCTTGGCAATATGATAGGAAGGCTACCCATGATGGGATAAGGAATACTTACACATTATGGAAGGATGGAGTAAAATTGGTCTTGTTACCGTATAAGAAAGAAGGGCAGAGTAAAAACCTATTGACAACTAAGAAATTTATCACATGGATGAATGAAGTTGATTTTTATTGTGTTGATAGCACAAAAGGTGGATGTTGTCAATGTTACTATACCATTCGTAATAGCAGAGTTGCTAAAAGAATATGTAGATGGACTACCCCCAAAAAAGGATATTTAACATCATATTGATCTAATCCCAGATTTGAATAGTTGGAAAAAATATTGATAGCAAAAAGTTGCAAGAGTTTGATCAAAAAACTCACAAGAGCAGAGTTCTTTCCAATGAGAGGAGAATGATGCAGGAGCCTATCTTTTAGAGGGTTTTTTTTAGAAGTTTTAAAATAATTTTTTAAGCATGATTAGGTGTCAAGATTTTATAGGATGCTTAATATGGGCATTATGAATTTGTGTTTCAATTTGCGTGTCAATCCAAGTTTTTTTGTAAATTACTAAAAATGGTAATTTTTGATGAAACAATAATTTGCCGAAAATATTAATTACTAAAAATGACAATTGATGAAAAAATAATTTTTTGAAAATAGTAGTTACAAAAAAATGGTATTTTTTGACAAAAAATAATTTACCAAAAATAGTAATTACTAAAAATGGCAATTTTTGACAAAAAAAATCAATTTGCCAAAAATAGTAATTTTATTTTTTATTTTTAGGGTTTTGTTTTAGGGTTTCTTTGGGGATATATATTCCCTTGGTATTGCATTGTAAAATAGGAGGTGAATCAGGAATGAGACAAATAAAATATTTATTGGTTTATTTACATGTATTGTAGTTTTTATGTGATTGGGGGTTTTACCAGTTATTTCTATTTATCACAGTTTTTATGTGAATGAAGAGTTTTACTAGTTTATTTCTATTTATCACAAGTTTATGTGATGTGAGGCATTTGATATAACCTCTTGCAACTGGATTTACATTAATTAGCAATAAAGAATATTTAACATATATCAAAAAGAAATATTTAGAATTAAAGTGGAATAGAACTGAATAATTTGAAAATTAGAATTTTGACTGTTCCAAAACTTAGAATTTTGAATTAAGGAAGATAAAAAAGAATGTAATTAAAAAATAATAGAGTAAAAAAACTAGAACACAAGAATATATAAGAAAAATAACAAAATATTTTTATTGTTTAGAAAATAGACAACAACACAAGCAATATTTAAGAAGAGATGTGAGGCTATAACATTGCATCCATTACTCTTCTCTTTATAATCAAGGGTGCATCCCTTTTTATAAAATATTTTTGGTGTGTTGGAAATCTATTGTATTTAATATGGAAGGCCATCCACATGGAAATGTGGTGGTTCACCTTCCATATAAGTTAGAATATCACCCATATGAAAATGTGGTGATTCACCTTCTATGAGTTACAAAGTTCATTTGACTAAAAATTACATATATATGACTTGTCCTTTTATGTTTTATCTTCTACTAAAGTGTCAACATGGCTAAAGATGCATTTTGGTTGCAAAAATCTAAAAATAAAATATTACTATTTCTAGTAAGTATTTTGTTCTACATTTTTTAGGGCCTTTGGAGCATTTTTCATAAATGTATTGGCAATTTATCTATGATAGAATTACCTACTGAAATTATTATTATCTTTGATCTTTTGAATGCTTTTTGAATGGATCAAAATGGAGTCTCTAGCATAAAGTTATGCCCTAATAGTGTGGTTAGGATAAAAAAATAGATTTTCAAGCATTTTTTGGCCATAAAGCCATGCTCCAAAAAGGTCACATGCCAAGATCATTTGTCCTTATTGAAAATAAATAGTCCTCATTGCATTAATTTTTAAAAATTTGGTATACCAATTATTTTGTTATCTAGTTTTTAGTGAGTCATTCCCCTTGGTGATCAAGTTATCCTAAATTGACCATATTGTACATCTAAATAGACTATTTTTTGTTGGTCTTAATCCATGTGTCCATAATTTGATTCTTCTTCACTAGTGCAAAACTATCTTGATTAAGTTCTTCAATTTTCAACTATTTTGATACTATGGAAATTTACAATAGAGGTGGATGATAGAGCCTAAGAAGTTTAACATTGATGATTGGATGCAAACCAAGATAAGATGAAATATTTAACTCAAAGGGATTTTATTCCACTATCGTAGTGATGGTTTATGGTCTAGATTACAGAGGTCTAATCTTCATATGGGATCCTACAAACATCTCTTTCTAAAGAGGTGACTATATCTTATCTCCAACCTTGAATTGATGTGGGACCTGATGTTGGTCATGTCATTAATTGTATTTCTAATTTTTCTTTTCCAAAAGGTCATGGACCTATTGATATATGTGTTGAACCTATTCTACAAACCATTTTATATTTTCTACTTCTTTTTTTCCATGAGGTGAGTACTCCATGAGTTGTACAAGAAGAGCTACATCAGTAGGTCTAAAAGGTTGGAACCCAAAATAAACATGAAATAGACTGTGCTTGGTGTATTTATATAGATATTGATCATATCCAAGTTGAATTTAGGGAAGGCTCCCATCCCATGTGTGTAGATGCTTGGAATTATACATTCAAAGAAGGTGTATAATCAATCAACTCATAACTTTTATTCGATCATCATTCTAAGGAAGGAATTCTATGGACATTGTCAACTTGTGTCCATCATGCTCCATAGGTGGACCAAAATATGCTCAAATATTTTTTGTTGCTATTAAATAAAATGGAATTTGGAAATCCAAAGTTGAGTGACATGTGACAAAAATAGAGCTTAATAGTCTCCTAAGTTGAAATGGATTTCTTACAAGAAATCATGATAGGTATTTTTAAAAAATTATTAGTTAATATAAGGCCATAATAATTACCATGTGGATAAACTTGAGAGTAAATCCATTGAGATAGATTCCTAAGGCTTGGATGGCATTATTAATGGTGTATAAAAATCCTTTCTTCTTATTGGTTGATTTGGAAATAACATAGGGGGTATATGTTCTCTTGACACCATTCCTTATTTTGGGAAATAGAAGTACTTTTTTGCTAGCTATTATGCAAATATGTCCCATGTGATACAATAGGTTTATCTTGTAAATAAAAATTAGAAGCATGCTTACCCACATGATGACCTTGGTATGCATTTAAAAAATAAAAATCTACTTCATACAAGGTGGACTATTTAGAAGTATCATACCCATAAGAATTAAGAATAGTAGTGAGTGCTATGATTGGAGGTCAACTCAAGCAATTTATATTTGAATTAGTACTCCCTTTCTTATGCTTTATGATCAAATAAAATTATTGTAGATATGTGGCCCACTTTTGACATCTTTCATTCCTTTGCTTAATTTGCATCTGAATGAACTCCAAAGGATTATAATATATTTGGATGAAGTATTGCTTGCCTAAGATGCAGTGCTTCCATTGTTTACATGCTTGGAAAATGGCATAGAGCTCTTTGTCATATGTGGGGCATTTTCAAACTATTTCATTGAATGTTTCATTATTATAGGAAATTATATTCCCATGCTTTAAGAGGATAGAACCAAATACATACTCAAATGCATCAATCATTACCTCAAAATATTTATGCAAATTAGGTAGTGAAAGTGTAGGAGATAAACACAATTGGTCCTTCAACCTCTCAAATACCCTTTGTTGTGTATCTCCCCAATGGAATTTAGATTTGGTGCCACCTTTGGTCACATGTATAGTGGCCAAGTAATGTATGAGAACCTTAATATGAATCTTCGATAGAAATGGGAAAGAACCAAAAATTTGTGAAGCTCTATTAGAGTCTTTGGGGTAGGAAAATATTTAATTACCTAAATCTTCTTAGGATCAACATGGACTCCCTCTTTATCAATTATATAACCAATTTATTGATTTTTTAATGCCAAATAAACACTTCTCCAAATTAATAGATAACTTGTGTCTTTGAAGTGTATGAAGTACCTATTGAACATGTTGCAAACGTTCCTCCCATATATTACTATAGATAAGAATATCATCTAAGTAGAATACCATAAATGAGTTGGTGTAGGGATGCAAGATACCATAAATCATCCTCGTGAATGTGATAGGTGCATTGATTAACTCAAAAGGTATAATCAATAACTAAAATAAATCCTCCTTGTATTTGAATTCAATATTCTATACATCAATAGGATATATGGGTATCTAATGATAGCCACATTTAAGATCAATATTGGTGAACTTTACACAATGGAGTTGGTCTAGCAACTCATCTATTAAAGGGAGTGGATAATGATTCTTCATAGTGATTTTATTTAAATCTATGTAGTCAATAAAGAGTCTTCATATTCAATATCTCTTTGGATCCAAGATAATTGGACTACCACATGGTGAAGCACTTGGTATGATGTACCTATTTTGGATCAATTCTTGGATTTACCTCCTAATTCCATCATTTTCAAGGATTTATCTATGATAAATAGGCACATTAGGGAATGGATAACTAGGAACTAAATCAATGGAATGCTTTACCTCATAATGAAGTGGAACCCCAGTTGGTAACTTGAATCAATCATCATATTTTGCTATATCTACTCCATTTTATTCTTTTGTGCAAGGTCTGCAATTGATGTAGTATTCATCCTTCTTCTACTTGATGGACTGATTATCAACATAATTAATTTTATTATTTTGGCTATCATATTTGTTCATTTTTTAGTAGTGATTAAGGATATAGAGGTAGAATGAGATACCTCTAGTATCCTAAAGCACTAAAGTTTAACAATGATGATGACACTTTGAGGTATAGACTCATATACACCAAACAGTTTGTTCAAAATAACACACAAATATCCAAGGGTGCAATATCACATAAAAATCATATTTTAAAGGATTTATTGCATAAGGGAGGATACATGATTGAGTGACATGAATTATCTCCCTTTTTGTAACCATACAACATTATATGGTTGTGCGTGTTGTGTGATAAGCATATTCAAATCCCTTAAAATTTGAGCAAAAGTTAAATTATTTTAATTCCATTATCAATAGTGAAATATAATGTCTTACCCTTGAACTACATTTATGAGTGAAATAGACATTCCTCCTCTTATGAATCCTTTGGTGCAATATGTGTCGTGGTAATGGCCCCATTCTATTTGGATTCCATGATTTGCTTCTTTCTATCCTAAGTATATGGCTATGGAGTCAATGGTGTAGTGGATGTAGAGGGTTGTGTCTTATCAAAAAATTAATAATTTTCTTGACACTTCTCCCTAAAATGTGGGTTGCCTTTGTGATAATCATACCATTTTCCAATCTTGGCCTTTGAGGGGTTCTTTTCTTAGGAGTCTTTTTTGCTTCCAGTTATGATTTTAGGGTTAACCCCCTTTATATTGATTCTTTGAAGACTCACTATTGCCTTTATTTAGTTGGTACTTCATGTTATAGTTTTTGTTATTTGCTTCTCCTTTTCTATATTTGATTTTATGATTCTACTCCAATTTGAACACAAGTTCGTATTCCTCTCCCAATATGTTGGGTTCAAAGAGGTCCATGTCGTCTTCAATTTACCATTATAGCCCACTATGGTACTTGAGGATTTTATGCTTTGTAGTATCTTAAATACCCACTTTTACTACCATAAAATGAAAATCATATCCAAAAACCAAAAATTGATAGGGAATCAAGTGAGGTTGCCCCTTAAGGGGCCTGACAAATGGTATGGTGCTTTAACGATCAATACATTTAAAGGTTGAATGAGAATGGAATACTGGAGGCTGAAGGAGTGTGGAAGGTTGAATGATGATTTGATCTTTGGAGTGTCAAGGCTGAAGGAGAGTGGAATACTGGGTTTGCTAAAGAAGCTATAGTGGAAGGCTAGGATGGTAGGTGGAAATCTAGGTTGGCTGAAGGAACATGGAAGGCTGATAAGGCTAAAGGAGCATGGAAGGCTTGTTTGAGATCAAATCAGTTGAGGAAACCACAACAATAGGTTGGGTTGTTAAGTGTAGTGCATCAACTGATCGGGTTGTTGTATGGAAGGTTGGGTTAACAAAAACCTCTATTTTTATCTTTGGTGTGTCAATGGGTTTGGAACCCATAGGTATTGGGGTGGTTTTTACCCCTTCTTTACAACAAAAAAATGTGGGAAGGATTAGGGTTTTTTAAAAACATCTCATAGTTTAGGAGCCATATCTTTGTGAAAAGTTACCTGATTCAACTGATTCTTGGACCAACTTGTGTGGAGTTTTAATAGCTTTAAAATAAATGGTCATATGCAAGAATCTCAACAACATTGATGGAGATTCGAACTTGTGAATTCAACCATTCAAAATAAGGGAAGTGATGATTTTTCAAGTCACGAAAAACTGCAAATATTTGTCAGCTAGTGTTTGAATGTTGGGAAGAGCAATGAAGGACTAGGAGTTAAGTGAGAAAGAAAACTAGAAATATAGATTTGGTAAAGTGGAATATGATAGTGTGATATTTTAGAAATATTACTCTACTAATAGATAGTTGATGCAGGAGCATCCGACGATAACAAAAAAATCTTGTGTCAGAAAAAACTTTTCTAAGTATTTTGCAATTGAGGAAAGCAAGGCAAAAGGCAAGGCAGAGGTCCGTCGCGATATCGCGACACCATTTGGAGTGCAAAGTGAAGTGGCAGTTTTGTCGTGATATCATGACGTCACGATATCGTGACACCATTTGGAGTGCAGAGTGAAGCGATAGTTTTGTCGCGATATCACGACGTCACGATATCGCGACACCATTTGGAGTGCAGAGTGAAGCGGCAGTTTTATCGTGATATCGCGACGTCGCGATATCACAACACCATTTGGAGGCAAAGGTTGAGGGAGGGGGTCACGAAATCATGACCCCGAAAGCGGCGGCAAGTCAAAGGCAGGTGGGGGTCGCAAAATCATGACATGTCATGATTTTGTGACATGTCGTGAAATTGCGACCCTGGAGAGCGGCGACAAGTCAAAGGCAGGTGGGGGTCACGAAATCATGACATGTCATGATTTTGTGACATGTCACAAAATCGTGACCCTAGAGAGCGACGACAAGTCAAAGGCGGGTGGGGGTCACGAAATCGTGACATGTCACGATTTCGCGACATGTCACGAAATCGTGACCCTGGAGAGCGACGGCAAGTCAAAGGCAGGTGGGGGTCACGAAATCGTGACCCCGAAAGCGTTTCGACAGGGGAAGGCACTTTTGGTCATGATATCATGAAATGTCATGATTTCGTGACCTGTCGTGATATCGCGGCCAATAAGAAGATAGGGCAAAGTTTAAAAGCGGACGGCCAGGCAAGGCCAAAATTGACACGTGGACAGCCACATGTATTAAGACAGTTGTGAGGGGCATGTGTATTGAATATTGTGCATCAAGAAGAAGGTAAAGCCGAATTAAACATGTGGTCAGCTACGTATATAAAAAAAAAGATGAAGGCCACGTATCTTAAAATGAAGATGACAGCCACGTGTGTTAAATAGGAATAACCATCGTAGGAACGTATTCTGACAAAGTGACAGTTGCAGACCATAGACAGTATGGGATGAGACAGCAGTGCAGATCGGGCAGTTGCCCATTTATGGCAGACAAAATTTGAAATCTCGACCGGGGGGAAAACGAATTTGAAATTTTGTTAGGTGGGGGCATTAATTGCCTAGAGGGTTGAGGCCTTGATAAAAACTTAGATTTTTGTATTAGTCGGGGGGTGGACTAGAGAACGGGGAGAAGTAGTACAGTTAGAGAGACCGAAGTCGAGCTTGGTCATTGTAAAGCCTGCGGGCTGATTTATCTTGATGTGTGTATAATTTTTTGAAGATTTTAATGAAAAGCATGAATATTTTGACTGTGTGAATCTCCCGGTCCTCGTTAGTGGTATCAGAGCCGAAAGTTCCTGAGTGTGTGATAGATCGCCGAATGTGAGGCAGTCACACCAGGATCTGTGGGAAGGCTCGTGAGAAAGTGGGAAGATGCCTCCGAGAAGAAACCTCGTTGGTGGGAGAGGCATGGTAGCAGCAGATTTCCAAGCTTTGCAGCGGCAAGTTCAGGCCCTGCAAGAAGAACTGCGCAGAGGATACGAACCAAGAAGAGATGTAGACAGTGAAGATGAAGTAGATGAAGAAGAAAACTAGTTTGAAGAAGAAGAAGAAGAAGCTATGGATCCGGCACAAGCCAGACTGTACAAAGCCATATCCCAGATCGGGAAGAGGTCGAAGATAGAAGTTTCCATGTATTCCGGGAACTTGAATCCGGAGGAATTGATTGATTGGATAAATGACCTGGAAGAATACTTCGAGTATGAAGAAGTTGAAGATCCCGAGCGGGTCAGATTTGCCAAAACAAAATTAAAAGGTCATGCCAGCATATGGTGGAAGGGAGTACAGCTGGAACAGAATAGAAGAGGAAAAGAACAGATAACCAGATGGGTCAGAATGGTTGAAAAATTAAAGAGAGTTTATTTCGGCAGATTATGAGTTGGATCTGCTAAGAAAAATACAGGGTTTGAGACAGCTAAATAAAACTGTCTAAGAATATACGAAGGAATTTTATAAAATCTCCATCAGAACCGGCCATTTAGAATCAAGCAAAGAAAAGGTGGCCCGTTATATTAATGGGTTGAGACCCAGTTTCCAGGAAGAGTTGAGCTTAGTGCGGGTGAGCACCATTGAAGATGCTTACTAGTTTGCACTGAAGGTTGAAGAAAAACTGAACAGAAGGTTTGAGAGCAAGCAAAAAGGAAGAGGTCCTGGAGGAAATACCGGTGGAAGAAAAGAGGAAGGAAAGGAAGAGAAGAAAGAAGAGGTTAGCAACAGCCGGAATCAGAAAGAAGATGAAGAACCCAAACCACAAGTTCAGAACAATGGCTACCCAAGAGGAAGAGGTAGATCTGGACGCGGGTATGGAAGAGGAGTGTTTTGGGGAACATGTTTCCACTGTGGAGAAGAGGGGCATCGGGCATATGAGTGTCCCCAGCACCCCGAGAGAGTGAACAAGAAACAAGTGGGTCCTGCCAGAGTTGTTGTGGCAGTGAAGATGCTGACTCAAAGCATTCTGTAGAAGCTGAGAAAGGAGAAGCTATGATCGTAAGGAGGGCCATGTTGATTGATGAAGACAAACCTGAGCAGAGGAGAATCCTGTTCCGCACACGGTGCAAAAGTGCAGGCAAAGTCTGTAATGTTATTATAGACAATGGGAGTATAGATAACTTAGTTTTTGAGGAGATGGTTGCTAAGTTACAGTTGGAGAGAAGGAGACACCCGCATCCATACCGGATTGCGTGGTTGCAGAAGGACCATAGAGCATGGGTCCGTGAACAGTGCTTAGTCACATTCCAGATTGGGAGATACCGAGGTCCTATGTGATGTTTTCCCCATGGATGCTTGCCATTTTTTGTTAGGGAGGCCATGGCAGTTTGATCAGAGTGCAGTGCATGATGGTCATGCAAATACGCACTCCTTGATGAAAGATGGAGTGCGGCACAAGCTGAAGCCCTTATAGACAGTGGATGAGAAGGTGTGCAGCAATGCCAGAATTTGTCTGGTAGAGGGCAAATTTTTTTTTTGCCAGGAGACGGGATTTGAGCAGGTTGCAGAGGCAGATGAATGTCGGGAGGTGTTGCCGAAGGCGGTGACCGGATAGCACCGAAGTGAAGATCACTTCTCTATTTACCCCGGGTGTCTGATGCAGGAGCATCCGACGGTAACAGAAAAATCTTGCATCAGACAAAACTTTTCTAAGTATTTTGCAATTGAGGAAAGCAAGGCAAAAGGCAAGGCAGAGGTCCGTCGCGATATCGCGACACCATTTGGAGTGTAGAGTGAAGCGGTAGTTTTGTCGTGATATCGTGACGTCACGATATCGTGACACCATTTGGAGTGCAGAGTGAAGTAGCAATTTTGTCGTGATATCACGACGTCGCGATATCGCGACACCATTTGGAGTGCAGAGTGAAGCGGTAGTTTTGTCATGATATCGCGACGTCACGATATCGCGATGTCGTGATATCGCGACACCATTTGGAGGCAAAGGTTGAGGGAGGGGGTTGCGAAATCGTGACCCCAAAAGCGGCGGCAAGTCAAAGGCAGGTGGGGGTCACAAAATCGTGACATGTCATGATTTCATGACATGTCGTGAAATCACGACCCTGGAGAGCGGCGGCAAGTCAAAGGCAGGTGGGGGTCGCGAAATCGTGACCCTGGAGAGTGATGGCAAGTCAAAGGCAGGTGGGGGTCATGAAATCGCGACCCTGGAGAGTGGCGACAAGTCAAAGGCAGGTGGGGGTCATGAAATCATGACCCCGAAAGCGTTTCGGTAGGGGAAGGCACTTTTGGTCGCGATATCGCGACATGTCACGATTTCGCGACCTGTTGCGATATCGCGGCCAATAAGAAGACAAGGTAAAGTTTAAAAGCGGACGGCCAGGCAAGGCCAAAATTGACATGTGGACAGCCACGTGTATTAAGACAGTTGTGAGGGGCACGTGTATTGAATATTGTGCATCAAGAAGAAGGTAAAGCCGAATTAAACACGCGGTCAGCTACGTGTATCAAAACAAAGATGAAGGCCACGTATCTTAAAATGAAGATGACAGCCGCATGTATTAAATAGGAAAAACCATCGCAGGGACGTATTTTGACAAAGTGACAGTTGCAGACCATAGACAGTATGGGATGAGACAGCAGTGCAGATCGGGCAGTTGCCCATTTATGGCAGACAAAATTTGAAATCTCGGTCGGGGGGAAAATGAATTTGAAATTTTGTTAGGTGGGGGCATTAATTGCCTAGAGGGTTGAGGCCTCGATAAAAACTTGGATTTTTGTATTAGTCGGGGGTGGACCGGAGAACGGGGAGAAGTAGTACAGTTAGAGAGACCGAAGCCGAGCTTGGTCATTGTAAAGCCTGCGGGCTGATTTATCTTGATGTGTGTATAATTTTCCGAAGATTTTAATGAAAAGCATGAATATTTCGACTGTGTGAATCTCCCAGTCCCTATCAATAGTAGAGGTGAATTTTTGGCATTGTGAAGGCTGCTATAGGAAAATGTCAAGAAATATGCTAAATTCTAGAATAATTGTATTCATAAAAAATATTGAAAAGAATTAGAAAATAAAAATCATGAATGCATACATTTTATGTAAAATGATGTAGATTTCTAGCTATAGCATCTCAATTGAGATGAGAAATGTATTTATTTATAAACTCTCAAGCTCTAAAGAAGAGAGTTGTAATTTGTCAAGGGTGGAGGACCCGAGTACAACCCCTTATTATCCAACAAAAAAAATGGAAAACATAAGTAAAAATATTGAATAAATTGATTTATGAAACAACTTCAATAATTACAACAATAGTAGTAGCAATCCAATAATGCAAAATTAATAGTACCCAATGATATCAATAAATTAGATTCAATTTCCAACAAATCCAATATGCAAATATCAAATCTAGATTCAAATAAATGTAACTTCCTTATCCATTTAGAGAGGGCAAAGTCTCTTAACCACTTAGAGAGGGAAAAATATCATATGTGCACTATATGTGATTAAGAATTGAATATGAAAGATGATTTTTTTTAATTTACATGGAGGAATCGATAACCGCCATGAATTTGGATAGGCTATCTGAATTTTATGGCCACCATGGTATTTTGCATTTTTTACCCTATAATATGCCACATAGTTCTTCGTGTAGTCTGTACCTATAACCACCATGCCACAATAATTTTAAACCTTTTACATCGTTGAAAGAACCATGATAGGGACAAGCATTCATTTCGATGAGGCCCAAGATTTGAACTTTGGACCTCCACCCCCCTTACGGGGTTTGATCAAACCAATTGTTCTACACCTCAGGCCTATGAAATATGATCTTAACTATGACCTAAATATTCCTATTTATAAACTAAATTAATCATTACCCCAACCCTAATGCTCAAGGGATGACTATCTAAATGTAGGGCCCATGCTAAATAAAAATAAATATAATCATTGTGGTTATATTGGAGCCATTACCATTGATATTTACCTTGATGCAATTGTTGCTATCACATGTAATGGTATTCGTAGGCTCCCATAGGATAATGTTCTTCCTTGATGGCCTCCATGAAATTATCCCATGTGAACACTACTATATCTTCATTCTCTTTCATAACCCTATTACAGTATACTTACCACCAATTTCAAATAGATATGGAATATTTCAAGAGTGCAAAAGTGATTTTATCTCTATTGATGAATTCACTTATAGAGAAATATGAAGATAACTGATCTAACCAATTTTATAGAGTATCAAAATTAATTTTTCCTTTATAAGTAGGAATATAAAAAAATCACCTACATCTTGAAATGTGTGGAAGTAGTAGAATGATTCTAGAGAAATGAGACATTGTGTAAAGGAGGTTTGAGAACTTGTAGTAGGTTTTCATTGAAGAATTTGAGTAGATCAGTCCATCATATCATTCTTCTATTTCATAAGGGATTTGTTCAACATCTTCTTGAAAGGATCAATTATCACAATATTATCCATTCTACTTCTCTCCTTAGATAATTTGGAATTATAAAGGAGATAATAAAAGGATCTAGCATTTGATACCCAAAATTTTAATATCCTAATCTCATGTTTATGGACATACACTCAACAAAAACACCACTCTGATACAAATAATTCAAAACTTAAAATTTTAACTATTCTAAAACTCAAAAATTCTAGTTAAGGAAGACCAATAAAGAATGAAATTTAAACATAACAAAGTATAAAAAACCAAAATACAATAGTATATAAGCAAAATAATATTATAATTTTATTGCTTATAAATAGAGTACAATATAAGCAATCTATGAGAAGATATGTGAGGCTATAACATCACATTAATTACTCTTATCTTTACAATTAGGTTATTGCTAAAAAATAGAGTACAATGTAAGCAATCTCTAAGAAGATATGTGAGGCTATAACATTGTATTAATTACTCCTATCTCTACAATCAGGTGTGCATCTCTTTGAACAATATTTTTTTAGTGTTGGAAATCCATCGTATTAAATATGGAAGGTCACCCACATGGAAATGCAGTGGTTCACCTTCCATGAGTTAGGTGGTCAACCATATAAAAATGTGGTGATTCCCCTTTTATGAACTACAAAGTGTGTATAAGTTAAGATTACATATACACAACTCGTCCTTTCATTTTTTATCTTCTACTAATGTGTTAACATAACTAGAGATGCATTTTGCTAAGAAAATCTAAAAATAGAAAACTATTATTTCTAGTAACTATTTTTTTTTTGCATTTTTAAGAGGCTTTGGAGAGTTTTACTACAAATATGTTGACAACTTGTATGTGATATAGTTTCCGACTAAAAATTTTGTTCTCTCTTTTATATTTATAATTCTTCTTGAATGGATCAAAATAAATCCTAGCACAAAGTTATACCCCTAACAATACAATTGGGATTTAAAAAATATTTTTGGGTATTTTTGGCCTTAAATCCATGCAACAAAAGGGTCAAATGTATGTATCACTATAATTATCATTTTTAGTATGTATGAACATCAATTTCATTACCTTTTTTGGCCAATAAAATCTTGCAATGATCCTCTCTAGAGAAAAAGACATCTTAAATATGGAAAAAATCAATAAGGTGAGACTAGATACTAGATGGGAACGTCCCCACAAAGACTTAACAAAAATTAGCTTTGATGGAGTTGCAAAAGGTTACTCGGGTTATGCTGGTGGTGGGGGTATCATTAGGAATGATAGAGGTTAGGTAGTGTCTACATATGCTAAGGATCTAGGAATTACCACAAATTACCAATCTAAAGCAAGGGCAATGCTTACGAGGCCTCCGAATTGCGGTGAATTTGGGTTTTAGAAGAATTGTTTTTTAGGGGGATTCCAAAAATATTTTAACTTCCCTTAAAAAATGGGAGTTAAATAATTCTAGAATTTTTCAAATAATTACATATGCGAGGACTATCTTGGGAAACCTAGAAGAAATTCAAGTTAAACATATTTATAGAGAGGGAAACAAAGTTATCGATAAAATGGTGAATATGGCAGTTAAATATGAGAATTTCAAGTTTTGGTCATATACCCCCATCGAGTTGGAAGAGATTATAAGAACTAATAATGAAGCCAGAAGATAAATAGGGAAGATCAAAGCATAAGCACACTATATTACATTATTGTGAGCAGTTTATTTATCAGTTATGTAAAACATTGAACATTGCATCACCCATGTTAAATAGAAGGATAGCGGGAGGAATATTATTCCAGCTTCTCCATCAATAGGTTTAGCCCAAATTTGTTTTTTTTACTAAGATAGGGCTATCTTGCATTGTATGATCTTATCTTATTTTTTCTTGTACATATTTTGAGCTTTGTGTAAAGGGTTGAGGCCCTTCAACCCCTTTTTTTATCAATACAAAAAAAAACATCAGTTTACATTCATTTATATCAATAATACAATTTCTCACTCACATACAATGTTTAAACACATACATATGTTCCTAAGAACATACAACAAGATAATATTTTTTATTAGTTATATGGGATTGAGATGGGCCCCACCCATATTACATTATCACCACATAGTGGTATTACAAAGCTTGGATATTATCCATGTATCGCTTGGCAAGATTCGAACCTTGGTCTTCTCCTTGAATGTTGAGGATTTTAATAAGTTGAGCTAATGCCACTTGATCACACAACAAGATAGCTTAATGGATGATATGATTATTATTAATTATGAATTTTAATATAAGGGGTCTATTTATACTTTTCCTTAGAAAGGGAAGGTAGTTTTCAACTTTTATAACTTTCTTGTACCTAACCCCGACTACCCTAACACTTCTAATTATATCACATTTGAATTGCATGTACATCCAAACTACATGAACATCAAATTACATGTACATTCTAATTACACATATACTAATAATGCTCAATAATTATTTGTTAAACACTTGGTGTACACACTACAAAATGATAAAACTATATGCAATCAAAGATTACTTTCACTTAATTTTGTATGTACTTGCTTAGGCTTGATATGGTGAATTATCAAAGGTAGATGCTATAGAATTGGTGGTAGTCCATGATGTGATTATAGTTTGTCTCCTACCCTATTTTGGGATGTTGTTTGTTGAATACTATTACATTATTTGGTAACTTGCAAGTATTTTGTAAATACTTTGTAAATATCTTTGGTCTCATGTAATAATTAGGTTTTGTCATCATTGGAAGGTTAACAAAATATTTTTTCTATTAGCAATATGAAGAGTCATATCTCCCTTGAGTTTTTGGAGATGAAGAGATAGTTGAAGATGAAATTTCAAGAGACTCCATGTAAGGGCTTTATGTAGGGGTTGCAAGAGAGATTGTTAGTGTTGAATTGTAGTTCATAATTTTTGTATTGTAATATATTATTGAGTTAACATCCATATGAATATAGTGTGTTTATCTAATTTGATTTATGGCATGAATACATGAGATTTGAATCCTTGTGTTTGAATATAGTTTATGATCTTATATGTGAACATTGTGTATAACCTAAGTATTACCTTGAATATTGTAAATGTTCTTTATCAAATATTGGTTAATATTGCATTGTATGAGACTATAGGGACAATCATCTCTATTCAAAAATAATCCCCATGTGAGAGAAAGAGAATTTTGTGCAAGGAGTTTTAAAATGTTTAGTGGATTAATATAGGAAGTTTGTACTATTTTTTAAGAGCTCTATGAGTAAGAGTATTCTAGTGAGTTGAATTGTGCCTTAGTGAGATTCTCTGACAATAAAAACTATGCAACAAGAAAAAAATATTCTAGGTCTATAAGAAGTGAAAGTTGTTCCTTGTAAAAGTTTCTTTGCAAAGAAGAATTGCATGCGGGAAAAGTTGGAAGAGGGAAGGAGAAAAGTAACATTTTATTAGAAGCCAAAGGAAGGTGAAACACATAGACATAATAAAAGAAAAAGGTCCAAACATAATCTTTGATGAAAAATTAAAACCTAAAATAAATAGTAGCAAAAGTATGTTAGTGATGTCAGAATAGCTAGAAGAGAGGATTAGTTGAAGTTAGTGATGATGTAAAGGAATGCAAAAGTTAGTCAGATTGAAGAGAAGAAATGTAGACTATATTGGAGAAGACAAAATTTTGGAAATGAGAGCAAATATTAAATTGGCTGGAAGAAGCAGACTTTGAAGGCCAATACTGAACTTCATATAGAGGTTGGCTGAAAACAAGCAAGCAAAATGAAACATGCAAAGATTAGAAATGTGCCCAAGAAGGACTTTACTGTGCTCAAGGAGATCATAATTTATAATATACAAAGTGAAAAAGAGTTGTGTAATTTTCAAGGTGATATGGCACCATTGGAGAATTAAGTCAAGAAAGTGAGCATGCATAAAGGTACATAATATTTGTTTTTCTATTCATTTTCAACATTTGATGGGAGTTTAATACTTAAAAATGAGTTTGAAGTATTAAAATAAATATTTGAGAAGAGGAAAGTTCATTAGAAGATAAAAGGAAAAAGAAGATAATTTGTTGGATTATGCAAAAAATTCAAGGTAAAAAGAAAAATATTTTTATGAAAGAATTACAAAAAGGAAAAATTATAAAAGGAGATTTATGCAAAATAAATTTTCGTGAAAGCATTTCCTTGAAAATAATTAAAAATTAAAGGGAGTTAAAAGGAAATATTAGCGTCCCATTTGGGGTGTATTCCACAAAAAAATAGAGGAAATATTAGCTTGCTCTATGAGAAGTTTTTTTGATGTCCATTTGATTTTATAAGGCATATTTTTGCAAAGGATATTTTTAAAGGAATATTTTCAAAGTAGAGATATTGAAGGTTGGTTCAAAGATAAGATTATATTACTGAAGCAATTTCCATAAGGTACGAGATATATTTTCTTTTGCTTATTTTTCTCTAAAGTTGATTATATAAGAAAAGAGAAAATAATGAAAAAATATTGAAGGTTCATGTGATTTAATATTTAATGAAAGTTTTTTTTTTTTTAAATAAAGGAGGAAAAGGAAAAAAGAAACATTGAAAATAAATTTATATTTGAATAAAGGAAATTTCAAAGAAAGAAAATATTTCAAGAATATAAAAGAATAGGAAATTCATTTTGAAAAAAAAATCTATAAAAGTTATAGTGAATTAACTAGGGATTAAAAAGGTTTTCTACTTGGTGATTAAAATATTTTTTTAATATTCCATAATTCCATAATCCAAGTAAATTGTAGAAGAAATTAGAAGAGTTGATCGTAATTTGATAGAAACAGAATTAGAAAAGTTGATTATATTTTTTAAAAAAATTAGGAAGATATTATTAGTGATCCTACTTTGATAAAAAAAATTAATATACCATGGAAAATACAAAAAAAATCCTATCAAAATCTTAGTTACTAAAGGGACCAAATTTCACTCGAAAAAATAATATGAAGTCAATAATTATTGTTGAAAAACTTTGGCATATAGTGTTTGGAGATAAAATTTATCCAGATGATTCCATAAGTAGATAGAAATATAAAGAAGAAGATGCAAAAGCACTAATGCTAATAACATTTGGGATATCAAATGAAATACAAGCACATATAAGTGAGGCCAAAACTTCACAAGAGGCTTGGGATAAACTATGCACCATATTTGAGGGAAGGAATGAAGCCACTATTCTATATTTACAATCATAACTATACTCTCAAAAAGTTTAAAATGGTGAAAATAAAGAATAATTTCTTATAAGGATAGCAAATTTAAAATTATAACTATAAACTATGGGAAATAAATTAGAAGATAAGTTTCTTGTCCCAGTTACACTTAGAGAACTTCTAGAATCATTTAAAACATGGGTCACATCTCTCCAAATGTCAAATAGAAAAGTATTGTTTGAATATTTAGTTAATGTCCATCAATATGAAATAGAAAACCAAATAAGAGATGAACTATCAAACAATGATCTCATTTTAGAAAAAGAGTCACTAATTAACACAAGAAATTCTTCTACCTCCTTATCACAAAATTTGTTAGAATGGAAAATAATACATTGTCATATATGTAACAAAGGAGTACACTTCACCAAATTTAATCTACTTAATCAATCAAGTGTGCAAATCTTATAAAAAAATTAATAAAGACAATACCAAATAGAACACTAAAAAAAATAAAAAATAAAACAAAAAAGAACATATAGCCCAATAAGTACAAGAATCAAAATCTAACAATGAGGAGGACTAGAATAAACTCAAAAAGCACTTATGGCAAAAGAATTTTTTAAAATAAGTATGACATCAAAATATTTCAAAGAATATTCTAAATGAGAAAAAAGATGAAATATTGAGTAATGAAAATCATGACACATGTCACCTACCTTAGAGTGACACCAGGGAAATTGTTCTTAAGAATATTAATACAAAAAGTTATGTTTGTATTAAAGAGAGAATTGTATGTCGATCATGTGGAAAATGTTTGTGAGGTAATCAATTTTTGTAGTGGCCATGATGAAGTCCATAATGAAAAAAATGTTTATGGTAACAAGGATATCACTAGATGTGTTTCTCTCGAGAATTATGATTTGAGGTATTTTCAGTTTGATAGTGATAGGAATAATGATCATATAAGTATTTCAAACATTGTTAGTGATAGTGATAAAGATATATTTTAAAATTGGATATATGGGATTGAAACAGACCCCACTCGTATTACATCATCACCACATAGTGCTATTAAAAAAAATCTTGGATATTATCCATGTATCATTTGGCATTTGAACCTTCATCTCCTCCTTAAATATTGAAGAATCTAACTGGTTGAGCTAATGCCACTTGATAATAGTGATAAATATCATTATTGTATGTGTTTTTTATAATTTGTTAGTAATGGTCTAAGTTATGAAATATTTTTATGATGACTTGTATTCAAATGGTGTTAGAAAACAATGTGATGATAAATATATGATACGAAATATAGATTTTATGACATGAAATTCTATGGAAGATAACAATGTGTGTAAAGTTAAATTTGGGACAAGCACAAGTTACAAATACTATGGTAGATATGGATAAATAATAGATAAGTGTTGGGATAGAGGCAAATCAAGGATAAATTACTTGAATTAAGATAAAAATAGAGATTCAAATATGACCAAGGAGTGACAACACTATGGAGCAGATCAAGAAATAATCTAGAAAAGGAAAAACAAATGAAGATTATAAAATTTGTACCAAATAATGTAATATATGGGGGTTTTGGAGAATATTACATTATTTGGTAACTTGCAAGTACATTTTAAATATCTTTGGTTTCATGTAAGCATTAGGTTTCATCATTATATTATTTCTCCTATAAGAAATATGAAGAGTCATATCTCTTATGATTTTGAGGAGATGAGGATATAGTTGAAGATGAAATGTCAAGAGACTCCATGCAAAGGCTTTATGTAGGGGTTGTAAGAGATATTGTTAGTATCAAATTGCAATGCAACATTTTTGTATTGTATTACATTGTTGAGTTATCATCCATGTGAATACAATGTGTTTATTTACTTTGATTCATGGCATGAATATGTGAGATTTGAATCTTTGTGTGAGAATATATTTTGTGACCATATATGTGAACATTGTGCATAACTTGAGTATTGCTTGAAATATTATAAATGTTCTTTATCCTTTGAATGTGAATTTATTATTGAAAATTGTTGTTTAGGTAATGAACTAGGAAGTTGTTAGAAAATGAGTATTTAGTGATGGACTATACTCACAAGAAGGAGACAAAAAAAATTATCTAAATAGAGAATAAACCTCCATGTAAATATGTTTTGCATAAGTTAGGCAATGACATAGTGGTCATTTAGAATTATCTCCCTAAATTTATAGATGTTGAACCAGTTGAAGGAGAGACTATTTATATATTATATGTGATCATTACCATCATATAGGAAGAATATGATCAAGAGGAAAATGACATATTTGAGTAAAACAAGAAATGTAATTACTTGGTATTGGAGGATACTACCAAAGTCCCATCCCTAAAAAACCAACAATTCGAAATGTCCAATTCAACATGAACTATTTACTTTGATGGGGCAAGAACAAGAAATAGGTAGGTGTTGGAATCAAAGATATAAATTCTCAAGGAGAATCAATAAAAAATTCTTATTGGATCCCATTCAATTTACCAACAATGGGTATAAGTATGAAGCTCCGTGTACTAGGTTAAAATGTTAGGTGTCAAGAACTTGAAGATTTTTGGTGACTTAGAGCTAGTAATAAATTAGGTGTAAAACTTGCACCACCAAATATTCATAGCTAAAATCTTATAGGTACCAAGTTGGTAACTCTTATAAAGTTTGAAACATATGAGATCATCACAATCTCAAGGAAAATGAATGGATGTAAAGTTTGATCATTCTTAAAACATGTGGGATAGGCCAAAAGAGCTAGAAGTAGTGTTTATACCTATGGTCCTAAACAATATAGATAATTGGCAACTATTTAACAATGATAAATGAATTTTTAAATTCTTGGATAAAGAAGCATAGTATGTTGAAGGGGAAAATAAGGATGAAGATGATATTAAATATGGGATAATCTATTTCAAGACTAATCATTTGTCTAAGGGATTAATTACATTGGAAATCATCTTCAACCTAGATGATAGTGCTAAGAGGACTAACATTAAAGTACAACCATATTCTTATCAATATATCTAGGTGGCCAAAGGGATGAGTCCCTTAACAAAAATAATATAATGAATAGGAGGTTCACATGTTCAAGTAATTATGTAATCAATAAAATGTTGTGATTGCTTGGAGTTTTGAATATTTGAAGGTGTATGACAAGAAAATTATTAAACGTGCTATTGAACTAGAGTTAGGGGAAAAACTATTTTGGTGGAAACAAATATAAACAAATATTGAAGTCATGATGAAGAAAGTACTTTTCAATTTACCACAAGCTCATATCATCTTCTTGATAAAGCATTCCACTTTAGTCACTAATCTTGTTTCCATGAAGACAAGGCATGGAGACATCAATTTATGTGTTAGTTTTAGGAACCTAAACAAATACTCTTTGAAATATAACTACCCACTACCATATATAGACCAAATTATCCAAAATATGTCAGCTTTATAGATGTTTTCACTCTTGATGAATTTGTAATTTATAATTTGATATGGATGAAAGATGATGATCAACATAAAATTGCCTTCACAACTAAAGGGGGGTTTTTTCCTACTAAATAATATCATTTAGGTTATCAAACATAGGTCCATTTTATGAAACAATCATAGTATACTTATATTATCTAACTATATTTTCAAAAGAGAGATCCAAACATATTGAACATTTAGAGGCAGTCTTCAAAAGATATAGGAAATTTGGGAAATTTTTGAATCCTAAGAAATTCATCTTTTTCATACAATAAGGAAAGCTATTGGTACATGTGGTATCTAAATATGGACTTTTTATTTACCATAATAATATTAAGCTACATAAAAATTATCAATACCATATTTTATTAGGGGTGTTAGATCCTTCTTAGGATATATTCAATTTGCATCCAAATTCATCACAAACTTTGCATAGGTGTTTAGGCTTATCACTAAGTTTTTAAATATGCTATTTTTTCTTAGACTAAAGAAATAAAAATCTATTCCAATAAATCAAGAAATAAATCACAAAACCACTAGCCCTTATCAACCTTGATCTCTCAAAATACTTTATATTATACATGTTTGGAATTGATGAAAGTGTAGCTATGGTATTGGATATGAGAAAAATCCCATATCCTTTATGAGTTAGGTATTTAATAACTATGATGAATGGTGTAATTGCATAGAGAAACATATTTTTTCTATAATAAAATCCTTGAAAAAGTTTAGATACCACATATCCCATAGTAAGAACACTATATTTTTTGTACACCCAAATGTTAGGACTATATTCATCCATGGAAAATTTGGAGAAAAATGAGTAGGGTGGATAAACAAGATATAGGAATTCGATATAGATATTAAGCCTAACAAATTGGTGAGAAGGAGATCCCTTTGTGAGAGTCTAGCCATGACATATTTAGATGACCAATTAACATTAATCAAGGACATTGATTTAGAAGAATTGGATAGATGGATGGGTGATATAAATCAATATGTGTTGATAGGGGATGTTTCTAGAGATTTAATTATCAAAAAAAGAGATAGGCTTAGATAAAAATCCATGAATTATAATTGGCTTAGTAACAATATTTTTAGAATGGATTATGATAGGGTGTTACTAAGGTGTGTTAAGAAAGAGAGGATCAATGACCTGATGACTGAATACCATGATGAAGGTAGCCATTATTTAGAAAAAAAAAACAACCTACAATATTTTGAGAAAAGGGTATTATTGGTCAACCATTTTTATAGATTACATCCAATGGGTGAAAATTGTAAAACATGACATATCTACATAGATCAAAGGAGAAGAGCTCCTATTCCATTGAATCCGATCATAGTGATCGAATATTTTGGGCTAGATTTTATTGGGAAAATAAATCCATTAATTAGTGTAGGATATGGTTAAGTCTTGATAGTTGCTAATTATTTTACCAAATGGGTAGAAGTTATTCCTATAAAAGTATCAAATCAAGTAGTTATCAAAATATTGAAATATATAATATCTATATTTAGACCATACTTAATAATAATCATTGATAATGCTACTCCATTCATAGTGGTAAAGTTGCTTCAATTTATTGTAGAATATAGATTTCTCCTTAAGACATCCTCAATTTATTACCTATAAGGTAATGGCTTGGTCGAATCTGAAAATAAGAATATTGTTAGGATCTTAAAGAGGATGATCACTATGTCAAAAATATATTGTCATATTGAACTAAATATGGCATTATGGTTTGATAGAGTTACCTCAAAACCATCAAATGGGACTTCTCCTTATAAGTTGGTGTTTAGAAAAGAAGAGGCATTATCCATCAATATAGAACGCCCTTCACTCCCAATATCTAGCAACTAGAAATTTAGGATACTAATATCTCACCCATATGGGCATTCCTTAATGCATCACTACAACTAGAAGAGAAAAGGAATAAACCCTTTAAATGGTTCATGCAACATCAACAAATCATCCAAAAATATTTTTAAAAGTGGTCCACCAACATCCAATTCAAATATAGAGATTTACTAGTAATGTGGGATGAATATAGGACTAAATTGAGTCAACATGGGAAGTTTAATTTCTTCTTGAGTGGGCCATACAAAATCAACATAGTACAAGCTTCCAATTCCTATTGACTAGTTATGGTGAAAGGAAGAATGTTTCATCTCAGTTAATGGGCATCACCTACAACCCTTTTAAGTATAATAAGAAGGAATCCATTTATAAATATGTAAATATCACTCTCCTTTTTTGTTTGTCCTTTTTCTTCTTTTTACTTCTTGTATTTAAAAAAAAATCCTTTCATACTAAGTAAAAATCTCAAAAGAGACACTTAGTTCCCTCACCTTCTTGCTTCCTTTTATAACAAGTATGAGCCTAAGAAGTTGGAAGGAATAATTTTTATTTCCAAAAGGGTTATAAAATTTTACTAAGATAGAAGTTTGCTAATTTGTTAGACATATCTAGTGATTCATTGGATATTGAGATGACACCATCCTTTCATCAATAGAAAATTACATTGATAGTTTTGATCATGATCAATATAGCAATTCATTGTGTTTCAATAATTCATCAAATTTAAGCTAATGCCACAATGTGTAAGCTTTAATTCCTCATAGATTGTCTATCCATTGAAAAAATAATGTTAATTATTTATATGTAATGTCATGCTAACATAGGTATCAAAAGCATAATGCTTAGAGATAAAAAAAATAGGTGACATCATTGTGATAAAAGTGTGATTCATTGATGCAATAAATAGTGAAGGTATGAGATGATGTAATCATTAGAAAGCATCAATCCATTGGATTAAAAAGAAGAGAGGAACCTAAGGAGATAATTATGTCATAATATCATCATAAAAAATCCATTAATTAGATGAAAAATTCATGCACCAAGGCAATTTATTTCATGAGAAGTGATTTTTTTTTGCACATGAAAGGTGGTTCATCGAGGGTGTTATAGATGGTAGGAAAGAAAAAGCATCCATTTTACTTCATTCCACATCCAATGAGTTTGATTACCTCTTACAACCTATAGTTAGACCTCTCAACAAACTATTCATCTTCCTACACACAAGTGGGATGCCATAGTCTTTTGCTATCACACTGCCACACAATTTTTGGGTATATACATTTGATTCATTGTAGCAAGATTTTTTTAGATACCATATGTAAAACCCTAGTATTTGATTACCTTTTTCTCTAAAAATATATCACAGTGACTTGATATGGTCCCCTATTCCTTGTTGCATTTTTTCACTACAAAGAGTTATATTTTGTGTGTACTACCTTGATACGTTTTTAGCTTGATATCTTCCTTTAGTTTTCCTTGTTGCTAGTTTAGTTGTAATGCCCTAGTTGAACACTACAACAACCTTTAAAAAATTTAGTAGGTATTTGAGTGGCCCTAACCCATTTAACTTTTCTCTCTCTTATCTATGCAACTTTGTAAAAACCTCTATTTTTCCCTATTTTGTCCTTGCGTCAACCTTCAAAACTTGCTCTCCAAATCCAATGATCTATTGAAAGTTAAGCAACACTTATAGAGGATAAATATTTTTGAAACTTAAATTTTTAAAATCCTAAACCTATCTAATTTTCAATATTCTTCCCTAAAATATTTCTTGACTCCAAATCTAGTAGTTTTTTGGATTCCCCCTCTAAATCATCAACTACACCAACACAACTCAACTATAAAAAAAACACCAATAATTTACAATATATACCTAGTGATTCATCAAAAAGGGTATACAAGAGCTGAATATAGTACAATATTTGTCAATTCATAAAAAATTTTGATGAATCTTAGGAAGAAATATTTGAAGAATATTTTGAAAAGTTTCTACATCCTCTTTCTAAATGGATCTAGTTGGGCTAAGCACTAGCTCTATCAAGGAGGTAATGGAGATAGAATCCAAGGAATAAGAGTAATACTCCCCCATAAAGGAATCACTCCCATCATATTTCCCTAATAATCCCTCTAGCTCTATGAAATACAAGACTCTAGAGTTCATCCAAGGATAAGAAAATAAATTATCACACTCCCATAGTGCAAAAAAGCAAAGAAGAAGGAAGTGAAATATGGAGACTTAGTACCCGTAAGGGACACCATAGTGTTACCCCTCATAAAAACCCATGTAAACCTAAATTTAAGTTCCATGAGGGATACTATAGTGGTAAGTCCTTGGGTTTTCATTCAAGAAACCTAAGTTCAAACCTCGATAAGAGGAGACTGAGATCTCTCATAAAACCCATGTAAGCTTAAAATTTTATTATTGAAAAAAAATATGAAGACTTAAGATTCACCCCCAAGAAGCCTAGGAGATAATCCTTTAGTAGATATAACATGAATATCAATAAATATTGGATAGTTATAAGGATATGGAGATCAAGGGTAGGATACTTTTTGGTGCCATGAGTGTGGGAGTTGCTAGAGCTAGTACACGCATGTGCAAGTAGAAATGATAGAAGAGGCTAGGTTATAGTCCCACTATGGCTAGATGCACCTCCTATTTTTATAACCTCAAAGGTCATTCATAACATTATGCACATGATTGATGACCATATTAGTTGGATATTTTACTTTCATAAGGCACAATTCTTGTTCTTTGATGGCAAGGTTAAAAGTGCATGGGGATTTTTTTGGAGCAACACAAATGGATAACCCCAAAAAGTCTAGGGGATTCAAATAACCCCTCTAAATAGAAATTTTTAAGTAGGAGGCACATAGGGAATTATCGACAGTGAATTTTATAACTACTAGTAGGTTAGATAAACTTATTAAGGAGTATTTAGGGATTCTACATGTAGTGATGGAGGTATCAAAATATCCTCAACTATTAAATTATACCACATTCATCTCAAAATATATAAATAGATAGCTAGAGTAGTTCAAGGATTCTAGGTTCTTCATATATACTTAACTCCTTTTCTAGATCATCTTACATTAGATAAGGGACTAGTTTAGGTAGTTGCAACTAGACAAAAAATATATAGTAGGCCAACCTCTAAGCCTATCTATTTTTAAAGCAACACAAATCCCATGAATTCAACCAAAGAAATTATATTATAATTTTAATATATGTTTATAATCTAATTTTGGATAGACTAAATTTTAATATTTTGAGGTTATCCCTGATATGTAGAGCACTTGCATAAAACAACAAGAAGATAGGTGTTTTTTTACCTAGGATCCTAATTTTCGTGTGTTCAAATTTATAGTTTCTCCAATGATTTTTTGAACTGTTAGATTATATTTTTAACTATATTTTTATACTCAAAGTAGTTAGGTAATTAGACTTGAGTGACAAATATTTTAGAAAAGTTCAAATGAGACTAGTCTATTTGACCATGAGTGTAATTATGTGAGATAACTCCACTGCTAAAGGGATGCGTAGAGGAGATTTTGAAGACACTAAGGAAATTTAATTAGTGATAGTTAGGGATAGGTGGGACTATGATTCTGACACCCATTTTGTATAGATGCTCCTTGGAAAAATATTACAAATAATATATGTATATGAAAACCAATTTGAGATTCAAAATGAGAGGAATCTAAACAAGAAGGAGGATGAAGATGATAGAACTATAGGATACATGGGATGACAAGGTGAAATCATTCATGGAAAGATCCTTCCCTTGGTTTCACTTTGAAAAGGATATTTTGGAGCAAGAAGGTAGAAAACATTACACTAAGTTTGAATCGAATGTTTATGTTAATCATCAAAAAATAAAAATATTAATCGAGACCAAGTAGAAATAGATTTTAGGAAAGGTAGAATTGTACACTCTGAGGTACAAAACAAAAGTCCCCAAGTTAAATAACAATCCAAAGCTAATGAAGAGGTATTTTGATGATATATTTTACACTATTTGGGATGTGAAACACCTTAGAATATGGAGACACATTAAAAAAATAGATAAAAGACCATGTATCCTCTCCATAGGTGTCAACAAGCCTAGAAACATTGGTAGGGTTGCATAGGCCATAGTGGAGGAACCCTAAACTAGAGGAAAATTTAATAAACAATAACCTTGTGACTTGTCACCAATAGGAAAAGAAAATATATTAGTGAATAAAGTACCAAGGCCCTAGTAAGTATAATTGTAACTAGCACTGAAGGTAGATCAAAAGAGATAGAGGTTGGAGAAATATCTACCAAGGAAGGTTCCCTAGAAATCAATGATGTATTTATTGATGATGAAGTGACACATGAAATTATAACTTATTAGGTCCTCAAAGCTACTAAAACCATATTCATAACCATATCTTATTCCATTCCATATTCTTCTTTCTCAGATCTCTCACATGATATTTCTTCACAAATCCCCCTTTTTCTACTTTCTTTTATTTTTATTTACTTTCTTGTCCATCTGATAAAGTTGTATTCACTTCCTCAACTACCATTCCTACCTCACCATCCACAAATATACCTTCTACCATTAGCACATTCATCCCATATCCATCCATTTCCACTCCATCCATATCCACCTCACCCATTGAAACTTAGACCATAGCTACTATGACATCCTACATGTGATCCAACCATACATCATCCACCACCTCATCCATATTGCTCTTTAAGAAGTGGAAAGTGTCAAAATTCTTGGTTCCTCTTCCCAAGGTCCTAAAATTATCACTCCTAGCATTGGAACACCTATAAAAGCTTCTAATATACAAGATCCACTTTAGGAGACCCTCTCCCCAAAATAACATAGGCACTTGAGGTTATGGGATAAGCTTAACTAACAAATGTCCATTTAGATACCCATAAACAGATTATATCCATACCTACACATGAGATAGGGTTATAAAGGAGCAAGCCAATCCAACATAAACCATGAATCACTTATTTTACAAACAATTATTCCAATCATGCAAGCATGCCTGGATACTATGGATGAGTAACCCCTGAAAGCTTAGCAAGCTATTGATCAAATATTAGTAGGTTATTAATCATAATGGAATGGACATCTACCCTTAAGATGTAAGTGGAATAAAAGGGTAGAAGAATATTTTTTGCAGAAGCACAACTAGTTGACATAAGCTAGTTGCTACCATATCTTTAGATTATGTGGCTAGATTATCTAGTCTTGATCTATAAAGACTAGACCACATCAACCTAATTCAATTTTTAGAATAGGCTATCTTGGCTATGTCATAAAACTACTTAAGCCTAGATTACAAGAATAAAAAATACTCCAAGCAGAGTAAATAACCCACTATAGTACTAAAGTAGGTCAAATATAAGACACTTTAGAGTGAGGAAGAAAATAGTAAGTTGAAGGAATAACTGGAATCCTTAAAAAGGAAAAGATATTATTAGAAGTGATAGATAGGTAAACTAAAAAAAGAATAATTTAATTGGTAGGTATATAAGCACAAGGTCCTAATATATAAGGATGACACCTCCTAGCTAAAACCACTCAAGAAGAACTTAAAAGCAAATATTGAGTCCATTAAATCCAAAGTGAAAAAAAATCTATAATAAGATATTGGATGAAGTTAAACATATCAAGTTCTATTTATGGAAAGTTGAAGCATGTGATACACTATTTTATAGAGCCCAATATACCATTAGTAATATGGAGTTTGAAGTAGTCCTCAATACCAATCACATGCAAATCATGAGGAAAATCCACAAACACCTATAATAATTAGGATTTCCAGCCAAGTAGATCATTTATGTGGAGCTCATGAATGATCTACTAAATAAATTAGCCTTGCCATCTATAACTATTCCTACGCTAAAAGGAGTTACAAAGAAGCTAAAGGACTACATCATTAAATTGGTCTAGGGAGGACTTCCTAATCCTATATAAGATTAAGGTAATATTATGCCTATCGAGAAATATGCCAAAATTATTGAAGAAAAGAAGAAAGTGATTTCTCAAGCAAATAAAGTTTCTCCAACTAATACAACAACCAAAATCCCTAATACCATTTCTCAACTTGATGTTTTTTTGGAATGGATGAAGGCTATCCCTATGTTAAAGGAGGAGTTTCCTTAAGAAAAATTTGATGTTATGATGGTAGAAATTGCCCACATTAAAAGCATCAAGATGCCCTTAGATATAGAGTGAAGTGCAATACAATGCTTTCCATATAAATAAATGCTTGTATATAGTTTTTATTTTTTTATGATTCCATAACCCAATGGCTAAGGAATTTTGTGGTTCTCTACCAACTAAGCTTGTCATCCCTATAAGTTGATGGAACTGTAGTATGAGGTACTACCTTCAACCATTATCAAGTGGTTTGATAGAAGAAGCTAGGCATATGAAATAAGGATCCTTAAGTAGAATAAAGAGAAGCCAAAAATTTTGGAAACCATTACTAATTTTGTAACTTCCAACTAATTATGCAACATGATCTAGGAAAAATGCCAAGAAAATTAACCAATGATCTATCAAAACTATAATCCATCAAACCAAAACTTCATAGAAACCTAAAAATCTATTGACATCATAGCTAGAAATGAGGATCAAAGTCTAAAAGCAATATTTTTATCTTCTACTATAAAATATAATAGTGAAATATTTTTTCCTAGGGTAAAAAGGGTAAAACCCTTACTATAAATAATATCCTAGGTCTTATTGTAAACATGTCTTGTCCATTCTGAGAAATATTATACCTACACTCTCTAGCTATAATATTTAATTTTAACTAATGGAAAACTTTTCTTGGTTGTCTTACAAGACTATCCCAAGTGGTCAAACCTCTCTTTATATAAATGTGTTTATGGTTATGCCCTTACATTTGATACTAGCCCTCTTTTCCACTAAATGTATGCATGATATTTTTTGTTTTTTAAAATGAAGATACAAATTTTCTTTACAAAAATACAAAAAAAAAAAAGGAATTTCCAATTTTGGGTGAAAATTTGAAAAAGACACTCAAACACCCTAGTTTTTCTTTTCTTTCCTCCACTTATTTTTATTTTTTTTGTAAAAAAATATAAAATTTGGCCGAGTAAAATAAAAGGATTGATTCTCTTGAGAAATTGCAAATTACTATAAGTTAAGAAATAAACCTCTATATTTTGATGAGCAAATCACTCTATTTCTTTTTTTACAATTGGTTATATAGGATTGAAATTGGCCCCACCCGTATTACATCATCACCACATAGTGGTATTACAATAAATCTTGGATATTATCCATGTATCACTTGGAAATATTTGAACCTTGGTCTCCTCCTTAAATATTGAGGAATCTAACTGATTGAGCTAATGCCACTTGATTTTTTTCAATGAGCTTACACAAGTTCTTATGACGGGTCATGGTCCCCTCATGTTGATTGGGGTTTGAATATTGGACCTCTTTAAGAGAGCCCAAAGCCCTTACCACTGCAAGCAATTCATTCTATCTCACTAAGCATCAAAATTTTATTTTAGGGCTATAAAGAAAAGAGAAAATGAGCTAATTGATCTACATTACTAAGAAAAATGGTCTCCATGTATTATAAATGCATATGTATAGGTAGTTGTCTGTATAAAGGGGATTCTTTAAAAACCCCTCCCTCTTTATTTTTACCATTGTCATTGCTAAATTTAACTGAAGAGCACTATAAAAGGAAAAAATCTAAATCCATGTATCCTCCATATATTGTTTGTGATACTATCATCCTAAATTTTCTATACACTATATTTTAGTTGCTTCAACACCATCTTTGTTAGCATATTTTATAATGGCCACACCACAAGCCTTTCAACCTATGATGGTTATAATTCTATTATCTTGGGAAGAGAGGGCCTTCTTCATTATAAAGAATAAAATTAAAAATATGCTTAATGCATAATATAATCTGATAATGTGGGTGACCTAAAGTCCCAAAGTACAGGTGGAATACTATAATAGGTTTGACTACAACACATGGAGGATTTTGGTACCCTTTTTGAATAAACTGAATGAGTCCCAAGGTTTTGAGCTACATAAAAATAGACCAATTCAAAGATGATAATCACATGGTTTTGTTGGGCATAGCCATGGTTCTAGGATAAATTATATGAATTGACTATGTGTTCTTGTTGCATTTAGTACAAAATTAACTAGGGTGCTCCTAAATGATTGACTATGTAAATTATATTATAGACCAAATGAGTAAACAACTCAAGGACTTCAAGCATATTAGGAGGTTCAACTACATATCATATCTTTTTTGGTTTACTATGCATCAAAAGAAACACTAAGTCCCAAAATACAACTTGATCAAATAGGTCTAGATAGTAAATCAGTACCTATTGTTGACTACATAGATGTACCCTGCTAAAGAGAGGGGAGAACATTATATGACTTCTATGACATAGCATATCATCCAATGACGAAAGAATGAAGGAGAAATTTCCTATATTATTAGATGAGTGTTGTAGCGTATTGAAATCTAGCTTCCTTAATGGAACTTCATCCTAGAAAATATAGCCCTTTTTAAGGCTTTTTGGAATATCTGGAATGCCATGTAATTTTTTTTCAATTTCAAATATGTATGATAATTATATTATGTGGACCTAAAGTAGTTTAAAGGGTAGAAAAAATCCATTTTCTATGAGGATAATAAGATCGTGGCCATCATGACAAAATTGAGGGTATTTTACCGCAATATTAGTTAGAATATAGAAATATTTAGGTTGATGCTCCTCAAATATCTTTTAGTCCTATGACCCAAAGAATCTCTTCAAGAAATAATTGGAAACTCAAGGCTTTAAACATTCTATTTTCATAAAAAGAAATATGGGGTCAAAAAGGAGGCAAATCTAGATGAAGGAACTATATTGGCCAAGTTGGAAGCACTTTATGGATATGAGTATGAGATCTAGCAATGGTATGAGTATCCATCACCATGGCACATAATCTATGCTAGTGCAAATAATAATAATAATTTCAACCCTAATTACAAAATCAATTTTTAGGTAATAAAGGTGATATAGAAACATGGATACTCAACCAAAATTTATTATCATTACAAAGGATGTGATATGAAATAAGGACTTTTAAATTCTTTATTCACCAAGGGATATTTGACATAGATTTTTCAAGCATCTAGGGATGAATGCATAAGAGGATGGTGAATAGACCTAGATAGGACAAAAAATTCCATCCAATCTAAATATCATTGTGTTTTTCATTGTATGTATTTTGGTTCTTGTCAATAGTGTAGTTAGAGAAAAAGTTAGAGAGCACAAAATAAAGAAAATGTTGGATCCAAAGGGTTGGATGCTTAGATAAAATGGGCATGAACATTAATATAACTTTATGAAAGGGATTACAAGTACTATAAGGGGAAATTTTGTGAGGGAATACACCACCTCAATTATGACTTAAATAATTAGTGGAAGCAAATTTTTACTATTTTCTCTAGAAAAGAAGCCATAAAATCTCTCAACACATATGATTAGGCATATAGATAAGAGAGAAATAGGTCATAACAACCACCTCTACTCATCCTCCATATTCTCCTCCTTATGTATCTTCTCTACCACCCTTTTATTCTCCTCACACTTCTATTTTCCCAAGTACTTCTATTCCAGCTTCTTTAGTCCTCCCTACTTCTGCTAAATTTTTTATCCATTCCTAAGTGTAGTCATTAGATATCTAACATGCACATTGCTTCCTATTTTTGCTTAAGTCTCAATAATAATGCCATCACATATCACTTTATTTCCATAAGTCTCATCCACCATTGAGATCACCGCCATGCATCCACTAGTTTCCTATTCCCTAAGTCCACCTTCAACCCCACTAGTGTTACCACTATCCACCACATAGACAGATATTTCCATTAAAGAGTCAATTATCACATTCCATTCATAATTATATCCACCCAATTTATTCTAACTATTGTATCATCACATCCACCTCTATCTTTAAGCCTTTCAATGAAGAGACCCCTCATAAGGATAATGACATCACCAAAACATACTCTATTAATCAAATCCATGAATATAATTGAAGAGCAAAAAAGTGTTATAGGACCAAGCTAGACATATGTATGGAAACTTATTGATCCATTAAGTGAAGGGGATATAGAATAGTTGATCAAATCCATGAGAGAATAATAAATAAAGGTGAAGGATGAATTTGTAAACATGAGAATGTCAAAATCCCTAAGGCATAAATAGTGTTATGATCCTAGTTGATAGAGGGTGGAAAAATATCCTCATTATTGAAGTAGTGAAGAAATATCCCACCAAGCCTTCCAAAATTTTGACCAACTTTATCACCAAGATGTACAAACTATACCTAAACGAAACTAACCCATATCAAATGATATAACAAGTAGATCTATTACAGCTAGGGGTAGATATATAGTAGGTATAAGTGGTGGAATATAATGAAGCCAATAAGTAGGTGCAAGAAAATATGAGAATTATGACTTAAATCATGACTAATAGGTAATGGCTTCAATAGGAAGTAGAGGCCCTAAATAAAGATAAAACTAAGAGAAACCAAATATAAAAGCAAGTAGAATAATTAAAAGGTAAACTTGTCAAAATCATAGAGAAATAAATTGGAAGACCTTTTAGTGTAGCCTACACAAGGGCAAAGTTAACCTATATAACATTTTGAACAAGAACCTAGAACTACATATAGAATGAGTGCAATATATATACTAGTAAAAGGACAAAAAAAATTATGAACTAAAGAAGGAGAATGAAGGGTTGAATAAAGGTGTAGAATTAAATAAGAGACTCACTTCATATATAGATCAAATCAAGTCTTTATGGGCCAATGTTAAAACAAAAGTGTTATATGTAAAATTCTATTTTTATTTTATTGTTGGAGTAAAATCCATCCTAAACAAAATTATAAGAGTAATGCAACAAGTAGAGAATGAGTTGGATACAAAAGAGAGGTAACAAGAGGTGACCAAATAATTGGACACCATGATGACAACCCAAAACAATAAATTAGAGTAACTGATAAGAAGAAGTTGGTGAAATAGCTAAAGGAAATCTGTGATGTCAAGCAATGACTATAGACATGCAAGGATGCACATGTCACCTTGAAGGCTCCAATCCTATAGATGAAGGATTAAATTTAAAAATTAAATAATATTAGACTACTCAATATTTTTTATGAACAAAATAAACTCCTAGGCAATGATTAATTGTAGAGAATATTTGAGGAAGAAAAGGCCAAAGAAAAAGTGATACCTCTTCAGAATAAATGGATAAACTAAATTCATTGGATAATAAGATTAAAGATAAACAATCCTTATGAAAAAATTATAGGGAAGGATAAAATGGTTACATAACTAGAGCTATCAAAGATGATATATGGTATATTTTTCTCAAATAACCAAAGAGATCCAAATAATTTTATAATTTTATCCTAAGCAATGATTAATTGTAGAGAATATTTAAGGAAGAAAAGACCAACACAAAAAGTGATACATCTTCAAACTAAATAAATAGGATTAAGTCATTGGCTAATAAGCTTAAAGATAAACAATCCTTATGAAAATATTATAGGGAAGTCCAAAATGGTTACATAACTAGAGCTATCAAAGATGATATATGGCATATTTTACTCAAATAACCAAAGAGATCCAAATAATTTTATAATTTTGTAGTAGGCAATCCCAATTTTATACACTTTGTACCCAAGGAAAGAGAAGCATTGGAATTTCTCACAAATTGAGCTTGACACCCATTGAGTCACTAGAAATGTAGTAGCATGACTACTACCTTATAGTTATTGATGATTAGGAAGATTAGAAAAACAAAGTTAAATAATTAAAACCTCCAAATTACTTTCTTTAAAGTCTAAGGATGTGGAAATTTATTTAATATCCAAGATGTAATCTAATCATTAACTTATAATTTGTTTAACAAGTAATCCACTCCAGAGATTTGATTGGATTCCATGAGCAAAGAAATTTTCTATAAAGTAGCAAATGTTGAATTATATGATGGTTAATCTTCACTTGAGGTCACAATCTACCTTTTATTGTATTAGATATATAATCATTTTGGGCCTTTGTAAACCTTGAAAATATAACTTTGTAATATTTTATTATTTTAAATCTAAAGGTTTATTACTTAACTTTGACCTAAAGGTAACTTGTATTTAGGTATAAATACCTCATCAGACCAAGCATTTTATCATTGGTCGGAGTGTATTCTATATTGATATGGTGAGATAATTTGATATCCATAGACACCCCTTTATGTCATGTGTATTTGCTTTCTATCTATTTGTTTTTAGCAATATTGGATAATGTGTTGATTTTTTTATTTTTTAGAAACTATAGCAAAATCTAACATGGTATTAGAGTGGGTGTGAATCTCCTTTACTTGATTGCTTATCCTTGAATACTCAACATCTAAGGTGGCTTTCAAGGGAAATAATGTTTGGAATAGTTAGAATATTACAATGACTTGTATTACAAGGACCTCACTTGGCTTAGTACATTTTCTATAGGAAAAACATTCACTAATAGGTTCCTTTATTCCTCTCTTGGAACTTAATATGTTCATTTGATTTTTTTTTTTTTCCAAATGGATTACCTAGTTTTAGATTGAGTTTCTTGAGGTTTTCTAAAACCTCATTTATCTTTTATGGATTTTTCAAAAAATCATTTTTCTTTTATCTTTTGGCATTTTATGTCCAATAGCAATGTAGATGAGAGGATGGACTACTTGGCTGACATCAAAGAATAAAATAATTTGAACATATTTTAATAGATTCTTTGTGCTATAGAAGTCATGGGTAGGATTTCATGCATGGAAAAGACATCTGAGCCACTTGGCAAAGTTGCTAAAATGGTGTGACAACTTTTTTGCGACATAGGCATAATAGGATGTCTTGATTGGTTGTGTTTGATAAAAAAGTTATGTAGGGAAAAGTATGACATACAAATAAACCATTAGCATTTCTAGATTCTTTGTAAAATTTAAAGGGGTCCTAGTTTAACACTTATTACCATTTTTTCTCCAAGTACCTATTTTTCTATGTTAAAATTTTCTCATTCTCCCTCCAAAGTTTAAAAATTTAAATTTAAATTTTATGAATATTCTAAATAATATTCCCTAGAATTGGTAGCAAAAAAAAGTGCATGTGTTGTCATGACAAGTGTTGGCATCATATATATGAAGCAAACACAAGGTTTTTTTTTTTAGGTGAGTTTTAAAATTAGGTCATGTGCCTTATATATTTAGAGGTACATCCATCCTTGTGGATAGTAGAGGCCATCATAAGGAATCAAGCCTTGTAGTTCCATGGTTTGAACCTTCATAGCCCAATTTTTTATTATAATGGATAATGTTATCATAGACCTTTATGATATAAGTGAATCTAATGTGGTAAAAATTGATGATTTTGCACTAGACGATGAAATATAACTTGACTCTGTCAATGTTTTTATTGAATAATGTTGACATAGCACCTTATGACACAACAACTAATAACTTGACACCTGATGATGTGGCATTAAGTATAAATAATGTGGTAGTCAAAATAGAGGACAGGATGGATGACACAATAAGTGACATGGTAGCTTATATGGAAAGTGATGTGGTAATCCATATAGCTGATATGATAATCCATACAACTGACATGACAAGTGATATGGCAACTAACATAGCAAGTGATATGGCAATCTATATAGGGGTCGATGTGTCAATTGATATGGTAGGAAAATCACCATCTGATAGGTATAAATATAGGTTTAACAAATCACATTCTTTCAAATCATTGAACCTAATGATAATACATTCATATAGTAAAAAATGGACTTGGATTATAGATTTTGGAGTGAATCAAAACATTATAAGTGATGCAACATGGTTTGTAGGTTATAGAGAAAATAAAAATAAACAAGTCATGCAATCTAATTCATTGTACTCTACCCAATGGTCTGCATAGTTAGTGCATAGTTGGTAGTCCCTTATTTTAGGTTGTGATAAGTGATATCACCTCATTTTCCAATATGTTGTCCACTTATTTTATAATTAGAACCCCCTTAGCCACTCATGCAACGACATTGGTGGCCTTCCAGTTATTATAGGTAATTTCTTTTTTTAATTTTAATTTTTTTTTGAGGCATTTTATATGATTTTAAAGCTAAATTTCCAAGTTCCATAATTTTTTAATACAAAAGCATTTTAGACCCATTTTTCCAAATCACATAATTTTATGAGGTCTTTACATTGGTGTTATTATTTATGGTTATAAATACATACAAGATTTTGTATTTTAGAAAAACATTTGTGCGTTAACATGTTCCCTTCCTAAATAGTCCAAACTATACGACCTAGAAAACTAGGATTGAAGCTTTGCTTTAGAGTAGGGGGTTACTCATATATGTGAATAAGGAATATCATACCACTAATTATAAAGAGAGGAAGTAGTTTTATAAGGATAATAAGGATGAGGCTCTTGGTGTGATATATATTCATGTTGACAAGATCTATGACACTCATATTATCAACACCACAAACTCTAAAGAACCACTTGATAAATTTTAAGTATTGTGTGATCACAATGATTCTACATAGATCAAGAGGTTGGAGGATGAAATTGCTACTTTAATTATGGATTCTTTTGATACTATTAATGAGTAAATTGGTCAATAAATTACAAGATGATATTTAAACTACTAGAGGAATTATAAAGGTCATAAAGAGTTTTAGGAGGTTATGGACAAGGAGAAGAATATTGAAATACTCAATATTATCTTCAACTATATTTTGGATACATATGTGATAGTTGTAGCTATGTTTGAAAGGCTTCATATTTACTTTTTATATTCTTCTACATCATAAATTAATGAGGTGTTCAACTACTTTCTTCATTGTCAGGCTAGAAGACATAGACATAAGGATAATTATTTCATTAATTAGACCCATCCAAAAGAAGTTGTCAAAGCTCAAAATGACAAGAAGCTAAAATAGAATGAAAAGAAACAAAAGAAGCCCTTTAAAAATCCAATATGAGTTTTCCAAGAAGGAAGAACATAAAGCAAAATCTTGTTGGATTTGCATCAATAAGCATTAGGAAGTAACAAAAAATGAGGTGTTATTGCTCCTCTCTTCCATTGATAGTGTGAGGATAGTTTTGATGGAGAAACCACATATGCACATGAATTTTTTCATTCAATATATGGACATCCACTTATTATGATGAATGGATTATAGATTTAGAGACAAAAAGGGATATGAAAAAGTACAAATATCTCCTATAATGGTATAATAAAACATATTTAAGGGAGTGTGTTTTCATTATTAGAAATTACTCTTATTTATAGGTAGTAGGATGTGGAGAGGTTATTATTGGATATTATTCATTTGATTAAGTACTTTATGTTATTGATGTTGGCCCCAATATCTTATCTATTTATCACATTACTCGTATAAACAAAAAGATAGAATTCTAGCCTGATTGTTGGGTAATTAAGGATATAGAATGGATTCAAGAGATTTGCTTCTAGTTATTATGATAAGTTAGACCAAATTTATAAACGAGAAAAAATATCAACTCATATTTCTTCCTCTTAGAAGAAATAATTTATGGCATTATAGACTTGGGCATCTCAATTATGGATCTTTGAGACTCATGAGTCACAATCATATGGCCATTAGACCTCCTCATATTTTCTCTTTGAGTGATGTATGGGAGGGATGCATTATAGGGAGCACAAATGGGAGATATTTCTAAAAGGAATAATGATATATGCTATGCACCCCTTGGATATCATATATGGTGATATATATATGGAACTATGGGTACACCTTCCATTTTTTAGAAGTACTTCTATTTATTGATGATTTCTATGGATATATGTGGTTAAATACTACTCACACCAAGGAGGTCTTTGAGAGTTTTAAGGCATTTAAATATCTTATAGAAATTTAGTGAGATAGGAAGATCAAGTGTCTCAATTTAGATGGGGGAGGTGAGTACATGAACAATTCCTTTCATGATTTTTTGACTCTTAATGAGATAGCATATCAAAGGATTGTTCACTAAACCCTAGAGCATAGGGTGGATAAGAGAAATAATAATATAATCATGAGGATGACACATTTTTATGATTGATACCAATGGGGATGGAACATAAATTTGGGGGTGAGGTTGTCACTTATGCAGTGTACAACATCAACAGGGTTCCCACTAGAGTTATCTAGAGTATGACACCTCTTAAGAGATTGACAAGTGAGAAGCCTAATGTGTCTCAATTCTATATATTTGGATATTTAGCATAGTATCACATACCCAACTATATTTAGAAAAAGGGAGGCACCAAAGAGTCACAAATGTATTTTTGTAGAGTACTTGTATATGTCCAAGAAATATCATTTCCATACTCCTCATAGTCACGTGATCCTTATCCATAGAAATATCATTTCTACTGAGGTTCTTCTATGGTATTCCACCTAATATTTTGGTAAAAGATCATCTTGTTTTATTGACTTAATTAGAATATTCCTCATATATTTTTATAGGCTCTATTCTAATTAAAGCACCTTATTCATATTCTAGTAATGGTATTGTACCTACATAATTGACCCCTTATTAGGATGTACCATCTACAACACCTTCAATATTATATCTAGGGTATGTTGAGATATATACGCTAGTTTTAAGTGCCATAATTTTTCATAAATAGGTAGGTGGTGAGTTTGATTTAGATTCTTCAAGTTTGGCTTCTGATGTGAATTTGCCATAGAATGTTCCTAGTTCATTAGTTCCTCCAAAACCTATGTGGATTTAGATAATATTATGGGATGTTGAACCTATTTTTTCTATGGAGTGATATAAAAAGGATATTTCTCAAGCATTAATCTTGAAGGTTGATCATTCTAGATATCCTCTCACATATTCTCAAGATAAAGGTAGACCCAAGTGGGAAGATGTTTCATTATGGGGTATGAGCCCTTCATGAAGAATAAGACATGGGAGCTTGTTCATCTTTGAGAAGAGAAGAATGTGGTTGATTCAAATGAGTCTATAGGACCAAGTACACTTGATATGTTAGGTGTAAAAGCATAAGGTATGTCTTATTGCTAAGGGATTATATAGTAGAATGGAATTGACTATTTAGAGGTACTTTTTGAGTTGATATGATAGATATTATCAAGATGATTCTTTTTATAGTTGTTTCCTTTGGTTGGAAGGTACATTAAATGGATGTGAAGAGCATATTTCTATATGGAAAACTTTATGAGGATATTTAAATGCATCAACCACCTAGTTTTAAGCTTGAGGGTCCCAATCACTTGATTTGTCTATTTACTAGGTCTTTGTATGGACTTAAAAAAAAATCTCATGCTTGGTATGAGAATTCCCACTCTTTCTTTCTCAATTATGGATTTTAAATTTTTGAGGTAAAACATGATATTTACATCAAACATAAGGATAGGGAGACCTTGGTTATTATTTTCTATGTAGATGATATTGTCATTACAAAAAACATTCCTACCTTGACGTAGGATATGAAGTCATAAATTTATGTTTTCTTTGAGATGACATATTTGAGGCTTGTACACTATTTATTTGGGATTCAAATTGATAAAAATACATATAATATCACTATTTCATAGTCCAAGTATGCTTTGTATATTCTTCAATGCTTCAAGATGAAGGATTGTAAGTATTTATAGACTCATTTTTCCTAAGGACTAAATATTTAAAGTTGATTGTATGATTCCCTTGGTGGGTGATACTTTATATAAGCCTCTTGTGTTTCATATTTTTTACCTTAACCACATATGACTAAATATATCCTTTTTTAGCTATTGATATAAGTACATGTATGCCCCTCAAGAGAGTACTAGAACACGTCCAAGAGAATTTTTAGATATATAAAGAAACATATCAAATGAATATTTATTTAGTTGGTTTACCTCTAACTTTGATAACATTTTTAGATGTTTATTGGGCCAATGATTTGGATGAGTGGTGCTCCACCATAGGCTTTATGTTCTATTTAGGTTTTGATCCTATTTTATGGTACTCTAAATGATGGTCTACTAGATCGCAGTCTTCCACTAAAGCTAAGTATCATGATACCAATGAGGTGACTATGAACCATATATGAATTCTCATATTTCTAGAGTAGGTGTAAATTCATCAAATATATCTAGTCACTCTTTGATATAACAATTAGAGAAACATACAACTTGTTCACAATATATGTTTCATTAGTGGAATTTGTATTCTTATGAAAAAATGATTTATGCTATGGGATGCTTGATCATGTTTTTGTGTTGTTATCAAAGTAGGTAGTGAATATCTTTATCAAGGTTATTCCTAAGGTTCCTTTTGTGTGTACACAATAACTACTTGGTGTGGGAGAGTATCCCTTAAGGCTGGATGAAAAGTAATGATCTCCATGTCTCTATGTACCTCATTCAACTTAAGGGGGGGTGTTGATATATGTGGTGTCTAAAATTCACTTGAGTTCATGACTAAATTTGTATTATGTTGTATGTATACACCCTCTAAGCTCTCGTAAACCTTGAAAAAGGTATTTTTATAATATTTTATAATTTAAAACCTAATGGTTAGTTACTTGATCTAAAGGTAACTTGTATTTGGGTATAAATACTCCATCATACCAACCTTTTGATCATAGGTTGGAATGTATTCTATAATTTTATATTTATATTCTTTGGTGTCCATAGACACCCCCTTATATCATGTGTATTTGTTTTTGTGTGTTTATTTTCAACAATATTGGGTAATGTGTTGATTCCATTCAAATATGGAAATTGTTATAAAATCTAATAATGAATTGCTACCTTCACAAGAGCAAACTACTCATAATTTGGATAATTGGGATATGTAATCATGGACACTATGGAAAAAAACTAGAAAGTTGTATTTTTGTTCTTTTGTGATGTCTAAAACAATTTAGAAGGCTTCTAAGTAGTTTAGGGATGATTTTGGAGGCATGTAACATTTAGTGGCACATCATCTTGCTAAAGATACCTGTAAATTAGTAGACTTAATAGAGATAGAAATTTGTTATCACAAGTAACACTTGAGTCAATAATTTCCTATAAATAGGATCCATGGGATCCATTATAAACATATTTTGGCCCTTGAAGAAATTAAAGCTACACTTTATGGACTCCAAAGTGTATAAAATTTGCTTTCCAATTATGGAACTACTCTTTTTATTTGTGGAATACATAGTGATCATGAAATTACCCTTTTTCTTTCAGTTAGTCATCTCCTTCTAATATTTCAATTTCATACACATGGGAATGCACTATTATCATTCAATTTATTTATGTGTTGACTGATCATACAATATTCTTGATACAAGTATGACCATATTTAATTTTTACATAATTTGCTTTAATGTCTCACAGCCTTGCCCTCATGCATTTATTTTCTATATTTAAGATTAACAAGGATAGTGTGGATCTACCCTAAATATAGAGGTAAAAGGAGGTATGCTTCCTCTTCTTCAAATTCTATTAAATTAGACTTTTAAGGCATATTAGAATTTAGTATTTTTGATATTCAACAATTCTATACCAGTTATTGATTAGGATATGCCTATTATGGATTAGAATTTAGGTTAGGTATATTCTATTTTAGGATTTAGATAATATTGCAAGACTGTCTAATTTTGTAGGAACCATGGATTGTAAGGAGGTTGAGCATAGGGAGAGAAAGGTTGACCTTGGATTGTGTCTTGTGTTAAAAATCCTTATGGTTAGGTGCAATCTAAAAATTCTACATTATATTCTAATTTTGTGGAGGGTGCGATGAAATCAATTGACCCTATATAATATTTAGATTTTATTGGCTTTGTAGTATATGTGCTATGACTTGATTAGGTATGTTAGGTGGGTCTTGAATCCTTGATTGGATTTGTATAACTTGTGGACTTGGGGTATTAACCTATTGATTCATTTTAGCTTGTATTTGACTAGTGCTTATTTTTTAATTATATCCAACTTGTTGGTTTTGGACAAACTACTAAGTTGGTACACCTATTGTTTAACTTGTCAATGCCCAAGGTTTTTTATTTTGGGACTGGACTAACATAGGCCATGAAGTAGTAGGGCCTATCAAACTAAGTAATAGGTTGATAAAATTTGATTAGATTTGCATTATGGGTGATATACCATATAAGGTAATTGTTATCATGGTCTAAAAAAAAAGGACTAATAGCATCTTAATCTTGGATAGCTTGCATAGGTGTAAGTAAAACCTAGCCACTAGGTTGATCTACAATAATGTATGGATTAACTTGTACTAAAGGTATAAAATAATATGATGATAGAGGTATATAGAAAAGTTCCAAATTCACATTTGATTTAATTGGAGTCACCATTAAGTCACCATTACTTATTTTTCCTCTATCTAAACTATTATTATAGGCTTCTTTCCTTTGGTGCCTTTTCTCTATTATGTGAGAATTTCTACTAGCTAAATTTTTGTAGTATATTGTTGAGACTTAGACCTAACATTCATATGCATCTATTTAATCCTAATGTACCTACTGAAAATAAAAAATTAACTCAAAAACCTTTATAAAGAAAATATTTACTTTCAATGACTGAATCACTCTTTTGGGGAGTGAATTGCCTTCTCTCTTACTTGAGTAAGATTTGACCCTTTAACTAGCAAATAGGATCAAATCCCTCTTTTGAGAGAAAATTGTCTTTTTACCAAGGAAGAAAATCCTCCCTTAAGCACTATAGGAAAAATTTTATTTTTCTTTAATGGAGGTGAGCAAATGGCTCTTTTGAAAGTGAATCACATTTTTGTAATTATGAAAAATTGCTCATGTTTAAAAGGAATCTCTTGATGGGCCACTCTACTTTACCAACTCAAAAGAATCTGTAATTTTTTAATATTATATCTTGAGAAAATTGTTGAAGTTTATCAAAATATATGATTATCATAAGAAAGAGTACAAATTGCATTATAAAGGAGTGAATCACTCTTTTATGGACTTGATAAAAAAATTGTGAAATAGAAATAACGAATCATATTTTAGACCTACAAATGCAAACTGGTTAAATATGTATACAAAATTGTTGGAATTCATAATATTATCTAGAGAGATTTGGGGGTGTTTGGAGGCACCTTAAATAATTATTGTATTATCTATAGATAATACTCATAACACTTTGATGATAAAAAGAGAAGTGATGGAGGGTATTTGTACCAATACCAAACCCTAATTACATAGATGAACTTAACCTTAAGCTAACATAACAAGAAAGGCTTTGAGGTTTTTACATGTTTATAAAGTGTTTTCAATCATAACACGTTTAACCATGGCCCATAGGGATTACATAATAAAATATTATAATAAATTAATTACATTTTTAAATGAATTCCCTTATGCCTACCCAATATTACATCATACAATATTAGTCTTGGCCATAAATCAAATTACACTTTCAACACCCCCTCATAATCTAAACTAAGGGTCCAAGGAGAGAATACATTAGTAACAAAAATATCCCCCTCATAATTGATGCTCTAGTGGGAATCCACACATTTTAGGTAAACTCATTTGAATCCCCTCATCATCTAAAATGTCCTACTACAAAAATGCTTTCTACACAAGAGTTTCCCTAGGCTAGACTGTAGTCATCACCACCACTATAATAAAATCCCATACACATCCAAAAAAACTAATTCTAGGGACTCAAATGAAGAAGAGAAGTCAAGATCACCACCTCATGAATCTTCCATAGTCACATAAAGCATGACCTGAATACATAGCTTTTCCTCTTATAACATGCATAACATTATTTGAATACATCCTCTTACCCTTAGGCCACCTAATTTTAGTCATCATAATAGGATTTATAAGAACCTACTTAAAAGGAGATATAGTAACCTTCCAAGAGTGCTTGGATAAAAAATAGAAGAAATAAGAGATCATTAATTATTATATCTTAATGAATAATTTAAATCAATCATCCAAAGGAGGATGAGAGATTAACTAAAGCACATCCTAAATATTTTTCCTGTAAGCCTCCAAAAGATTCAAAATCTATTGTAACTATCACAAACCCAACTATATCTCCCAAAAAAATAGACCAAAGAGTTTGATTATATAAAATATGATAAATTTTTCATTCCAAAATATGGCAATAATAAGGTTCGAGATGTAGACCAATTGGTTCGACCAAACCTCATAAAGGGGTGGAGGTCCAAGGTTCAAATCTTAAGCCTCACCGGACTGAATGCTTGTCCCTTTCCTAGTGCTTTCAATGGCATAAAAGGTTTAAAATGATTGTGGCATGGTGGTTATAGGGATGGACTACACGAAGAAATGTGTGGTGGCTTTCAGGGCAGATAACGTAGAATACTGTGGTAGCCATAAAATTTGAACAACTTGCCCAAATTCATGGTGGCTACTGATTCCACCATGTAAATTGAAAATAAAATAAATAAATATGGCAATAAAATTTGATAAATATTGCATATAATTTGTTCTCTAATACTAGATTCTGTCTATAAACTAATGTTGCCAATGCTTAGAGCTCAAAAAATCATGCAATTTGAAAAAATATAGTCGTAAAATATTTTCATATACAAACATTATGGCATCTAGAATTTTTGTCATAATAATCCTCAAAAAACAAAAAAAATAGTTCACTTAATCTTTGCCACTTGGGCTTCACTGACATGCTAAAAATCTAATATTTATCTTTCTTTGAGTGGCTAAAGGGTTTCAAGTATTTGAAAATGTAGGTTATCTAGCACATGAGAGTGCCACATTACTTTCAAATACGTAAGTGTATTATTGATTTCTAAAAGGATATTAGAGAGACTCAAAACTAGGTCTACTATTTGCTACGAATAATGAGCTGGTTACCTTTCCACCACTATACCTAAGAGGAGAATCCAATCCCTCTCTACTTATATCCTCTATAAATAAATACTTCAACATGATTTCAACACTCGACCTCTATCTCCTAACCGCTTCTTGTTTGCCATCTTGCCTTTATGCATGACTATGTCTTAGATGTGTTAGAAATAGAGTATATTGATTCATTTGGGTCATGTAAATGTATCTTCCAAGGTACATACTTAGGACATTAGATTGCTTTAGGGGGAATTTATCTAGTTACTTAATGCAATCTAATAAATTCACAAGTGTAGATGTGCAAGTTGTATATGTGCAAGTTGTCCCTTGCACAGCCAAATAGAATGTTGGCCAAGGAACCTATTTTGCCTATATAAGAAATATCTCATTGTAACACAGATACATATAGAGATAGAGAGTCGAGGACATAGTAGCTTAGAGCATAGTAAAGTTTTGTCTAGATCACCATCCAGTGGTGATGAGTGCAATGTAGTTCAGTAGATTTATTAATGGAGTGTTCATTTCCTCCATAGCTACATTGTATTCATTTATATCAATTCTATTTATCACATATCTTAGTCATGTAGCAGATTTACTATCTTTCATATTATTATACATCTCATGATTTTTATCTTTCTTTGGCCATTACATCAAAATCTAGCAATGGTATCAAAGCCACGGTAGATCTATTTTATGTAGATCAATAGGGAAACCACCATTGAGCTTGAGTGTTTTTTCAACCTGACAAGCTACTAGACCATCCACTATCAAAATATCTCAAAAGAATCTAGGTGGTAGAATTAGGAAGAGTCACAAGTGAAGACTAAAAAAACTAGGTGGTAGAATTAGGGAGAGTCACAAGTGAAGACTAAAAAAAATCTAAGTTCCAAAAAATATTGAGATTGCATTTGACTAGAGTCTTTCCACAGAGTTACAAGAAAAACTCATGAAGACCAAGATTTTAGCATTCAATCCACTAGATTGATAGATCATCTAGTTAATACCATCCAAGATATCTAAAACTTGTGAATTATTACCCAAATTTTCTTTGTTGCAGATAATTAATTCTTATATGATTGGTACTCCTCCTACAAAAGAAAGCTAGGAGACTCAAACTTTATGCCCAAAGATCAGTGTGCCCTCATTGTGTAGAGATTAGTTCCTTGTACAAGAGAAGAACACTATAGAATAAGAATTCTAGATAAGAGCCTTGGTGAAGTTAGGCTACTGAATATCTCTATTGCTAGATTAAATAACTTCACAGTTTAAGAACATGCCATAGAATCCTTGACATAAAAAATGCCATAGAAGCATTGAATAAAATACCATAGAAGCCTTGAATAAGAAGCCATAGAAGCCTTGATATTGAAAAGGCCACATAAGCCTTACTACTAAAAAGGCCATAGAAGCCTTGATACTGAAAAGCCCATATAATCCTTGATACTGAAAAGGCCACAAAAGCCTAGATACTAAAAAGGCTCCAGAAGCCTTGATCCTGTAGAAGAATTCAAAAAGAATATCTGATTCAAAAGCAGATTATGATTTCAGTAATAATATTTTTTCTATAGGGAAATAAGATTCAGTGAGTTGGGAAACTTCCTACAATAAAGTTAGGAATAGTATCTTCTTTATAATCAATTCAGCACCTGAAGCAAAATAAATTAAGAGAAGATATCATTGAAGGACTCCTAGACTTGGAAGAAGAAGAAGGACTAGGAGAGCTTGAACCTAGAAGTAGCAAAATCAAACATCCAAAAGAAGATCTCACCACCAACACTTCTAGGAGGAGAAGGTTGAAGAGGTCTCAAGGAAAGACCAACAGAAGTTACAAAATAAAAGACCTTGGGGAGGTCTCATCGAGCATCCAGTAAAAGGCTAGGAGAGCCTTACTGAAGAAATCATCAAAGGAGAACCCACTAGTGAAATCTACTACCAATGAGAAGCTTCTTATAGTGAAGGACTTGGGATAATTATTGCCATCCAACAACAAGCCCAAGAGAAGGATAATTTGGCAAGAAGTGTCAAATATAAGAAGAAGAATTTTGCAAGGAGTACTAAATCCCTAAATAAGAATCCAGTGAAGACCTCAAAACATTCGAAATCTTGAGAAGAAGATCCTACTTGAAGTAATAATTCAACAAGAATACTTGAAGACAAAAGAAGCTCACCAAATCTAGGAGATTTGAAGATTACCTCTCATAGCAAGAAGATATCGCTTTAGAGACAAAGACTTCTCCAAATATGTAGTAGAAGTGTTGAGGTGCGATTTTGTCAAGTCACAAAACCACTCGACAACTTAGAACGTTAAGTTCTCTCTTGCAAATAATAGTATATATCTCCAAGGTTCTTGTTTTGTGTTTCACTATATCTTACGTATATGTATAATAAATACTCGAATAACTCGTTTGGTTTGCAAGTGTTGTTAACAAGGGGCTTGGGAAACTAGGTAATTTGATTTAAGTTTATCATGTATAACATGCATATCTCATTAACTTTTTATCTTTTAAATGATAAAGTAAATTTGCCTTATGATTAAGATCTATTGATGCAAACTTAACAATACCATTGATTAAAATGCTTTCAAAACTAATTTGAAATAACAATTTGCCTTAGCATTTTAATTAATATGAAATTTCAATTACCTTAATAAAAATTAAAGTATGTGAAATTTCAAAATGATGATATAAACCCTGATTATAAATATTCACCTTTAAAAACTAAGGTCTAATCAATGAATAGATTTTATTCATCTCAAATATAAAATCAACATTAAAATATTTGAGAAAATGAATAAAATAAAAATGTTTAACCCTAAAATTATAAGGTTTTAAAAACCTTATTAATCATAAATTCATAGGGTTTGCTATAAATATTATTTATGAACTGTGAGTTCTATGATTTAAAATCAAGTTCATAAATGTACTTCCTTATTATATTTGTTTATTAAATATTTGTGAAATCAAATATTTAATAACCAACATAATCTTCCAATGTAATGTTTGGATTTGTGCATAAATAAATTATACTTAAAACATGAAATCCAAACAAACTTTAATAAAATAAATCACTTCTAATTCTCAACCTTATTAAATTAAAGTTAGAACCAGAATACTTATGTATAAAATATTTTATTCATCCCAAATATAAGATCAACATTAAAATATTTGGAAAATGAAATAAAGTAATAATGTTTAACCCTAAAATTGTAAGATTTTCAAATCTTATAATTATAATCCATAGGGTTTTAATATAAAACTGATCTATGAATTGTGAATTTTATACTTTGAAAATCAAGTTCATAAATATGTTTTTCTCATATTATTTGCTTATTAAATATTTATGGAATAAAATATTTAATAACAAATATAATCCTCTCAATGTAGGGTTTGGATCGGTAAATAAATAAAACGATATTTGAAGCATGAAATCCAAACAAATTTCAATAAAAGATATCAACTCTAATTCTCAACTTTATTAAATCAAAGTTGAAACCAGAGTACTCATTTATCTTTTATATATTCATTTATTTAAATATTAAAACAATTTAATATTTAAATAAATTATTGATAACCTAGTGTAAGGTTTAATTCTTATGAAATTGAACTAGGCTAAGCAAACATAATTGAATATCAAATAAAAAATAATCAAAATTTCTATAAAGAAGAAATATTATTCTATCTCAGACAAATGCTACAGATAGAAATAATCACAAAGACTTAAACCAAATCATTGCCCACCAGTATTCACACAATAGAACAATGATATGATGCAATCTTCAGTGGAATTTTTAATTATTGAAAACTATACCAAACATTTTAATTATAATTCAAATACCAAAATGATGCTTATTTGAATCCCTAAAATATTTTGATATAATCAAAGATCTTACAATAGAATCTGTTTCTCCGTAATTTCCAACTCTCTGTAGCTCCTTTTTCCTTTCTTTTGCTCCTTCAACTTTCCTTCTCTCCTTCTCTACAAAAATGTCTGACCCTCTCTTTGGTTTCTAATTCTCCATTTATAACTTGAGAAATTCATTCCTCTTGATTAGTTTACTCCGTTCCGTCAGTTTTTAAAAAATGAATTCTTGAAACCCTAATATCAATAAAGCCTTTTCAAAGGATTTAATATTTCTCCTCATTGGCATTCGGAAATTAAAGTTATAAACCTGCCAATAAGACAAATATTAATTAGAATATAAAACATTTATAAAATAATATTCTTAAATTTAATTAAATTATAAAGTTATAAAACTTTATAATTTAATTAATTAAAAATAATCATTCTAACTATATTAAATTATAAAGTTATAAAACTTTATAATTTAATTAATTTATTTAAAACATAACCATTCTAACTATATTAAATTATAAAGTTATAAAACTTTATAATTTAATTAATTTAAAACAATGAACAATTTTAAATATATTAAATTATAAAGTTATAAAACTTTATAATTTAATTAATTTAAAACATGACATAACTAAACATAATATACGAACAAACATATACATAACACCACACACTAACAAAATAATCTAAAAATAATTAAACCTACAAAACACATTATACTTCATGCCAAATTGATGGAACCACAATGTGCTAGAATTAAAGCATAGATCCAAACTCTCACACCTTTTGGTGAATTAAACCCTGCTATATGACCTTCCTAAGGAACACCAACTTTGTGATATTTCAAATGGTAACAATGATAAACTAAGGCTTTAATCACTAAATTACAACACGAACCTGCAAACATAACTCAAAATATTTTAAATCTCAAGGTGAAATTTGACAATGCACTTGCTATAAGATAGAACACATAAAGATGAATATTCTTGACATTCCAATGGTGACAATATGAACTATAAATGTAGGCAATGCATTGGCATCAACTTCCAAATTTTAATTGCAGGTAATATTTTGGCATCAACTTTCAAATTTCAAGTGGGTCCCCAAATTTTGGGGTCATTGTGAAGGACATCACAACATTGGTGACTCTACTGGTAAATGTCCTTGGACATTTCGGATTCAAAAACCAAACTCTGAAAACAACAAAACTCGAATATTAGAATCACAAGCATTAATAAGCATCCAGAGAATGAGAATAGACCAATACAAATATGAATTACCGAAATCAGAGATGATTTATGCAGGATATGATGTATTGTTGGAGGGGATCAAGTGATATGTATTAATGATCATTTTCAATATAAATATTTGTTTTGGCCATGCTTGTCATCGTACTTTAATCAGGAGCCCTAAAATTGACATTTCATGACCGATAGGATGATATGAAAAATAATATGATATGAGCTAAAAGAACATATTGAAATGAACAACCTGTCTTATAGAGACTCAAACATTTTAGTACAATAAACAAATACACTAAAACCTGTCTAAGCTTCTTAGGACCAAATGTGTGTGCAGTAAATTCCTTTACCAGATCAAGATCTCAGTTATGATCCTACTATCATCCAGAACCAGTGTGTGCGCAAGTGAGTTCATTACCTCATTTTGACCAAAATGGTTAAACCTATTATGAAAGAACCACAAGGCTAGCCCACCCATTTGAACGATCAAAGGTCTCACTTTTCAATGAGACATGTCACCACACATGAGCTTACTCCACTACTAGTCAAGCATCTATAGCCCCGATGGAGGTTAACCCCATAGTCCATGATTTTGGCTTTTGATTGCTTGAATCTTGGGGATGACTACCCATCCGTCTGAGGGACAAATAGTACAAATCCTTATGACCCAATAGTCAGTGTTGTGTTATGCAAGTAGACTCAGAGCTTTGGGGAATCAGATTCTCAACTGAAGTATGATGAGAATTTGACCCTATCCTTACTACTCTAATTTTTTAGAGTTTCAAGTATTTGTGATAATAATGAGTTTTATGGACTATGTTGCATGATGGGACCGACAAGGATGCCCCTTTTTACCTCACATTTTCTTCCAAGGATGGTTTTGACCATTTTACCCAAAAATGTTTTTAATATGTATAAGTTGTGCTTGGTTCCAGATAATTTCAACATCAGTTCCCGATCTCAAGATATTTTTAATGTATATTGTGCAATGATCCTAAGAAAATCTGACACGCTTTTCGATGGTTGCCTACCACACTAGAAATGGTTGAGTGACCAAAAACATTTAGGGATTTGGAAACTATGGTGTGTAAACATGAAGCTTTGTCTTTTATAGTTTTGTACAAAATGCCTTTGTGAAAGTGCCCCTGATTAAAGCAACATGACTTTTGCTAAAACCAATTAGAACTTTTGAATTTGATAAATGATCTTTCTATGGGATGTGAAATGTGGAATGCGAGGGTGATGTATGCAATGTTATGAAATGTGTTATGAAATGCGAGTGTATGCAAGTGTATTTGTGATACTTGTGGAGTTTTTGCAATACAATTCCAATTTTTCATATTTGCCTTATCTTAGTTCACATTCATGAGGACATAAACCAATATCTCACTTTTCCTTTTCTCTAGGTTTCACAGGTTTTCAAACTAGGTAATCTCATCCTATGCGGTCCAGGATCAAAAACCAAACACAACCAACAAATGACCAGTGTCTCAATCACAAATATCTTACTTTTGAAACATCCACCTATAATTTGTGTCAATTTGGATCACACCCAAATCATGAAACTCCCAAAAAATCTAGCAAAGTCAATTTGTCATTAAGCTCAACAAACACAACTAAAAAGCAACAAAACATACGAAGACTAACATAATGACAACATCAACAACATAAATACATAACATCAATACATAAAATCAAACAACAACAACAACACAACGAATCCAAAAAACTATTTACAAAAAATATACATAATATACAAGACACTACCAAAATGTCTACCATCATTTCCCTGGATCCCATACATGATAGACACACCTTAAAAGACATATCTCATGATTTGCATTCCAAGATTTACATAATTTTAACCAAAAGAAGATTAGGCCAAACCATGCAACCTTCATTTTTCCTTTCACACCCCAGTGATTTGATTCAAACTTATAAGCAATTCTATGTTTAAGATTTGATTCATTAACCTTACAAGCAAATACATGATCTTCCATGATCTTATGCTTATTCAACAAGGTAGGAATTTCAAACTTTGATTCATCATTTTGACCTAAATTCTCATTTTCACAAGTATATAGGATTTCTTTCAAATATGAAGCAACTTCTAAAAGTTTTAAATCAATATCATCATCCATGTTTATAGGCCAATCATATTCATTTAAGAATTTGCAAGAATCTAGGATATTTAGTAAAATAAGAATCATTATAGTTTTGTATCCTAGGTTGAATTCATTAGCTGATTGCTGATGAACTTGGTTCAATGATTCAAGCATATCCTCTTTTTCATTTAACAATGCAATCCTATTGGTGTTGGGAATGAGAATCCCTTCTATTGCTTCATCGACCTCTAATGACATCTCATCATAAATAACAATAGAATCCAATAACTAGTTATGCAAAAATTTACCTGATTCTTGAATGTTTGAACAATGACAAAGGATAAGATTCTACCTTTCTCTATACTTTCATTTACCACTACTTGATGAGCCCTTATAGTATTTTCTTTTCCTTCAAAGGCTTCATCATCATCTTGTATCCATGTATCTTCATCCATGACCTATTTTTCAAAAACACCAAAATTAGGCACCCAATTAAACATATGCCCATATTTTTCAAACCATAAATCTGACTGATCACAAGATGTGTTAAATAACAAATTTTCTTGATCAACCACCTGAGTTACTTCAGATAGATCAACATTTTCCTTTAGGTCATCACCAACATTAAATCCAAACCATTCATGTGAATTTGTACTCAAATTTTTATTAGTCATGGGTAAAAGAGATGACTTTACCTCGTCCTCATTATTAACAAATGAATCATAAGAAACATTTACCATTTCTTCATTTTCAATTTCAGCAAGGTGTTCAATAAATTCATCTTCAAAGTGATTCAATTTTGGAACCTTCTCTATTTCTACAATTGGCATGTCATTTTCTGATTGTGTAGGAATTGTGAAATCTTCTTTTGAAATAGAAGTTTCAACATCCTGCATATCAAGTGAAATATAAATTTTATCATTAGAAGTATGAGAAAACAATGATTCACCATACATACCCCATCCATTATAATAATTATCTTCTAAAGCTAAGGGATGAGATTTTATCGTGGCTTTAGAAAACATGTGATTCTTTGACTGTACAGGAGTTGTAGACTCTTCATGTAAGATATCAATTTTAGCATCCTGCATATCAAATGAAGAAAAATTCTTATCAATAGGTATAAAAGAAAAACATTCATCATATCTTCCCCAACCATTATAAAAATTATCTTCTATAGTTAAAGGGTGAGGTTCAACCATATCTTTTGTGCAAACTTTGGATAGGTCTATAATTTCCTTTTCAAATTCACCTTTATCAATCACCTGAGATGAAGACCTATTGATTTCTTGTTGTATGAGCATTGTAGAATCCTTAAGTGACACAAGGCTTTCAATTTCCTGCACATCATCTGAGATAAGAACTTCTTTGGAAATTGTGAATAAAGTGAATAATTCTTCTTCATGATCTGAAATAACAAAATCATTATCTTTCTGAAGCACTTGGTGACATTCCATATTTTCTTTCATACCATATTTGGATTCATTTTTAGATTCTCCTTCTTCAATAAAGAATTCATCTTCAATTTCAAACAATTCATCTTCCTCAAGCAATAAGATTTTAGGATCATTCATTTGAACCATCATCATCGAGGTATTATTTTTTTGTAATCCCTTGCAATCTTCAATGAAATCACATATATGATCATTCAATTCTTTAACTTTACCTGTTTGAACATCACACTCATTATCCTCCTAAAACAAATGATGAAAATCTATCATTTCTTCTATATATTCTTCAGATTCATTTTCAAATTCATTTTCTTTAATTTCAAAAAATTCATCTTTCTCAGATTCATCCTCCTCAATTTCAAAGAATTCATCTTCCTCAGATTCATATTTTGGTAAGACAAGGGTTTCTTCAGTGGGATCAATTTTTGTATTTTGTTTTATAAGATCATCCCAATCCTCTTTTGTGAATAATGGCTCTAAGTCAGTTTCTACATTTTGATCAACTTGATCATCACAATGTTCATTGATGGGTATTGACTCTGAAACTTGCACCTCATTCTCAATATCTAAGGTGTTTGTGACATCTAAACTATCAACCTCAACCTGACTCATTTGTGATCTTTGATTATGAGTTTTAGGTCTAAGTCTGTATAGTTGCTCCATATTAACACCTTGATATATCAATTGTTGTTCAAATGTTACTACCTCATTGTAAGCTCTAGGCAATGATGTAATTTTAATACCTTTCAAAAACATAGAAGTAACATGATCTAAGGCTCCCATGTATATTTGAGTAGCTCTTTCTTCTAAAATGATATAATGTGTTCCCACCTCGGTATACAACCTATGGAATTTATCATTAAATGATCTCATGGGTTCATTAAATATTTTTCGAATAGAAACAAATTGATTTAACATCATAACTGAATCATCCAACCTTCCAAAATGTTTGAGAAATGCTTTCTCTAGTTTAACCCAAGAAGTAGCATACCTTACAGGTAATTGTATGTACCACTTAAGCGCAACCTCATCCAATGGGTATGAAAATAATCTGCAAGGAACATCTCCTCGCATGAGTTGCAAATGACTTAACGCACTCTTGTATCTCTGAATATGGTCCTTGGCTTGATCCACATCATGCCTAAATCTGGGTAAACAAACTTCTACACCTTCAGGAATTTGATGAATAGGCATGTTTAAACTGCTATAATAATCACCTATCCAAGAAGCCATCATTTCCTTTACTGAAGTAGGTGATGCCATTAGTGAACTTTAAAGAACACAATTTTAATGCCAATATTATTAGTCAAAGAAATATATCTTGCAACTAAGCATGAAATGACTAATCAATTAATCAAAATATATGCATCAATTAAACCTTGGCATTAAATAACACCCTTCAATTTGTAATTTTTTTTTTAACTACGATTTGAATGACTACAAATGAAAATCAAATATTTACCTTTCATGCCCTCCTTCTAGCGCCAATTTGTTGAGGTGCGATTTTTTCAAGTCACAAAACCACTCGACAACTTAGAACGTTAAGTTCTCTCTTGCAAAGAATAGTATATATCTCCAAGGTTCTTATTTTATGTTTCACTATATCTTACGTATATGTATAAGAAATACTTGAATAACTCGTTTGGTTTGCAAGTGTTGTTAACAAGGGGCCTGGGAAACTAGGTAAATGATTTCAAATTTTATCATGGCTAACATGCATATCTCATTAAATTTTTATCTTTTAAATGATAAAGTAAATCTACCTTATGATTAAGATCTATTGATGCAAACTTAACAATACCATTGATTAAAATGCTTTCAAAACTAATTTGAAATAACAATTTGCCTTAGCATTTTAATTAATATGAAATTTCAATTACCTTAATAAAAATTAAAGTATGTGAAATTTCAAAATGATGATATAAACCCTGATTATAAATATTCACCTTTAAAAACTAAGGTCTAATCAATGAATAGATTTTATTCATCTCAAATATAAAATCAACATTAAAATGTTTGAGAAAATGAATAAAATAAAAATGTTTAACCCTAAAATTATAAGGTTTTAAAAACCTTATTAATCATAAATTCATAGGGTTTGCTATAAATATTATTTATGAACTCGTGAGTTCTATGATTTAAAATCAAGTTCATAAATGTACTTCCTTATTATATTTTCCTTATTATATTTATTTATTAAATATTTATGAAATCAAATATTTAATAACCAACATAATCTTCCAATGTAATGTTTGGATTTGTGCATAAATAAATTATACTTAAAACATGAAATCCAAACAAACTTTAATAAAATAAATCACTTCTAATTCTCAACCTTATTAAATTAAAGTTAGAACCAGAATACTTATGTATAAAACATTTTATTCATCCCAAATATAAGATCAACATTAAAATATTTGGAAAATGAAATAAAGTAATAATGTTTAACCCTAAAATTGTAAGATTTTCAAATCTTATAATTATAATCCATAGGGTTTTAATATAAAATTGATCTATGAACTATGAATTTTATACTTTGAAAATCAAGTTCATAAATATGTTTTTCTCATATTATTTGCTTATTAAATATTTATGGAATAAAATATTTAATAACAAATATAATCCTCTCAATGTAGGGTTTGGATCGGTAAATAAATAAAACGATATTTGAAGCATGAAATCCAAACAAATTTCAATAAAATATATCAACTCTAATTCTCAACTTTATTAAATCAAAGTTGAAACCAGAGTACTCATTTATCTTTTATATATTCATTTATTTAAATATTAAAACAATTTAATATTTAAATAAATTATTGATAACCTAGTGTAAGGTTTAATTCTTATGAAATTGAACTAGGCTATGCAAATATAATTGAATATCAAATAAAAATAATCAAAATTTCTATAAAGAAGAAATATTATTCTATCTCAGACAAATGCTACAGATAGAAATAATCACAAAGACTTAAACCAAATCATTGCCCACCAGTATTCACACAATAGAACAATGATATGATGCAATCTTCAGTGGAATTTTTAATTATTGAAAACTATACCAAACATTTTAATTATAATTCAAATACCAAAATGATGCTTATTTGAATCCCTAAAATATTTTGATATAATCAAAGATCTTACAATAGAATCCGTTTCTCTGTAATTTCCAACTCTCTGTAGCTCCTTTTTCCTTTCTTTTGCTTCTTCAACTTTCCTTCTCTCCTTCTCTGCAAAAATGTCTAACCCCCTCTTTGGTTTCTAATTCTCCATTTATAACTTGAGAAATTCGTTCCTCTTGATTAGTTTACTTCGTTTCGTCAGTTTTTTAAAAAATAAATTCTTGAAACCCTAATATCAATAAAGCCTTTTCAAAGGATTTAATATTTCTCCTCATTGGCATTCGGAAATTAAAGTTATAAACCTGCCAATAAGACAAATATTAATTAGAATATAAAACATTTATAAAATAATATTCTTAAATTTAATTAAATTATAAAGTTATAAAACTTTATAATTTAATTAATTTAAAACAATGAACAATTTTAAATATATTAAATTATAAAGTTATAAAACTTTATAATTTAATTAATTTAAAACATGACATAACTAAACATAACATACGAACAAACATATACATAACACCACACACTAACAAAATAATCTAAAAATAATTAAACCTACAAAACACATTATACTTCATGCCAAATTGATGGAACCACAATGTGCTAGAATTAAAGCATAGATCCAAACTCACACCTTTTGGTGAATTAAACCCTGCTATATGACCTTCCTAAGGAACACCAACTTTGTGATATTTCAAATGGTAACAATGATAAACTAAGGCTTTAATCACTAAATTACAACACGAACCTGCAAACATAACTCAAAATATTTTAAATCTCAAGGTGAAATTTGACAATGCACTTGCTATAAGATAAAACACATAAAGATAAATATTCTTGACATTCCAATGGTGACAATATGAATTATAAACGCAGGCAATGCATTGGCATCAACTTCCAAATTTTAATTGCAGGCAATATTTTGGCATCAACTTTCAAATTTCAAGTGGGTCCCCAAATTTTGGGGTTGTTGTGAAGGACATCACAACAAGAAGGAGGAGAACACAAGAGGAAAACAAGCCACCAAATATTAGGCTCGTGAAAGAAATTTTAAAACCATATTTTGATGAAGAAGGAGCTATTCAAGACAGTCTAAAAAAAGCTGCAAGATCCTACTTGAAGCAACAACTTGGTGATCTTAGACATCAAGATTCACATCCTCTACAAAAGTGGAAAAAGAGCTACATAATATTTTAAAAATTTATGCAACTATTAGTGCTATTTAACTCATTAATTGGATTACTTATCATATATTGAAGCACCTTATTTGGATTAAAGTTGCAAGAAGGGAAAACATAATTACACTCTTCAAAAGTGCAAAAAATAAAAGGCTATTTTTAAGGTTCATTTGCATATTAGGGGTTGATTATATGTTAGATTTATGTATCAACTACCTATATGCTAATTTTAAAAAATATAAAAAGAAGACTTGATCCTACAACTGTGTTTATAATGAAATATGCATGGGTTCATTCCAGATAATGCTTGAAAGGTTGCAGTGAAATTATTAAGTGCATTTTTAAGAGATTAGTGGAGAAATAAGGTGAGATTATTATTACGATTAAAAGGTGCATTGTTAAGTACTATACTAGTTTATTTGTTAACTAGATATCTCAATTAATTTATGTTGTTGAAAGCATAAAAATTAGCACAAAATTTACAGCACTTTTGTGTCCTATAGAAGCCACCATTGGAAGCAAAATATGAAGAAGAAAACCACCATTGAAGTCCTTGAAGGAAGCCTCAAATCAAGACCTTGGAAGTCTTAAGAATAAATAAAATTATAAGGGATTCATTTCAATGCAGAGAGTAGGAATTCCTGTTCAAAATCAGTATTAACTTGGATCATTTATCATCCAAGGAAAGAGAAAAAATTATGTAAAACTCTTCATTTTGGTGTAAAAAATATATATTACAAAAGCACCACTTTTGTTATTTTGGAAGGACAAAAGTATTATCTACAGGGGGAAACAAGGATATTTTATCCAGCAAAAGAAAGGAGCCACCGAAGATCCCATACATCCAAGAATTCAATGTGTTTACAAACACCAGTTTTCAATCTTCAAATCAAGCTCTAGAAGAGTACGTATCATCTGCAGTATTGGAAGTATAACAAGGAGTTAAAAATCAGCCAAATATTATGTAGAAGGCCAACCTACAAGAAAGAAATTACCTACATAAGAGGAGCATTATCAAAATCAAGCAAAAGGGAAGCATTCAGCTATTGTAAAAATGAACCAGCAACATATTACAAAGGAAAAAGAAATGCTATATCCAAGAAGAATGTCCGTCATTGAAGGCTACAAGGAGCTACCATAGAACTACCATGGAGGAGCACCAAAGATCCAAGAACCAATACATAGAAGCAACCAAGAACATTGGGAAATTACTTGCATTTCAAAAAAAAGGTAAGTTTACATAGAAGGCAAGATAAAAGGCTCCAAGAGATGTTACAAGGGAGGCTTACATGCATAAGCCTTGAGTGCCACTTGGCACAGATTCTCTACACTCTCTAACATATTTTAAGACTCAAGTGCTCACTAAAAATATGTTACACATGCTTGGAAGGAGTTACAAATCCTGGGAGGTTACCACTAACCTCATTATTGCAAGCTTTACATTGAAGGCATATATAAAAAAAACGTTTCAGGTGACACTTGTCACAAAGTGGAAGAAAATCATCCTATGTAAGGTACCAAGGAGGTCAAACAAGAAATATGAAAGGCAATACATAGCTCATTTGGAAGGAGAAGACTATTTTCCAGCCATACACCATTCAAAGGTGTAAGAAGTGTATTTAAATCACTGTTATAAACCAACACCTAAATTTAGAAGGAGAAAGTGTATTTCAAGGAGAAGGAGCACCATACGAGGGAAAATAAAGTGCAGGTCAAAGAAGACTTTGACTCCCATAAGCATCTATGTTCCAGCATTGAAGACAAGGAATTCCAAAGCATATTCATTAATTCTAGCACCAAAGGTAACCTTAATATTAGTATTATATCCATCTGGAAAATGTATTGAACAGTGAGGAGATTTAGCATCCAAAGGTAAGGTTTAATCCCATTATATTATTGCTTTCATTTTTTGAGATATAAGGGTTATAAGCTAAGGTTAGATCTTAGATTTTGAAAGTAAAATCTATAAGGGATAACTAATCAAATTGAAATAATATTTGCAATTTAACCTAGGATAAATAAGGAATTCTACTTGGATTAAATTCTTTAATATTTTGCAAATATTAATAATTTTCTAATTTTCCAAATTTGGGAGTGATAAGGGTTACAAATTCTACAAATATTAATAATTTTTTAATTTTCCAAATTTGGGAGTGATAAGGGTTACAAAGTCAAACTAGGTTATTGGAAATTAGAAACACTTGAATAAAATCCTAAGGGTTACAAAAGAGGTTATTAAATATTTTTGGTTAAGGTTGGAAATTTATAATTTTCTTGTCTCAAAAATTCTAAAAAGGGACAAAATAAATCCAACATTAAAACCTCTTCAAAACTGGAAAAGTGCTTAGTTCAATTAGGAGTAATAAGGTGTTAGAAAAATTGATTTTGATCTTTACAAAACTATACAAAATCAACCATAAATTGAACTATATTTTATAAAAGCACTATATCATACTCCAAAATCATTAGGGAGTCATAAGGCATTATACAAAACTTGATAATAATATCTATCAAAGGTTGTCAAGTTGGGAAGATATAAGCTTTCTTCAAAACCTAAAATTAGGTGTTCATACTCTCATTACTAGGTAGACATAAGGAAGCCTAAAAACCTAAGGATTAATAAAGGTTTCATCAAATCAAGCTTATATACTTCAATTAGGGATCATATATCCTAAAACTAGGGAGCTATAAGGATGTCTACTTCTCAAAATACCAATAAGTGCTTCAGAAAGGAAAAATCCAATACCATAAAACTTGGTATCATGAATCTACTTAAAAAAACAGAAGGAAGATTAGACCTAGCTTCAAAATTAATCCATAGTGAAGCTTTAGAAGATAATTTTGACACTATGGAATGTTATATTTAGGCCCATATCAATGAAGCAATTGACAATGGAAAAAAGCAATATTTCACTTTCCTTAGACTTTATGAGCATATTATACATGTCATTGCTCACATATAAACACTACAAGGATAAAAATGTAGAACAAAAATGATTGATAAAACTACTAAAAAAGAAGGCAAAACTTAATGAATCATATCTAGAAAAGTGTTTTCAATCCTCATGCAACATAAACACTTCTTGTTCTACTAACTCAAGATCTTATCATGATGTCTTAAGTGGTTGTTCAGAAACTCCTATACATATCGAAGATAGAAAAGGAGTATCTTCCTTACAATAACCAATTAGCAACACAACCACCTATATGAGCACAGAAATCAAAATCAAAGGCAAAGCTAGATATGAAGAAGACAAAGCCAATAAAGGAGGAATACAATGCAAAGTCAATTATATTTACCTTCAGTTACAACTTACACTGCATCATATGAAGACACGGATTACCTGTTGAACCTGACTACAAAGAATGCAAAAGAAGAATACAAAGCTCAAGATGAAGAAGAAGATACATATTGAATACTAAAGTCTTCAATACACAAATAATGTAATACAAGGGGGTGTTAGAAATAGAGTATATTACATCATTTGGGTCATGTAAATGTATCTTCCAAGGTACATACTTATGACATTAGATTACTTCAGGGGCAGTTTTCTAGTTACTTCATGCAATGTAATAAATGCACAAGTGTCAATGTGCAAGTTGTATATGTACAAGTTGTCTGTTACATAGCCAGGTAGAGTGTTGGTCAAGGAACATATTTTCCCTATATAAGAAAGACCTCATTGTAACACATATACATATAGAGATAGAGAGTCATGGACATAGTAGCTTAGAGCATAGTACAATTATGTGTAGATCACTATCCAGTGGTGATGGGTGCAATGTAGTTTAGTAGATTTATTAATGGAGTGTTCATTTTCTCTATAGCTACATTGTATTTATTTATATTATTTCTATTTATCGCATATCTTAGTCATCTAGAAGATTTACTTTCTTTCATATTATTCTGCATCTCGTGATTGTTATCTCCCTTTGGCCTTTACATCAAAAGCTAACAATATGCCTAAGATGCCCTTTGTATTTCTTATCATCTTGTAAAATAATGATGGGATGAATTGAAATTATGCCCTCCTTTTTATAGGATATCCAAACTTCCATGTCATAGGGACTAACTAGATTCATTTCAAGGTGTTAAAATAGATGTTTCCTCAATTATTTCAAAAATGTTAATGCTAAATTCTAGTAAAAAAGTTAGTTTTACCGATGACTCAAAAATTTATCTTTCCTAAGCCAACATCTTAACATTTATTTTTCTAACTAGAGTAGCACCCTTCCTGTTTGTGCAAGGCACATACATTCTTATTGAAGATGGAATCAAAGTGCCTTTAAGGAGGGCACTAAGCCAATGCATCAATCATGTGCCAAAATATAGACACTCAATCTCAAGGTAAATCATGCAAAATTTAAATTTTTTGAATTCAAATGAGAGTAGGAAAAATTATAGAATAGTAAAAGCATACAATTTTTGAGAGAAATCTTGAGATCATGATCTCTTCTTGATAGAATTCTAAAACCCTTTTTTCAAGAACCAAGATGAAATTTTGGAAGAATGAATGCCTAAAAATAAGATAAAGAATTTTGACCCCTTATGTAGAAACTACTTATGAGACTTCATGGAAAAATCATCCTATAACATGGAGGAAAAATCAGAATTTCTAGAAAGTATTTCTATTTGACCAAGTGAGGCAATTCCAAACCCACTTGGATACCATGTTGAAATTCACAATATTTTTTAAAAATAAACAAAAGTAATCCATTCACTCAAATATTATATAGGAAGTCTAAAGGATTAAATAAATAAAAAGAGATATATATTAGGGGGTACTTATAGGCATCATAAATAATCATTGTATTATCCATAGATAATATTCACAACACTCCAATAATAAAAAGAGGACTGGTGGTGGTATTTATACTAATACCAAAACCCAGATAATATAGATGAACTTAACCTTAAGCCTAACAAGAAAGGATTTAAGGTTAACTACATGTTTATAAAGCGGGTCTAACTATAACAAGGTTTACTATGGCCCATAAGGATTACATAATAAAATATTGCAATAAATTCAATACATTGTAGAATGAATGTCCTTAGGCCTATCCAATATTACATCATACAATGTCAGCCTTGGCCATAAATCTAATTACACTTTTGGAAAAAATGATACATATGATCAAGATCATGAAGATTTTTTGTTGTAATTTTGATAGGAAATGTTGAAATCAAGTGAATTGTTGAGTAACTACAATAAATTTTCCATTTCATGAAATCTCTACAAATCAAAATAGAAGAACACAAAATATACAGATCTAAAGTTGTAGTAAGTATATCTAATAAAATAATTTTGGGTTATGACTAATTTAGTATTATAATAAAATTCTTTATCGATATGATAAAATTATAAGTACATTTGTATAGATCTAAAAGATAATATATGAGTGGGCTAAGCCTTTTTCCCTATAGATATCATTCCTTTGGTCCCATTGAGCATGCTATAAATTGTTGATCTACATAAGTGTATGCACCTATAGAGTCATGTTTCAACTATTGAAAGGAAAATATTTAACCTTTTCAACCTCTATATTTAGAATGGATTCCAACTAATTTAGATAAATTAAAGCTATCCTAATCCATGTAAACTAAATTTGATATGAAATTGGGATACAATAGATAAAACAAATGCAATAATAGAAATACAACAATGAGCATGGTGAGATTGGTTTTGATAAATCAATAGCATTTGGATAGAATACAAAAACATCAGTTAATCCAATACACACATAATCCTACAATAATAGAAGAAAGGACTAATAGAAAGTGATACAATGATGTCATAAACACTATTCATCCATAAATCAAAATGTCAAAGGATACAATTGATCCATAAATGTCATGCATAGTATTCCTATTAATAATAGTATGAGTTCAAGAGTACAATCAAATCTTACAAAGTGTAACTCTGGTAATCATGAATTAAAAAAAGGTGTTTACAATCAAACCCCTAGATCCTATATACAGTAGAAGTTTCACCTAAAGGTAATTTGAAGAAAAAAATTCTACTAGTAAATCCTCTAATTTAGGAATATTTTTAGCAAAAGTAATATTTCATTAAATTTAGTTGTTTCTAAAATGACTCCACATGGTTTTAGCAGATTATAACTCTTAATTGGTGTCTCTTGAGAATAAAATATCACTTTTTAGGTTCTTACCTTTAACTCTGTGCAACCTTTTTTGACCTAGTGCCTTACAGAGTGATTATTTCTATGAGATAACAATGAGCACTTTTGCTGAAATTGCAATTTAATATTTGAGTATATGAATGAATCATCCTTTTGAAATGAGTTACTTTGTTTTCCTCTTATTCAAAATTTTAAAAACTTGCCATACTTATTTTTGTAGTGCTACTCCTAGGGTCATAATTAATCGTTTTGTTTTCTTCTACGACTACTCCTTTGGTAGAGTATAAATTTTCCTTATGTTTTCTTATATGGATGATCCTATGCTAGAGTACAATGGTAGTGTCCAACATATTACAAGACTCAAATAAGAAAAAATGTATCATGAATAGTTGCTAATAATATACTAGCTACAATGGCCACCAGGTTCTCATCAACATGAATCTTTGGACCCATGACATTTGGCATATTATCATTCATAAAATCTTATGCTTATGAAATCCACATTTATTTCAATGAGAGTATAGAGAAAAATATATTATGAGATAATTTAACATCACATTAAACATGGGCTATTATGTAGTGCTTACATTCATGAATATAAAATAAAATTATATACTATTAATGGGATTCACTTAATTAGTGTGAATATCAAATGAACTAAAAAAAACAATCAACAAAAAGTAGAAAGATAACACAAATTTGACTATATAACATTGAGAACAAACTCATTATATTCTAGTGGTTATGAACCATATTATAAAAAATAGAAAAAAGGATTGTACTTGGGTCCCCCACAAACTCTCTTCTTTAGAGCATGAGAGTTTACAAATATATTCAATTATCATCTTAATTGAGTTGCTATAGCTATAAACCTACATAATTTTACATAAAATGTCTAAATTCTTGATTTTTATTTTCTGAAACTTTTTCAATTTTTTGTGTGAATACATATATTCCAAAATTCAACATCTTTCTTGGTATTTTCCTATAAAAACCATCACAATATCAAAAATTCACCTCTACTATCTATGCATTACATCTTGGTAGACTAATATTTCCAAAATATCACACTATCATAACCCGCTTAACTAGATTTGGATTGCTAGTTTCCTTCCTAAAAAACAAGTGCAACCACAAAAATTATAATAAATTATATATATGTTTGCTTGCTTGTATATGGCATATTGTCAAGTGTTTATGCAATGGAACTGCACTTGATTACAATTATAAAACCCAAAGATATGCAAGGGTAATAACAAGCATAAAATGTAGAACAAGCCCAAATAAGGAGATGCAAGCAACAAACACCAAGTGGCCAAGAGAGTGCCACAAAATGACTCCACCAGCAAGGGACAAGGGGCCCTAAATCACCCCTTGAGTTGATGATTGTATTAGAAACTTTGGCTAAAAGATAGCCCCAAATGTGCCTGAAAAAATGATACAAGATCAATGTATTCAAAGATAAAATTGCTCCCAATATTGCCAAAGTCAATGAATAACTCACCTAATGTCATCCCAAAGACTTAGAATTGAGCCTCTCACAATTTTTCCAAACTTTGTTGTCGGATGCAACCGAAAATGCACTCTATTTTACAATGTGGACTTCAAATTAAATTTCAGCATAGCAAATGTTTCTAGAACTAGAAAATAATTGCTCCAATGGATTCCCCTCTAAAAATCCTTTCCAACGACTATATCTAAGCCTATAGTCGAATACAAATTGCTGGTACAAATATGCAAAAAAAAACGTCCTTCTAAATATGTGCAACTCCAAGACTTCCCAACTGGCCACCCATCCGAGTGCTATTCTAAAAAAAACTTGCTTAACTCGGGAGTTTTCATAAATTTCTCTATCACATAAATCAATGATAAAGATGAAATTTAGGGAGAAACTCTTTTCAAATACTAAGCCCCTGTCCTTTTTTAAAATTGAAATATTCTCCCTTTAAATTTTTAAAACCTAAATAATCCTGCTGCGTTGGCTCTAGTGGGCGACAATTCTTTTTGAAATTTAAATTTCGGTCAACAAACCACGTAAAAAAAGTGGTGCATGTTTCAAGGAGTGTGAGGGCCTTGTCACACGGGCGTAAACAAATACACTCTACCTGTCTAAATTCAAATGTTAGTCCCGATATTTCACCGTCGTTGTTCAAAACTTTTACCACGCACTAAGTGGTATATCTCACAGTTGCAACGGCTACAGAATTACAGATGCGCATATCAGTGAGTGGGGGTCTAAATAGTGTGACACGACAAATCTACGATCTCCAACAGTTATCATCGTCTAAACGATATTCGCAGCTATTCTCCTCCTGCACAATGTGGATGCCCCAATCTTCGGCCAGATCGGGCACATACAAAATCTACTGCATTTTATAACATAAGAATTTTCCTATCGGACTTAGTAAACAATACAAATAATATTTTATATATTCAAATTTTAACACCGCCGCTCAGATTGACGAATATTGAAATCCAGATCTAAGGAGCGTTTGGTGTTTTGATGGCTAGATTTGGCTGCATCCGGGCTCTGCTTCTTCTTTCCACCGGCTACAACATCCGATTTTCTATGTTCACATGGATTTAGAAACCTAGCACATGGCTCATGAGGTTAAAACAATCGTTTTACAGCACCTCCATGTAGGCAGTTTGGAACTCAGCCACATGCCATGAGCCACAATTTCAGATGATGGATTTCAAATGATGGAGGTATCACCGCGATCTCTGCATGAGTCTCCAACTTAGGTACGATTCACCATGATCTCCGGTCGAGCACAGGGTCTTCAGATCTTTAGAACAGAGCCGAGGATATATCTATTCCACGGGAAACTACACAGCTGGGGATTTTGTTGCCTAGTACTTCTGAATTCGCAGGCTTCTCGAACGCAGGATCGCAAAAAAAAAACTCTAGGCTCCTACACGTGGATCACCTAAAATAATACTTTCTTAGAAGTTCTATTGGACTGTACCTCTGCGCGAAGTCTCCACTCGTGCTGGCAACCATGTTCTTTTACTGTTTGCAGCAGATAGTTTGCTGTTTTTTTTTTAAATCTGGCTCCACCCATAGTAAACACCATGGCGATGGGAGTGCAGCTTCGAACTACAAGTTTGAGGGGATGTAGTATGTGCCACACCACCAACGGGCACAACTGCCACAGTCCGCACAAGGGAGGGGTGTGAAAAATAAAGATCTCAGGACCACCAGAATTTCAAATCTAGGCTTGTCAATAAAAAAAAATTTGCTGCACGAGCCTCCAAACGCAGCCCTCGTATAAAAATATTCCTTGGTTATTGTAAATAAGGGGCCAAAACAACGTCAAATAACACATTCCAAAATAGAATTTCAAGCTGTCCAGAACGCAGGCTATTTAGGACAGGTGACTTGGCGTAGAACCAAAAATAAATTATATTCAACATCTTCACATCCAGAGCTCATATTTTTGGTGCCGACATCATATTTTATTCCTCAAAATAGATCTCTTCTGGTCCACTCATAACAGCCTCATTGCCCACAAGTGCATGATTTCTCTATTTTTCACAATATTCTGCCTGGTAAGGCCCTCCTATTAAAAAATATTCTCTGAACAATGAATCACAAGTGAATCTTCACACAGATCCTATTAAAAAATATTCTCTCAACAAACCAACAACCTAAAAACAAATGTGGTATGATAAAAAAACAAAACCAGAAGAGGGGAGCTTCTGGTTTCTGATCCACTCAATGAGTGGAGAGCATACTCCCTGACTCCATATCTAAAAAAAACTTTCAAACCCTAAAGTCCCTCAGGCAGATCTCATCGCTCTGATACCAAATGTTGGGACTGAATAAAAGGCACAATATATTTACAAGTTGTGTTACAATATATAGGCATAAAGCCTATGAGGGAGATATGACAAGTGTCATAATCTCCACTCCAACATGACACATCTCAACTCAAACTAAAATAAAGACAAGTGGCAAGACCTAAGTAAGGCATAATGCACATTAAACAATATTCTAACAATCCCTAGATAAGTTACTGGTAACTTTTTCTCCTCCATTTGAAGTAACCTGCATATCCTTACTTTGATTTAGTTGTGGTGTTTAGAAATTAAAGTTTAAATTTTATCCTATTAACTTTCTACTATGATGCTCTTTTCTATTCTTTTAATAAGTTATTCAAAGCTTTGGCCTCATTTATATTTTCCCTCCCAAAAAGGGTTATATCATCTACAAACTATTGATGGATGATGTTGTCGATGTTATTACTAGCCTTAAGTCCACTTATAAGATCTTCTTTGTAAGCTTTCTTTAAGTTCCTAACCAAAACCTCTACCAAAATAATGAACAAATATGGTGATAGAGGATCTCCCTATCTAAGACCTCTCTTAGCTTTAAATGATTATGTTACTAACCCATTATCCAATACTGATTATGAAACTATAGAGACACAAGCTTTAATCCATCTAAATCATTTATTCCCAAATATAAACTTTTCTAAAACTATAAAAATAAAATCCATTTAACCTTATCATAGGCCTTACTCATGTCAAGTTTTAAGACCATTGCATTCCCTTTTTTTGAAGTTGTTGAATGCATAACTTCATGAGCTACTACGATCCTATACAAAATCTATCTCCCTTTCACAAATACTCCTTGATAGTTTGAAATAATTATGTCTACCTATAACAGTCCTGCTAGAACAATTATTATATTAACAATAATATATATTTGCTTTTGCTTTTAGTATGTGGTACTACCGATGGAATTGCGGTTGCAGGAAAAATGTATCCATATTTAGGCAGGCAAAATAATGTCAAGAGGACCAAGTACCCCTCCTTTAGACGATAGAAGAGAGGTGACCATGAGAGGTAAGGAGGGAAATGATGGAGATATGAAAATTTACCATGGTTTGTGAGTACATGGAAACTCACAGAGATTGCATTCATGTATCTGGATGCATATAGTTGCATCCTAAAATAATAACCTTATAATGTATGTATGTTTTATTAGTAGTTTGTGTGATTTTGAAGTGAGAAAATATTAAAATATTTAGGAAAGAGGAACCAAAAGAATAAGCCTAGTGATAATTTAATAATTGTTTGATGCCTTGCTTTGTAATTTGTCAATAAAAATAAATAAAAAATATATATAATAATAATAATAAAATGCATAACAATAAATAATTATATATACTTTTACAATCAAATAAGGATGCACATTAAAAGTTTTATGTATGGGCTAGGTGGATTGGTAAGTTCTTGTCTAACTATACACTTACCAATAAGACACCTAGGTTCAAACCTTGGAGGCAGTCTATTTGCAAAGTTAGTAGTTTGATCTGAATCCTCTAAGTGTGTGTCAGAACAACGATGATGGTATGAATCCCAAGTGACCAGTGGTCCCCTTCACATCGGATCAACAATAACAAAGCAAAATAGGTTTGGTGGAAGTAGCCCCTGTGGTTTGAACCCTGTGCTTGTTAGTTAATAAAAATAGTGTGGTTGTGACCAACTCTCATATGTAACTAAAAAAAAAAAAATACATATTATGCTTGTTCTTTAAATCAAAGCCGATTCACCACTTGGCAGATGTTAAAAATAGAAAGTTGCATGTAAGTTCCACTTGTTCAAATAAATTTCCTTATGTTTTCTATAAGTGAATGAATGATTGAAAAATTAAGGGTATGTTGGTATTCTTCTAGATGGTAAATTGAAGGAAGGAAATTGGAAGCTCTTAGAAGTTAGAGTTGTCTTGAAATCAGGTCGGACTCTTGTCCTTCTAAATGTTTGTCGTTCTTTTAGTATTAGTAATGTTAAATTTGAAGTTTGAAGGAAATCCTTCTATTAAATAAAATAATTGTAAATGTAGTGGCTTTTTTCATTTATCATTCTATATATTGTAAGAGATGTTATAGGTTTACCATTAAATAAAGAATGAAGTATAAATTTTATTGTTGTGTGTAATACTATGTTGAAATGGGTTATCCATGTTGGGGTCTACTAAGGAAGGACCACATTAATTAATGCTAAATGTTGTTATGTAATGTGTATATATTTAACGGATGAGTGTTGGTAAACACACTAGAGTTAGTGGTTCATGGGGAACCACTATTTCATTAATGGAATAACTAAAGGAGAAACTATTAGTTTGTGAATGAAATTGAAAAATATCTTTGGTTATATATTGTTTGTTGTGAACACTTTGGTTGTGCATTGCTTTGTGTGTGTGTTACTAGTTCATATAGAGATAAATAAATATGCATATTGCATGAGGTTTGGGGCCATTCTGATGAGCTATGGAGAGAACTCATAGGTGGAGTTCCTCATCTTCTGAAGGTTGTATGCGTGGAGCTACACATTTGATTTTCTTATATCCAGTCCATACTCAAGATCAGTATGCGATATATAAGAATGTGTTAATTATACTTTTCTTAGGCAATGGACCTACATTGGAGTCACCTTTGAGTACCTTGATTTTTAATGAAAAACACTAATATTATATTGTATCTCTTTATTGTATGTAAAATTTTGTGACAAGTGAAATTGTGAAATTCTAGAGTTTGAATTAATTGTCTAAAGTATTTGCATTTTGAGTAAAATTTTATATAGCAAGCTTAAGATAGCTTGTGGAGCCCTGAGACATAATTATATGTACCAGTTTGATTTTCCAGTTCAAACAGTAAGCAATTGACCTTTGCACCTACTTTTGTTGTGCATATTATATTGTTATAGTATTGTATTATTTTTTAATAAAGCCTTTGTAAGATGAAAATTTTGAGATTTAAATAGTATGTTATGCCTATGAATTTATCCATCGAGTTATGTTATCTAGTAAATAAGTCAAGACATCAACGCATCTCTCTTGGGTGTAAATATTAGAGGCTATCATAGTTTCAAATGTTGTATAGATAATTTAACCATTGATTAATTTTCTTACTTTGTAAGTTTTGCATAGAAGGAGCCTTATGCTAGATGTATGCACTTTGTATTCATTAGAATGAATAATTAAACTATTTTACTTAGAATTCATGGTCTGTCAGACCTCTTAAGTTACCTTAAATTATTTCAAAATTAAAATGTTGCATGTTTTGTGTAATTTGTAGAGGATAGTTATCTACATAGGAGTATTTATTTTTGCATAGATATTATTTTCAGTTTCGAATCCAAATGTATGTTGAGACGCGTTTTGTTGAGACGCTAAGAGGTTATTTATCTGAAGCATTGTTTTCTTGGACTTTGTTTTAGATTTTTGTGCATTCCATTGGTAATATACCCTTAAATTATCATATATCGCTTGATTTATCAAAGAAATATGTAGAAATACCCCAATCATTAATATAATTCTTGGAAAAAAAATGTCTTTGTGAATATTAAAACCTCACCTTAGGGAAAATATTAATTGTGCTCTTTAAGAGTGATTTTGACGTCTGTTTTGCACTTTAGTAATGTCATTTTATATAAAAGTAGGTTTTAAAGGAAGATATATAAAAAAGAAATATGATACTATAGGAAATATTTTTAAATCTGAATTTGAGTATTTAATTTACTAGAATAAATTCATATGTAAGCACTATAGGCGCTATGCCTTGAAATTTATATTTTTGAAATAAGTTATAAGATCTTGTATCTAAAAGAAATTACTTTGTTTTAAATTGTGACATGAATGATCGTTTATATTTAGTAGAAGTTTTTTTATGTTCTAGAATAGTGTAGTTACCTTTCATAAAATAAATTTGTTATATTATTTGACTTCAATAGGAGAACCGTGAAATGTAAAACTAAAATATTGGATGCTTACTTTTGCTCCCACTGCTCTAATATAAACATTTAAGATTATTTATAAAGAATGCCTTAATTTGCTTGAATTTTGAATGGTATTTAGTGAAAACACGATGGTTAGAATAAAAAATTAGTAAGATTTCACTCGTATATTACAATTTATGTCCTTATTCTTTTAGGACATGTATTGGGGAATATTTTCTATTAGAAAATGATGGATTATTCATCATGTTAGGTATAGTGGTACTAAAATCATTTAAAGTTGAAAGTATTAAAATAAATAGATAGTATATAAAGATGTAGATATAGTTGAGATATGATATCTTGTTCAAATATTAAAGGTCTATAAAAGTAATAATTATTTGATGAATTTATGTCATGGTTAAGGTAAAAAATTGTATAAGAAAATAATGTGATTATAGATGAGATGAGCTTATGTATTTTAAATTTTTAAAGAAATATGTTTTTAAATGTTGAATAAAATACAACATGGAAGGATTAATTAGAAAGATATAAATATATGTGTGTTTGAAAGTAGCTTACTCTTTTATTTAAAGAAATATAATTTTATCGTTTGCTTATAAAAAATATATTTTTATGAGTTCTTTTAAAGTTTGAAAATGGGATCTTTAAAACAATATGAGATATTTAACTCTTATGTGAAGGTGTGATTACATTGCATTTGGAATAGTAGTGGCTAAATCCCTTAACATTTACATCATGAAGGATAACAATTAACCATCGTGGAGGATGGTAAAATTTTATACACCCAATACTGATGATTGCAGGAAGGGTAATCACTTTAATTCGAGAATGACCACTTTATGGAAAACCAACCCAGGACAAGAGGTACTTTTTCCAAGAACAAGTGATGAGGGGTGGTATGGGACATCATCTCTAGGTCATTATACAAGTAGTACGGTGAGGGGTCCCTTACTCACTGTACTATTGGGAGATAACTAACAGGATACCAATACTAGAAGATATCTAGCAAGATACCAGTGTTAGTAGACTCAATAGCGAGTTGGTATGGTAAAAATACTCATCAATCGTGCCATTACAAGAGATATCTAGACCTGAGCCAGTACAATGGCAGGACCTAGTTGACTCTAGTTAATTAGGACTCTCAATTAGGTACAAGGTATAATACACTAACCCCTAGAATGTACTTAAATCTAGAAAAAAATTAGGTCAAAATGAACCTAAGTCCTTCATGCTAAGGGAAAAGGAAAGTATGTGTCCACCCTCTAGGTGTTATGGGCCCTAGAGTATAACCCTAGCCATGAACCTACACTCTCGTGGAAGGAGAAGTCAGGTTTACAAAAAGGCACATTTTATTCAGGATCTGGTCAATCTCATCCACCTTGGGGGACCATCTGCAGTGGTCAATAATTCCCAAGAGTATGTTTTCTATACCTTCTACTAATAAAACGTTGGGTGAACAACAAAATATTTACATTAAAATTTTGCCTTATGTCATATCTAGACCATGAAACCAGTCAAAATTCTCACTTTGTGATTCTAAGGAGGAAGACTGGGATGGACAACTAGGTGTATTAGATCTGGGTTGTTATAGTTGGTATCAAATCCCTAGGTTGTGAAGCCCTATGCCATAAAATCCTTAAGTTGTAGGATTATTTGTGTCATCTTTGTGAGCTTGGAAGATAAAATATAAACCAAATAATCAACATAGGTATTTTATAACTAGAGGGAATATGGATGATATTGCAACAATGATCAAGTTGTTTCAAATGCAGTTGAAGTAATCTTAAACTATTAATGAAAAATTTGGAAACACAACATATAAAGATAAATCTTCTCATCGAGCAAGGGCATAGAAGTAAACAATAAAAGGTTCTCATTGAGCAAGGGCATATAAGTAAAAATAAAAAGCTAAGAAAGAGGTCAAAGTTTATAAATAGAATGATAAAGACCATTCAAGGAATAAAACCAAGGAAGTTGGTTAAGAATTACAAGAATGAACTAAAGTCTACACATACTCAAGAGAATAAGGAAAAAGGTTTGGAGTACCAAATCAAGGTTGCTATATATGTGTAGGGCCACATTCTCATCATGAATGCTCTTAAATAATTAATTAAAAATAGAAGAAACATGAGGTAAACTATGCCTAGAATTAGCAATAGTTGTACATACCCTCAAGAAAACCCTTTGAAGTAAAAGGAGATCACCAAAGTCACATATAAATATTTACCTAGTCCCTTCTTTGCTACATAGTTTTTTTTGACAGAATATTACTTTGGTATACAATATATTAAGGGAAAAAGAAAAAATAATAGCAAATACCTTGAGTAGAAGAGGGCATATAACTGCTATATTCCAATATCTTTATAGTTTGGTTAACCAAGTAATAAAATTACAACGGAAGGATGAATTATGCTTAGAATATCAAGCCTAGGTTAAAAAAGGACCTGACAAGAACAAGAAATTTATCATCAAAGATTATTTTCTATATTATAGCCAACAGAGATTTGAGGAACCTCATTTTAAAAGAGGCACATTGTGTTGTGCACTGAGGTGGATAAACTATGAGTAAATTTAAGGAAGGTATTTTATTAACTAGATATAGAGCAAGACTTAAAATCTCAATATATCAATGCAAAACATTTACATCCAGCTAGAATATTGTACTCACATCATCCATTAAAGGTGGTGAGTTATAGCCTATGAATTTTCTATGAATTATAGATTTACACTTGAGAATATAAGGATATTGCATCTGTTTAGTTGCATGAGTTTATCATTTCAAATAGAGGTATCAAGTTTATCCTAAAATTGGAGTGATGGTCAATTGAGGAGGATTGGCCCAACACTTCAAAGGCATAAAACATCAAAATTAGGAGAGGATCATACTGAATAAAAGAATGACTTAAATTTGTTGAATCAAGATTCCTAAAAAGGAATAATACACTTTAAAAATGAAGATCACCGAGAGAAATTTTTGAAGAAAAGAGGTTTTTTAAGGGTAAAATTCAAAAGAAGAAAAGATAAGAAGACCACTGTGGGAATCCTCTAAAAAAAGGTAATGTTTCCATAAGGGTGGAATACAAGGTTTCAATACAATAATCCTCTAACATGGGACACTCCATAATATCATGTAATGATCAAACCAGACACCATCAAGCTAATGGATTAAAAATTAAGAGAAATATGTCAAAGGTTTAAGGAAGCCTCAAACTACCAAAAGAGCTATATACTAATCTTAAGAGGACACCAAGGGAATTCTTTGTGATAAATAGAATTTTCTCAAGGGTGAAGCCTATTAAACGCTCTATTATTCTTTCAAGCTCGACCCCAAATTTGTGGGACCCTTTGAGATTGTTGAAAAAATCGGTCCTATTGCCTATAAGTTGGCCTTGCCACCCAATGCATAAAAAATCCATGATTCTTTTTATGTGTCCCTCCTCAAAAGATATGTTGTTGACCCTTCCCATGTTTGAAATTTTTCTCATTTGTAGATGTCAAGTCCCCATCACATTGAAATTCATATGGTTAAAATCCTTGGTTTTTAAACAAAATAGTTAATAAAAAAGAAAATTGATCAATGTAAGGCCTAATGGGACCAGTACTCTGAGAATAATGCCACATGGAAGAATGTGGCTGATATGGAAGGAAAATTTCCTTATATTTTTTAATGAACATTAATATATTTATTATATTTTGATATAGATTTAAGAATGAATGTGAACCTATGTGATGTGACATTATGATGAGCATATAATTTATTTGGGTATGCCTTAAAAACATAGGGACTGTATGTATTCTTAATGGGGGAGAATGTAACAGCCCTGCTAGAACAACTATTATATTAACAGTAATCTATACTTGATTTTGCTTTTAGGATGTGGTATTTTTGATGGAATTGTGGTTGTAGGAACAAGTATCCATATTTAGGCAAGCAAAATAATTTCAAGAGGACCATGTACCCCTCCTTCAAGCAATAAAAGAGAGGTGATCATAAGAGGTAAGGAGGGGTATGATGGAGGTGTGAAAAAACACCATGGTTTGTTAGTACATGGAAGTTGTCAGAGATTACATTCATGTTGTTGCATACATATAGTTGCATCCTAAAATAATTTTCTTATAATGTATGTATGTTTTATTACTGGCTTGCATGCTTTTGAAGTGAGAAAATAATAATATATTTAGGAAAGAGGAATGAGAAGAATAAGCCTAGTGATAATTTAATAATTGTTTGATTCCTTACTTTGTAATTTGTAAATAAAATAAAATATAAAATAAAGAAAAAAAATATAGTAATAAAAATGAATATTGACTTGAGCAGCTGAATGATCAAATTCATCTTGAGGGACTCACAAAAATAGGGTTAAGATAGAAATTATTCTTTTAGCCCAGGTGAAGGAATAAGACATAATGAAAGAAATAATATGGAAACAAAATTCAAGGATTCAATGGCTACAAGATTGATATCAGAATACATAAGTCTCTCCTAGCCTGAAGAACTCATAACTTTATCCCCTCGTTGAAGAATAAATTAGGAGATATAGTCCACACTTGGGAAGACATGTCATCATTAGTTGAGAATCATTTTTAAAACCTCTTTACAACCCAATTTCTTGATCCAAAATCTCAACAATAAATTATTCAAGCTACACCTATTCTTATTTTTTATGAGGAGAATGTGACCCTAACTGCTCCAATAACTGATAAGGAACTTCAAGAGATAGTCTTCGAAATGCAAAAGGGGAAAACCCTAGGTCCAAATGGTTTCCCTATTGAATTTTATTAGGATTTTTGGGATGTTATGCAAGATGACATTTTATAGGTGGTAGAAGAAGCTAGAAAGGTAAAATAAATCCTCAAAAATATCAACAAGACTTTTATAGCTCTAATTCCTAAAAATCAGGAAATGAATAGCATTACTAGATATAGACCAATTGTTTTATGTAAAGTTATTCTAAAAATTATTTCAAATATTATGGCATAAAGGCTCAAAAATTTGCTTCACAAGATCATCTCTCCAGAACAAGGAGGATTTATTGAAGGATGGCAAATAGTGGATGAGATAGTGTTAGCCCAGGAAGAAATTCATTCTATAGAAGCTCAAAAATTCCCCTCCATGTTTAGTTTATTGGATTTGTCCAAAGCTTATGTTAGGACTCTATTCCTAACTTATCATATTATTAACTTCACTCATTTAATTGATTATATATTGTATACCAATGTGTCCATTCATAATCACACCCTTAGATGGATTTAAATATGTATTCCATGGGTGTTTCAAAAGCATCCATCAAAGAAAAAATTACTTATTTGATCCATTGATTGGCTTGTCCTCCAGTGAAAATAGTGATTCTATTTATAAAAGTAATTCACAATTCCATTTTGCATTATAATTGTTTCATCTTTGTTTAGCAGATTTGCTAGGAACCCTTTGGTTCCTACCATCTGGTATAATAGCCTCGCTTCCACATTCCAAAAAAATTTACAAGACAAAAATCTTCATCACAAGGGCATACAAATTTCAATTCCTCATCGGGTTCATCATATTTCATGAAAATATCTAATGCAACTCAAAGGAAACGTATAAAAGCTCAACATCCTTGGGTACTGTTAGTTTGAATAATTACATCAGCCAATATTCATACCATACCTCCAAGGCTAAATTCTTTCACCCATCCGCATCTCCCATAACCAATCACATAAAAAATAAACAGTTTTTACACACTAATCACATTTTGCAAACATTAAATTCATACATGCCAGCGAAGAACATAGAAGTGATTACAAACAGGGTTTGCTGGTATATAAGGAAAAAAATTACCAATCCGATCCTCCAAAAACAAAGAATCTATCACCAAATCAACTGGACAAACCATATTTGAAGAAATTAAAATTTGTGAAAGAAATCCTAAATGGTGACGTCCTAGGAAATTTTTGGAGAGGACTAGGAATTAATGGTGTAATATTATAAAATTATCATAAGGTTGTTATTTTCCCATCTCTAGAAAAATCTTCGTCAGTGCTCCAATGGTCGGGAAGTAGAACAAGTCACAAAAAAAAATCAAGGTGTTTTTTTAATCCCACATCATGGGTGCTGAAAAGCGTCCATACATTTAAAAGTCTCTATGCTTATATATCAGCTTGCCTAGTACTGCTAGGTACATGCACCCATGCGAAGTGGTAGTGCTAGTTGGTAGGCACTTAGTTGTTGTTGACCTTGACTTGCTTAGAAACCCATGCTAACCGTTCCATCGCCTCTCTCTTCCCACGCACCACTCTACCATATCCCTCCACCCAAGCGCTGCTCCACTGTATCCCTCCTTTCGACTACCACTCCACCGTCTTGCTCCTTCCATCATCACTTTGTCGCCTCCTTCCTTCAGCCATTGGTGTCAAACAATTTTGGGGCTTAAATAGTGCTAAAATTTAAAAAAAAATGAAACAATTGTTGCTAAAAAAAATTGTAAAACAATATCTTTTTTTTAAATCATTTTTTTCTAAAAAAGTAACTTTTTTCAAAAGTTGCTAACAACTTTTAGCACCCATTTTTTTTTGACAATTTTGGGTAAAAAATTTGTAATATTTTTCAAAAAACCAAGGAGTTGTAAATCCACAAAAAATGTAACATGGCAGACGGGAGAAGATCACAAGACCTCACGAAATAAGTTTTGAAAGAAGTCCTGCAAGGGATGAATAAGTGGTTAGATGATTTTGAAACAAAAATAGTGACAAAAATAGATGCCACTAATGCAAAGTTAACGACAAAAATAGATGTCACTAATCACTCTATGGACTTGGTACAACAAAATATGGCATTAATGCAAGCTGGAAAACAAATCATGACACCCACATAACAAGCATTATTCGAGGACCACAAACATCAATCCTACATCAAACCACAAAACTAGATTTTCCAAAATTTGATGGAGGCGACCCCATAAATTGGATATATCGAGCTGACCAATATTTCTCTCTATATCAAATTTTAAAGACCCAAAAGGTCCACATCACATCTTTCCACCTAGAATGAATCACTGCTCAATGGTACCAATGGTATGAAAATACAAATGGCACTCCCACATGGACTGAATTTACAAAAATAATAATGATACAAATCAATCCAAGCAAATTTGAAGATTTCATAGGGGCTCTTACCAAAATCTGCCAAACATCTACTGTACGAGAATACCAAGCTCAATTCAAGAAATTGGTAAATCTTACATCAAGACTTGATGCATCATTCTTCCAAAGTTGCTTCATTAGTGGCCTAAAAGAAGAAATTTGATTAGAATTAAAAATGCTCAATCGTATCAATATGATGCACGTTGTGGCATTAGCCTAAATGGCAAAAGAGAAAATCAATAACCAATGATGAATAGGAAGACTATCAACAGGGAAAGCACAAAACATCTACACCAGCAAAAAACTAAATAGTGTCATGCCAATTAAATGAATTAGCCCTAAGGAAATGAAAGAAAGGAGAGAAAAGGACCTTTGATTTCATTGTGATAAGAAATTCACCCCTAATCAAAATGCATTACACCAAAATTATATATTTTGGATACAATTGAATATTGCACTCCAAAATAAGAAGATAATATCGAAGTGGAAGTAGTAACGAATATTCAAGAAGAAAATAATGAGGATAAAATAGAAATTTATTTTAATGCCCTCGTAGGATTTTCCACCCCACAAACTATGAGAGTTAAAGAGTATTTTAAGAAACAAAACCTCATTGTGCTTCTAGACTCTGGTAGCACACACAATTTTATAGACCCAAGGGTTGCAAAACAAGCTAATTGCTTTACACATCCTTGTAATAATTTTGAAGTCATGATGGGAAATGGAGGAATAATTGCATGCAAGGGAAAGTGCCAAAATATTAAACTCACTATGGGTGATTATAACATGAATGGGGACATGTATGTACTACCCTTAGGAGGATGTGACATCATTTTAAGAATGCAATGGCTATGAATGCTCGACACAATTCAATGGGACTTTGAAGAATTATGGATGAAATTCATACAAAAATACTAAACATACACTATTAAAGGGTTAAAATCAGGCCCTTCACAAATTGTAAGTTCCCATAGAATGTAAAATATTATTCACAGAGGATGTAAAGGTATGATAGCACAACTATTTTCCATTCAACCCACTAATGAAGAACAACCAATGGCACCTGAACTACAAAAACTCCTAGAACACCATGATATCAATAAACCAAAAGGATTGCCTCCTCAATGAAGCCATGATTATACCATTCAACTACTTCCAGGGTACCAACCCCATAATATTTGACCTTACCGATATCTATATCTAAAAAAGAAAGAAATAGAAAAACTAGTACAAGAACTACTCAAGGCAGGGGTCATTAGACCCAGTGTAACCCCTTACTCTTATAATGTTCTATTAGTGGGGAAGAAGGATGGATCATGGCACTTATGTGTTTATTTTTATGCTCTCAAAAAACTAACTATCAAGGATAAATTTTATATTCCCGCCATAGACGAATTACTAGATGAACTTCATGGGGTTGCATATTTTTACGATCATGCTACCACCAAATTTGAGTTAAAGAAAGTAACATTCCAAAAATTGCCTTTCACACTCATGAAGGGCATTATGAAATCATGGTGATGCCATTTGGTCTTACCAATGCCCTTTATACATTTCAAAGTCTAATTAACAAGGTATTTCACCCTTTCCTTCGAAATTTTTATTTTAGTTTTATTTGATGACATTTTGATTTACAATAAAACATGGGAATATCACTTAAACCATATAGATCAAGCATTAAAGATGTTGGAGGACAATCAATTATATGCTAAATGATCAAAATATTCCTTCAAAAAATAAGAAATTGAATATCTTGGACATATTGTCTCTAAAGAAGGAGTTAATGTAGACCCTTGTAAGATTGAAGATGTGAAAAATTGGCATATTCCAAAAAATTTGAAAGGTTTGCATGGGTTTTTAGGATTAACAAGGTACTATCACAAATTTATGAAATATTATGGCAAAATCGTAGCCCCCTTAATAGCACTACTTAATAAGAATGCTTTTCTATGGTCTTCAAAGGCTGATAAAACTTTTATCGCTTTAAAACATGCAATGTGTACCACCCATATCTTAGCAATGCCCAATTTTTCCAAACCATTTATTATTGAAAGTGATGCCTCAGGAGTGGGAATAGGATTCGTTCTCATGCAAAATGAAAAACCCTTGGCTTTCACTAGCAAGGCATTCTCTAAAAATAATTTAGCACGCTCCACATATGAAAAAGAAATGTTAGCCATTGTTCATGTTATTCAACATTGGAGACCTTACCTTATTGGCCAACATTTCATAATTTGCACCAACCACCATAGTCTAAAGTACCTTCTTGAGAAACGCATATCCACACCGGAAAAACAAAAGTGGGTTACCAAACTACTAGGATATGATTATGAGATCATATATAAAAAAAGGGAAAGATAGCATGGTTGTTGATGACCTTTCAAATTTTTTTGAAGAAATACCCCAATTACATGTTTTTTCCTCTCCTATTCCTAAATGGATAGACCAAGTAAATGAGGAATGGTTTAATGACCCTACCACACACACATTGATTCAACAAATTCAACAAAAATCCACTAGCAAACCTCACTATTCTTGGAGATATAACATACTAAGGTATAATGGATGTATTGTCCTCTCTCCTACATCCTCCTATCGTGCAAAGCTTCTCCATGAGTTACATGCCACACCCACTGTAGGACACTCTAGATTCCTAAAAACTTATGAAATAGTAACTAGATATTTTTATTGGGAAGGGATAAAAAACAATATCAAGAAATTTGTGAATGAATGTGAGACCTGCCAGTGACATAAAGGAGAGACAATGGGTACTTTGGGTCTTCTTCAACCTTTTCCCATTCCAAAAAAAAATAGGTTTATATTTCCATGGGTTTTATTGAAGGCCTTCCAAAATCTGTAGGAAAAACAACTATTTTAGTTGTGGTGGATCGTTTATCTAAATATGCCCATTTTTGCCATGTGGCCCACCTTTATATAGCTAGTACTATCACTCAAAATTTTCTTGATAGTATCTTTAAATTACATAGTATACCTTCCACTATAGTTAGTGATTGTGATCTCACTTTCACTAGCAATTTTTGGAAAGAATTGTTTAAAATCCAAGGGACTCAAATTCTGATGAGCTCAGCTTACCATCCCAAAATAGATGGTCAAACTAGAGTTGTCAATAAATGTTTGGAAACCTACCGCCGTTTTTTTATTTCTACTCAACCTCTTCACTAGGTTAAATGGCTTCCATTAGCCGAATGGTGGTATAACACCTCATATCACACTGCCATTAATATGACTCCATATGAATATTTATATAGAAAAACACCACCATCCCTTACCTCTTATATTCCAAGAAGTACAAATGTACCAGTAGTGAAGATGGAACTTTCTACTCAAGATGACATTCTTCACCTTCTCAAAGAAAATTTACACATCGTCCAACACTGTATGAAGCAACAGGTAAACCAACATCGCATAGAGTGATTTTTCAATAAGGGAATATGGTATTCCTCTATCTTCAACCATATTTCCAAACTTCTCTAAAAAATAAAGGGTTCTCAAAAGTTAACCCCCAAATTTTATGGACCTTATAAAGTTCTACAATGCATTGGGCTAGTTGCTTATAAACTTGAGTTACCTGAGTCTTCCAAAATTCATCCAGTTTTCCATGTATCCTACCTTAAACTAGTAGTTGGTACACACATCACTACACAAAATCAACTCCTTGAGTTTACAAAAGATGGATAAATCATGGTTGAAACTGAAACTATCCTAAATCGCCACACTCGCCACCTTTGCAATCACACTATCATCGAGGTTTTGATTCAATGGAAAGGTCTACCTTCAGAAGATGCCACATGGGAGACACTTCATCATATCCAGTAGTAATTTCCTCATTTCTAGCTTTGAGGATAAAGCTCATTTTAAGGAGAGTGGCATGTTAGGACTCTATTCCTAACTTATCATATTATTAACTTCACTCATTTAATTTATTAAATATTGTGGACCAACGTGTCCATTCACAATCACACCCTTAGATAGATTTAAATATGCATTCCATGGGTGTTTCCAAAGCATCCATCGAAGAAAAAATTACTTATTTGATCCATTGGTTGGTTGTCCTCCAGTGAAAACAATGATTCTATCCATAAAAGTGATTCATAATTCCATTTTGCATTATAATTGTTTCATATATGTTCAACATATTTGCTTGTAACCCTTTGGTTCCTACCAGCTTATGATAGGGTGGATTGGCACTTTCTCATCCAAGTTTTGGAAATATTTGGATTCTCTCAAGAATGGACAAAATGGATCAAAGGTTGTATTTCTTCAGTTTCTTATTAAATTATTCTTAATGGATGTCCTACTCATTGGTTCTCAACTTCTAGAGGCATCATACAAGGAGACCCTCTTTCTCCATATATTTTTATCATTCTAGCAGAATGTTTGGGAAGGACTTTTTCTAATAATAGATATTGTTAGAAGTTAGAAGGATTTACTATAGCTAAAGGAGTCAGATCTATCACACATTTACAATTTGTTGATGATTCTATCCTTTTGGGGAAGGCAACTATAAAGGAAGCAACCTAAATAAAGAAAATTCTTCACTGTTTCACTAGAGCCTTAGGTAAACTTATTAATGAATACAAATCTAAAGTTCTTTTTATTAATTTCTCACCCAAAAAAGATATTTTGATAATGGAAATATTAGGATTAAAAAAAATCCCAATTAAATACTTGGGTGTTCCAATTAATCTGGGTAGCCAAAAGAAAGAGCATTGGAGGTGGTTATTAGAGAAAGTGAAGAATAAAATAGGCAGTTGGACCAAAAAATGGCTTTCATTAGGAGGTCAAATAACTCTTATTAAATTAGTTCTTCAGTCTATCCCAATATTTATTTCAATAGTGTTGAACATCCCCAAGTCAGTGCTCAAGCTCAATGAATTGGACAAAATTAGTCATAGATTTTTATGGAGAGATTGAAAAATGGAGAAGAAATGGGCCCTAGTAAGGTGGGAGACTTTATGTCTTCCTACTCACGAGGGGGGTTTAGATATCATATCATAAGTCAAGAATAATAAGGCTTTGGTAGGAAAATTATATTGGAGATTAATTAGCGACCCCAATGTCTTATGTTCAAAAAATATAAGAGCCAAGTATGGAGAAAATAAATATCCATATGACTTCATCATCAATGACCTTCTATAGGGTCACCAATTTTAAAGATCTTAAAAATTGGATAGGAGTTGATAAAGGAAAAGCTCTTTTGGGTTACACAAAATGGTCAAAAGATAAATTTTTGGATAGACTCTTGGGATGGGTACCTTTCATTGTCAATTCAACATTCGAAATTGAGGCCTATAATGGAGAAAATGCATAGGATGAATTGGATAAAAGTTACCAAATACTATACATATCAGACAAGAAATTTTGAGGTGGGAAGATGTTAGATCCTAGTAGAATATTGGTCAATCTAGCGTTTTGAATCTCAAAAAAAGGATATTCACAAAATCCTTCAAATGAGATTTCCTTCATGGTCACAAGCTGAGGACTGCATTGGCTGGAATAGTTCAAGGTATGGTGAGTACACTATTGCTCAAGGTTACTTAGACTTAAGCCCTATTAATCCTCATCGGGATCAATATATTTTTAAGTAGTTATGGGCTCAAAATTTATGGATAAAAGTCAGATTTTTTGGTTGGTTGCTACTCCATAAAATGGTTCTCACACGGGGAGCAGGTTATGAAGAAAGGTTTTAATGGGTCCTTTCAATATGTAATGTGTTGGGATAAAAATGAAACTCTTAACCATTTTTCATAGAATATCCCATAGTTACAACATTATGGAGGATGATGGATTCCCTTCTAAAATTAAGATGGTCCAATGAAAAATCCATAAAACAACTATGGAGAGATTGGAGCAAACAAGAAGGAAATTACTGGTATGTGAACCAGATAGTTTGGACAGGTATGACTATTCTTATTTGGAACATATAGAAGGAGCGAAACAAGAAAATATTTCAACAATAAAATAGGGACATCCACTATGTCTATATTAATACCTTATAAAATGTGAGATATTTTCCAATATTTATTAACCCGTCCTCACAATTCAAATGAACTATGGGAACAAATAATGGCTCAATTACGATAAGAAATAACCTAACATAGAAGTAAGAAAGGGACTCATCAAATGATGGATATAACTCAACAATGATAGCCTTCCCTATAATACTTCATAAAAATCAATACAGATGGAGCGTCCAGAGGAAATCCTGGAAGAGCCAGTATAGGAGGGATAGGTAGATTGGAGGATGGTACTCCAGTTTTTACTTTTGTAAAAAAATTAGGAATTCTATCCAATAACTTAGCATAAGGGTAGGGTATTCTGAGAGGTTTGCAGGAGGTTCTAAAGACAGGGTGGAGAAGGGTGATTGCAGAATTAGACTCTCAAGTGATGATAAATTACCTAAAATCAACTTCAAGATATAAGAAGATGGATTGGAGAATCCAAATAATTATAGATAAGATTAGGTTAATCACAAACAACTTTCAATAGGATTTTTTCAATCATGTGCCTAGAGAACATAACAAAGTCGCAGATGTTATGGCAAATTGGGCTCTTGACAAAGGAGATTTTAAGTGCTATGGTTATTCTCTTAGGTGGTGGCCAAAATAAATTAGGACTGATATTCTTCTTGTTTAGTCTCTTGATGATAATGCAAGAAGCTATGTTTAAATTTATAAGTAGTGTGAAGGTTTTCTTCATGATAAGATCTCAAAATTTCAGAAAAAAAAGATTCTTCATTTATTTCCTTGATAAAGGATGTTAGAGGATTTTGTCTCAACAATCAATAGCTTCTTTGGTAGGACATATGGATGACAATTCCCTTTTTGGTGTGGTATTTTAGACCCCTGTTGTAGTTATGCTATTATTGTGATCTTTTATGTTTTGGTGCTATTCTTCAACTCTTTTCTTGATAGAGTTTGTTAAGGGATTTTTCAATAGCTCCATTGGCTTAGTTGGTTTTAGGTTTTTTTGTGTTTGTTAGTGTTGTTGTTTTTTATTATTGTTGTTGTTTTTGTATGTTTGTGTTATTTGGTGTTTTTATGTTTTGGTGTATGAGTGTTTTCTATGTTTTTATTTTTGTTTTTTGTTTGTTGTTGGTTGTTTTTTGTTTTATATTTATTTTTTAGTTTTTTGCTATTTTTGTTTTTCATATTTTTTTATTGTGTCTTTGTAGCATTTTGTTGTTTTTGTTATGTTTGTGTTTTGTTATGTTGTTTTTGTGTTTTTTCTGTGTGGTTCATGTTATATTGTTTTTTTATTTATTTTTTTATTGTGTGTGTTTGGTTGTGCTTTATCTTATCGACACACTCAAGGAGCATGCTTTATTTTATTTTTATCTTATTGTGTATTTGTGTTTGTGTTCTTGTTTTTTGTTGTTTCAAGCATGTTCCTTGAGTGTTTCAAAGGTGGTATGCTAGGTACGAGCCCTAGACGATTTTGGTGGAAGAGATACGCCTACCTCCTTGGGTCTTACTCGAAATTGGCATCCCTTCTGAGATTTTTTCCATGAACAAAAAAATGTTTGATGCCTTGCTTTGTAATTTGTAAATAAAATGATATATATAATAATAAAAATGCATAGCAATAAATTATTATATATGCTTTTACAATCAAATAAGAAATGTACATTAAAATTTTTACGTATACATATTATACTTATTTTTTAAATCAAAACTGATTCACCACTTGGCAGATGTTAAAAATGGAAAGTTGCATGTAAGTTCCACTTGTTCAAATAAAATCTTCTTATGTTTTCTATAAATGAATGAATGACTGAAAAATTAAGGGTATGCTAGTATTCTTCTGGGTGGTGGATTGAAGGAAGGAAATTGGAAGCTCTTAGAAGTTAGAGTTGTCTTAAAATCAAGTCAGACTCTTGTCCTTCTAAATGTTTTTCATTCTTTTAATGTTAGTAATGTTGAATTTGAAGTTTGAAGGAAATATTTTATTAAATAAAACACTTGCTAAATGTGGTGGCTCTGTTCATTTGTCATTATGTATGCTGTAATTATGTATGTTGTAAGAGATGTTGTAGGTTTACCATTAAAAAAAAATGGAGTATAAATTTTAATGTTGTGTGTAATACTATGTTGAAATGGATTATCCATGTTAGGGCCTACTGAGGAAGGGCCACATTAATTAATGCTAAATTTTTTTGTGTAATATATATATATATATATATATATATATATATATATATATATAACGAATGAGTGTTGGTAAATAACTCTAGACTTTGTGGTTCATGGGGAACCGCTATTTTATTAATGGAAAAACTAAAGGATAAATTGTTAGTTTGTGAATGGAATTGAAAAATATCTCTGGTTATATATTGCTTGTTGTGAACACTTTGGTTGTGTATTGTTTGTTGTGTGCATTACTAGTTCATATAAAGATAAATAACTATGCACATTGCATGAGGTTTGGGGTTATTCTGATCTGACACCCTACCCCTCTTGGTCATTAGAGCTATAGAGATAACTCACGAGCAAAGTTCCTTGTCTTTTGAAGGTTGTATGTGTAGAGCTACACATTTCATTTTCTTATATCTGGCCCATACTCAAGATCAGTTTGCAACATATAAGACTATGTTGATTTTGTTTTGCGTAGGCGATGGAACTACATTAGAGTCGTCTTTTGAGTACCTTGATTTTTAATCAAAAATACTAATATTATATTGTATCTCCTTATTGTATGACACTTTTGTGATAAATAAAATTATGGAACGTTGGAGTTTGAATTAAATGTCTAAAGTATTTGCATCCATAGTAAAAATTTCTATAGCGAGCTTAAGATAGCTTGTGGAGCCCTAAGACATAAATATATGTACCAGTTTAATTTTCTAGTTCAAAAAGTAAGCAATTAACTTTTGCACCTACTTTTATTGTGTGTATTATATTATTACAGTATTGTATTATTTTTTAATAAAGCCTTTATAAGATGAAAATTTAAGATTTAAATAGTATGTTATGTGTGAATTTATCCATCCAGTTATGTTATCTAGTAAATGAGTTGAGACATCAACACATCTCTCTTGGGCATAAATATTAGAGGCTATCATAGTTTTAAACACCGTATAGATAATTTAATAATTGATTAAGTTTATTGCTTTGTAAGTGTTGCATAAAAGGAGCCTTATGCTAGATGTATGCACTTTGTATTCGTTAGAATGAATAATTAAACTGTTGTACTTAGAATTTGTGGCCTGGAAAACCTCTTAAGTTATCTTAAATTATTTCAAAATTCAAATGAAGCATGTTATGTGTAATTTGTGGAGGATAGTTACCTATGTAGGAGTATTTATTTTTGCGTAGACATTGTTTTCAGTTTTGGATCCAAATGTATGTTGATTGATTTGTTGAGACGTTAAACTAAATCTGAGGTTATTTATTTGAAGCATTGTTTTCTTGGAATTTGTTTTAGATTTTCATGCATTCCATTGGTAATATACCCTTATATTTTCATGTGTTGCTTGATTTATCGAAGATATACATAGAAATGCCCTAGTCATTAATATAATTCTTGGAAAAAAGAGGTCTTTGTGAATATTAAAACGTCACCTTAAGGAAAATATTAATTATGCTCTTTGAGAAAGATTTTAGCATGTGTTTTGCACTTTAGTAATATCGTTTTATATAAAAGTAGGTTTTAAAGGAAGATAAAAAAAATAAAAGATGATACTATGTTAAAAAATGTTTTTAAATTTGAATTTGAGTATTTAATTTTCTAGAGTAAATAAATATGTAAGCACTGTAGATGTTATGCCTTAAAATTTATATTTTTGAAATAAGTTATAAGATCTTGTAACTAAAGGAAATTACTTTGTTTTAAATTGTGACATAATGATTGTTTATATTTAGTAGAAATTTTTTGATGTTCTAGAATAGTGTGGTTACCTTTCATAAAATAAATTTGTTAGATTCTTTGACTTCAACATGAGAACCGTGAAATGTAAAACTAAAATATTGGATGCTTACTTTTGCTCCCGCTGCTCTAATATAAAAATTTAATATTTTTTATGAAGAATGCCTTAGTTGGCTTGAAATTTGCATGGTACTTAGTAAAAACACAATGATTAGAATTTATAATTAGTGAGATTTCACTTGTATATTACAATTTATGTCCTTATTCTTTTAGGACATGTATTGGGGAATATTTTCTATTAGAAAATGATGGATTATTTACCATGTTAGTTATAGTGGTACTAAAATCATTTTAAGTTGAAAGCATTAAAAGAAATAGATAGTATATAAAGATGTAGATATAGTTGAGATATAAGATATTGTTCAATTATTAAAGGTCTATAAAAGTAATAATTATTTGATGAATTTATGTCATTGTTAGGGTAAAAATTAGTAGAATAAAATAATGTGATTATAGATGAGACAAGCTTATGTATTTTAAATTTTTCAAGAAATATATATTGTTTTTAAATGTTGAATAAAATACAACATGGAAGGATTAATTATAAAGATATAAATATATGTGTGTTTGAAAGTAGCTTACTCTTTTATTTAAAGAAATATAATTTTATGGTTTTCTTATAAAAAATATATTTTCATGAGTTCTTTTAAATTTTGCAAAAGGGATATATAAAATAATATGAGATCTTTAACTCTTATATGAAGGTATGATTACCCTGCATTTGGAATAGTAGTGGATAAATCCCTTAACCTTTACATCGTGAATAATAGCAATTAACCATCGTAGAGCATGGTAAAATATTATACACCCAATATCGGTGATTACAGGAAGGGCAATCACTGTGATTCGAGAATGACTACTTTTTGGTAAACCAACCCAAGATGAGATATCCTTTTGCTAAGAACAAGTGACGAGGGACGGTATGGGATATCACCTCTAGATTATTGTGCAAGTAGTATAGTGAGGGGTTCCTTGCTCATTGTATGGTTGGAAGATAACTAGCATGATACCGGTACTAGAAGATAGCTAGCAAGATATCGATGCTAGTAGACTCAATGATGAGTTGGTATGGGATAAATCCCCATCAATCCTGTCATGACAAGAGATGCCTAGACTTGAGCTAGTAAAATAGTGAGCCCTAGTTGACTCCAGTTAAGTAGGACTCTCAACTAGTCACAAGACATAATACGCTAACCCCTTGCATGTATTTAAATTTGGATTAAAATTAGGTCAAAATGAACCTAAGTTCTTCATGTTAAGGGATGAGGAAAGTATGCATCCACCCTCTAGGTGTTATGAGCCCTAGACGATAACCCTAATCATGAACTGACACTCGTGTTCACAAAAAGGTACCTTTTCTTCAGGATTTGGTCAATCTCATCCACCTTGGGGGACTATTTGCAGTGGTCAATATTCCCAAGAGTAGGTTTAATATATCTTGTACTGTATCACCCAAATTCTTTGCACCCTTACCTTCAGGCTAAAGGATCCGTACCTAAAAGGGGGGTGAGAAAAGGATGGAACAATACCTCGGACGGAGAGGCCCTTTGAAGGTCGCGCCTCTCAAGGGAGGGGTATAAAGGTGAAATTTTGACGGATGGTGGGGTTCACCAGGAAACTTTGAGTGGCAGTTTCCACGCCTAGGTTGAGAATGGGTTTGATTTGTTCGTTTTATGTTCAATCATTCAGATTCCTAGGTTGGCCAAAATGAAGCTAATCTATTCTATATGAATATTCTGATTTATATGAAGACATCAGACATAAATGAATCCCAATGTGATTGAATACAGAGAATATATAAAATGGAGAAGAGTACACCTAATTTTTGATGTCTGATGAAGATTCTAAAGCTTGTAGGAGTCCAGATCATCCCGAATATGACAAGATCATCTGTAATTGTACAAAATCGTCCCAAATCATAGGAGATCATCCGAGATCACCCAAGATCGTCAGCGACCTGACGAATTCATCAAAAACCTGCAATCAAGAAAATAGACACCAAAAACCAAAAATACAATTGCAAGAATGATGCAAAATGATAGAAATAAGAGTATAGATGTTTGAATGATAAATCCAGATATCAAATTAAATGAGATACACTATTTTGGAAACTTATTTTGAATTTTATCATGCAATTATGCTAAATGAGGTGAACTCCAAGATGCAAAACAGAAGTAAATTAATCTAATGCACCAATAAATAAGGAAAATGAGATAGAGAATGCAAACTCAGGGCTCTGATTGCCCCCAAGCTGAATTGCAGACAAGATCATTGTAATCATACAAGATCATCGTCGATCTTGACAGGATCATCTAAAATTATAGTTGAATCGCCTATGACGATCCGAGCTACCTCCGGCTAAAACATAGTGAAATCCTGCAACAAAACTTGAAAACACAAGTGCAAATGATGGGAGATCACAACAAAAACTAAAATTGTAGGGAAATAATCAGCCAGGCAGCTAGGTAGGGAGTCAGGGGGATAAACTAGGAAAATCCCAGTTTATATAGGATTAGGGGGAGGTTAGGAGGTTGGGGATCATCCCAATCTGGGAGATCCCCAATGTGGGAATCTCCAACCGCACAGACATGCTTTTGCCCAAGTTGGAGAGGTCGTTAGAAAAGAAGCTAATTGCAAAAATTCAATTTTGGGATGAAATCGTCTGGACGTTTTGTTCCAGACGAATTCGTCTGATTTGGGATGATATCGTTAGATCGATGACGATATCATCCAACGGTCACAACAACCTCTAAAAATGGCATGAAAAATGAGGTAAGCGGTTAACAGGCAATTTTGGGGTTAAAATTCAAATTTCTAATTTTTACTGATGGTTTAACTGCGCCAATTTTAGGGTGCTATATTTTGCCCCATCTTTAGCGAATTTTCCAAAAAACTGCGTTAAAGACGAGTTCTTCACGCTTTACGATAAAGCAAAAATCTTATTCCATTTTTTAGACGATGATTCTAGGTCGAATCGTATGACTGTTTGCTATGGTGCCCCCTCCAATTTTTTACCCAAATCGTACGTTTGAGGTAAAAGCATGGAAAAGAAAAAATTAAAAAAATGTCATTTTGAATAAAAATAAGAAAAATAGGGTAAAACCCTAATTCATTTTTATTGTTCACTTTTGCTGTTTCAGAGCTCTGTAGGCAAAATGGTGGAAACGACGCACAGATCGACAGAGATCCGATGCGGGTTGCGGGTAAGGATCTAAACCTAGTTTACTATGTTTTTAACTTGATTTACTTGATTTTTGACTTGAATTTTAAGTGTTTTTGGGCGTCACGGCCATTTTTAGGCCGTCGATGAAATTGTCTCTATATTGTCGATTTTGTCTAGGGACGAAATCAAAGAAATAGGGGTGATCCCATCCAATAAGGGGCGATCCCCAAATTGAAGAACGAAGATGATTTCGTCCTATTAAGGATGATTTTATCTAAATTTGGTATGATATCGTCCAATAATGGGCGATATCAACTTTTATGGGATGATTTGATTTTAATTGATTTTTTTTTAATGATTATGTACTAATAATTTTTGTTGTTTTATTGCTTATTTTACAGAGAGGATTGCTAAAGAGTCGGGAGTGGAAATACAGAGGTCTAAGAGACGATTTGGCCGCGCTCGATTAGGCCGAGCAAGATAGATTGGTAGAGGTAGGACTACAACATGTGGCAGAGATGCCACAAATTCCTACAGACATGGGGCTACTGACAGCCCTAACAGAGAGATGGTATCCGGATTCATCCTGCTTTTGGCTATCGATAGGGGAGATGACTCCCACTCTAGAGGATGTATGGAGGATCTTGAGGATCCCCATACACGGTCAATTCATGACCCCTTCGACCAATCAGGGCCACGTTATGATGATATTGTGCGAGGACCCAAGCTTCGTCCTGGAGAAGGGTGAAGTGAACATCGAGACTTTGAGGTGGATGCCTAGGGCGTCTCAATTAACCCAAGTTTTGGAAGGGGTGGTGGGTGGCCTTCTTATATGCCACTAGAGTAGATGCAGATTACCGTGGCTACTTTCAGATGTGGTTTGTGACATGAGAGACCAAAGATACAGGTTTGCTTAGGGTAGATTTGTACTGTGTCGCTTGTGTAGGATCCTTTACGGGGTCATATACAAGGGGGGTCGATGTCTGGTGCTGACATCACTTCTACAGGTTTGGTGCTAGGAGCACATTGCGATGTGGAGGCCGGTAGGGCTTCCACTGATAAGAGTTGACCGGGAGAGACCCCGAGTTTTCTATTGGTGGCTCCAGAGAGGGTCATAGCGGCGGATAGATCTGTCGATGTCCCAGAGGTTGCTGGATGACCTCACCCTAGATCGGATCACCTAGAGACCATGGAGAGAGCATCCAGGGTGGGTAGAGGACGGACAGGAGTTGGCTCGCATCAGGTGAGTCATATGGTTGAGGACAGAGCGAGGAGAGGTAGAGCTCCACCGCTACGACCGAGTTTTGAGGTAGTTCGATCTATAGCAGGGGATCCCTACTCTTAGGGATTATGAGTACTCCCGGACTATGTGGGATAGTACCACACTGAGCGGGGCTCCAGACATGCAACTGGTTTTGGAGTCAGGATGTTGATGATGCCCCCATTTAGCTAGTGGATGGGGATGATGCGGGGATAGCAAATAGATATGATGCTTGGTATGCAGGCATCCGCCCTCCTCGAATGATGAGGGCACAGGGTCCGATGCATGTTGTAGTGCAACGAATGGAGAGGTGGCATCAGGCTGCCATCGATGCAACGAGGGGTCACGAAGGGAGGGATCAACGATGACCTCCTCAGGAGAGATGTCAGAGAGTACCACAGGCTCCAAAGAGACAATAGCAACCAAAGAGGAGGGAGGAGAGGAGAGAGGAGAGGAGAGAAATACTCCCTCCTCAGCAGAGGGATAGGCCACCATCACCCGATAGGGGCAAGGGTGTCGAGGTGGGGGAGAGCAGCGAGATGGCAGCTCTCCGAGCAGAGAATGCCCGCCTACGAGCTCAGGTGCAGACTCTGTAGGATGAGGCTACATGGCTCAGGGCTCGGAGCGGAGGGGCGAGCATTCTGGAGCTGGTGTGGTCGGTTGCTCAGACCACATTCTATTAGGGAGTGTACTACCAACTGGTTCTAGAGGGCCAGAGGATACAGTTGCCAGCCGACATTGCGGAGCCGATCAGGATGGGGTCATCGAGGACATCATCACGATCGACGTCGAGGACCCACGATACAGTACGAGCTTCGATGGGACCACCTCCTCCACCTCAGGGTGGGAGAGGAGATGAGGCTGAGAGCTCGAGGTCTTCTCGAGACTAGATGCACATTGTACATAGACTATTTTTGAGATGATTGAGTATGCCAGGGTATAGATTGTGGCATACCAATCCGTTTTGATATGATGTATATACTTCTTGATATATATATGTATGTTCTTTTTGTGATATGACTTGTGCATATGTTTTATGATGCTTTAATATTTTAATTGTTGATTGACTATTCATGTAATTATGTCATTGAAAATATTATAATTTTATGTCATGCTATAAAATTAAATGAAATAATCCGATGTAAACAAACTGGTTGTTGTGGTGTGTTTTGATGAAAATAAAGTGACTTCTAACAATAATTTCAAAGGACATTGTCGTTGTTACATGACCATTTCATGGAGTCGCCGCTCGCTAGGTCATCAAGCTAATCCCGGTATGAGAGAAATATTGCTAAAAGTAAAAGGGTGCTTAAGAGACTTTCTTAAGACTTTGTGTTGTGATGATGAAAAATGATGATAGTGATGATTTGTTTTCAGATTTCCATGAAAATATTATGCATGAAATATTAAAAATATGATTTTTTCTAGGCATAAAATTCCTAAGTATGATAGAAATTTGAACAATTCCCTAGGAATTATACCATCGTCACAAAAAAAATGAATGTTGACATAATGAAATGAAATAGGAAAGTTTTCGTTCTTTTTAAAGCACAATTGTGTAACATAATGATTTAAGCCATATGCTTTTATGGATTAAATAAATGGGAAATAAAATTAGAACGATGGTTTGCGCTAGGCATAGAATTTTAGGTATAGACTTATACCATCATCGCGAAATCCAAAGAAGAAATTGATATAATAGTTTTATTGCATAGTTGATTTTTGATTTTGAGATAAACTAGAAAATATAAAAATGAGGACTTGCACTAGGCATAAAATTCCAATTTAGGTTTAGGAACTATACCATCGTCGCGAAAGTCAAAAATATATAAATGTGACTTTATTGCTAGATTTTTGAACATGTTTTGCAAGAAAATTTTGGATTTTTGAAAAAAATGTATTTAATTGATTTTACGCTAAGCAGATATTCTCAAGTAAGAAAGTCAAATTATTTCGGAAGATTTGAATAAATATTTTAAATTATCTCAAAGACAAAATTTAGATTTATAAGGAACCCCATGTGCATACGTGAGTTCATTGCCGATCTTGATCTATCATAATGATACAAAATCTCTCAAACACAAATGTGTGTGCAATTGTAATGTTCATTTACCGATTTTGAGCAAGATAATTTGATACAAGTAATTTGAATTAACCAAATGAGTGTTCGTTGACCATGATTTATATGCATGTAACCGTACCAGACTACTATGTAAGTCGGGTCATCAAGAGCTAGCTGATCCATAAGCGGACATAGGTCTATACAAAATAAGGTCGCTAATGTGACAGACATATCACCACGCTAGGAGTTACCCAATGTCAAGCAAGTTGGGCACAAATCACTTGTTATGGGGTTTACCTCACAGTTTTCGAATAATTGAGAATTCTAGGGATTCAAGCTTCACACTTCCTTCTTTCAAAGGGGGGGGGATTTATTGCTTTTTGCTTTTTCTTTTCTTTTCTTTTTGTATTTTTTTTTTTTTGCTTGACATTGAGATAATGTTGAAATATTGCTGAGATGGTACAAAATGATACTGAAATAATGCTTTTGAATAATTTCTCTTTTTCTCATGATTTTTCTTGATTTTATTTTTCTTTTTCTTTTTCTTCCTATACTAGGGATACTTGCTCGGATTGGCTGTAGAGCAAGGGATTTTTATTCTAGGCAGGAGTGAGCTTGTCCTTTTGTCAATTCTCAAAGATTCTAGACCATGTGCATGATAGGATAGCAGGGGAAAACTTTTGCTCAAGAGACCACTTCTATTGTGTAGCATCATTTTGAATTTGCAATGAAATCATTTTAATGTGAAAAGGTGTACTTGGTTCAAGTAAATAACAAGATCGGTTCTCTATGCTCAAAACTTTATTTAATTCAACTGTGGACTTCGATATAAGAGAGATTAATAATCATACCAAATAAGATCAAGATATTTATTCATGTGAGTGTGAAAGTGAGGGATTCCAGATAAATGCTAATTTATCCAAAATAACTGAAAATATAACTACAATACTTCAAGAATTGATAGGTGCAAAATAGAAGATGTTTTTGAGGATTTTGATGATTTTGATTTTTTTATATTTTTATTTTAATTTATGAATTGAGAGAATACATAATATTACTGTTTTTGAAATTTTTATATGAATTACTAATATGAGACAATATGTATAATATATACAGTGACAAAATTACCAGATTTATGCATAATAGCGCTTAAGATGCATAATGTTCATAGGTTCTTTAAGATCTTTACCATCTAAGGTAGCTAATTTGTATGCTCCCGATCCAAATTTAGCAATGATAATATATGGCCCAAGCCAGTTAGGCTCGAATTTGCCTTTAAGGTCTTTAGTTGCATTAGTATTTTTTTAATTTTCTTTTAAGACGAGGTCGTCGATCTCAAAGGATCGATTATGAACTTTCTTGAGATATGCTCGTTTGAGCTTGTTTTGGTAGGCACGAAGATGCTCCAAAGCATTAATGCACTTCTCATCTAGGAGTTCCAGCTGACTAAATCTGCCAGCACGATATTCATCTCCTACTTCAGTATCTTGAAGTAGCAGAGCCAAAGAAGGAACTTCTAGTTCAAAGGGAAAAACAACTTCGGCGCCATAAACCAAAACAAAAGGTGAAGTGCCCATGGGAGTACGAATGCTAGTTCGATAAGCCCACAAAGCAGGATATAATTGAATGTGCCAATCACGGCCAGATTTATTGACCGACTCTCTTGAGGATTTTAATTAATGTTTTATTAGATGCTTTCGCTTGGCCATTACCCTGAGGATAATAGGGAGTGGACCAACGATGTTGAATTTTATATTTTTGACATAGTTTCTTTACATCTTTGTTTTTGAAACAAGTTCCATTATCCGAGATGAGATTTGCAGGAATTTTGAACCTACAAATAATTTGATTAAGAATAAACTTGGAAACTTGTGTTCCAGTGCAATAAGCTAAGGGCATAGCTTCGACCCACTTCGTAAAATACTCGATGGCGGTTATGATGAATTTGTGTCCATCAGATGACACAGGATTGATTTTTCCGATGATGTCTAAGCCCCATTTTGAAAAGGGCCAAGGAGATGAAATAGCCTGTAGTTCTTGTGCAGGCACATGGACAAGGTCAGCATGTTTCTGGCACTTGTCGCAATGGCGCACGTAATCATGTGCATCATTCTCCATGGTAGGCCAAAAATATCCTATCCTAAGGAGCTTCTTAGCAATGGCGCTACCACTAAAGTGTCCCCCACAAGATCCATCATGGGCTTCACTCAAAGCTGATCTAGACTCTTCTAGATTCAAACATCTCAATAGGATACCTTCAAAAGATCTCCTATACAACGTATTGCCAATTATTACGAAGTGACTTGCTCGTCTACGTAATAACCGATGTTGGTTTCTATTAAAACCTTCAGGGAAGGTCCCATTTTGAAGAAAATTGAGGATGTCAATGTACCAAAGTTTAGGAATAGTTTCGTTGATTAGAAACACGTCCAAAGGTTCCAAGCATGATTTAGTTGAAGTGGGTTCCTGGAGTCAACGAATAATTATGGTAGCATATTCGTCATCTAACTCCAAGGGTAAAAGAGATGCAGTTGCGGCCATAGCATCAGCCACACGATTGCTAGTTCTAGGAATAGCTTCCAAGGTAACTTGATCAAATAAAGATATTAATTGTAATACATATGCTTTATATGGGCACAATTTATCATCTTTGGTCTGATAAACATCGTTAATTTTATTTATAAAAAGTTGAGAATCATCGAAAACTAATAGATTTTTAATTTTCAGTGCCAAGGCAGCTCGTAATCCAAGGATTAGAGCCTCATATTCAGCAGTGTTATTAGTACAGGCAAACGTTAATTTAAAGGATAGAGGTATGAGATGTTTCTGTGGAGATATCAAAATAATACCTGCACCAACCCCACTCATGCATCGGGCTCCATCAAAGTATAGGGACCATTGCTCTGAATGATCCGCCTCTAGGTTAAGGCATTCGTCGGAAACTCAATGACGAGGGGATGGGTGGACTCTAAGGGTGCAACAACTAATTGATCTGCTATGATTTGACCCTTAACAGACTTTTGTCCTATAAACATGAGTTCAAACTCGCTTAGAGCAAGAACCCACTTTGATGTGCGACCAGATAAATAAGGTCGACTCATGAGATACCGCAAGGGATCGAATTTAGCAATAACGTATGTTTTCTGACTGAGCATATAATGGCATAGTTTTTGTGTAGAAAATATGACTGCTAGACATAACTTCTCTAATGTTGTGTAGCGGGTTTCATAACTAATTAATGTTCTGCTAATGTAATAATTAGCACGCTCTCTTTTCTCATCATCAAGTTGAGCTAACATAGCTCCTAAAGCAAAATTTGAAGCAAAAATATACAAGATAAATGGGCGATCAGGTTTAGGTGGCGAAAGTACAGGTGGGTTAAGAAGATATTGTTTGAGGAGTTCAAATGCTTCCTTACATTCGTCGTCCCAATGGAAAGAGACATCCTTCTTAAGAAGCTTAAGAAAGGGTCCAGTTTTATCCGCCAACTTATCGATGAAGCGACGGATAGCTTGAAGCTTACCTTGTAGACTCCGTAATTCAGATATATTTGTAGGTGCGGGCATATCAGTGATAGCCATAATCTTGAGAGGGTCAATTTTGATGCCACGTAAAGAAACTATAACCCCCAATAATTTACCTGACTTAACTTCGAATATACATTTGGTTGGATTCAATCGGATAAGATATTCCCTTAACCGATCAAATACTTTTCTCAAGTCATCTAAATGGTCATCTTCTTCAGTAGAACGAGCTATAATGTCGTCTACATAATCATGTAGTATATCATGCATCATATCATGAAAGATATAAGTCATGGCTCGTTGATAGGTTGCACCTGCATTCTTCAAACCGAATGGCATCACTTTCCAACAAAAAGTCCCCCAAGGGGTAATAAAGGTTGTTTTAGCCTGATCTTTAGGAGCTATCCTGATCTGATTATAACCATAAAATCCATCCATTAAGGATATCATTCCACTCCCAACAGTAAAATCAATGATCTGATCCATATTGGGAAGGGAAAAATCGTCTTTAGGGCATGCAACATTAATATCTCTAAATTCTGTACAAACCCTAATCTTAGTAGCTTCTTTCTTAGTTACTGGAACTACATTCGAGATCCATTCAGAATGATCAATGGCTTGTATAAAAATAACATTCAAGAGTTTTTCTAACTCCCCTTTGACTAGTAAGGCCACTTTAGGATGCATTTTTCTAAGCTTCTACTTGATTTTTTTTTTTTTTTTTTTTGGTGGGTAGGGCTAACCTTGGCATATCTTCATATGTCCAAGCAAAAACATCTTCATATTCTTTAAGAAATACAATGTATTTATCCTATTTTTCTTGACTCAATTATGATCCAATGTTGATTATGTGAGGGTTATCGTTGGTTCCAATGTTAATTTTTATGACATTTTCTACTTCCATGTGTAGATCTCTCTCAAAATTAGGTGGGGCGGGTGAAACGCCCAATTCTTGTAATTCTTCCAAGGTTAGCTTGGATAATTCATCTTGAGGAGTCGTGGCCTCAAGCTGGGCTATACTAGGTATAGAGCCATCAAAATAAAATCCATTATGTAATAATTCCTCAACGGAGACATCATGAAAGATATCTCCCTCCAACTCATCATCGGATTCAACGATCATCTCGGGATAAGCTATAGATAGCATATTACATGTGAATGTCATTTAAATCAAAGCTCGCTCATCTAAATAATATTGGTAACATATAAGATGGTCATATCCAAATGGGGGTGCCTATAAAAAGGCCCACGGACCACACGCCTTCTACCTCAAAAGGTTCTTTCCTACCATTTTGGAAAGGTCCCAAACCCTTTCCCTTTATATCCCAATTTAAGCATTATAGGTTTGGCTTTAATATACTCATTAGTAACCACAAAAGTACTTGCAATGTTTCTGGGTATTCTACCCGTCCATATCCCTTATAAATAAAGGCACAACTACTCACCACTTGGTAAATACTTCCCATAGGCTGTGGGAGGCCCCAAGGTACTGAGGAGATGGTGGCAAAAAATTATTTAAAATAAGGGAATCTTGCATAGAAGCATTCGTTTCTTTTGATATAAGTATTTTAGATAGATCGGGTACGTTAAGGGCATAAGAGGTAGAAGGAAAATCATCCCTACATCTTCGATGAAAAAAAAAGAATATTTGTGGGATGTAGACGGTGTAGAGGTGTCGATAGATGGGTCTATTACAGGTATGGAAGTTATAGGAGTAGAACAAGAGACATTGGTTGTGGGATTAGGATCTTTCTTAGGTCCTAATGCGGTTTGTTCAGAAGATGGTTGAGCTATATGTGGAGGTGCAACTGATGGAGAAGAAGTAGATGACGTTGTGGGTGTGAGTTTCACATGTTTAGATGGATAATGAGAATTAGGATGTGTGGATGACAGAGCGGGGCAAAATTGAACTCCAATAGGTTCTGCCAAAGCACACATATCAAAGGGTCTTGGATCACCATGAATGGTAACCAACTGATTCTTAAATTCGAACTTAACACATTGATGTAAAGTTGAGGGAACAACTCGCATCGCGTTGATCCAAGGACGACCCAAGAGTATATTGTATGATGCAGGGCAATGTACAATAAACACAATCGTATCCAAGGTTCTTGGACCAACCTGCAATGGAATGGTAATAACTCCACACGTTTCTTGTGTTTCGTCATTGAAAGCTTTTATGATCATATTAGTTCTTTTCATTTCATCACTTCTAAACCCAAATCTTTGGTAGAAGTCAAAAGTGCAGATATTTAAAGATGAACCATTATCAATCAAAACTCGTTTGACTGCTACATCTCCAATTAAGGCGGTAATATACAAGGGGTTATCTTTATGTAAACTATGTTGCGGTATGTCTCTATCCCGAAATTCAATACAATCAACTTCACGAGTTATTATAGTATCGGCCATGGCTTCAGGTTGAATGTCTTGTGGTACCATCATCTGACTTAATGTGAGCATTAATTCATCTCTATGTGTAGGAGAAGATCTTAAAAGGTCCAAGAGAGAAATTCTAGTTGTAATATTTGATAATTGTTCATTAATATTATAAGGAGGTTTAGGTTGAACATTAGGTGAATGATTCCCTTTATTAGGAACCTTCAAAACAAATGGAGTTGATCCACCATTCTGAATTTGATCTTGTTGAGAATTTTGAGCCTATTGTCTAGTAACAACTTCGATGGTACCCACAATATTATTCTGCGGATGATGAATGGGTCTTGGTCTAGCGTTTATAGCTAGCTCATTAGAAAGTAATCGGTGAGACGATGGTCTAGTAGTGACTCTTCTTGGAAATGGCTCTTCTGGAACCATATAACTTGTGATAGGGTGAATAGGATCTGATTCATCTTTAGAACTATTCGATTGATTTGATGTGATTTCCATATCACTCTCAGTCTCGTATTCTATATCACTAAGATCAGGTATCCGAATATTATATAGAGGCCTGGTTGTAACCACGGATAAAGTTGTGTCAAATATTTCTAGATCATGAATAGGTAAATGCCCACTAATAGTTCCTACATATCGGGCAGGAGGAGGGACATTATGATGTTCAACTTGATTAGCCACCTCCTTACCATGTTTTGGTAAGGGATGTTGAAATATGTCCAATGACTGATTGGCATTCCGATTCTGGTTTTGTGGGGTGTTCTTTTGAACATTATTAGGAGGATTTTGCTTAGGTTGAAAGGCTTGCACCTCCATCTCATTGTTATCAATCAAGTCCTGTATTTTATGTTTTAATATTTTACAAGAGTTGGTAGTGTGTCCAGGTCCTCTATGGAAGTCATAGTGTAAATCGCTCTGTATCCGGGTATAGTTGGATCAGGTTCCCGAATATTTGGTAATTGAATCAAACCTCATTCTAATAATTGCGGTAGAATAGTTGATAAAGGTTGATTTAACCTAGTAAATTATCGAGGAGGTCTATCAAGAGGTTTCAGTACAAACTTCTTCGCTGTCTTCGCAACATTAACATTAGCAGTATTTTTGCTATCGGTGACTCCATCACCCACAACTTGTTTATTCTTATATTGATTTTTGGATGTTTTCTCATCGTCTCTCTTTTTAAGCTGGCCTCTCCTAATGAGAGCATCTTCCACTCTTCGGGCTAAGTCTATAGCTTGATCGAAGGTGGTCAAGGTAGCAATTGATAATTCATAAGATAGTTGCTCTTGCAAATTATTAATAAAGATGTCCAACATCTCCCTATAAGGTAACACAAAGTGCAATTTTCCTATCAACTGTCTCCACCTAGCTAGGAAATCAACAAAGCATTCATCTTTGCCCTGTTTTAAGTTATACAAATCTTTAATGGTCACATATCTTTCGATGTAGGCACTAAATTGATGAACAAAAGACTCGACAGTTTCTTCAAAATTCCTCAAAGAATTAGTGGGTAATTGATAATACCACTCTAATGCCATTCCTCCCAAGCTTTTTGGGAACATTTTTAGTAATAACAAGTCATCATGTGATATATCATGACATGCTATCCTAAACATACGAAGATGCTCTATGGGATCTTCGGTTCCTTTATATATGGGAAGAATAGGCATAGGAAAATGTTTAGGATACGGTTGTGCTACGACTATAGGATCTAAAGGCTGACTACACATCTCTCGATAATTGTACGAGGGATGATAGGGATCTATCTGGTCCATGCGGGAAACTAACTGTTTCACCACGGCTTCAAGATTGCTAGTTTGTCCACCATATTGGTTCGATGGCACATAGGTATGGGATCTATGAGTGTATGATGGTGTGACATAAGGATTAGATGTTATATTGCTATTATGCAAAGTGTTGGTAGGAAGAGTATTATGAAGGGGATTTGTAATAGTATTATGTTGTACCTTAGATTGTTGGTAATTGGTGTTCGGTTTTGTTTTGGGTTTTTGTTGATTTGAGGTATGTTGATCAAGAGCTTGGTGAAATAGAGCAGTAAATGATGGTTTCTTTTGTGCGGGAATGACCCTAGGCTTGTTAACAGGCACTTTAGATTGTTGGGTAACCTGTTGTTGTTGCATGCTCTGGATCGTAGCTACTATATCCAAATTGGATGGTCCAACTTGATCACTCTCTTGTTCAATAAAGGACAAGGGATTAGTGCGTGTTTGAAATACTTCTTCTAGAGTTGCTTGAGTGTCACTAATTTGATCCTTGTCCATATGGGCTGCTCTATTAAAAACACCAATATTAGTGTTAATGAACTTCCATAATTGTTCCATGTTCTCAAAAGTGATAGCTCCTCCCGGAGACATTTTAGGGGATGAGGATCCTTCCTCTCTAATAGTTTCTTCTTGTTCATTTCCTACAACAAGCTCTTCTTCTTGTTGGTCTAGGGTTTCTTCTTCTCGAACTTGGTCCTCGGGAGGGACATTTTGGTCAGTTAATGGTCTTCCTAACCAATCTTCATCTTCTTCGGTTTGTTTTCCATTCCTAAGTCTAGGCATTGTGCTAAACTTAGGTTTTAGCAAATATATATATATATATATATATATATATATATATATATATATATATATACGATAGGGTTGAGAGGTATATATTTTAACTATATACCTACTATAATACTTTAAAAGGAAATGTTTTGTTGTTTTTTTTTTGTGTGATTTTATTATATTATTATTTTGCGAGAATAAAAATAACAAACAACATGCTAGTTGTAAGAAACAATAGTAGAAAGAATCACTTAGCTTTCTATGAATAGTTTATGGATATCATTGATAGGGTCAAGTTCATCGGAGTCATGAAATGCTCCTCTTCAAATTGGAAGTTGTTTTTCAAGAACTTGACAAAGTGTGCTATGGTAATATGATCTATTTCGGACTTTGACATGTAAAAATAAAGTTCATGGCAATACTCTCGATACAACACAGCTCTAGGAACTCTATTCCATCTCTTTCTATCCATAAGAATGACTTCTTGATCCTCTACACAAGATAGAAATTTATGTACTACAACTACGTTCTCAAGGTATTCCTCAAAGGTGTATAATTCAGAAGACACAAGTGCTCTTTTATCGGCTAACCACCTATGGCAAGCTCTCTAAAGTTCATGATACAAAGTCACCTGATCAGGATCCAGGATTCTATCTAGGACAAACCTCTTAATTTGCCTAAGTTCTGCAGATCTAGATTCAATAATACCCAATCTCCTATCAAGTTCATCCCACAAAGGTTGGGCTCTATATGTTTGAGGTACTCTAAGCACGAAAGTAATCTCTATGGCCGTTAATTGATTTTCAACATTTATGGAGACAACTCGTCTTCTATTATAATCTACCATCTAAGTATGATATGCAAATTTAACAGTTTTCTAATGATTCTAGATGTTCTTAATAATGTGTTTTTTTTTTGGATTGTTTTCAAAAGGTGTTTTTAGTTTCACGTCGGGTTCACCAAAATGTATCGCCCAAATTTTTTGCACCCTTACCTTCAGGCTAAAGGATCCGTACCCAAAAGGGGGGTGAGAAAAGGATGGAACAATACCTCGGATGGAGAGGCCCTTTGAAGGTCGCGCCTCTTGGGGGAGGGGTATAAAGGTGAATTTTCGACGGATGGTGGGGTTCACCAGGAAACTTTGAGTGGCAGTTTCCACACCTAGGTTGAGAATGGGTTTGATTTATTCATTTTATGTTCAATCATTCAGATTCCTAGGTTGGCCAAAATGAAGCTGAGCTATTCTATATGAAGATTATGATTTATATGAAGACATCAGACATAAATGAATCCTAATGTGATTGAATACAGAGAATATATAAAATGGAGAAGAGTACACCTGATTTTTTATGTCTGATGAAGATTATGAAGCTTGTAGGAGTCCAGATCATCCCGAATATGACAGGATCATCTATAATTGTACAGAATCATCCCAAATCATAGGAGATCATCCGAGATCACCCAAGATCGTCAGCGACCTGACGAATTCGTCAGGCGAATTCATCAGAAACCTGCAATCAAGAAAATAGACACCAAAAACCAAAAATACAATTGCAAGAATGATGCAAAATGATAGGAATAAGAGTATAGATGTTTGAATGATAAATCCAGGATATCAAATTAAATGAGATGCACTATTTTGGAAACTTATTTTGAATTTTATCATGCAATTATGCTAAATGAGGTGAACTCCAAGATGCAAAACAGAAGTAAATTAATCTAATGCACCAATAAATAAGGAAAATGAGATAGAGAATGCAAACTCAAGGCTCTGATTGCCCCCAAGCTGAATTGCAGACAAGATCATTTGTAATCGTACAAGATCATCGCCGATCTTGACAAGATCATCTAAAATTGTAGTTGAATCACCTGCGACGATCCGAGCTACCTTCAACTGAAACATAGTGAAATCCTGCAACAAAACTTGAAAACACAAGTGCAAATGATGGGAGATCACAACAAAAACTAAAATTGCAGGGAAATAATCAGCCAGGCAGCCAGGTAGGGAGTCAGGAGGATAAACTAGGAAAATCCTAGTTTATATAGGATTAGGGGGAGGTTAGGAGGTTGGGGATCATCCCAATCTGGGAGATCCCCAACGTGGGAATCTCCAACCACACAGACACACTTCTACCCAAGTTGGAGAGGTCATTGGAATAGAAGCTAATTGCGAAAATTTGGTTTTGGGATGAAATCGTTTGGACGTTCTGTTCCAGACGAATTCGTCCGATTTGGGACGATATCGTCAGATCAACGACGATATCATCCAACGGTCACAACAACCTCTAAAAATGGTGCAAAAAATGAGGTAAGTGGTTAACGGGCGGTTTCGAGGTTAAAATTCAAATTTCTACTTTTTACTGATGGTTTAACTGCACCAATTTTAGGGTGCTACATGTACTAATAAAACATTGGATGAACAACAAACTATTTATATTAAAATTTGATCTTTTGTCATGTCTAGACCATGAAGTCAAAACTTTCACTTTGTGATTCCAGGGAGCAAGACTAAAATGGACAACCATATGTGTTAGATCTAGTTTGTTACACTAACAATGGTGTTAACCAATTCACCATCACTTTGAAAATAATATTATATGCCATATTACATAGGCTTATGGATCAAAATGAATCAAACAATTTTTCATCCTTCTTTTTTGGAAGCTGGGTAAGATATGTTGCATTTATTTTATAAGGTATGTATTGTTTTAGCCTAGATTGATCCACTACCACCTACAAATAATCCTTTACTATATACCAATTATGCTAATATAATATTGTGTAAATCCCATCCAAACCTAGGGATTTATCTTTATTAAAATATAAAAGAGATAGATAAATTTATTCCATAGCAATAGGCTCTATCAGTTTCCTATTGCCTCCATCTATTATAACTAAAGGAACTTGTACAAGTTTATAATTAAGAACTTCAAACTCCTCTGATCCTAGAATATTCTGATAAAAATACCTTGCCTCCTTTCTGGGTCTTTACTTCTCATAAATGATTCAATCCCACTCTAAACTTCTAATCTATTTATTGTAGTTGTAGGTCCATAGACATTGATAACAATGAAACAAATATTTGCAAAGAATCATGTGACTAAAGAGGCTATCTAATACCTAATTTTATGAATGGTTACATAAACATTTCTAATAGGATTCCAAAAAGTTATAATCCCCCCTTGTTGCTCCTTCAAAATCTATAGCATCTCATTCGCATCTTGCCCATACTGCTTTTATACTTTTAGAAACTTCTTCTTTTGTCATTTTAGTTTCCTGGATACAGAGGACATCAAGATTATTACTTAAACAAAGGTTCATGATTTACCTCTTCTTTGAGGGGAAATTAGCACCCTTTATATTCTATAATATGGTAATCTTGTCTCATTACTGGCTATTGGACCTGCTTACAAATTACCAATATATTTTTTATATTTGGTAAATAGAAGTTCAACCAATTTAGTTTGTGTTCCTTTCTCTATGTTAGCTTTTGCTTACCTATATCTCGCTCGATAGTTTGAGGGTTTTCCTCTTTTTGCCTTGCTTGTATCAAGAATAGGTCTTATTATTCTATTCCTCAATATTCTTTCACAATTTTCTTTTTCCTTATATTTATTCTCTCCTAGTTCTACTATAGAATATTTTAATTTATCCTGCTCATTTTTGGTATTTCCTTATTAATGGTAGATGTATTAACATCTAACACTGCATTTTCTTTACCAATTTTTTCGTCTAAATGGTGCATGGTACTTCAAGAGAGTCTTAAAAATATGATTTGACACATTCCTTAAGTTCATCGAGAATGTTCATTCCTAAATTAAGATCATACTAAATAGATAGTTCCTTATTAGTATATTGAATCTGTTGTACTGTGTCCTCTAAGCATTGATCTACTTTTTCATCATAGGCTAAAGCCTCAAAAGAGTTGGTATTTATTTCAATATACTTTCTTACTAGTCTCCACTATTTATTTACTTTCATTTATCTACTTCTATGTTTTGGAAGTTGAAAACCATCCTCATCCATATCCATTTGTAAGTTTCTCTTGTAGTTTTCTACACATGATTCTATTGGACTCTTCTTAGGGTATGATCTCTCAATATGATCCACCTCAAGACATCTCTACATATAAAATATATGCGTTCATAACCTATGGTTTGGATCCATATATTAACCCCATACTTTAAGAATGATTTATTTTGGTAAAGGTTTACTTATATCAATCATGACCAATATCTGAGCATAAATAGCCAAGAATCCATCTTTTGTAGTTTTTGAAATCTCAAGGAATTATTTTAGAGTGTTGCCTATTTTATTGAAGGTATCCATTTTCCAAAACTCAATGGGAAACCCATACATCCTAACCCAAAATGGTACTAGGGATAGATTTATATTTTTAGGTGAAAAGCATTCATACCAATGGGTAAGGAAGAGCCATGTTCTTCCCATAAATCAAGGACCCCCTTTTAGGTTTATATCTCTTTCTTCTCTAGAACAAAAAATGGCTAGCTAGAAAAATTCGGGAAGAAATGATAAAATAACTCCTAGAGACTTCCAATTCCTATTAATCCATTTTATCAAGGCTAAATCCCCTAGCCAATACCCATTAAATTTACCAAAAACTGCCCTATATTTGAGTAGCAAGGATTGATCTTCTATGGTTTTATCACTAACCTCTACTAGTAGAGATGATTCTAAGAATTTATCTATAAATCGGTCCATGGGAAGGAAACTAAAAATCAAAATCTATTTAAATTTACTAGAATATAATATAGTGAATATAATATTTGATAAAAACTTATAATAATCTATAAGCAAAATTTCTAAGATAAAGAAGGGAAAAAGAAACTTAGCTAAAAATTTCTATGTCCATATAGAATTTCTTGCCTCATTGAAGCCCTAGCCCTCCATTGCTCCTCCTATCATTCAAACCCTGGCTAATAGATATTTGTAATTTTATTTTTCGTGACTTGAAAAATTGTCATTGCCCTTGTTCCGAGTGGTTGACTTCACAGGGTCATATCTCCCTCATAATATTAACAAATTATATTCTAGTACTAGATTCTTTTTTTTTTCTAAATTATTGTACGGGTTTTTTTAGGAAAAATCTCTATGCAATATACTTTGTTTATATTTTATTAATGTGCTATGTGTTTTACTATATGTGGATCCTTAGAGTGCTTATCTTAAGTGCCATTAGCCTTACCACACATTCCATAGATTCTTATATTTCTTCCATCTTCCTATGAGTGGTCAAAACCACTATACTATAAACTTGGCTCAATCATGTTCTTAATATAGGTTCTTTGTTACTCGCTTTAGCTATGGAGTTATTGTTATGTTATAAAAAAATGTAGAATATTCTAGTTCCCTAAGTGCACCGACCTTGGTTCAACATCAACATGGTAATCTAAAAGATAAAATGAAAAACTTAATCCCTTTGCAAAAACAAAGGAGCCATTTCCTTTTTGCATTATCTTGTTTGGCATAAATTTTTTGCTTTGTTTCATATTTATTTGTTAACATAGAGATATTGTAAAATAAAACTAAATTTAAGGAAATATGTTATGAGGGTTTTAGAAGTTTTGTCCAATTGATTTCATTCATTATAACTTTGAAAAATAAGCAAACCATATATAATAATAATTCTAGTCAGGGTTATGCATAGTGGCTATTTATCGCCAATTGGCTAAAATTAGAATTTTCAAAATTTGGAATTGGCTAATATTTGGTACCCTTGACCAAGGCCTATTAGCCAAAAAATTTTGGGTGCAATTTTTTTGGGGGGTCGATTCACCCCAATTTTATAATAATTTGACCATTTTAAGTTTAAATTTCCAACATTACCCCTAATAATAGTTAACCTTCTATATGCGTATGGACACTATTCACCTGGATTTTGAAACAAATTTGCCAATTTTTTATAAATACATTTTGGGGCTGACCCCTTAGGCATAACCCTGATTCTAGTTAGTTTATCAACTATATTTACCTCAATTGGTTAAATTCCTCAACTTTCAAGTGGTAGACCTAAGTTTGAATCTTGCCAAATGATATATGCATATTTTGGCAAGTTATTGTAATACCATTTTGTATTTATGATGTAATATGGGTAGGACATGTTTCAATCCCATATAGCCAATAAAAATAATAAATAGTTGTAATTAGTATTATATAAACCACAGTATGAAAGCCCTAAGCATCATAAAAGGTTTTAACGTGATAAGATCAAATCTTGTGATAATAACCACTATAACCTATGATAAACTTAGGAATTATAGGCATACATCTATGAATCACTTCTTATAACATCCATCATTAGTATTTATAGAAGAAATACAACTACAATGGAATATAATCTAATAGATATCTATTTTATTATTAGCACATAGCATACCCCAAGGTAATAGCATCGAGTCACAATGGTTAAATTTTATTTTTCTCAATGTATCTAGAAATAGAATATAAAGAGCAAAGTATTTTTTGCTTTCTTTAGCAAACATACCCATAAAATATAATTCACTTTTTAATTAGACATGTCACAATGCTTATATGAAGGTACTAAAACATCAAAATATTAATATATGTCTTTTACTATTTGTCAAGGAATTATATGTTGGTTATCATATTTAATATTCATAGCAAAATTGTAACCACGTGATAAGTAATATCTATGTTAGAGATTGAGTGACTCCTTAGGCCAAGGATATAGGACTTTAAATATCAATACTATTAAAACTAATGATACTTTTGAAATAGATTTAAATTCAATAATGAAAACTATCATTAGAACAATAACTAAGATTACATACACAAACCTTGAAAGTCCAAGGGTTTATTAAAAATAAAAAAATAGTTGTTCTAATCAATTCACATAGATACAATTAGAAACTAATAAATTAAAATTATTCTCCTATTTACTAAAGGATTTGAATTTGAATTCTAAGTGGTGCTCTTATGTTGGGAATAGTATGATAAAGTGGAGTTACATAAAAACTCCTAAATACCAAAGCATTTTATATCCTATTATATTACAAGTTGGTACACTTACAAGAGTTAAGTGGTTAACCACTCTCAAATATTTAAATACATGTTTAGCTCGTGTAATGGTATGTGCCTGCATGGTCATATTTCAATTATTGGAAGAAAAAATGAGTCATCTTCAATCTATAGATTTAGATTGAATCCCAACTAATATTTCTAAGCTAAACTAGTATAAATGTATAAAATAAAATACAACCAAAACCAAGGAAAATGATGTGATAAACATTAAGTAAATGTATAAAAGTAAATACAACCAAAACCATAACAAGATTAGTTTTGATCAATCAACACATTTGAAAGCAACCAAATAACATTAGTGTAATCAAACATTTTAATTGCATGCAATAATAGAAGAAATTATTAATAGGAAGTGGGAGGGTAGAGCCACAAGAATCATTCTTTCATTGATCAAGAGGTCAAAGGACACAATTGATCAACAAATTCCACACACAATATTTCCATTATGGTAAAAAAAAATACAAACGAGCTTTTAAATCTTATTTATAGTAAAATATTTACCCTAATTTTAAACCTTGATTAGCTCAATTAACCTTTGGTTACATTAAAATAACTATCAAAATATAAAAGCATCCTTCTCATTTAGTTATATAGGGATTTGTGCTTTCAAACTTACCATCTTCATCCATTATATCTACTAACCTCAAGAATGACTTAGTTGTTAATGCTTTACTACCTTGTTGGTGACTCACTAACTTATGGGTAATTCACTATCATGTGTTAATGAATCATCAAATCCTATACTTAGTCTATTCTCCAAATATTTTACTTTGGTCTTTAGCCAAAAAATCTAAAATTGGCCTTGACCATTGGTTCAAGTTTTCTCAAAATTTGACGAACCTCCATTCTTGAGCATGATAAGGAGTAAAATTAAAATTCAATTAAATATTAATTAAGTTTAAAATTAATTAATAATTATTTATTACTAATTAACTTTATGAAAAGTTATATAAAATTATTTGTAAAGGCACATGATAATTTGTGCCTCATCAAATATTGTAATATTTATATCGAAATACCAATGAAATGAAATTTAGCTATGCATTGATAAATTATATCTTTTACACCCATAATATTTTGTATTAGATGGTATCAAAGAATACCAATCTACCTGTGGATCAAGTCACTTCATAACCTAACATTTTCCTTGTGTCCATTCAAAATTATCGATTGTATCTCTAGATCGTTCGAACATTAAGGAGTTTTAAAATTTGAGGCCTCAGCATCTTGTCTATTCAACATGATTGACTGCATTTGTAGACCATTAAGACATCAAGGCATTTGTAAGAATTAAAGATAAATTTTTATAGGGTAACAAGCCCTGGTTGTTGGAACATACACCTCTAGCAACATTCTTGGCATACAACCCAACATGCAACATTGTTTAGTTGTAGTTTGATGTGCATCCCAACACATTGCATATTAGCAAGATAATGAATAATATATAATAATATTTAAGTGCACACATCCCTACATAGGCCCCTTATACATATTATGATGTGCTAAGGTTAGTGCACATTTTAACATGTCATGTGTTGACTGGGGTGTTGTTCTCCCTCCCCATCCATGCATGCTATAATATAGAGTGCACCCTAGCACATAGTATAACGTGCACCCCAGTGCATTACAATATGTGTTACAACACACACTACATGGGGGGAGAATTTTTATAACCCCCACCCCTTCCCTAGAGTAGGCACGTAGAGCGTACCATGTGATTCCCTGGCAACGTTCCCCTCCATTCCCACTGCATCCATGCAACGTCCCTTATTTCCCCCCTCCCCTTTACACACGGGTGCATTAAGTGTGCTACATGCTCCTACCTATCCCCCTTCCCCTAGTCCCCTCTTCCTTTTAATTGTGCACATGCATACATGCACCCCTACCCCCCTCCCCAACCTTATAAAAATTATTTATTATGTGTGTGCTTATTTAAAATGCCTCTCTCTCCCTTTTAAAAATTTAAAATTTTAATTAATAATTAATTAACTAGTAACCCTTTTAATTAATTAATTAATTAATTGGTTAATTCAAGGGACACAAAACTATTAAAATTAAGGGGGTATAATATTCAAATTGAAGAGGTAAAATTATTAAACCAAGGGGGAAGAATATCAAACCAATGGAAAGATTGCTTCGTGATAATATTTGGTACCTTATGAGAAAAATTATCGTAAGGAATAAGCTAGCACCATGTCACTTAGCAAAGACATCAAAGAGATAGAGATCAAGAAACTGACATAATATATCAAAGAGCTATGTGCTCAAATAGCATAGACCACATCAAATATAACTAATACAAAATAGGACAAGTTCCTTGGTGTTAAGGACTCCAAGTAAGATGTTAAAGTTTATTTAAGCCCCACTTCAACAACCACAAACCTTAGAATTATGGATAGTAGAATTGGCATGATCAAAACTAATTTGGGGAACAATATTGGGACTATTGCTCAATTCATGGAGGCTCTACAAACAGGGGCCGATGTGAGCAATAATGAGAAGAGAGTGGTAAAGGAATTATATGAGATTGCTTGGATCAAGAAGGATGCAACCATGCTTGGTGGACCTTTTCTTCTAGAACTATTTAACAATATGCCTTTGACTTAAGATGAAACTCCTCCTCTACCTCCCCCAATGTATGTCACAAATATGATATTTTCAATCCTACTTCACTTCAAGAAGTTTCCTCTAGTACTGGCTTACTAGACCAACAACTTGACATTTATAAAATGAATATGAAGGTGAGCTCATTGAGGATGAAGCTTATTTCTTATATCATCCACTTATATCAAGTGTCACTATGATAACTCTATGCAAGCTTGTTATTGAGATCCAAAGTTAAAGAACCTATTCTTATATAGAAGTCATGCCCAACCAAAGTTAACTATTGGTCTACCTATTTCTATTATTTCAAGAATCAAATCCATTGCTATGAGGACTATCTATTCCTAGGACAAGAATACCATCAATATGTTTTGAAGAACATTATTGTGTACCCCATTTGCACACTCAATGAGATATCATAGGCCTCCCCCATCACCACCTCCTTCTCATATTCAAGCTCCTTTCTTCCTCCTATTCTAAATGCATTGGGGACCAATGCACATATTGTTGGGAGGAATGATGAGGAATAAAATTCAAATTCAATTAAATATTAATTAAATTAAAATTTTAATTAAAAATTATTTATTACTAATTAAATTTATGAAAAAATATGTAAAATTATTTGTACAAGCACATGAAAAATCATGCCTCATCAAATATTGTAATATTTATATTAAAATATCAATGAAATGAAACTTGGATTTTCATTGATAAATTATATCTTTTTACCCATAACATTTTATATCAGAGCATCGCCTTCTATCATGATTTGTATTATTGGATTCCAAACCAATTTCAATTAATAAACAAAACTAATCCATTCACTAATATCTTATACAAAAAGAATAAAAATAGAAAAATATAAAGAAGATAGACACAAATGATGGGAGTCCTTGAGCACCAAATAATCATTGTATTTCCCATAAATAAGGATCACTACACTTTGATACAATGGATATGGTGTATGGGGGTATTTATTCTAATCCTTAAACCCTAATAATAATTATATAATATCATTAACCTAACTTGACATCACAGAAAGGCTTAAGATTAATTACGAGTTAAAGTTCTACTATGACAAGGTTAACCATGGGGCCTTAATATTATACATAGATAATTAATTATTACATTGCATAATGATTTTCCATAGGATTACATATGATTATATCATAAAATGTAGGCCTTGTATTTAAAATAAGATACAACTTTCAACACCCATAATAATCTAAACTAAGGGGCCAAGAAAATAAGACATTAGTGGTAATAGCATATTTCATCATAATGGATGCTCTAGTGGATCTCTATACTTGAGTAAGACTCAACTAAATTCTTGTCATCATATAGAAGTATGCTTATTTAAAAATTCCTTTGCATATGCACAAGAATCTCCGCAGGTTGGACTATACTCACATAACCAATATAAGACTCTAGTGCATATATAAATAACACCTCCTTTGTAACTCAATATGAGGAAGATGAACCAAAAATACTCCTTCATAGAATCTACTCTAATATTCTATAGCCACATAAGGTATAACTTGGAAACATGAACTTCCATTTTACAATACAATTATTCTTATTTGGAGATTTTGACTTGCCCTTGGACCACCTAATCATTATCATCAAAATAAACTTTGCATGAACCTTTTTATCGTAATATCCATCACAACTGACCAAGAATACCTAGACCAAAAATAGAAGATAGAAGATATTATACAGGGTTAGATATTCATACATATAAACCAATAGTCCAAGAATTTCATAGAAAGTGTAAGGATTAAGAAGAGCACATTCCAAATCCTTTTTTATGTACCTCAAAAGATCTAATAATAACTTCTTATGTCATAAAGCTAATTGTCTCTCCCATGGACATTGACTACAAATCTTGATTGCATAATATACTATAGATTTTCCCCTTTGAATGAGGATGATAAGTCTTAAATATGATCACAATATGAGATGCTCCTCCACCTGTAGTAAGTCCTCGAATATGTAGCACCAATGCAAAGAGCCAAAAAAATATATACGATTAAAAAAAAAGGGGCTACAAATGCTTTTGTATGCAAAAGTTATGGCCTTTTAAATTTTTCCATCCAAAATAGCCCTAGAGTGATGTTTTTGAAAAACATCAATATTTTTTAATTCCTTTTTATTTTTGTGTAAGAAACAATAATAAGAAATAAATTTCTTCTTTTGCTTATTTTTATCAATGAGTTTACACAAGTTTTTATGAGGGGTCCCTGGTCCCCTCATACTAAGTAGGGTTTAAACCTTGGACATCTCAAAGAGAGGCCAAAGCCATTACCACTATAGTAAGCTTGCATCTATTCCTTATTTTGCTTTTTATATCAAAATGTAGAATGACTTTATGCCATGCATGTCTATCCTAACTACCACATTCACTATTTGGGTCCAAAGGTGTGCACTCTCTATGAATAAGGACATTAAAATCCATAATAGTAAAGGATTCCAACCATTCAAATGGACATGGTACATGAGATTTAAACTAAGGAAAATGAATATACCTCATTTTCCTTCTTCCAACTAGGGCACTAAATCTCTTGAGTGGGACAAACATTACAATTATTTCTTCTTTTTAATGGCATCAAGTCCTCTTTGTGAGAAAATAATATTTGAATTTTTGAGAAGTCAAGAAACCCTTTTTAAGTCAAAGAGGAAATACTTCATCTACTACAAGTGGTTTGAACCTATGTCAAATAGGTAAAAAACATTCCAATAATAATGGAATATGATCTAAAGTAGCTATAAATTCTCTAACAAATAAAATAATTAGAGAAAGAAAAAATAGGATATTTCTTTTTCCTCTTTTACCAAAGGTGCTTATGAATCTTAATAAGTAATTCATCCTAGAAGTAGGAAGAGATATCAAGGTATCTAGACAATTATTTTGGAAGTGATAGCATTGCATACCCACTCTAATACCCTGTTGGATTTCATCCCAATTTATAGTAATAAAAAAAAACAATCCATTCACTAAAATATTATATAGAAAGAATAAAATATGAAAAGAGAAAGGAGATAAATATATAAATGATATATTTCCTTGAGCAGTACATAATCATTGAATTGTCCATATATAAGGATAACTACACTCAAATATAGTGGATTAGGTGGATGGGGGTAATTATACCAATACCTAAACCCCAATAATAATTATTACATAATATCAATAACCTAATATAACATAATATAAAGGCTAAATATTAATTACAAGTTAAATTTTAACCATGACAATTTAAACCATGGTCTCTTAGGCTTATACATATAAAATTAATAATTACTTTGCAAAAGGATTGTCCTTAGGCTTACACGTGATTATATCATACAATGTAGACCTTGGAAAATAAATTTAGGTTACAACTTTCAATATATATCATCTTCTTTCAATACCACTTATTTAATTTTAAGGAAATTGTCATGTTTTGGTACTATATTTATGGCAACTTGTAGGGATGTCAAGTAGGATTGAAGACGAATCCCAAATTGGCCTTACTCCATTATCAAAATTTTGTCAAAATTATAAAATTTACAAAATTGTAGAGATGCTTTATTTTCTTTACTTTGGTGGTAATGTTTATAATGCTTTCCACTCATTATTGAAAGGAATATTAAGGTTATCCATAATTTTCATCAGTGCAACTAGGTCATCATACTCTTCCTTTGATGGGTCCTCCTCTAATTCTAGAATCAAATTGATCCCTGCTAACAACATTTCTAGAATTTTTGATCACATTGGGATCTTTGACTATTGATTTCATAATATAATACTTATTTTCTTGTGTGGCCATCTTCTTTTCTTCTTCAACCAAAATTGTATATTGATCATCAAATATGATGTCACCCTAGTCAATGAGAGAATTTAGGATTCTATTCTTAACCAGATGAGCAATATCATCTTTCATATTCTCCACTACTTATTTCAAACTATCATAGGAGGCCTTGTAGATTTTCAATATTTATTATTTTGAATATATATCATGAGTCACACCTACACTATTTGCTCATTTATTAACCCTATATTTTGGAGCTATCAATTGAAGACCTTATAGGTATACCTCATAATTTGCATGTGGTTTTTCTTGGAAAGCATTCCTAAGAGATTTTCATATTTATAGATATGTTGAAGATACACCTTGGATTAACCTATTTCATTTAGGATTTGGACCCCCAAACACTTGATCATATAAATAGTTAAAACCTTTGTCCTCATTGTTTCAATTTATTTCTTCAAGTTCTTATTCATTTGTCTTAGTTTATCAATGTTTTCATATGTTTTCTTTATTATCTTTACCACCTTTTGCTTTTTTTTTTCTTTTTGACTTGTTATATTATTTATTTATTATTAAAGCTATTGCTACTCTTGCTTCTCTTGGTCACTTGTTGCTTCTAATAACCCATTTCATTTTTCAAGGTCTCTAGTTTATTCTTCATCCTAGAAATCTTTCCTCATTTTGAGCCTCTATTTTATTTCTTTCTAGTGTTATTGCCAACTTCTAATTTTACTTTGTATAGCCTTGGATATCTTTTGCTCACATGGAGGTAGTTTAATGATGTGGACATATTTTCTTGCTCTAGAAACCACACTAACCCAAGGGGTCCAACCCATTGCAAATCAAAATAAATCAACCTTATGATATAATCAAATGTTGTTATGGTTAGTCTATTAGATTTACTTTGGTACACTTCTACAAACAACATATGTATTTTATGTTTTTCCACTTGCATTTTGAGTGGAGGTAACCCTATTATTAATGTGAATTTATCCACAATTATTATATTTATCTATTATTATGCTTTCCATATGTGTTCGTTCACTATGTCCATGTTTTCAAGTTCTAAAAATGAGTTGTTTGCATTGCAAGACAAGTTAAGGCTTGGGACACATTTGCTTACACATTTGTCCTAGTCACCACATTTTTAGGGCTTATAGTTAGTATTGGATACATGGCAACTTATATTCTTCCTTCCATTGGGGATATAATAGTATCCACTTGTTTTATTTATCCCAAAATGTAGTGTTGAATAGTAAAATAGTTTGATCATGTATGGGAATCCATGATCAAGGTAGTTTGTAAAAAGATAGAAGTGGTGGAGAGAGGTGATATGGGAATTAATTATATGATTTGACTTATAGACAATATATATTATGATATGGAAATGATTTAAACAATGAGTCCTAAAATTTATGTAAAGATTGATGATGTTGACATAGTAGTGGGTTTGTGATCATACAAGGAGATGAAAAACATATCCTTTGTGCTAGTGTTATGGTTGCACCTATTTGTGGTAGTGTGAGTGTATCAAAATGAGTACTGAGAGAAGGGGAATAATAATAAATGATAGAGTTAAGGGGATACTATAGTAAACAAAAAATATGGACGAAAGAGATAGTGGTAATGAGAGGGGACTTGAAAGATTCTTGGGCATCTAAAGTGGTAGCCTTCACATGTATTACTCCATCCTTGTAAGAACTTGGTGGTGTCTCCTATAAACCCTCATTAATGGCTTTTTGGATCTCTTGCATCTATTTAAGCCAAATTTTAATCATGCTTATTTTAGTTTCTCTCTCAGACTAGATTTCTTATGCTTACATGTCCATCTTGGTGGGCTATAAGGGGCTTGTTTTTCTCCAACCTCAATATTTTTTCTCTTCCTTGTATGGTGATATGGACCTCATTTAATCTATTTCCCCCCTTCAATATGCTTCTTCTGCCACCTTAACTATGGATATCACCTTAGTAATTAGTTCTTTATTGGTAGATATCAAGGGGAAATAATTTAATCTATAATTGGGATTGCTTCTTCCTTTGAACTACCTCCTAGGGATGATTTTCATCCCATGTCCTAGAGAAATCTTTATCAAATATTAACTTCACTAGTCAAACCTAGCCTACCTCCCTTATTTCATGTCTTTCCCTAGAATCCACACATGATTACACCCTATGAGTAAAGCAATGGTTTCATGACTTACATACTCATCAAGGTCATAATCATTGTGGATATTTAGGATTTACAATTTTATAATGTCTCAAGAGTAATGGTACCAAGGGAACAATTTTTCCTTCATACTCATATATAAGCTCTTCCAAGATTCATCTAAATATCGTATCTTCATAGCCTCTACCTTACTTAGATTTATTTTTAATTTTATATTAATTTGGTGTTCATGGATACACACTATTAAGGTGTTTTTATTTCACAAGGTTTTAATAAATATTACATAAAAATCATAAGCCCAACAAATTTTCTATCTACTTTGTACATTCTCAACTCAATAGGATTGCAATAAAGTAGCTCTTATCATGATAAAAAATATTGGATTTTCCTTTATCCTTAATTTCCTATCTATAAGATCAAGTTGTCATACAACCTTCACAAAAAATAATGTCCAGGATAAAATTTGGTAATCTAAATACCAAGAACCCATAAACTTCACAAAAAATCCCCTAAGTAAAAATCTTGTAGTTTATTCCCTTATGCTCTAATAAATGCCCTTGCTTTGGATGAAAACCTTGGAAATCCATCTTGTATCCTCTACATAATGGGTTCATATAAATTGAGGCTAAAACTATAACTATATGTATATGTACTCATGTATAAATTATCTTTTTAGTCATAGATTGGTAATGCTTATATATTCTCTCTTTTTTGGTTCAAGTCTTGAGTGGGAAACAACTCTTTCTTATTGTGTCTAATTAGTCAAACAAAGTAAGAAGTGAAATTCAAATCCTATCACTCTTCACAATGCTCTAACTAAAATTTCATCATTTTGGAGATGTAATTCATTTTATGCAAAAGTTTTGGGGCACCTTGTAATATCTTGGACTACATGGATCATGCCCAATTGCTCCCCCCTAAGTTCATCATTGTATCTCATCCCCAATACAAAGGTGATGGTCAATATCATGTGATATGACTCATATTTAAACATAAAAATTTAATAAAAATATTAAAGTTTTTATCATTAATGGGTTTCTTCAATTATAACATCAAAAAAATCCCATTCTTTTATGTTATTTTGAAATATATAGGCCTATGATTTTGGGGGCAAATGGTCCACCTGATATTTTTATCACTCATGTATTTTACTTCCTAAGTTGCCTCATACATGATCATTATGGGATATGATCCTATTTCTTTGGTATAATTGCCTTCTTTTTCTTGTTTTACTTGTTGGTAAATGCATGGACTAGTTTAAGGTAATCCCAAAATCTTGGCACCAAAATTGACCTAGCCTCAAAATCCATAGCCTTATGACAATCCATGTGTTTCTTAGGTTCATGTTATAGAACCTAATTATTTCTATTTAGGAGTTTTCAAGGTTGTACTTAAAGTTTCCTTCATGAACTAGGTCATACACCATATGGAATGTTTTCTTGGGTCCCCTCTTTTTTTCATTTCTTGGGATTGTTGAGAGGCCCGCTTTTCTTCCTGATGTTTTTTTTTAATCCTAGATATTTATTCATAGAATGATTCTAAAGTATCCTCAAACTCCTTTTGAAAGTTAACATCTATTACCTTAGGGTGTGCTAGATTTTAGGGGCATACATTGGATCTATATTTAATTTTTTAAAGACTCATAGGATTTGGAATTTGTCAAATATGAGAGTTTATGATCTATCTAATTGCAAGTGATTAGTTATCTTGTCAATAAATTATTGACTCAAGGACTTGTAAAATTTTTAGATTATATCAGTAAATCATTGATAATTTTATTATAAGTGAATTAGGAATAAAGCTAGTAAATCACTTAGTAAAAAAATTCTTAACTTTTTCCTTATGTGTTTGTTCTATTATATATGATTTATTAGTGGATTAATGAATCATTGAATAAAATACTTAGGCAAAATTTTGAAGGATTGTGGGTCAGGATTTCTTGGAATGAAATAGGGTTAGGGTCTTGAGTGACCCTATGATATATCAACAAGGCATAGAAAAAACAAAAAAGGGGGTTCATGGTGAAGGTAGCCACATTGTAGTGACATGTTGGTGGAGGCTACAATGGCCTAGAGTGCTATGGTAGATGGCTCAACAACAAAAAACAAGATTTCACAAAAAAATAATAGACATGAGGGAAAGAGTCACCAACCAAGACATTATGATCAATGATAGAGACAATAAGAGATGATTGCTATGGTTTCTTCATGAGCACACAATAATTGCAAGAGAATTATTGCAATAGAGATAGGGTTGAGCAACAAAAGTAGTAGTGGATGGTGGCAAGGCTACAACAATATATCCATTTTTTTGTGCAAATTCAAATGGAAAAATGAAGGTTAAGTGGATTTTATGTGGCCACGTTACACTACACTTATACATGTAACATATATTCATAATTCACACATGGTCATATTGATGAATCATCAAATTTTGTGTTGATGTCATCATGATGTTGGCCCTCTTGTCCCATTTTTTATTCTCTGCCAATAGGATCACTATTTACATCGCTATGATATCATTCATTTTAATAGATAGACCATTTTATTATAACACATCATGATGTAGGGTTGATTGGTTTCCTTAGATCTAAAATTTCTCTCTATAGGTAAATTGCTTCAGTCCAATGAATTACATGTTTTCATGCTTCAATAAATTTACTTGCAAGTGCATAGGATTGTTTCTTATGTCAACATGATATCATTAAGTTTTCCAATAATTTGTATTTTTGTAAGTGGGTTATGGATTTACAAGCCTAGAAGAAACTTTCTTTATTTTCACAAAGCATGTTTGTATTAACCTCCTATGTCAACGAAATGTTCACTTGATCACTTGGTACAATTTTTGAGAATTTTCTTAGTTTTATCCACTTCTATTGATTGGATGGATACTTGTGCAAAACAAATAGAAAGAAGAGACAACCTAAGTTTCCCTTTTAGGATATTCACTCAGTTATAGATGTGTTTTTTTCTATGGTAAGGATATGTAGAAGGTAGGGATTCTAGAAGTAAAGAGAAAATAGGTAAACTATTATGTACATATTTTCAAGAGTTTACATATTTTAGGTTCATAGTGACCTCAAATGTTTCACATTCATTGAAATAGTAGTGACCTTCCATTCAAAGTCAATATTATTTAAGCATATACATATTTCACCTTATTAATCTACTAAGGGCCACTTTATAGCGATTCAAAGTTTTTATGTTTACTTGGGTTCACTTTATCTTCATCCCACTTGAGTACTATATCCCTTTCCTTGAATTCCACATTAATTGCTCTCTTATTGGATCACCTTTTGACTTTAATTTTATTTTGGACATTTTTTTGAAAGATTTATCTCTATCTCTATATTCTTCTAAGAATAACAAGCCATTTAATTTGGTTTGCATAAAAAGGGATATATGTATCTTCAAGCTCTAATTGTTGGGACACGTGGATTGAAAGAAGCTCTAATAACACTATGTCTTTACTAAAGATGATTTTGTATGGCAATATTCTGATGGAAGTTTTGGGAGTAAATCTACTTGCCCATAATACCTTTTTTGCTTACAGAGCTAGTCTATTTACGACTCAACAATTATCCTATTTAATAACCTGAAAATATTATTGCTTATAGACTCAACCAAACTATTTCCATATGGGTAGTAATTGGAGGATGTTTCTAGGATGAAACCATACTCAAGTGCAAACTATATTAACTTTACTCTAATGAATATTGTAGAATTATCTATAATAATTATTTAAGGGGTACCTACCTTGTAATGATATATTCTAAGAATTGGATACTTGTTTCTTGGTTCATTGTTTTTTATTGGAATTATCTAATCTACTAGTGAAAATATCTATTATAGTTAAAATCCAACCATTACATGCACAAGATAATGAAGTTATTTTAAAATTAAATATAAATCCCATAATTGAAATACCTCTATCATGATAAGTCACAATAACATGGGTATTTTCCTTTGTCTAACAAATATGCAATAGGATTTATAATCTTTCACTCACAAGGAGTCTAACAATATAATGGGCCAATAGTATTCTTCCCTTAGGATCTTACACATTGTTATCTAGGTTGAATAATGATCACTTTAATTATGATATGCAGTAAATAGGTCCTTCATTACCCCTTATTCAACACATCTTAGGAGAATACCATCGTACCCTTTATAAAAAAGAATGTAATCAAGTAGGCATAATTAATGGATTTTTTTTTAATTGTGTTCTTTCTTTGAGTGTTAAATTTCCTAGCACCCTTTCTATCATCATATATATTCTTATATGGCTCATCCATCAAGACTATTCCTCTAAATGGACTTCATATACAAGTGTTATCTATTCACTAGCACAGGACATGGCTAGGTTCTCACATAGAGCTTGTCCCCTTACCAACTTGGTCAATTTGATTTCTATATCAAATTATTGAATTACATTTATCCATCTAACTCTCTTGTCTCCCAAATATCTATGTAAAACCATAGATCTTATATTAGGATGGACTACAAAGATAATTGTTTTTCTTTGGGACAAGTAATACCTAAATTTTATTAGATCTTTCATTATCACAAACACTTATTTCTCATTGACGATATATTACTCCTCGTATATTTGGAGTCTCTAGCTCATAAAGTATATAGGTTTTTCTTCTTTATCATAAATTTTGAGTCAAAATGGTTTTAATAGTCACTTTAGACCAAACACATATAGCCTAAAGTACTTAGATAAATTTAGGTTAATTAGCATTGATATATTGGTATTTTCATCCTTGATTTCATAGAAAGTCCATTTTTTGTCTTTAGTCCAAGTAAAGGTGGAATCCTTCCTTAAGCATATTAGTTATAGGTCTAACCAATTGTGCGAAATTTATGATACATTTTTTCATTATTTAAATTATCCTATAAAATACCTAATTCCTTTAATTGATAATGGTAGTGGTAACTCTTGTATAGCTTTGATATGGTCCAGGTTTATTGCAAGCCCTTCCTTTGACACCACATGTCCTAGTAGTTTACCTTCTTAAATAAAAATGGATTTATTAGGATTTAGAGATACTCTATACTCTCAACATATTTTAAATATATATTTTAGGTGCCCAATGTATTTGATATTATTCTTGAAAAACATAGTTAGGTCATCCAGATTTATAAAAATAATTTCATTAATTAAGCCAAGAAACACAATATACATTGCTCTTTGGAAGGTGGTCCCCCCCACATTGGACAATCTAAATAACATCCTTTAGTAAGAAAAGGTCCCCCATTTAATTATGAATGCTGTCTTAAAAGTATCCATCATCCTTGACACAAATCTAATTATAACCTCAAAACCATCAAGCAATGATAACATTTGTGATCTAACCACATTTTGCAGTATTTTTTTTATTTATGGAAGTGGGTAATGATACTTCAAAGATGTTCTATTTAGGTTTATAAATTCTATTCATAACTAACTAATTGTATTCCTCCGACACATAGGTACCAATTTAGCTACCCATGTTGAGTACTTCATGGCAAATGATTTATCATTGTAGCAACTTGAGGAGTTTCCTCTTCATCATGACTTCTATATTTAAGTTAACAAGCCTTTGATTTTGTTAGAATGGTCTAGCATTGGTCTCAAGGTCCCTTGTATGTATACTTGTTCATAAACCTTTAGGTATTAATTTTCCCAAGCACTAACATCACCATACTCTACTCACAATTCTTTAAACATGCAAACCTCTTCCTTTGTGCATTCTGAACCCATAAACAAGTTTGTATATTAAAAAAAATCAATAGGCTAATAGGGTGAGGCTTTTTCCTTGATGTTAATACTTTTGGAACTATCATAAGGATTGATTTATTTTTAATTAAAAAACCTTATCCTTAATATCATCATCAAACTTGTTCTTGCCTTCAACATGTTAAGTTTCTATGATAAAAAAAATAATGACTTGTTCATAATTATTAAATCCTTGCTAGTAATTAGTTTTTTAATGGAAAAAAAACTTTAAAACCATTTCTAATTCTTTGTCTTATTCCACATGTCATCAATTAGATCAAACCTTACGATTAGAGAAGCTAAGTCATTTGCTTTTGTGTTCAACTCCTTAGGTATGGCTACAATTTCAAAGGTATTGAAACTCTCAATTAAGTATCATACTCAGTGTTTGTATTCCTTCAAATGCATATTTTTAGTAGCACACACTGATGTGACCTAGTTGAATATAACTTTGAAGCTCTTAATGATTTCTAGGTTATTGATCCCTAGTTTATTTACTTTCCTTAGTCTAGTGCATAATGCTTCATATTTTGCTATATTTTTTTGAAATTGAACATGATTATATAGCCATAACTTGTCCATATACCTTGTAGGTTTGGAAGATATATACCTATGAAATATTTATTCCTAGTCCTAGCTCTATCAAAGTGTAACTTATATACCCCTTCTAACCTTGAGCTTGCTTGGTTATTAAGGCTAGTATTTTTACTTGGTTCTTCTGTTGTTAAATAGTTTTCCATAATGGTATCTTCAAAAGTGATTTGTATATCATTATCACCATACTTCTATAGAAACCATGATCATGTATATCTTAGGGATGAGTTGGTCTTCATTCAATTTTATCCATAAAATTGGGAATCTTATTCTAGTTGATAGTTTTATCGTCATCTAATATATGTAGGATGTAATTACATAGAGGTTTATTTTCAAATTTTATGATATTTCCATATTTAAGGACCTTCATGTGGGCATAATCCATTGCCAAATACTCATCCCTATATAGCTTCTTCTTCCATTCCCTAGATAACAACATTTCAAAACAAAGATAAAGGACTACTATGATCACCTCTTGGACAACAATAAGCTCTAGATGTTTATCCATTGTCATTATTAAATAATTCAAAATTATAACAACATTTAACCTTGTTTCATCCATCTAAGTAGGCCCTCTAACTATTTCTACATAAGACAAACCCATCTTTTACACTGCTTTTGACACAATAATCACAACAACCCTCGAATCTACTATGTAACTATGCATTAAAATTATAAAGGTTTTATTTTTTTAGGTTTTTCATAATTCAATATATCTATTTCATTCACTTAGATAATAGATGAATCTTCAACTTCAAATATTGTTGCTAGGTTAGATTTAGTTGTACTATTATTGAGCAATTGACTTCATTTGGGCATAACTCCATTCTTGTTCTTTAAAAGCTTCTTAAAAGAAGTCCATCTATTTAGACAAAGTTAATACCTCCAAATTAATTACTCTTGTGGGTGTTTTCCTCAATTCCTCAACAATAATAGATTTTTATTTAGTCATGTTGTCCTTGTTATGTGGATCAAAAATTTTGAACTATAATGTAGCAACCACTCAATCCTTACTAGTTTGGGATGGATTATTTAGATTCTTCTCAAATTATTTCTACAAACTTTATCTTTTAATATATTTGTTATATGCTATGCATCCTTATCAACTACAATCCCACTTTTTTGAGGAACATTAGTTTGTGAATCATGAGTTGGTTTACTTCCTTGAATATCTACTCGTGTAGTAGGTTGGTTGATACCACTGGAATTTTGTTCTTAAGATGTAACGATGATACATTTTTGCAAGAACAATAGTATTTATTTTTGTATTAGTTTTTTTTATGGTGGTATCTAATGAGTTGTTTATTAGGGTTGTTCATATATTGCCTTCCTCTTACTCCTTATTATATTTCCCTATTGTTGATTGGATAACACCACATGTTCCTTGAAATAAAAAAACCTCATCATCTTATAGGATTTAATAATTGATACATATTGCATTGTTTGAGTTAGCCATGGTCAAAACTGACTATTGCACAATCCCATATTTGTCCTCCATGATAGTTTGTTGAGTCATGTTTTATTCATTATGGGAATTTGGACTGCCAGTAGTTGATTCATCATTGTTGCTTGTTGTGTTTATCAATATTGGTTGTATATCATATTTTTGGTATTTATTACTACCATTGCACATTCCATTAGATTATGTTCAACATTATAGGTGAAACACCATAAGGTATATATTTATGAGTTTAAATTAACCATAATGTTTTATACCTAACTAATAACCAAGTTTTCATATTAGCAAGGGACTTGATCCTTCAAGAATTAAGGGATCTTTCTTTGCTATCAATTTTTTGTTAGATGCCACCCATTGTTCTACCTCCTAACTATTGTGATATGATTCACCAATTTATTCACTACTTCTCTTATGTCATTCACTTGAATCTATTATCCATCATTCTAATTCTAAGGGATAGAGGTAGTATTTGTGCTATATTATTAAGGGATGGCTAGTAACATTGGTAATTATGGATAGAACACGATATTACTACACATATTTCGACCCAAGAAGGTTACCATGTAAGGAGTGTTTTCCTATAAATATGTAGATGTGCTAGGCAATAACTAGGTAATTTAGGGGTATCATATGGAGTAGGGTATATTTTTTGGGTAGATTGGCATTGAATAGGTGCCATTGACAAAGGATACTATACTTATGGAGTTTGGGCTTAGGCTACATGTGCAACACAGGCCATGGACAATAAAGGTGGTAATTTTCCTACTTGGATAAATACATATTTAGCATAAGTTATTTCCTTGAATGATCCCAATAGTGTAACATGATTCATATTTTGGACTATTAGAGCTAGGTTTGATTGTAAACCTCTTATGTAGTTGATAAAACTTACTCATTTGAGGATAAAACATTGATAGGTATAAGATTTAATATTCTCATAGACCTCATGTTATAATTATGGATGTTCTCTTGGTAATACCTCTAAATGACATTTAACTAAATATATATTGAATAGGCAATACCTATATTGTCAAACCTCTTCATGAAAGGTTCAGTGATGTAACCCAAGTGGTGACTAAGTTGTTAGGCAAGCTTCTATGCCATAACATAATTTTTTTATTAGGGTAATGGGGTTTTGAAAAGGACCTCAAACCTTTTACAATTGGGATAGGGATAAAATATCCACAAGGAGAAGATCTCCACCAAAAAAAATGCACAAGGATAATCCCACACTACAAAACCATAAAACAAAAAACCCAGCTTGTGAGATCCTGGGATAAAATGAACAACAAAGGAGTCACCTATACTGAGAATGAGAGAGCCAAAAAAAGTAAAAAGTAAAACTAAACTGAAAACCCAGCTTATGGGAGCTCAGGATAATAATAAAGGGATAGATCCAATCAGGATGGGAGCAAAAGCTAACAAGATAGTAGAATAAAATCCCGTCCAAATTTGAAATAGGATATCCCACCTAAAATCAGTCTACAATTTTAAAATAATTTATCCCACTCAAGAGAAACTAGAAACTGAAAGCAGCATGCAGATGAAAAACCAGGAAACTGGAACTCGAGAATCCTGGAAATCGTCACAACATGAAAAACTTGTCTAATGGTAGCTTGGGAAAATGTAGCAAAGAACAAATAAACCTGATGGAGATTAGACCAACAGGTAAAAATGGAAATAGCTACAAAAAATAAAAAAAACCCATCCAGGAAGGCTTGGGAAACCCACACACTAGCCCAACAAAGATAATATTATCCAAGAAGACATAAGAAAACCATGGACTAGCCCAACAAAGATAACCCCATCCAAGAAGGTACAAGGAGATCACAAACTTGGCAGCAAAGATAATCCCATACCAGAATGCATAGGAAGAACTCAGTCTGCAACCAAAAAGAGAACCATAACCTGGAAAGTGGATCAGTAGGAACCTGAGATCTCGGTAGACCACGAGATCTCCCTACAAAGAAGATAGTTCATGGATGAAGATATGAAAATCCTAAAAATTTAAACCATCGTGATACTCCATGACTGGAAGTGATTAGCACACCAAGAACTGTCAATAAAATATCATCATTAGTAGTAAACATGCATGCACAAGGTCCCCTAGACCAAAAACTACCAAGAGAAAATCCATCAGACAGTCCACCAAGCAAATACACCAACCAACCCCACCAATAGTCCATCCAAAGAAGATATATGAACTCCAACACTTGCAAAAATACAAGAAATCTAGGGCCCTCCCCAAAGGCCAAAAATATTATGTAGTGAAAGGAAGCATAAAAATCCTAGGATAGACACAAACCTCCACTTTAGAAGACCCACATCAGCCTAAAATAAGATTCACTCATCTACAAACAATAAAATTGTGGCCCTTCCCCAAGATCAAGAAAAAGCAGAGAGCAAACCCCAAGATGATATAGCACAAGTAAACAAATTAGGAACCCCATTTTAGATGCCAAACCCAAGAAAGGAGCAGTGAAAACAAACCAAAGGTAAGAACGCATAAGCCCCTTCCAAAGCTAGAAATATTTGTCAGGATAGTCTTCAAAACTCCAAATTTTGATTTGTGCCATCCGAAAACCAACCACCACTAGAGGTCACCATGGAAAGAACCCAAGGATGATCCAACCTAGCATAAACAAACCTATCAAGATGAGAAAACCCAACCTGAAAGACTCCATGAGGATCTCATAAAGGTCCTAGAAGTGCAGTAGGGGTGACATAGGGTCATCCCGACTAGGAATTCATATGAAGGGAGGGAGAAAGAAGGAATTCGATACAAGGTCCTCTTGCCTAGAGCGGGAGACCTCCCACTTCCCTGCCCAATCATATCAATAATTGCACCATAATATCTTCCTCTTGAATCTAGTATGTAGATTTCAATGTTGACAACTCATTGAGGTGGTTCATGGTAGTTTTTTTACCATTTCTATCAAAAGTGGGTAAGGACTTTTTGAGTGGTATTTTCACCCAATTGTGAAAGTACACTCTCCCTTAGGATTTGGGTTCCAAATCCCCTCTTGCAAAGAAATTAAATAAACAACTTCTCCAAGGTCTCCGTTGTATTAGCATTTGCATATGTGTATTAGTAATCTCAAATAAAGATATTCAATTTAAATGCTTGGAACACCTTAGTGATTGCAAGTAACTGTAAACAAGGGGCAATGTTGGTTTATTTCACCATGAAACTTTAGTGATTGTTCATTGTTTTTTGGATTTTGAAAATTTTTAAATGTTTATTTTAATGCCTGAAAATTTAAAATAAGTTAAAATTTCTGGAAAAATAAAATGCAGAAAAATGAAAATGAAATGCAAAAAACTGAAAATAAAATGCATTCAGTATGATGCTATCCTATTTCGACAAAACCGAAGATGTGAGGTCTCCATGCATGCAACCTAACCTATTGGACTTGCAAAACAAGCACAATCCCCATAGACTAAGTGTTGGTTCCTAGGGTTTAAAATAAATTTCAGGTTCAAGCATTCACATGAAGCAACCAAGCAAACTTGCATTAACTCCATCTACAAACTCGAAATCTGAAAAAGAGAAAAGAAATAGACATTAAATCCATAGCATGCAAAGAGAATCTCCTTCTTTCTTGCCCACAAGATGCAAATTTCTGAAAACTTCTGCATTAAAAATGTGTCATTTTACAATAGCAGAATTTTTGGTTTTCCCAAACCAGTCCATGGAAGAAAAACGACTCAAACAGGTCCAGAATGGCCCTCTTGCCTTCAAATCTGCAACTCTGCTCGCAGCAATTTCCAACCCTTCAAAACATCCTTGCCTGGCGTATTTAAACTTTTCAGGAAGCTTTTCATTTCATTTTCCAATGGTTGTTCGTTTCACCTTCCCTTGTGCATGCATGTGTTTCGGTTTCCAAAAAAACTTTTCGTTTCTATTTTGTGGCCCTTCGTTTCATTTTCTCCACATGGGCTTGCGTCCGTTTCCTTCCGTGTGTAACGACCATCTTAAATGATTTCAAATCATTAAATATTCCTTATGTAACGTTTTGTCTTATTCATTGGATTTTGTCCTTATGTCCACGTCACTATGCAGGTCCGTTACCTTGGCAAAAATCGGACATGTCACGAAATCGCGACACTTCTTGTTTCTCTACTTGCTCCCTTTTGAATCGTGAAAATGCAACATGTCACGATATCGCGACACTTTTTCTCTCTTCTCTTTTGGTCATGAAAATGCAACATGTCGCGATATCGCGACACTTTTTCTTTCTTCTCTTTGGGAAATGCAACATGTCGCGATATCATGACACTTTTCTCTTTTGGCCGTGAAAATGCAACATGTCGCGATATCGCGACACTTTTTCTCTTTGGCCGCGACGATGCAACATGTCGCGATATCGCGACACTTTTCTTTTGGGCGATGATGCAACATGTCGCGATATCGTGACACTTTTTCCTCCTTTTGTTTGGCGGAAATGCAACATGTCGCGATATCATGACACTTTTTCTCTTTTGGCCGCGATGATGCAACATGTCGCGATATCGCGACACTTTTTCTCTTTTGGCCGCGACGATGCAACATGTCGCGATATCGCGACACTTTTCTCTTTGGCCGCGACGAATGCAACATGTCGCGATATCGCGACACTTTTTCTCTTTGGCCGCGACGATGCAACATGTCGCGATATCGCGACACTTTTTCTCTTTGGCGTGACGATGCAACATGTCGCGATATCGCGACACTTTTCTCTTTGGCGGACATGCAACATGTCGCGATATCGCACTTTTCCTGCTCTCTCCCTTTTTCTCTTTTGGACCGTGAAAATGCAACATGTCGCGATATCGCGACACTTTTTCTCCTTGTGGTGTTTTGCTTTTTCTTTGATCTTTAGCATATGGGCCACTTCGGTCTTCTTGGAAAACATGCAAAAAAGGTGGGTCCCCAATTTTGGGGTACGTTGTGGAGCAGCCACAACAAATGGCGACTCTTCTGGGAAATGCTCCCGAGCATTTCGGTGAGAACTCAACTCGAAAACACACGAGACTCAAATACAAGCGTCAACAAATATCCCAAGAATGAAACTAGACGAGAAATACATGAAGCATTAGAATTATTAAGCATCAGCTCGGTGTGTGCAATGTGCTTCATTCCCTATCGTTTGAAACTCGTTCAACTTTCCATTGTCGGTTTCACTTATGATTCGTATGCAAGGCTATGAATGATTTGTGCAGGATTTGATGTATGACAACTATGTTAGAGATATAACAACCTGCTTTGCAAAGGCTCAAACTTTCTAGTATCATGAACAAACATATTAAAACTGTCAAACCCTCTTAGGACCAAATATATGTATACTGAATTAATTTACTAGATCCCAAAGTTGGTTATGTGCCCCTACCATCTTGAACCCATGTGCAAGTGTAAGTGAAATCAGAGCTTTGGGGAATAGGATTCCCAACCTAAGCGAGATGGGAATTTAACCCTATCCTTACTACTCGATCTGGAGTTCATTACCTCATCTTGAACAAAATGATTTAACTTGTTATGGATGAAAGCTGTCCAGGCTAGCTTGTCCGTTTGAGCAGTCAGTGGTCTTGCTTTTAGACAAGACATGTTGCCACGCATGAGCATACTCCACTGCCAATCAGGCGTCTATAGCCCCGGTGGAGATCAACCCCATAATCCAGGATTTGACTTTACTTTTGATTTCTTGGACCTTGGGGATGACTACCCATCCTTGCAAGGGACATGTAGTACGATCCTTCCAATCCAATATCAATGATGAAAGTAGAATGAAAAATATTTTCTTTGGAATTTCAAGTTCTTGAGTGGGCAAAATAGAAGCTTTGGGGAATCGGATTCTCAACCTAAGCGAGATGAGAATTAGACCCTATCCTTACTACTCCATGAAGGTCAAATCAGAGCTTTGGGGAGTTGGATCCTCAACCTAAGTTCGATGGGGATTTAACCCTATCCTTACTACTCTAATTTTAGGCTTTAAGCACTATGGGAGTGGTAAAAACCACTGTTTTAAGGATTATGTTGCATAATAGGACAGACACGAAATACTCCTTTCGCCTCACCTTTTCTTCCAAGTATGGTTTTGACCATTTTGCTCAAGATCCTCTTTAATATGTGTAGAACGTGCTTGGTTCAAGATAGTTCGGGCATCAGTTCCCAACCTTAGGATCCTTTTAATATATGTTATGTAATAACCCTAAGAGGATTCGACACCTTTTCAATGATTGTATATGAAATGAAGATGCAACTGAGATGAAATGTATATGCAATGTGGAATGTAACATGAGATATGAATGCATTGCTCCTTTTGAAATGCGGATGGAGTATACCACCTACTTTGCCATAATTTATAAAACTGACAACTTCATGCATCACAAGTTCCAAACGATATTCTTTAATGTGTTTGCGATATTCGTGGAGCTTTCTACAATACAATTCCGATGTTTCATATTCTCCTAGTCTTAGTCAACATTCATAAGGACATAAGTTGACATCTCGCTTTTTTTTTTTTTTAAAACAAACCAAAAGTGTCCAAAGGACCAACACACAAAACTTAAAACCAAAACCAAAATGCAAACCCAACATCAAAACTTGAAAACATAAATCAAAACCAAAAACCAAAGTCTATATACAAATGTACAATATGGTACAAGATGATGCAAAGTTTGGACTATCACTTTCCTGGATCCCAAACATGATTAGAGCATTCGAAAAGACATATAATGTGATACACATGCCAAATGTGGAAGGAATCAAACAAGAACAAGATTAGACCAAACAATGCAACCAACTTCAACTTTCCTCTCTCACCCCACCAATTAGATTTAGTTCCATTAGTATTCTCATAGGTGAGATTCAAATTACCAAATTGATTAGACAATGGTTGATTTTCAATTCTTTCTTGTCTATTCTTTAAGGTGTAAATTTCATAATTCCATTCATGATTTAGAACTAGGCTTTCTTTATTCAAAATGAAATTTTGTAAGCAAGAGCCTATTTCTAAAAATTTCAAAGCTAATTCATTTTCCATGTTCTTAGGCCAATCAAAATTGTGCAACAATTTACAAGCATCTAGGATATTTACTAAATGGGGATCATTAGGAGTTTTTATCCTAGGTTCAAGAATTAATTGTTGATGAATTTGATTTAGCAATTTAAGTGCATCAAGCTCCTTTTCATTCATTAAAGTAATGTTATCAAAGGTGTGGTTAGAAATTAATCCTTGTTCTTCATTCACCTTCAATGGCATTTCATCATAAATATCATTTGAATTATACAAATCTTCACCTAAATCTTGGATGTTTGGACACAAAGGTTTAGATTTTACCTTTTTCACATTTTCATTTACCAAAATTTGATGAGGATTTGCAATTCCCTCTTTCACCTCATGGTCTTCATATTCTTCATTGATTACTTGTTCATCAAACATACCAAAATTGGGCACCCAATTGAAAACATGCCCATCCTTTTCAACCCTCAAATATTCTTGGTCAAAGTGTATGTCAAGTAACTCATCTTCATGATCAATCACTTTCGTTGCTTCTAATAGATCAACCACTTTGTCATTTAATTCCAATTATTTGTTCACTATCCATGGTATCTCTTCCAAAACATCCTCAAATTGTACAGGAGTTGTAATATCTTCCTTTGAGTAGGCGATTATGTTGTCCTGTATATCAATTGGCACACAAGTTTCATTAGCAGTTTTGGAGTGAATGTAGTCTTCCCACTTCTTCCAAGCATCATAATAATCATCTTCCAAAGTCAAGTGGTGACGTTCAACTACTTCTTCAACATCTTCCAATTCATCAATGTGTTTCTCATCAAATTCACCTTCACCTTCTTTAGATGGTTCAATAATTTTCAAAAGTGGGTTGTTTCTTGAATTCAAATTTGTAAGGCTATCATCGTCCAAATTAGTAACCCATGATTCAATTTTATCACAATTTGGAGGGTGAAGAATTTTTTGATCATTAGTTCCAAGCTTCTCATCGAGAGTTTCTTCCAAGAACAAGTGGTGAAATTCTATCATATCTTCAAATTCATTTATTGGTTTTCTTCCAATTTCACTTTCAACCACTTCATCCAATTCTATGGTAGGTTCCGTCCTATCACATATTTCAAACATTGTTGAATTTAGAACCCCTTCATCTAAATAATCGTGTATCTCTATGAATGAGTTCATTTCTGCATAATCCTCACTGGTGGATGTTGGCTTAGCAATTTGCACCTCCTCTTGGACTACATCTAAGGTGGTTGTAACATTTGGACCTTCAAATTCATCCCCTTGATCATTTACCTTAGGTATCATTGGAGTGGAGGGTGCTACATTTGATGGTTGGTGTAGGTTGGCATCACTAACTCCAAAAGAACAATCTCTCATGTGAACATGTTGTGCCTTTTCTTCTTCCAAAACTTGTTCTACCTTTTCAAAGATCTCATAGATTGTCTCTAGAGACAGGTCATCCAAGTTTTCCTTAATGAGTGTAGCAAGTTTGGGGTGTATGGCTCCCATGTATACTTGAATAGCTTCCTCTTCCGATGTACCCAAACTTTCCCACATTTGAGAGTACAATTCACGAAACCTCACATTGAATTGACTCATGGACTCATTAGGCTCTTTACACATAGAGGTGAATTGATTTTGCAACCTATCTAAGTCAACTTGATTACCAAAGTGATAAAGATAGGCTGCTTCTAATTGGCTCCAAGAAGTCTTAACCTCCATGGGTAAATGGCAATACCACGAGAATGATCTATCACCCACAATGTATGGGAAGAACCTACAAGCAATAGGCTCACAAAATACTTGAAATTGACATAATGTGAACTTATAGATATGTAGATTTTGTAGGTATCCTGATGCCACTTCTTGATTAAAAAGTCGTAGAAACTCCAATAACATTTCATGAATTTGATAAGATGTTCCAAAGGTAGAATGACATTCATAATACTTTCCTAATGCAGATACCATCTTTTCTCTTAGGGACATCATTTCTTCCCTTAGGGATACAATTTGCTCCTCAAATGTTGCCATTAGTGAAACTCAAAGAATAACTTCAAAACCAATTTGTTAGTCATGAATAAAAGAAGGAACCATGACAAAGCAACATTCTAAAAATGTAAATTAGTTTCTGATTCACCAGATCGCATATGCGCAAGTGAAGAGCATACTCCTAGTGTTGTAGGCTTTTTGATTCACAAGATCGCATTACACGCAAGTGAAGAGCATAATACCGACAACAAATACATTTTAGACAAAATAATTCCTTACAAATAAGCATGAAATGACTCGCAAATATCAAACATGTAACGTATGAATAATCATGTTAGCATCAACCAAGAGAGGTATCCATTAAAATCAAATGAAAGTAATTGCATGGAGACAACCTCGTTAGTCAAGACCAAACAAAATCAAATCAAAACCCATTATTCCTGTATGAACAATCAAAAGCGTTAGAACAATGCATAGCAATTCATGTCCTCCTTTTAACACTACAAGGTTGTATTGTTAAAAGAGGGCTAAAGATAATAATCAATAGGGCATGAAATATTCAAAATTTAAATCCCTATAGCATTTAAATCACACTGAAATAAACCAATTCGGGCCCTCCTTCTAGCGCCAATCTGTTGAGTGGTATTTTCACCCAATTGTGAAAGTACACTCTCCCTTAGGATTTGGGTTCCAAATCCCCTCTTGCAAAGAAATTAAATAAACAACTTCTCCAAGGTCTCCATTGTATTAGCATTTGCATATGTGTATTAGTAATCTCAAATAAAGATATTCAATTTAAATGCTTGGAACACCTTAGTGATTGCAAGTAACTGTAAACAAGGGGCAATGTTGGTTTATTTCACCATGAAACTTTAGTGATTGTTCATTGTTTTTTGGATTTTGAAATTTTTTAAATGTTTATTTTAATGCCTGAAAATTTAAAATAAGTTAAAATTTTTGGAAAAATAAAATGCAGAAAAATGAAAATGAAATGCGGAAAACTGAAAATAAAATGCATTCAGTATGATGCTATCCTATTTCGACAAAACCGAAGATGTGAGGTCTCCATGCATGCAACCTAACCTATTGGACTTGCAAAACAAGCACAATCCCCATAGACTAAGTGTTGGTTCCTAGGGTTTAAAATAAATTTCAGGTTCAAGCATTCACATGAAGCAACCAAGCAAACTTGCATTAACTCCATCTACAAACTCGAAATCTGAAAAAGAGAAAAGAAATAGACATTAAATCCATAGCATGCAAAGAGAATCTCCTTCTTTCTTGCCCACAAGATGCAAATTTCTGAAAACTTCTGCATTAAAAATGTGTCATTTTACAATAGCAGAATTTCTGGTTTTCCCAAACCAGTCCATGGAAGAAAAATGACTCAAACAGGTCCAGAATGGCCCTCTTGCCTTCAAATCTGCAACTCTGCTCGCAGCAATTTCCAACCCTTCAAAACATCCTTGCCTGGCGTATTTAAAATTTTTAGGAAGCTTTTCGTTTCATTTTCCAATGGCTGTTCGTTTCACCTTCCCTTGTGCATGCATGTGTTTTGGTTTCCAAAAAAATTTTCGTTTCTATTTTGTGGCCCTTCGTTTCATTTTCTCCACATGGGCTTGCGTCCGTTTCCTTCCGTGTGTAACGACCATCTTAAATGATTTCAAATCATTAAAGATTCCTTATGTAACGTTTTGTCTTATTCATTGGATTTTGTCCTTATGTCCACGTCACTATGCAGGTCTGTTCCTTGGCAAAATCGAATGTGAAATCGCGACACTTCTTGTTTCTCCTTTCACAATGCAACATGTCGCGATATCGTGACACTTTTTTTCTTTTTGGCCAAATGCAACATGTCGCGATATCGCGACACTTTTCTCTCTTTTGGCCGTGAAAATGCAACATGTCACGATATCGTGACACTTTTCTCTTTGGCGAAAATGCAACATGTCACGGATATCGCGACACTTTTTCTCTTTTGGCCGCGAAAATGCAACATGTCGCGATATCACGACACTTTTTCTCTTTGGCCACGACGATGCAACATGTCACGATATCACGACACTTTTTCTCTTTTGGCCGCGACGATGCAACATGTCACGATATCGCGACACTTTTTCCTCTTTTGGCCGCGACAATGCAACATGTCACGATATCACGACACTTTTTCTCTTTTGGCCATGACGATGCAACATGTCGCGATATCACGACACTTTTTCTTTGGCCATGACGATGCAACATGTCGCGATATCGCGACACTTTTTCTCTTTTGGCCGTGATAATGCAACATGTCGCGATATCGCGACACTTTTTCTCTTTTGGCCGTGACGATGCAACATGTCACGATATCGTGACACTTTTTCTCTTTTGGCCGCGATGATGCAACATGTCGCGATATCGCGACACTTTTTCCTCTTTGGCCGCGACGATGCAACATGTCGCGATATCGCGACACTTTTTCTCTTTTGGCGCGACAGTGCAACATGTCGCGATATCGCGACACTTTTTCTCTTTTGGCCGCGACAATGCAACATGTCGCGATATCGCGACACTTTTTCTCCTTGTGGTGTTTTGCTTTTTCTTTGATCTTTAGCATATGGGCCACTTCGGTCTTCTTGGAAAACATGCAAAAAAGGTGGGTCCCCAATTTTGGGGTACGTTGTGGAGCAGCCACAACAGGACTTCATTTTGATAACTGGTATTAAGGAGTAGACCATTAGATATAAGGATCCTTGATATGTCTAGTCAGGATATAAAGTATGTGGTCTTATTTGCATTTACATTTGGTAACACAAAGGTCCTTGTCCATACTGCATTTGATATTGGGAAGGTACCATGTATGCCTATTGCTAAGGAGCATATTAGACCATTTTTTAATTTTGGATTGCTTGGGAATTTTGAGGCATCATTGGCTATTGAAGAACAAATATATGATTTGGATTTTATACCACCTATGGATTAAGATATGTTTGAGGCTTATAGTTTAGCATTTCTTGAGGCTTAGGCATATTTTTTTGGTTTTAGGGATACAAAAAATACTACAAAATTGGCTAATTTTGAGGAGTTCATTATAAATATTGTAGAACTTTATCATAGGTAGGTAAAGGCTTATTCTAGGTGATGCCATTATTCATTTGATATCTTGATTAAACAAGTGGGACTTTTTAATTTTTAATAATATTTTAACTTGGTTGAGGATTTAGTAGGACTAATTGATACTATGCAACATTAAAATTTGGTTAATTTTTTTACTTAGCCCTACCACTTGACTTAGTGGACTAAATAAACCTTTTAATCCATGTTTACTTGCTCTAGGTTATTCCTAGCTAGTTCCAATTGATGGTTTGAACCCAGCTTGTTGATTTTGGGTAGGTTTCTAAATGGATGAACTTGTCATTTGACTAGTTGACACCTACAATTGCTAACTTTAGAACTAGACCAACACAAATTGAGATGTAGAGGGACCTATAAGTGATGGATTAATAGTATTTAGCTAGGTTGATAGTATAAGAGGTATATTGTATAATATATTTATAATTATAGTTTGGATAGAAGGATTATAAGTAGTCTAAAATTATTTAGCTTGACTTATCATTGCCATGACATGGCTACAAGATTGACCTACATTTTAAAAATGTTGGGAATATTAGTAATGGAAGTGAATGAGAAAGATCTAGCTTCATATTGGTTTGAATTGGAAATACCATTGTTTCTTTTCCTTGATGGATTTTGTATTAGTTACCCTTATTCTCGTATCCAAATGATTGTGGTAGGTTTCTTTAGTTCCTTTCCTTTGGTATCCAATTAATTTCTCTAGTTCAATATCTTTACCTGCTTCATGAAATTTAGATTGTATTCATAATATATTGAGTTCTATTAGAGAATTGATATCTAATGAAGGTGTTTGATGCCCACTACACCTATAAAATAGAAAATCAGACTAAAATAATGTCAAATCTTATAAATCAAAAAATCAAAACAAAAGAAAGTGAATCACCTACGTTGTAAGTGAATCATTAACCTGGATACTTGGAGATAGGGAGTCATGATTATGATTCTATTTCATTATGTTTAGGGACGTGAGTGTCTTTAGACTGATAAATTGGAAAATTGGGTACTTAGAAGGATTTTTGGAAATCATTTAGGATATGGAAAGTTTGTGGTGATTTATCCACCATTGAGAAGGTGAATCATTGTTTTGATAACAAATCATCATTTTGGGTCTTGGTAAATTTATAAGTCCAAGTAAGAAGAGCACATTTGGGGTAAGCTTATGTAAGAAAATCTCTAGATAATTAAGTTAATCACAAGAATAGGCACTAAGAGGATATTTTTTGAAAATTTTCTTAAGTTCCTCAATATTTATACCTACAAAACTATAATATTTCCATATCAAATATGAGAAACAACAAATTTTCTTAATTCAAGAAAAACTTCTTGGGTGGGATCATCGACGGAGTCACCATTATACCAATATTGGGAAAAAATTGAAGGATTTCAAATGAAATACAAACTTGGGATCTAGGTGCAAAATAGTTAGATTTGGGTAAAATATTCATAGATCTAACCCAATATTTTTGGGTTATATAAAATTTTATTTTTTAGAAAAGTCGTTTTATATATCTAAATAGATTTGAAATGGGTTCATGTGGATTTGAAAATGAGATGCAAATGGGTAGACTTTATTTCAAGTAGAAACCATGCAAATGGGTCCCACAAGGTATGGCAAAAATTGTTGAACTCATGTAATGGTATGCACCTATGAGGTGGTGTTTCAAAAATTGGAAGGAAATAATGAGTCATCCTTGACCTTGGGATTCGAGCTAGCTCCCCACCAATCTTGATAAACTAAAATAATATAAATTCATATAAGTAAATTTTAAAGGAAAAATATACAAGACATGTAAAGTAAATACAATCAATGCCATAGTAAGATTATTGTTGATCGGTCAACGCATATGGAAATGACCAAATAACATCAATGTGATCAAACATTCAAATTGTTGGAATTAATATTATTTTCGTGAAACATACATTCACCACAATCATATGTAAAATAAGAGAGAACCAAAGTAAATAGAGCATATAGATGAGATTAAGAAAGAATATAAAAAAAATAAGTGGTAAATTCCCATAGGTGTCCCCATCATTACATATCATAACTGATATAATGAATGAGTCATTACAGGATGTTTGTAGTGATACCTAATCCCCAATTACATATAAACCTCAAGCTGACATGACCTAACTTGAAGGTTAAATTATAATATATTAAATGTATTAAACCATTTAATAAGGTTGTTTATTAATATAATTAAGGATAAATACATTAAAACTACCCATATACTTACATAAAGATGCTTGTACACTTATATAAAATATGCTCATAGGATTACATAGAAAATGTTTATACACTTACATAGAAAGGACCTATAGGCTCACATATAGAATCTTATAATCATATGTATAAAATGTTTAGAGGCTTACATTGCACTTGCCTTTTGACTAACATATGGTGTACCCATAAGCACTTCAACACTATCGATCTTGGCTCGATAAGGTTAGATTAAAGATATTCCAACAATCCTCCATAATATAAGCTAAGAGGCCAAGGAGAGAAGACATTATATATTGTAGTATCTTCCCTGTAATGAATGCTTGAATAGGCCAATGAATCTTCATCATGAATTTTTCTATCTTCTTTTGCCAAGGTACATGAAGTCGTGACTCCACCTTCTAGATCCAAGATATTGAAATTTCTATGAGAAGATCTTTAACATGAATTATGTTTAATTTGATCTTTTTAGGCGAGATACAAAAGTGTGAATAAGTGCTTATGATCACTATTAATGTATCCTATGGGCATGTCATTATGTAAGCCTAATAGCCCCTTTCATATTTCACTTAGTGGTATTGGTTAATCTATATCTTTGGATAACCTTGCTTAAAGGGTAATTTATTAATAGTTTATTGTAAAGTTAACCTCAAAGTCAAGTCATTGTTGGCTTGAGGTTAACTTCTTATTGAAGTTTCAATATCACTATAAATACCCCTCAGTGAGGACCCATTTATATCATAAGTGTGAATAAAATGTAATATATCGGGGTGACCACATGCATCCACCTTCTACTTCTTGTTTTTTCCCTTCATCTCTTTACTTCATTTGTTATTGTTATCTTTTAATCACTTCTTGTATTTTGAATATAATTACGGTGAATGCATGTTTCAAAATATTTCTAGAAAATATTGTGAATTCAAAAATGGTATCAGAGTGAGGTCTGAAGCTACATCACTCATTAGCAAAAAAAATAATATTCATAAGTGATCAAAGGTTTCACATCTCCAAAATAAGTCATTTTTCTATTTTTGATAAATTCAAAATTCAAATATTTTTTCCACCCTTTTATTTTGGTTACAAAAATGGACATTGTCCATTTCCTGCATAGGCTGCATGTGCTCATGATCACATGTCCACATATCCTAGTGTAGTAGGAATGTGTTAGTACAAATTGTGTGGTAGTATGACCACATTATTTTAGCCAAGAGGAGACATGTTTGAACCCTGAAATATTTGGTTGTTGTCACATCCACATGTTTTTAGGATAATTTTTTCCTCTTGCTTACACTATAAGGGAGTGGCACAATGCTAGAAGAAGTCCTTTGTGGAATTAATGTTACTATTTCAAGTCTTTGGGACCAAGTCTTTTTGTGCAAGTATTTGCTCATAAGGAATGATTAGAAGGCTACCCCTCTTCATAGTCACAAACATCTTCATGGCATAATGGTTGGATAGGTTCCTTGTCATAGTTTAATCAATGCCCAAGTGGACCTTTTCTGTATCGATTGTTTGCTATTATATGGTGTATGCATCATATGGGAGAGGATACCACCTCATCTCAACCATATGAGTGACACAATGGTTGAGAAGGTCACTAATTGAGGTTTATTTTCAAGTTTGAAATTTGACATTAATAATTTTTTTATTGGCTTCAAGGTTTATTGTTTTATATGCAGTTCAAATTAGGTTTACTCTCTATCTTGGTTATAGCTAACACACTTGGCCCATTGTATTACCCTCTCATTTGTACATGGGCCATCTTGGGTTTGAGCCCCATCAAATCCAAACCTGTTAAGTCCATTTTTAATGTATATAGTGATAATTTTATTCAATCATATCCATCAACTTATCAAATTTTAATTTGCTAGTTGAAAGCATAACATTCAATCTAGTGGTGCCAAGTGACAATTTTTATTTTGGTAAAAATTTTCTAAGGTTTGGTTTTTTTAATTTAAGTGCTGATATACTAAATATTTTAGAGTCCATAAATTTTTCATATGGAAGTGTTTGGAGCCATTTTTTTATATTGCACAATTTTTCAAGCTCTATGTAGTGGTGATATTAGTTTATGGATCCATTATAGTTCTACTTAGGTATTTTGAGTGCAAAATATATTTCTTAAGATATGTTACTCTCCTTAGTGGATAAAATTATAGCACTTGGTAAGTTGAAATGGAAATATTACTTAGAAGAAAGAATCTCTAGTTTATCTTCAATAATGAATTAGATCTCAATGATCATGAACTTAGTAAGAGAAAGGAGGAAACTCTTGGAATTTTTCATGTTAGTGGAACTAGATGTACTTTTCGATATTAGAGATAAAACTAATCCTATTAAGGTATTATCTACTTTGAAGGATATTATGGAAAAGTAAGTGCTAGTGAGGTTAAAAAAATAGAGACAAGATTTCCAATCTTAAAATTTCAAATTTTAGTAATGTTGAAGACTACAAAGCTCACTTCAAAGCTCTAAAAGATGATCTAGCTATGGTAGGAAATAAGGTAGAGAGTGATGAGCATTATGTCAAATATATTACTTCCAATATTTATCTTCCTTTTCATATAGTTGGATTGGTTCTTTATGTGAATTTTATGACTATCAAGGATCCACAACCCATCTCTCTTGAAGGAATTTTCAAGCTTCTAATCCATTATGAAGTTGTAATAAAAAATTATGGAGCTCTTTCTCATACAAAAGCTCATCCAAAAGACTTAAAATCAATGGAATCTAAGGCTTATTTTCCTAAGAGCAAGTTAAAAGTTTCAAACAAGTTAAAAATTTGTGAGTATTATAAAAGGGAAGGACACTCCATCAAAAATTGCATTACAAGGTTAAAAAAGATTGAGATAGAATTTTTTGAGGATTGGAAACATGCTTCATGATGATGAATATAAGGATGAATATGGAAAAACATAGGCCCAATAAAGCATCCATTATAGGGAGAGGTGTTAACTCTAATGCTTTCTCTCCTTGGCCCCCTTAGCTTAGATTATGGAGTTGTTAAAATATGTGTAATCTGATCTTGTTAGGCCAAGTCCAAAAGTGTGAAGAAGTGCTTATGAGCACTATTAATGTATCCTAGGAGCATGTGATTATGTAATCCTATGGAAATTTATTATTTATGTAAGCCTACAAGCATGCTCATGTAATCCTAAGGGTCCCTTTCATATGTCACCCTTAGTGATATTGGTTAATCCACATTTTTCAATAACCTTGCTTAAAGGGTAATTTATTAATATTTTATTATAAAATTAACCTCAAAGTCAATTCAATGTCAGTTTAAGGGTTAACCTCTCATTGAGTTTTTTGGTATCACTAAAAATACCCCTCAATATGGAACCATTTGTATTATAAGTGTGAATAAAATGTGATATATTGGGGTTCCCATGGGCATCCACCTTCTTCTACTTTTTCTTGTGTTCTCCCTTCATATCTTTACTTCATGTGTTGTTGCTATCTTTTAATCACTTCTTTTTATTTTTTTGCATACAAATATGGTGAATGTATATTTGGAAATGTTTCTAGAAAATATTATGAATTCAAAAATTATGGTGAACATAATTTGTCCTTCAAAATCGAAATAAAATAATTGAATCATCAAGAAATAGGCATGTATTTGAATAATAATTCCTTATGGTTAGAAAGGGACCCATAGAAACAAGGAATACCTTGTGTTAATCATCCAAAACCTACTACTCTTATAGCTAAAAAATATCTACAACATTGTAACAAGTTCCTGAATTGATGTTATTAGTACATAGAGCTTCAAAAATTATGTGATCTAAAAAAGAGGCCCAGAATGCTTCCACATACAAAAAGTTATGGTCTCTAGAATTTTAGGTATATTTGCACTAAAAACTAAAAATGTAAATTTCAAATATTATAGAGAAATTCACTAATCAGGAATTAACACATATCACATCCTAGAGGTGCTACATATGCTATGCTGACAATATCACTCGAATTGGGCTACCAACTGTGTTGGTATGATGAATGAATGAATGAATGCAATTTGGTATTGAATGATTGGTCTTCTGATGCAGGAGTCTAACTTTCAAAGGGCATAACTTTTGATTCGGCCATTGGATTGACTTGAAATTTTATAGGGAGCTAGATATTAATGAGTAAAATAACGTGACTAGGGGACTTTGTTGCCTAGGATATTTTTCAGTATGGTAGTGGGCCCTAATTCTTTCATATAGTACCCTAAAAATGGAATTTAGTGTTTTTTTTTTAACTGGAAGAAAGGATATTTGGAATTTAATAACTTCTTAGACATGGGTAGGTGTTGATATTTTCTAGGAGGTTTAATATGGGTGATACAATGTTGTGTGTTGATTTATAGGGCTATCCAATTTTTTTTGGTGATGTCCTAAAAAAAGGATTTTTTTTGGTTAAAAGGGAAAATTGTCCAAAAAATAGTAATTTCTTATCTTTAGGGTTCTAAGATTTAGGATTTTGTTTTAGGGTTTCTTTTGGGATATATACTCCCTTGGTATCGCATTGTAATGGGTATGGAATCTAGGAATAAGAAAATAAAGCATTTACTGATTTATTTCCATGTAATGCGACTCTTATGTGTACGAGTTTTTTTTGCTTTATTTTTATTTGTCATAGTTTTCATGTGATTGGAGATATTTTTTCTAACCTCTTGTAGCTGGATTTACATCATTTTCTTTATTTTTATAGTATTTTTTTAAATGTTGTTTTGACACCAAACAAGTTGACTAAACAAGGGATTTGAACATCAAACCTAAGGGTTAAGGGCACCTTAGTGCAAGGCAAGCTAGCCACTTCCCTTGCATGCACCTTGGTAATATAGCCCCCTACCTATACCTTAAGGTAGGGAAGGGCACACATCATATCCAAAGTAGAAGAAAAGATCAATTTGAGATTGAAACCTCTAGTTGTTTAGTTGCAATTGAGGCTTTGAACCATCACACCATTGACCTTCATAGATATAGTGCATGGAAGTCCTCTATAGAGCACATGTTTTAAAAATTATTTTTATGCGAGGGATTGAATCACGAAACTCGTAAAAATAAAAAGGCTTCAAATCATAACACTAAATAGCATAGTGGGACTAGAGACACCATCATGACAAAAGAACTACTATTGGGATCCTCCAAGAGATAAGATGAGCTCTATTTGAAACCATGACCTTCTCAAATTAGAAGACTTTAGAATTGACCATGTTGACTAAGAAGGTGCTCATGCCCATTGAAAATAAAAAGAAGGAGAAACCTTATTAAGGAAAGAAATTGATCTTTGCATGTTGAAAGGATAGAAGCATAGGGAATAGATCTTGTGACTTCCTGCCTAGAAGGATTTTAAGACATGTTTTACTTATCAAAAGGGCCATGCACTACATGAGGTCTAAACTATAGTAAGTCCAAAAAGAGTGTGTTTAAAGAGAAAATGGAGCACACATTAAAATATATGAGCACAAGGAATAAATCCCATGACATTTCACTTAAGAGGATTTAAAAGTGTTATGTTGCCCACTATGCCCAATGGTCAAATGGATAGAGGGTAGCAATATGATCTTGGTATTTTGTCTAGTTAAATAAGTTTTAAGCATAAAAAAGATAATGTGCATAGAAAATAGAATTCACAACCTTCAAGTGATGAGGCTTTTAAAACAAGAATTGACCTTGATGGGATTTGAATGTAGGACTTTTTCCAATCTATGCAACGTACCAACCACCATGCTAATAAGCAAGTTTGGGTTAGACCACATGGATTTATAAAAAATGATGTGTAAAGAGGGGCCAATAAGGCACATAAGCTTTACCTTATGTGACATACATATTTTGAATAGGAAAATAACTTTTATGTAGGAGCAATTCAAACCTACAATGTGCTACAAATGAAGATAGTCTAATGGCCATAATTGTAGGAGATTTGGATGTATCCAAAACACTCATCACTTCATATAAAAATGATTCTTCCTCCAACAAAAATACCTTGCATTTTGGTGTGTGATTGATGATGTCAAAATTTGTATTTAAAAAGGATTCCCTTTAAGGAGGAAGAAAAGGGGATTTTTTTTTTGCCTTTATTATTTTTTGTCACTAATCAAGAGTTATACTTGCTTGTAACTAAGTTTTATAGCTTTGATCCTTGGTTTGATACCATGTTGGAATTCACAATATTTTCCAATAACATTTTGAAACATAGACTCACGACAATAATATGTAAAATAATAGAGAAATAAAAGTAAGATACCATATAGAAAAAATTAAGAAATAAAATCAAAAAAATGAATAAGGTATGGATGCTCATTAGTACCACCATGATCACATATAACCTTAGGATATATATAGTGATACCTAATCACTAATTAAATCCTAATCTCAAGTCGACATAACCTAATTTTAAGGTTAAACTAAAATATATTAAATTTATTAAACCCTTTAACAAAGGCTAATCATAGAAGTTATTTAACCAATATTACTAGAGGTACATTAAAAATATATATAGGCTTACATAAATATGTTTGTAGGCTTACATAGAAGATTCTTGTAGGTTTACATAAAATATGACCACAAGATTACATAAAAAATACCCATAGGATTACATATAGAATGCCCTTAGGCTTATATTGTACTTGCCCTTAGACCAACATCTAATGTACTTGTAGGTACTTCATAATTATTAGCATTGGCCTAATATAGTTATATTACGAATATTCCAACATGGATACCATGCAGTATTGGAAGAACAAACTTATTGAAATATGTGTAATCTTATCTTGTTTAGGCCAAGGCCAAGTGTATGACAGAGTGCTTATGAGCACCATTTATATAACCTATGGGCATGTGATTATGTAATATTATGTATATTCCTCATTTATGTAATAATATGGGTATGTTTACGTAAACCTCAGGATCCCTTTCATATTTCACCCTTAGTGGCATTGGTTAATCTACTTAAAGGGTAATTTTGATGGATTTTTAGCCAAATTAAATCATAGGTCCCAATATCTAGGATCTTAAACAAATTTAATATTTGAGCATTCAATATAAATGACCAATATCAATGAATATAACATTCATGAAATAAAAATATCAATCAACAATATACTCACAATATTATTGATGAATCAAATATACAAGTTGAGATTTGCTCAATACAATTTTCTTTGATATAATACATGGAGCTTTACCTCCATAATATAACCTTAGAAGGCGAATCCTCAAAATTTGACTATTATTCTTCTTACATACTCAAGATATGCATCCTTTCACATGCCACACATAAGACAAACCTCTCAAGTCTTTTGAATTTACATCTTGCCACATACATGTGACTTTTCACTTACATACTTGACACATACATACAAATCTTAACTAATCTATATGACACATTGCACGCACTTGCACTCTTTATTACATGAAACTTGCACACTCTTACACTCTACACTTGCACTCATTGTTACATGACACTTGGAATTATCCTACACATAGACACATACTTTAGGAGAAATATAAATCACACACCCTAAAATAATAACTCACACTCTAATCTAATATTTATAAATATACAATGTTACCATAGGGGTACATTCACTTCTACCAAATAATGTAATATTTTTCAACACCCCCTTGTATTACATTATTTGGTTATTAAATATTTTAGTCCTCAATATCCATCTTCATCTTTCCTCTTGTGTCATCCATTGCCTCTACTTGTTGAATTTGTTAGATAATCTTGCATTGTTCTTGATCTATCTTCCTATTTCCTATATTTTGAAGAAATAAATCAATTAATTTTTTATTAAAATTTTCATGAGGTAAAAGGTTCTCTCAGATTTCTTGTGAAAAACCCATTGTGTCTAGAGCAAATATTCCATTCTTGATGGATCATGTAGTTTCAATTTTGTTTTGATTCTTGATAACACTTTCTATTTCCATTTATGTATTTGAATTCCACTATCCTACCTATCTCAATCAATTAAGCAATTGATATAAGATTATTTGATAATCCTAAAACATACAAAAACTCTTCTAGCACAAAATATGAAAATGGCATGCTAGGTATTTTCCAGATCCTTAACATAAAAATCTTATCATCTACAATTTTTAGTGAAATGTTTGGTCTATCTTCTAATGATTCAAACCAATGTAAATTTCTAGTCATATTATTACTGGAAATTGAATCTATATACTATGTAACTTATTTTTGCATGTTTTGATGAGATTCAAGTGATCTTATTTCATATCTTTGATAAAAACTTTGAAAATTTCTTCTATTATTTGGCCCTTTGAATTCATATGATTGTCTTGATGCATTTATTCTTCGTATTCTATCCATGATGACTTCTTTGATGTATAAATCCTTATTTCTCCAAAGATATCAAAATAAATAAATTTTCAATAAAATTTCAAAATTTTCAAATTAATTCCTTTGATATAAAAATATGTCAATTTTCAAAATTTTCAAATTCCAACTTCCTATAACTCCCACAAATTCTTTTTTAATTTTTAAATTCCAACTTTCCATAACTCCCAAAAATGCTTTTCCAGTTTTCAAATTTCAATAATCAAATTCTTCAAATAATCAATAATAAAAATTAAATAATCAATCAATCATTATCACTCCAAATTCAAATTTCTTTTAATTAAATAATTAATGCAATATTGTCAATATTGCCAAGCCACCTTAGGCTCATCAAGGAAAATGAGTATCGCAAGTGAGTAACTTTCAAATATTTCTAAACCTACACTACTCTTCTTGAGTTATCTCTAATGCTTTCAAGTGGCTATCACACACACATCGTTGGTGCTTCACCTTACTTCAAGTTTCTCAAAGGTGCATCATAGGTTGTTTCATCTGGCCACTTTCAACTCGAATCTTCTATAGGTTTTAGCTAGTTTGTCTAACCGATTTCACCTTGGATCTCCCATGGGTGCTAGCTAATTTATTTGGATGATTTCACTTTGGCTCTCTCACATATATTAATTGAATGATCTAGACAATTTCACTTCAGCTCTTTCACAAGGACTAGCTTCTCCTATTTTACCAATTTCACCTTGACTCTCTCATATGCTTGACTCCATGCTTCTAGAGAGCAAGTATCCAAACTAATCAGACGATTGGTCTTTACACTCAAACCCCTTGTTGAATATTTTTTCTTTCTCTAGGCACACATGACCAAAATATATATTTTAGCTTGCTTTCAATAGCAACCCTTCTCAATAGACATTTCCATCTATCTTCTATATTTTGGATGCTCACACTCTTCCTCAACTTATTTGTCTTCAACAATTTACCAATGCTATACTTATCAACCCACGTTCTCTTCAATGGGTACACAATTTCTGCCTACATATATCAATTTTATAAAAATATTAGGGTAAAAGTAACCTAAAAATAATGATCTTATTTGGCCTATGTTTTCTTCACATGGCTCTTTCTCAAATATCCATCTTACCTCAACCTCCAAATTCACACCAAAATTATTCTCCAATGCTAGCTTATAAAAAAACTTCCAACAAATTTTAGATCTTGAAATTCACACTAAATCTTCTAGTGCTAGTTTTTATTGGCCAACAAATTTTGAGTCTACTCAAAGTAGCTCTGAGAGAGTTTACACAATGTAGCTTTGATACCATTGATAGGTTTTCATCTAGATTAAATCAGGACTTCCAATATCTAGAATCTTAAACAGATTTAATATTTGATCATTCAATATGAATTTTCAATATCAATGAATATAATATTCATGAATTAACAATATCAATCAACAATATCCCCACAATATTATGAAAGAATCAAAAATAAAAGTTGATTTTCTCAATACAAATTTCTTTGATACAATACATGGAGCTTTGTCTCCATAATATAACCTTAGAAGATGACTTTTCAATACTTGACTATTGCTCTCCTCACATATCCAGGAGATGCATCCTTTCATATTCCACACATAAGATAAACCTCTCATGTCTCTTGACTTTACATCTTGCCACATACATGTGACTCTTCACTTGCATACTTGACACATACACACATGACTCTTAACTAACCTATATGACACATTGCACACATTTGCACTCTTTATTACATGACACTTGCACACTTTCACACTCTACACACTTGTACACATTTTTACATGACACTTGGAATCCTCCTACACATAGATACATACTTTAGAAGAAATATAAATCACACACCCTAAACTAATAACTCACACTCTAATCTAATATTTACAAATGTACAATGGTACCATGGGGGTACATTCACTTCTACAAAATAATGTAATATTTTCCAATAAATTTATTATTATTATTATAGGTTAACCTTAAGGTTAAGTTCATACTGGTCTAAATTTAACCTCTCATTGGATATTTGGTATCACTATAAATATCCCTCAATAAGGACCCATTTATATCATAAATTTGAATAAAATGGGATATATTTGGGTGGACATGGGCACCCACACTTTATTTCTTAATGTTAGAAACTATTTTGATTGATTTTAATTATGCTATGAAGGGTATTTAAGTATATAGAATGCCTATTTCAGGCATAACAAATTCTTAACCTACCTTGTCCTATACTACATGCATATGCCTTGTGAGAGGTGGTTGTGCCACTTGCCACTTCACATGGGCTATGATGTAGTAATTTCTAACATTATCCCCTTATTACATCATATTTAAAGATCTATTTTTAGCTTATGACCAAAAATAATCTCTAGGGTGATGTTGAAATTTTGAGAGAAAAATTTGCACCCCTCCCTTAATGTGAACGTTTTACTTTGATACTTAAGAGTATAAGGGTTCCACTAATCATGCAATCCAAAAAAAAATTTATTAAAAAATACTCATTCAATAGAATTTAATGCTGAATTCTCTATCATCTTCAAGTGGAGTATCTTCGTCAAATATATCAACTATTGATGAGATCAAATGTTGTCCTTCCATGTAGAATTGTTGATAAATTTTATCTTGATCAATGTCTTATAGTATGGTGAGGTCAATGAATTATTGTATTTTCTTCTCCATTATGGATTCCTTAATTTGATTAAAAATTTCTTCATGATATGTAGTGCATTCTTGCTTCCTTTGATCATTTGTGTGATGTGTTACCATGCATCCTATGTCAATAATTGAATTGACTGGTCACCAATATTTTTTCTTTGTTGTCATATATTCTATGTGAAAGAGTTTCCTTTTCATGTAGTGAGATCAACCATATTCTATTTTTCTTGGCAATGTTTATATGAAGATTATGTTGTTTGTGAAATGCAATGTATTTATGCTTTCTTTGAAGTACTATTGATGGTTGAATATTGAATATCTATTGCATTGACTCCTCATTTTCTTTGTTGTATTTTACTTCAAATTCTTCTATAGATGGTGAAGAATCACATTTGGATTGTACATATTCATCCTTAGGTGCTTGATTTTTTTTCTACTCAACTTGGCTCTTGATGTCCCTAGTGGCATGGTAGCAATTTTCTTGACTTGTCATTTTTTTAGAGTCATACCAAACACTATTGTGCTATCTTAGTTGTGCTTGTGCAATAAACACATTTTTTCTTCTTATTTAACTTGATTTTTCTCGACTAAATTATTTTTATGTGCCTTTCCCTAACTTTGATTTTGCTTTTCTAGAGATGGCATGTATTGCTACTGGTTCATATCTTGTGAAGGAGATCTATTTTTAATGGATTGTTCCAAAATTCCTTCATGGTGTGTATGTTTCTACCATAATGTTCATACATCCTTTGTGTGTGAAAAGTATTCCTTTGAGAGATATTTCTTTGATTTTCATATCTTTAAAATTATTTCTCTATTAGAAGTGTTGTGGAGGTCTTATTCCTCTTCTAATAGGTTGCTTCCTCATTTGATTTGTAAGTAGTAATTCTTCTTCTTCATCTACTACATGTGAAGCCTCTACATTCTGAAGTAGGTTCACTAGATTTTCAAAGCTTGGTGTTTTTATAATAATATTTAATATTGTCACAAAAAACTGTACTTTTATGAGAGAGATATCAAAATAATTGGAACTAACATTTCATTAGATACTTGAGTTACCAATGCCTACAATGATGCTTATTACTATGCAATTATCCTCATCAATGCTTCCAACTTTTATCCACTTTTCATCTTCAAACAATGGATATGGCTTTGGAGGAATGTAATTTGATTTTTATTATTTTCTTCAAAGACTATTTGTAGCTTCTCCCATGCATCTTTTGTCATGGTTGAAACTTGAATGTATTCTTGGACTTCATCTGCTACTTCAAACATGATGATTAATAATGTCTTTCTATTTGCCTTGTCAGATTTTATTTGGTCTTCATTTTATTCTTTAGGATGGGTAGTGGTCCTATCTACTACTTGAGGTACTTCCTCAAACTAAAGTTGTGTTCTAAGCTTGGTTTTCTAGGAAATATATTTATTTCCCCTTAATAGTTGGGAATTTTGCAATAAGAACTTCGGTGCTCCACTAGCCATAGTAAAATTTTACAAAATTTAAATATTCTTCTTTCACAATTCCACCTCAAAAAATTATTTCCAATAAGTATATATATGCCTATAATTGTATTTTTTTATATATTTCAAATTGTGATAAAGTTGTCTCATCGAACAAAAAGGAGATGAAATATTTATCTTCTTTTTCACTTGGGATTTTTTTTTCCAAAAAAAATCCAATATCTTTATTTCACTTTTAATTAAAGTGATTGTTCACTTTGTAATATAATTACCTCAATTACCTTTTATTTTCTCTTCACTATAAATGTGGAATTTTGCATTTTCAAGGCCTCTTGCATTTTTGGCCTTTGCACTTTTCAAATTTTTGTCTACTTTGATTATTGCCCTTTCTTTTCTTCTTTTAGGCTATTTCTCCTTGTAATTTGTGCTTGAAATTTTTATACCAAAATATTATCTTTGAGGTGAAGTGTTTATGCGTCAATGATGATTTTATTGATTAATTTGTAGGCACCACTTGTTCTAACCTAAAAACATAGGTGATTTTGCTTTCTTTATGTTATTTTATGTTTGAATCCAAAGGCTTTCGCTTCCTTATTATTGTTTTTATAGGTGCTTCTTTGGGTGAGTGTTTTCAATGTCCCAATGATTATCCTGTAATATCCAGGTGAGTGCTTATCCAAGTGAATTCTTTTGATGTTGAGGTCAACACTATCCAGGTAAATTATTTTTATGTCTACGTGAATGTTTGAATGACGTCTAGGTGAGCGTTGTTTGGGTGTCATCTAGGTGAACATTGTTGGAATGATTGAGTTTCTTCTTAGGCTCTTTTGATAACTCTTTGGTGCATAATGTTTTTATAGGACACTTGAGCATATTATGGAATGCTTAAGTGCCTTCATGGATGTTGGTCATAGATCTAGCCTAGCAGGAAGATAGGTAACAAATAGCCTGATGCACCCACAGAGCTACACCAACATTGAATTACTGTCACACTGGAGGAAGGTGGGACAGTCGATCTCCAAAGAAGACCAGTTTCTAAAAGAGGGTCCCAGCTACCTACATACAAATTAGAGGGAGAAAAGGGATAGAGAAAGGAATGAAAGGATGCCATATCCAGAACTAACAAATATGGATGCAACTGCATCAAAACACATGATCTGCTAATCCTATGAGAGGAAACACAAGTGTACCACCTAATAGATCAGTCGATGGTGCTCCTACCTGATGCTCAGTATTGATGAGTCGAAGGCAAATTCTAGAATTGGTGTATGGGTGTATGAAATCCAAGATGCAAAATTAGAGTGCTCCCATTTGACCATATTTAACAGAAATAAATCCCAACCCAAATGTGAATGCAAATACAAATTCCAAAACCACCGAGCAAAGCCCACAAAATAAAGATAGAAAAATTAAACGAGAACACTCAAATAGCCATCACAGAAATAAACATTGGCATAGACATGAAAAAAATTGTAAGAGCACTAGTTAGAGACCAAACAATGATGTACTTGTATTTTAAAAATGGAGAAATACTTTACATATGAATTGTAATAGCTATAGATACGCCCTTTGGAATGGCTAGCATTGCACTATTTATAGAGTATTTTACAATAAATTCATATTTTAGGCATTAATGATGTTAGACAGGAAGAGATCGTTGATGCGGATAAGTTTTCAAATGGTACTATGTTCCTTGGGATCATAGTGGCTATTCGAAAGGGGGGTAGATCCTTCTACATGAATTTGGGCTTTCGATCACTCTGACATTCCTACCAAGCATTAAATTATTATCTACTTTACCCCTTCAATCGGGTGATAGACCTTCAACCAAGTGGATAGCTGACACTAATTACCTTGGAAACCACACATTTTAAATTACCGCCTTCTCTCCCATGGAGAGCACGTACCTAACTGAGATCATTAATGCAGCTTCCTTGATATTCCTAGTGTTGGTGTTGATTTAGGTATTGAGTGAATGATTGGGCTCTTCTTTTTCATTCGCTCCCCAAATTTTTGGTCAATGCAACTCAGTGAGGTGGCGAATTGAGCTTCACTTGTAATTTTTACTCTCCCAAAAATCCTCCAAATCCATATCTTTAATTGAGGTTCTACCATTTTCTAAAATTTTTGCTCATGCTAGGGCAGGTCCTTCGTGGAAGGCAGGAACACAATCATCATCGTCTAATATTCCTGCCCAAATGTTGGGTAGGGATTTGGGATTCGCCTTTGCTACATGCTTGCCCAATTATCTCCTCGATCACAAACTTGAGCTAATTCATCACCTTTTTGTAGCCTTGGTATAGGGCAGGCTTTTGGGATTGCTCTGAGCTTGGTGGTTGCCTACTCTTCCACCCATTTAATATCTACTTGCGCCATCCACCTAATTTTGAAATTTGCCCCACCCATTAATGCTAGTGTTTAGCTCCAAAATTTAATCATCTATTAAAGGCCATCATCTTACAAAAAGAGTGGGTGAAAGGATGTAAAATTTCATCCACAATCTTGGTGACTTACAGGGAATTTCCACTTTGTGGGAATAGGAACCTAGAGGACCCTCTGACTAAAAAAAATAGGGACGAACAAGGACTAGGATAGAAAGAATAAATAGAAGACAAGGGTAGCAAGGAAAGGCTACCAAACAACAAATGGTAGTGGGAGAAGAGGGCACAAGAAGAGAATAAGCACACAAAAGGGGATTAAGGGAAGAGGGAAAGAGACAATCATAGGAAGAAAAGCAACACTACTAATCAAGAAAATTAGTAACATCCAACACACAGGAAAAATGAAAAAGAAAGAAAGCGATAACTAAATATATAAATGAAAGGTAAGGTGACCTTAGGAACATCTCGTGATATAACTAGTACCATATTTTTGACCCACAAAACACCCCCATAAAACAAATTCCAATTGACATACTCCACTACAACCCTAGGCCATTTCAAGAATAGACTGAATGCCGAAGTCATTTATCTTTCCTGATATAGCCTCTCTTCTTTACCCAATCCAACAAGCACTTTCTCAACTCATCATTATACTTCTTAGGGACTATTAACTGTGCTATTTGATCCATTTCTTAATGAATTATCAATGACACTCACGAGGTATTTTATAAGGTGATTACCCTAATACATGAGGATCCAACACTTCTAAAATATTTAGGCTGATATGAATCCCTTTACCATACTTTTAATTCTTGGAATTCTACTTATACTGGAGTGAGGTAGCATGATATTTAATGTACGAGCTTCTAGGGATGTTATCCGTTGGGCCATGGAGTCAAAAACAATATCGAACAAGGAATAAAAGGAAAACAAAGGAGGAAGAAGTGCTCTTACAAATGGAAGGAGGGGCATCGGGAAAATCCTCACATAGTTTTGAAAACCACAACTTATCCATCCATCCATTGTCAGAACAAATGGAAATAGATCTGTTGTAAGCCTAATTTAAGAGTTGCCAATTTTTGCTTCTCTTTCAAGACAACTGGTAAGAGAAGACCCGATTCGCTATGGAGCAGAGTCGTTAGGTGAATAGAAGGATACTGCAAATCAGAGCTTCACTAGACTTAAAATAGGAAATGAAACCTTTCGGTCCCATCAAGTATACCAAAAACTGTTGGTCACAGATCCGATCTAGTGGGAAGGTGGGGAACGAATAGCCTAATGCGCCCGCAGAGATGCACCAACATTGAACGACCACCATTCCTAGGGAAGGTGAGGCGGTCAATCTTATGAGAAGGTTGATTCTTGAAATGGGGTCCTAGCTACCTACCTACAAATTAGGTAGAGAAAATGGAAGTGAAAAAAGGAATGAAAGGAGGCCATAGCCAAAATTAACAAGGACGAATGCAGCCACATCAAAACACATGATCTGTCAACCTTGTGAGAGAAAACACAAGCATGCCACCTAACAGATAAGTCAAAGGTGCCCCTATCTAATGCTCAAAATTGGTGTATCAAAGGTGAATTCCAAAATTGAAAAATGGGTAAATGAAATTCAAGATGTAGAATTAGAGCACTCCCACCCGACCAACTTTAAAAAAATAAACCCCAACATAAATGCAAATACAAATTCTAAAACCACCAAGTGAAGCCCACGAAATCCAGATAGAAAAATTAAATGAGAACACTCAAATAACCATCATAAAAATAAACATTGGCACACACATGAAACAAATTGTAGGAGCACTAATCAGAGACCAAACAGTGGCATACTTGTATTTACAAAATGGAGAAAGACTTTACCTATGAATCATAATAACTACAGAGCCGCCCTATGGAATGGCTAGAATTCCACTATTTATAGAGCACTTTACAATAAATTCACATTTCAGGTATTAATGATGTTAGGCAGTAAGAGATCGTTGAGGCAGACAGGCATTCAGTTGGTACTTTATTCCTTGGGATCATGGTGGCTGTCCAAAAGGGGGTATATCCTTCTACATGAATTCGGGCCTTCGATCACTCTGACATTCCTATGAGGCATTAAATTTTTATTTACATTACCCCTTCAAATAGGTGATGAGCCTTCAACCAGGTGGATAGTTGTCAGTAATAACCTTGGAGACCACACATTTCAAATTATCACATTCTCACCCATGGAGAGTCTGTACCTGGGCAATTGAGATCATTAATGCACCTTCCTTGAGATTCCCAATGCTAGTATTGATTCAAGTACCAGGTGAATGATTGGGATCTTCCTTGTTTTTTCACTCCACAAAATTTTACTTGATGCAACTCAATGAGGCAAGGAATTAGGCTTCACTTGTAATTTTTGCTCTTCTAGAATTTTTCCCAAGTCATATCTTCAATTGGGGTTCCACCATTGTCTAAAAATTTCACTCATGCTAGGGCAGGTCCTTCTTGGTAGGAAAATACACAATCATCATCGTCTAATATTCCCACACAACTATTGGGCAGGTATTTGGAATCTGCATTTGTTGCATGCTTGCCCAATTATCCACCCGACTGCAAACTTAAGCCAATTCTTCACCTTTTTGTAGTCTTGGTATAGGGTGGGCTTTTGGGATTTCTCTAAGCTTGGTTTTCACCTACTCTTCCATCCATTTAATTTCTACTTGCACCATTCACCTACTTTTGAAATTCACCCCACCTATTAATGCTAGTTTTTAGCTCCAAAATTTAACCATCTGCTATAGGCCATCATCTTACAAAAAGAGTGGGTGAAAGGATGCAAAATTTCATCCACAATGGGCTCCTTTGATAATTATCTAGTGTGTAATGTTTATATAAAGCAATAAAGTATTTTAAATGCTCCTGCTTTGTCTTATATGCTTTTACTTCTTGGACATCTCAGGTGATATTCTAGGTTGGTGTAGTTGTCTCTTCTTGGACATATCAGTTGACATTCTAGGTTGGTGTAGTCATCTCTTCTTGGATTTCTTAGGTGACATTTTAGGCTAGTGCAACCGTATCTTCTTAGATTCTTTATTTCCTATTTGGTGCAGTCATCTCTTTTTTCTTTTGCTTCATGCTTTATCCTTTGGCTTTTTTAATATGTTTCAATCTTTGAAACATGGGTGATTCATCTTTGCACTAGAAGAATAAGATTTATCATTTTGGAAAATAGGTTGCTTCATGTGTTTCCTTTGAATGAGTTTTGGCCAGGAATGCATAACTGTATTTGGCTTGATTGAATATGACCTGCTTCCAAATATAGGAGATTCCACTTAACTAATTTCCATGAGTGAATTCATGCTTATTGTTTGAATGATATATTGTTGGTAGTTGTGTTGTTTTACCTTAAATTATCCCATGCTTTTGCTTTGCTATTTTCACATGGTTCTAGATGCTCATTTGCTATTCCTAACTTCTCTTTTTTGTGTTTTGCAAGACCTGTTATTTTCAAAAAATATTCATTTTAATATTGTTGTTCATTTTGGAGGGTACTAATTTTCTTTTTGGATACTTTTTTGAATAACAAACGAGAATATTTTCTTGCTACAAGTGAAATTTGAAAGAGGGAGTGCAGTTAGTAACACTTTTCTTAAATTTTTCTTTATCCTTTTGAGCTCTCAATGCTCTTTGATCACCTTCTTGAAAATTTCTTATAATTCTTTATGAAGCTTAATGAATAACTTGTAATTTTTATGGAGCTTCTATGGCTTCCTTAATGCTTTTCTAAATGACAATTCTTTCTTTCTTATTAAACTTGACCTTGTTATTACTTGTAGGCTTGTGACATTTATTTTTCTTATAAGGGATTGAAACCCCTTTTGAAATGCTTGAAGGATTTTGCCTTTTTAGTCTTTGGTAGGGGTTTTACACCCTAAGACCTTTGAATCCACCATGGAATTTTGCTTCATGGTGATGATTACCTCTATTTTGAGGTTTCTTTTAAATAATATTTTACACAATAATTTTACTCTTGAAACTTCTTTTCTCAAACAAAGTGCTCTTTTTGAGGTATCTCTATGTTGAAGCTAGAGGAGTATCAGAAGGGGAATCTTCCTTCTACCTACTCTGATACCACATGTTAAAAACTGCTTCGATTGATTTACATTATGCAATGAAGGGTATTTCAGTACATAGAATGCCTATTTCAAGGATAACAAATTATTAACCAAAACTTACAACTACCTTGTCCTATACTACATGCATATGCATTGTGATAGGTGGTTGTGCCACTTGCCACTTAACATGGGCTATGATGTAATAATTCCTAAAACTTGTCTCACTTTGTTTATTCATGTCATTTATTATTGTTATCTTCTAATTACATTATCTTTTTTTTTGGTATATGATTGTGGTGAGTGGATGTTTTGGAATTGTTCTGGAAAATATTGTAAATTTGAACATGGTATTAAATCCAAATCAAAGAAAATTTGCTCAACCATACAAAAATATTGTACAAGATAAACCATTATGGACAAATTGTTACCTATTTTGGATTCCTTATGATTTTTTCAAGGGGTCCCAATTCAAAAAAATTCATATTTTTTCATTTAATGCTTCCTTTTCTATATCCAAATATTTTCACTCCCCTCCAAAATTCAAACTTTTGAAAGTAGAATAATTCCTCCAATTGTTTTTCATGGCAAAAAATGTCAAGGCAGTATGCGAGAGAGATTGGGCAACACATGTTTTTGACACCCTTATTCAATGACCGGCACTTCACCTTCTTCACGGAGAATGTGTGCATGCCAATGAAGGGTCATTGAAGTGGCTAGGCGATTGTGTGAAAAACCTTTCGAAGGAGCATGGTCATAGGTTCAAATATCTCTATGCAACACAGTTTTGAGGTCACAAGTCTCATACATCATCTGACATATTTTTGTAACAATAGTGGGATGGCAAGTTGGTCGAAGCAACCCTACTTTATGCATTTATGAGGGGATATTGTAGGTTCAAAATTATTCTCTTTTTGGAAAAATGGAGCTAAGCATTAGCTAGGGTGAATGCTCGTATTTCTAGAGACAATTACATCTATAATGCATTAGAGTTTGGTGCCATGGTGGTTAGAAAGAATATGCTAGCATTATGAGGTTGGGGGTTTAAGACTCCTTTCGTCCTCCCTTTTCTAGTTTCAAATGGAACTTTTATAGTGTTTCATGATAAAATTCATGAAGTTGATAACACCTTTAGAATACCTATGGGCACTAGTGTAGTGATTAATGAGTGATGACAAAAGCTTTACAAGGCCAAGGACTACAATTTGAATCTTGTCAAGGCAGACTTTTACTCTGGTCAGTAATAGTTCTTGTACACCAATCAAATATAATTTGCTCTTATTTTATTTCAAAGTGCATGTTTTTTTTTATGGTTAGGGCCCTTGCTTATTCGTAGGGGGTCTTGGGTTTGAGCTCCATTGACTCCAAAATAATACAAGATACAATAACCAATCCAGTGGTGACACATCATAACAACTGATTCGACAAATATTTTTTAAGGTTTGCCATTTGATTTTTTTCGATTTGAGTACTAATATTATAAAATATTTTTAAGGCCATAAATTTAGCATACAAAAGTGTTTGGAATCCATTATTTTTAGATTAGATGTTTTTTTGAGCTCTATGCAGTGGTGACATCAATCTATAGACCTATTATAGATTTGTTTAGGATTCTTGTGCAAGATGAATTCCTTAGGGCATGTTACCCACATTAATGGGAAAATTATAGCACTTGGTCATTTCAAATAGCATGATTACTTAGAAGCAATAATATTTGGTTCATCTTCAACAATGAGTCATAAGCTCTCAACAATCGTGAATTTGGTAATAGAAAGGAGAAAGCTCTTAGAATATTCTTCATGTTAGTGGAACCAGATGTAATTTTCCATATTAGAGAGAAGAATAATCTTGTTGATGTGTGGACTACCTTGAAATATCTCTATGAAAAAATAAGTACTAGTGAAGTTAACAAAATAGTAGTTGCGCTTTCCAATCTCAAAAATTTAGGTTTTAGTACTGTCAAAGACTATATATCTCACTTCAAATCTCTAAAATATGATCTAGCTATGGTACAAAGCAATATAAATAGTGATGAAGAGTATGTCAAATCTATTACTTATAATATTTCTCCTCCTTTTCATACAAATTGCTTGGTTCTTTATGTAATTGGCTTGACTATTAAAGAACCACAAGTCATCTCTCTTGAATGACTTTTCAAGCTTTTAATTCTTAATGAAGTGGAAATGAAGAATTTTGGATCTCTTTCTCATACATAATCTCATCCTAAATATTTCAAGATAACAAAATCTAAGGAGCAGGTGTCTATGGGCGAGTCTAATGTTTCAAAGAAGTCTAATACTCATGAGTATTATAAAAAGGAAGGACACTCCAATAATTGCATTACAAGGCTAAAGAAAATTGAGACAAAATTCTTGAGAGTTGGAAACAATATTTTTGATGATGAAGATAAGGATGGAGGAACAATAGATGCCCATTAGAGCATCCATTATGGGATGAGATGTTACCTCTAATACCTTCTCTCCTTGGCCCTATCAGCTTAGATTACAGGAGGTGTTAAAATATGTGTAATATGATCTTGTTTAGGCCAAGGCCAAATGTGTGATGAGGTGCTTACAAACAACATTTACATAGCATATGGGCATGCAATTAGGTAATCCTATGGGTATTCCTCATTTATGTAAGCCTATGGGCATGTTCATATAAACATATAGACCCCTTTCGTATTTCATCGATAGTGGTATTGGTTAATCCACTTAAAGGGTAATTTATTATTATTATTATTTGTTAGATGGAAAAAGAAGGGGTTTTGAAAGGGTTCCCAAACCTTTTACATATTTACAATTAGGACCACAAGGGAGGTCCTAACTAAACATAGACACAACATAAAATAGAAATAAAAAGGGTCCTAGGCTACAAGAAAATGAGGATCAAAAAACAAAGAGAGAGGGAGGGATCAGAGGAACCCAGTCAACCCAAAAAATTAGTCTTTAACATAAAATTGTTCCACTCCCTCATCTAAATAGTTTTACTGCTCTTGAAATATTTTATCATCCAAGTGATTTCTTCAACATAAATGATAGATATTTTAACAAGCTTGCTTAGAGAACTGAGAAGATCATTTTTTGGATATTTGAGAGGATCAAGAGTCATCATTGGTTCTTTACCTTTCCCAATAGGAATTTAAACTTTGTTCTTTGATTTTTTTTATATATTTGGGCTTGAGTCTCTAGAACTCTCACAATTAGGGATAATTTACATGGTTTTATCCTCTTTAATTGCTTTAAAATTTAGATGTTTTTAGTGCCTTGTATAGTTCTCCTTTTCTTTCGGGCTCTTCTGATTCTCAACATTCACTACCATTTCTTTAGGAGTTTCTCCATTATCCTTCATAGATAAATCCTTATCTTCTTCAATCAAACAATCCGAAGAAGTTAGGGACAAATTTTTGGGATCCTTGCTCTCAAACTTCTCAAAAGAAATGTCCTTATTGTCCAATTTAGTTTGATTCCCAGGAAGACCCATGCTCATTTCCACCTTATCATAATTTTTGGCCACATGCTCAAATAACAATTTCATTAGTCCTTGATGAAGAGGAGTGAAATATTTACCTCATTGCACCTGCCCCATTGTCCTTTCAATGGACCTAAATAAAAAAGTTGACATATCCATCATTTGTTTTATGCATATGGTTTAAAAGCATAAAATGAAAGCTTCGCACAATAGTTAATTAACCATGTAGAGTGAAATATTCCATCACTTTCGATGTCACCCTATTCCACGAAGCCTTAAGATATTCATGAAGATACCCATTTTGGCACTTGATCGAGTGTTCTCCTTTGCCTCTAAAGAAATTTAGTTCTTTGGCTAGGGAATGTTTTTCCCTATTAATACACTCCCCAACAATTGGGAGTTTTAAGATCTTAGAAATGAGGGGAGTGGAAATGGTGAAAGCTCAGGGTCAAAATCATTGAACTTTTTTAACAGGTGCAACACACCCCCTTTCTCCATGATTCTCAACATTTCATCATCTAGACACAAGATGGCTGGTTTTACTTCCTTTAAATCTTCTGCCATATTCTATAAATATCTTCTGCTAAACCAACAAGAGATCTTGTAACTATTCAAACTTCGAAGAGGACCAATTCAAAGGTAAATTGAACAAGCATAAGAAAGATCCACCTCCACCATAATTTCAAATAATTGTCTTCACCTAGAAGCTTCCCAGAATAATGATGGGTATGCAACCCTATATCACTTATTGTAATATTAGCATTATATCATCCTCAGGTTAACCTCTCATTAGGGATTTGGAATCAGTATAATACCCATCAACAAGGATCCATTTGTATCATAAGTATGAATAACACATGATATATTGAGGTGCCCACGGACACCCATCCTTTACTTCTTATTGTCTTCCTTCATTTATTCATGTTTATTATTATTGTTATTTTCTAAGTGTAGTATCTTATTTTTGACATATGATTATGGTGAATTGGTGATTTGGAATGGTTATGGAAAATATTACAAATTTAAACAAGACTAACAAAAATTGTGAGGCCAAATCCAGAAACACCATTCATTCATAAATCAAGAGTTCAAAGGACACAATTGATCAATAAATTTCATGCAAAATCTTTCCATTCATTGCAATATAGGTTCAAGAGTAAAATTCAAAGTAAAAATGTATAGCTTTAATATTCACAAATGACCAAAATATCCTTATGCATGATCTCTTGGCTCTTATTTATAGTTAAATTTATACCCTGCTTCTTACCTTTGATTACATCAGTTACCCTTTAGTTACATCAAATTTACCACAAAAACATCATTTTAAATTAGTTATCACAAGATCCATGATTCATAACTCACCATATTTACCTGATTCATTTACTAACCCTATGAATTGCTTGGTTGGCTATTGCTATCTTGATAGAAATTCACTAGCTTATGGACAAATTGCTAGCATGTGTTGACAGATCGTCAAATCTTATACTTAGCCAATTTTCCATATCTTCTATTTTGGTCTTCAAATTGAATTTCTAAAATTGACCTTGACCAATGGTTCAATATTACTCAAAATTTAACTCTAGCCTCTAATATTGAGCATCACCTTCTACCTTTATTTGTATCCTCTACTTGCACTGCCAATTCTTGAATTTTTAGGTAATGGCAGTACCTTGGTACTACAATACAAAATAAAAATTTATTTAAATTCATTTATAGAGAAATAAACCTATACTTGAAAAAGGTTTAATACTTATCATTGAAAGCTTATCTTCCATCCAATTTTTTTTTGTAAAGTAGCATCAACGATGATAACTAGGTGTAATGCAATTAATAACATACATTAAGTCCAAATTCAGATTCCATCGGAGTTGGATCAATATCTCTAAGAAATGTTTCTCTTCACCCATGTTCTTGGTTATCGTGAATGGGTAAACCTCAAGATATTCTAAGAGTTTGAGATGCCTTAGACAAGGAGACCCTCTTTCTCCACATATTTTCATTATTCTAGCATAAGCCCTTGGAATATCTTTCAAATCTACCTTAGCTTTGAAAAATATTGAAGGATTAGTCCAACATCTTCCATTGATCCGATTACTCATCAGTAAGTTGCTAATGAAACCTTCTTAACCACATTTTTATTCTATTCTACAAGTGAGAGAAATAAAAAAAATATTTCTTCCTATGATCTTGCAACAGGATATAAAATCAATTTATTGAAGAGCAATTTTTTTTTCTTAACACTCCTCTCAAAAGGCAGAGAGCTACAACCTAGATCCTTGGGTGTGCAATAGTTGTTTTCCCCTAAACTTACTTGGGAATGCCCTTGTTCAAAGGCACAATCAAGGATGATATCTAGACCCCTATTTTGGAAAGAGTTCAAAAGAAGCTAGCACATTGGAAAGGAGATTTTCTTAACCAAGTTGACAAAGCTCAACTGGTTTTTTCTAATCTACAAAGCATTCTAGTATATTTCATGTCTCTATTTAAAACCTTGACAAAACATTCTCATAAAATTAAACACATCCATAAAAATTTCCTCTAGTTTGGTTCTAAAGATAAAAAAGGTTTCTTGTTCCTGGGAGCAAGCCTATTAAAAAAAAAAACTAGAGGTCTAGGACTTCAGAAGCTAAAGCAAATGAACAAGGTATTATTGGAAAAAAAAAGTTGGAATATCCTTAAGCAAGAAAAAATAGGATAGACCTAGATCATGTAGGCCAAGTTCTTAAAGAGGGGATTAACCTTCCTGGAAGAACCAAAGCTCCCTTTAGGATCTTCATTTTGGAACAACATCATAAAAAAAAATGCTTATCTAGAAAGGTTCCAAATGGAAACTAGGCAATGAATCCAAAATTGATTTCTAGAATGATCGTTGGTTGATGGAAGCACCTCTTATTGATGACCCCTCTCTTGTTATCTTAAATTCCAAAATTACCCAATTTTATAAACCTAAAGTTTTTGATTTCATATAAGTAGATGAGAGTAACACAAGATGGAAAGCATTCTAGGAAAGTTTCATCTTTATGAACTAAAATTGATCGAACTAAGATTCTCCTCGGAGTCAGGTCACGTCTCTGATATGACTAAATTAATCGATGAACTATGGACTAAAGATCTCCATCTATAGTTTCTTCATGTACTCCATTGCTCATGTGAAAACAACTTTATCACCTCTTTATCTATAATCTCAAGAGTGAGTAAGGTCACATTTGATATAATACACGTATCTATTTTTCTTCGGGCCATATTTCGTGGAAGCATACTGCCTCATATTTTAGAGGTCGAAGTTTGCTCCTCTCCCCTCTGTTTAAAAGGTAAATCAAATTGTTTTTTTATTTTATTTAGTGAGAAGAGGAAGCCTTAATATCACTATTAAACAAGTTGAGAACTCAGGTCATCAAGAATTTTGAAATTGAATATTTTTTAGTCTAGATAAAGGTGGAAAATGGAAGGTTTTCAGTAAAATCAACGTACTTCCTTGAGGATAGTGAGGTTGAAAATTGGTGCCCTTATAAGCAGGTATGGATCAATCCCCTTTGTCACATCCCACCTTGGAGGACTATTTTTAAGATGTTATTTATGTAGTGATAGTTGGTTTTAATGCTTAATATATTTGCATTATATTTGTTAAAATAAAATGATGTTGTGTTGCTTGATTGTAGGAACATTTATTCTCGTAGGTGGAAGACTAACCACCAAGAGATGAGAAGGGAAATGATGACTATGACAACTCAACAGGTAAATCTCATATTCCTATCATCACTAGTTACCTCCCTGATGGTGGTGTTACTTGAGTATTACTCTAAAAAGTCTCACCCAATCAAAGGAAAAACGGTGATGGGGGATACTGGGCACATGCATCGAGTGCTTGTATGCCATTTGTATTTGATTTTATGATTGATTTGCATGAGTTTGTTTAGTTAAATTTTATTTGAAAATGCACATTAAAAAATATTTTGCATTTTTAAAATTATTTAAAAAATATATCATGCAATTTATGATAATTTTGTGAAATATTAATTTGAGAAATTTTTAAAGTAAAAAATTTATTTTGGACATGCTTAGTTGATCTAGTTGATCCTATTTTAGAAGAAAATTAAGTAGTTTGTGTTTTTATGAACTTGCTCAATCTTAATTGGATTCTTAATTGGATTAAAACATGGAAACAAAACTACCTTGAAGAATTAAATAATCAAGCTTTCCTACACATGGCTAGTTTAGGAAGGTTGAAATGGTGGATAAGATTCTTTTCTTATCTCTATGGATTCCATTTTACATTCAAATAATATATATTAAAAGCAGCCTGCTCATGGGATAAGAAAAAAGAAGATAAAAATAAATAAATATATTTAGAAACATCTTTTCTGAAAGAAAGAAAGAAATATATATATACTTAGAAACATCTTTCTTTTCTAAGAGGAAAGAGAGCTATAAATTTCCCTAGAAGTTGTGAAATAAAGGCTAGCTTATGTTATGCGGGAGAAGAGGCTAGAAAAGGGGTGAATGAAAGGAGAACATTCAAACAAAACTTAGTTTGGGATTTGCGAAAGCCAGGTGTGGAAGTTCCTCTTTCTTAAATATGATTAAATTGTTTGCTTCTCTTTACTCTATTACCCTAAATGATGATTCGTGTTAATATTTGGAGAGTTGTTTGTAATCCCATTGCTTTCTATTTTAATTTGGGTGTTCAAATATTATTAGTAATATTGTCGACACTGTCCAAAGGAGGGCATTATGTATTATATCATTGAGTATGGGAACCCTGGTATAGATGTAATAAGACCACATTGCTTTAAAGCCATTTATCCAAGGTCATAGAAGTTGTGTTGGCCTTGATTGTCAATAGAATGTTTTAAATTAGAAAATTACGAAAGATAACTAATCGTTGGAGTAGCTCATTCTCAGGGTCGACTGAATGTTTGGGTTGATCTATAGAAAGAAATTAAAAAAAAAAAACTCAGCGATTATTGTTTATAACGGCCAAATTTCACCTTCATCTTAGGCTTGTATTGTTCTCTATATTGCTCTGATGACAAAACTAGTTCCAACATCTAAAAATAACCAGTGGGCCAACTAGAATTATATATATATATATATATATATATATATATATATATATATATATATTGTTATCAAAATCCACTTAACCTTATGGCATATATGGTTAAAATTCATTGCCTGGTTTTTTGAAAATATTTTCAACCTCATAAACTGTCAGATAGCATCAATTGTCACTCTCTATTAGAATTTCGTTCCACTTTAATACCTTTTTCTTTGGCTGTAACTGTTTCAGAGTCATCGTTGTCGGCATACACAATGTCCAATCCTATGATTTGATGTTTGTTTATCTACACTGTAACATGAGGTCCACATTAAATTTGTGTGAAATATTCAATGAATGATGGCTAGAGTAAAATCTCTATGATCTAGCCGTTTGATGTATAAGCAATTGACAGTTCAATTGTGCACTGCATTCAACGCTTTTCTCGATCTTCCAATCAATGGTGAATTCTCTATCAAAATTGTTCTCTCAACCTCTGTTGACCCGCGCCCATGCCTTTGCTATTTCTTACTCTATACTTGCTCAGATGAGAAGGTTTGATAAACTATTGTGTAGTAGGTTACCAAAAATTTAATTCATTATTGACTTCTCTTCAGCATAGTATATAAAATAACTGTGGAAAATTGTGGACTTATACCTCGAGCATAGAGAAAGGTAAGGGTTACAATATACATGTCTATTTATTAGGATGAATTCCATAAATTCCATAATTGTAAATGATCCACACTTGGTAAGTACTAGATAATACCCATGCCTGAGTTTCTATCCCCCACAAATAGATCCATAGTCATTCGAAACTGGAAGAGCTAGGTGAACCCTCCTATGGGTTTTAAGCGGTGTACCTTAGACTCTTTTGGGAAAATTACTCGATATCTATATCTTTTGACTTACTTACTCCTTATTCTCAAGTGTGTATGAACAACAATAGAATTAGTGGACTAAAATAAGGAATGAACCTAGTAGTAATAGATTACTTGAGAAATTATGATGAAATCTAGTTGTCTATAATTTCAACTACGAAAAACTAGTGAGAATTATACAACTTTTTACTCCAGGTAAAAATAGCGACAAGCCTGAGAGGTAAAATAAAAGGAACCTTGCAACAAAATAATCCCGATAGTCCTGAATCCAGACAGATAGGAGAAAGTTCTAGGAATTTAGAAAAAGATATGGAGAACCTTAATGCCATGATTTCCACAATGCAAGATCAAATTCAATAGATTTTGCAAGCTATAAATCCACAACATCACCACAACAACAATCATGATATCGAAAATCCAGAGGTTGAGATTAGAGAGGATGAAGATCCCGAAGAGCGTGAAAACAAGGTTCGCATGAAGAAAGAAATGGGCAATCGCATAAAGCATATTAAAGTAACTAAGTTCATGGGAAAAGGAGGAGAAGATGCAGTTGAGTCATGGTTAGATGAACTGGAACTTCATAAGAAATTACTCCTCTGAAACTAAAACAACATTACCTCTATCTCATCTAGGAGGAATATGAACTAATTGGTAGAATGCTTACAAATAAGAACATAAGATCTCACCCAACAAGTTGAAGTGGGAAGTGTTTGTAGAATATTTTAAGGATATATTCCTTACAAAGCAATTTTATTTGAATAAATTTAAGGAATTCTTCGCATTTCAACAAGGATCAAATATCTGTGGAGGAATACTATGAACATTTTGTGATACTCCTTAAATATGTGTCATCCTATAATCAGAATAATGAGATGAAAATACATAAATTTATCCTAGGAATTAAGCCTTGGTAAATTTCTAGGAGAGATGGATTGAGTTTACCAATGAAGACAAAGAAAGGCAAAGGATGTATAGTGAATCAAGATAATTTCAACCAATGCTAATTTCAGCAATGCAACTAAAGAAAACTATTAGAAAAGGAGGATTGGTTTATGTAGTTAAACTCGAGGAAATTCCAAAGGAAGAAATTATAAGAAAATTTCCACTGTTATAGGAATTTCATGATGTTTTTGTTGATGAGATACCTAGATTGTCGCCTAAAAATGAATTTTATTTTACCATAGAATTAATGCCAGGTAATGAGCCTATCCATAGAGCTCCTTATAGAATGAACCCCTTTGAGATGCAAGAATTGAAAGTGCAACTTCAAGAGTTTATAGAAAAAAGGTTGAAAAAGACCAAGTGTATCGCCTTGGGGAGCACCTATTTTATTTATGAAGAAGAAATATGGTTCATTAAGGCTATGCATAGATTATAGAATGTTAAACAAGGCAACTATCAAGAATAGATATCCATTGCCAAGGATAGAAGATTTATTTGATCAATTAAAAGATGCCACCATTTTCACAAAGATTGATCTAAAATTCGGATATCATCAACTAAGAATCCAAGAAGAAGACACACATAAAACCGCATTCAAGACTAGATATGGGCACTATGAATTTACAGTCCTACCATTTGGATTGACTAATGCACCAACAAATTTCATGAATTTTATGAATAGTGTTTTTAGAAAGTAGTTGGATCATTTTGTGTTGATATTCTTGGATGACATTTTGATTTATTCTCATAATAGAGAGGAACATGATAAGCACTTGAGGATAGTGCTAGAAATTTTAAGGAAGAACCAACTCTATGGGAATTTGTCTAAATGTGAATTCTATGTTCCACAAGTGCATTACTTGGGGCATATTATATCGCCGGATGGGATCGCTATTGATCCAAAGAAAATAGAAGCCATATTGAATTGGCCACCTCCAACAAATGTGATAGAAGTAAGAAGCTTCATGGGTTTGTCAGGATATTATAGGAGGTTTGTTAAGGACTATTCTAAGATTACTTATTCAATAACCAACCTTCAAAATAATGGGAAGAAGTTTAAATGGATAGAAAAGTGTGAAGAAACATTTAATTTTCTTAAATAGAAACTAACCTCAGCACCTATTCTTAATATTTTGGATCCCATTGGAAATTTTTCAGTTTGCACCAATGCCTCTTTGGAAGGGTTAGGAGGAGTTCTATCCCAAGATAGTTTTGTAGTAGCATATGAGTCTAGGAAACTCAAAAAGCATGAAGTTAACTATGCTACTCATGATTTAGAACTTGTTGCAGTTGAGCACGCCTTGAAAATTTAGCGATATTATCTGATTGGTAGACCATTTGAGTTAAGAACCGACCACCAGAGTTTGAAGTATATCCTCACTCAACCATTACCAAATGCTAGATAAAGAAGGTGGATAGAGTTATTAGCATAATATGATTTTGGTATTGAGTATATCAAAGGAAAAGAAAATAAAGTCGTTGATGCCTTAAGTAGGAGGAAGCACATAGTTGCATTGACTCATAGTCATGTGGATTTAATGGGGTAAGTCAAAAATATGTAGTGTCAAGATCTTGAATGTAGTGAAATTCGGGTTAAGATAGAGCAAAAATTGAATGAAAACCATGATTATAGCATAAAATATGGACTTTTATGCTTTAGATATCGAGTAGTCATACCTAAAATGGGTGATTTGAGGAGATTGATCATGCGTGAAGCTCATAATTCTCCTTATTCCGCTCATCCTGGAGGAGCCAAGATGAGGGAAAATATGAAAAATACCTTTTATTGGTCGAGCATGAAGAAATATATCATTGATTTTGTGGCACGATGTTTACAGTGTCAGAAGGTGAAAGCTAAACATCAACATCCAGTAGAAAAATTATTTTCACATGCTATACCCACTCACAAATTGAAGGTAATATCAATAGATTTTATTATCGGTTTGCCTAAGACAAAATATCATCAATATGCAATCTTTGTTATAGTTGATAGACTCACTAAGGTTGCACATTTCATACCAAGATGTACTACAAATGATGTTGTAGTTTTTGCCAATAAGGTTGCAAAAGAAATTTTTAGGTTGTATGGATTTTCGAAGATTATTATCTCTGACAGGGATTCTAGGTTTACTTCTAAGTTATGGCAGGCTCTCCATCGTGCAATTGGCACAACTTTTAAAATAATGCCCTTTTGTAATGAACTTAATTGATTCATGTATATAACAAAAGGGATGCCTAAATAAAAGGGTGGACAAATAAGCCTTAAGAGGTATAAGGTTATATAATCATGCTTAAGATGACATTCCAAGGATTCTATGAGTTGATCACGTATAGTGATTTTGTTATCTTAGTAACCCCATCGGGAAGATGTGGGTTGGATCTAATATCTATGAATAACCATTGTTGAGGTTATTTAATTATGATGGGTTTCCATCTTCAAGGCATTCACCTATATACTAGTCCTGGTGGACAATATGGTTAAGGGTGATTTCCATTTTTATGTGGGATGAAACCTAACGCTTGGCTAGCATTCTCATATCCGAGTGGTATGAGGGTTTCGTAGAAGCTGATCACTTCTACTCAAGAGTGACTCTGATCAAGTCTTAATATCTCTTGATGTTATTTGCCTTGATAACTTATAATCCAAATGGAATGATTCTATCTTAGTTCATGATTATGACCCTTGCCTCATGAAATATGAATATTGTCATTGGACCAAAAATGGTCAAAATAATGGAAGAGCAGCTAGGACTAATCCGTCAAAGGCTCAAGGAAGCCACAAATAGACAAAAGAGTTATGCATATTTGAAAAGAACACCTAGAGAATTCTTCGTAGGTGACAGAGTGTTTCTAAGGGTAAAACCTAAGAAGAGTGCCATTAAATCAACAAAATTGGATCCTAGATTTGTTGGTCCATTTGAGATTGTGGAGAAGATAAGTCTTGTAGCCTATCGACTTGACTTACCACCTAACCTATCAAAGATCCATAATAATTTCCATGTATCCCTACTTAGAAGATATATTGTTGATCCTGATCATGTGTTAGATGTTTCTAATTGACAAATGGAAAAATCGACAACCTTTGAAGTGAGACCTGTGAAGATCTTGGAATTTCATTCCAAGACTATGAGGAAGTGTAATCTTGATCAATGCAAGGTCCAGTGGGACCAGTATTATGAAAATAATTCCACTTGGGAAAAAGTGGAAGATATGAAAATACACTTTCCTTATTTATTTAATGATGCTATGTAATAATACAGGTTGAACTATGGACCATTTATGTTATGTTTTATTGATTGTTATGTAATATTGTAGGAAAACATAGAGGACTGTGTTTAATCTAAGGGGAGAGTATGTCACATCCCACCTTGGAGGACTATTTTTAAGATGCTATTTGTGTAGTGATAGCTGGTTTTAATGCTTAATATATTTGCATTATATTTGTCAAAATAAAATGATGCTGCGTTGCTTGATTGCAGGAACATTTATTCTCGTAGGTGGAAGATTGACCACCAAGAGATGAGAAGGGAAATGATGACTATGACAACTCAAAAGGTAAAGCTCATATTCCTATCATCACTAGTTACCTCCCTGATGGCGGTGTTACTTGAGTATTACTCTAAAAAATCCCGCCCAATCAAAGGAAAATCGGTGATGGGGGATACTGAGCACATGCATCGAGTGCTTGTATGCCTTTTGTGTGATTTCATGATTGATTTGCATGAGTTTGGTTAATTAAATTTTACTTGAAAATGCACATTAAATAATATTTTGCATTTTTCAAATTATTTAAAAAAATATATCATGCAATTTATGATAATTTAGTGAAATCTTAATTTGAGCAATTTTTAAAGTAAAAGATTTATTTTGAACATGCTTAGTTGATCTAGTTGATCCTATTTTAGAAGGAAATTAGGTAGTTTGTGTTTTTATGAACTTGCTCAATTTTGATTGGATTAAAACATGGAAAAAAAAACTACCTTGAAGAATTAAATAATCAAGCTTTCCTGCACATGGCTAGTTTGGGAAGGTTGAAATGGTGGATAAGATTCTTTTCTTATCTCTATGGATTCCCTTTCCATTAAAATAATATATATTAAAAGCATCTTGCTCATGGGATAAGAAAAAAGAAGATAAAAATAAATAAATATATTTAGAAGCATCTTTTTTGAAAGAAAGAAAACATATATATATATATATATATATATATATATATATATATATATATATATATATATATATATATATATAATAAATAAAATATATACTTAGAAATATCTTTCTTGTCTAAGAGAAAAGAGAGCTATACATTTCCATAGAAGTTGTGAAATAAAGGCTAGCTTATGTTATGTAGAAGAAGAGGCTAGAAGCGGTGGACGGAAGGAGAACATTCAAGCAAACCTTAGTTTAGGAATTGTGAAAGCCAGGTGTGGAAGTTCCTCTTCCTTATGATTAAATTGTTTGCTCCTCTTTACTCTATTACCCTGAATGATGATTCGTGTTAATATTTGGAGAGTTGTTTGTAATCCCGTTGCTTTCTATTTTAATTTGGGTGTTCAAATATTATTGTTAATATTGTCAGCGCTATCCAAATGAGGGTATTATGTATTATATCATTGAGTATTGGAACCCTGGTATAGATGTAATAAGACCCCATTGCTTTAAAGCCATTTATCCAAGGTCGTAGAAGCCACATTGGCCTTGATTGTCAATAGAATGTTTTAAATAGGAAAATTATGAAAGATAACTAATCGCTGGAGTAGCTCATTCTTAGGGTCGACTAAATGTTTGGGTTAATCTATAGAAAGAAAAAAAAAACCTCAACAATTATTGTTTATAACGACCAAAGTTCACCTTCATCTTAGGCTTGTATTGTTCTCTATATTGCTTTGATGACAAAACTGGTTTTGGCATCTAAAAATAACTAGTGGACCAGCTAGAATTATATATATATGTGCATTGTTATCAAAATCCATTTAATCGTGGCAGATGTGGTTGAAATCCGTCGCCCTACTGTTCGAAAACCTTTCAACCTCATAAACTGTCAGATAGCATCAATTGCCACTCTCTTTTGGAATTTTGTTCCACTTTAATACCTTATCCTTTGGCTGTAATTGTCGGCATACACAATATCCAATCCTATGATTTGATGTTTGTTTATCTACACTGTAACATGAGGTCCACATTAAATTTGTGTGAAATATTCAATGAATGATGGCCAGAGTAAAATCTCTATGATTTACCCGTTTGATGTATAAGCAATTGATGGTTCAATTGTGCACTGCATTCAACACCTTTCTCGATCTTCCAATCAATGGCGAATTCTCTATCGAAATTGTTCTCTCAACCTCTACTGACCCGCACCCATGCCTTTGTTGTTTCTTACTCTATACTTGCTCAGATGAGAAGGTTTAATAAACTATTGTGATAGTAGGTTACCAAAATTTAATTCATTATTGACTTCTCTTCAACATAGTGTATAACATAACTGTGGAAAACTATGGACTCATACCTCGAGCATAGAGAAATGTAAGGGTTGCAATATACATGTATGTTTATTAGGAATGAATTCTAATTTAAATGGGTTATTGTCTTCTTATGATAAACTTCATCAGGTGTGGTTTTATCATAAACAAATGGTCGTCGACTTAGTGTAGTTAACCTTCGACAATTTCAATTTAAAGAAGTCTCCATTATACTTTATATTAAATATGATTTTTCATATTTTTTTGCTATGAGCATTGGATCCACATACTAATATTAGTGCTAGCTATCTTTAGGAAATTGGAAGGGGTCTTTTAGTCATAAAAGTGAATTATTTATTCATTTCCTTCATTTGTAAATGTTATTTTGTTGAAATTTGAATGGCTTTAAAATTAAAGCAATTTTCTTTATTTTTGGAATGATTAGAAAATTAGATTGACGTCAATTAGATTTGTAAAAATGTGATTTTATAGGAATGTATATGTGAAGTTTGAATTTAAATAGAAGCTCCTTTATGTTATGATGTCATAGGATTATTAGGAGTTTGTTTTATATTGAATACATGACTTTTTCATATTAAATTTAATTAATTTGGATAATGGAATTTAATGGGATGTGTAATATAGAAACCAAATATTATTGGATGTGTTTGAATAGAGAATTTATATCAAATTGATTGTTAAGACAAGTGAAATTATGTTTTACATTCATCTTATTTAATTTAAAAATAGAATTAACCAACTAGAAGAATGAAAAGTTATTCTAGTATTGGAAGGATGGATGGGTGTCCATTCCTTGGGAAGAGGTATGAGACTCTTTCCTATGTTTGGTGATAAACAAACAAATGATGGTTGGGATTATAAATTAATCCTTATTTATAAAAATATTAAAGTTGGATGAATTGTTTATTCATGCTTGGTGATTTCTTGAGATATGTTATACATTTGGCAATTTTTTGATGTATGATTGCATTTAAATTAAATAAGCATGGCTTGCTTGTATTGCATTTGGCATACTTTGCATCCGAGTTGTCCTGATCCCTTTACTATCATCTCTTCCAACCATGAAGAATTCAAGGCATTCTAGAGAAGGACAGGACAACAATTATTGAAGAATATTATACTATATATTTTATATAAGCATGTTTTGAGATAGTCTCATTTTAATTATGGATAGCTGAAATTAGTGATATATAAACAGCCAAGAGTTGTAACATTTGATGTATTTTAGATTACATGCTTATGTATATGTTGAAAAGAAGACTTCTAATGTAGTATTCACCTCCAATATATGTTAGGTGATATATGATTTGGAAATTGATCAAGTAATGGGAATTCTTTGATTAATATATATTATGTCAAATGTATGATGTTTAATGAATGTTTATAATTTCTATCTCTTATTGATTACAATAGTGTAGAGGGAAAACTTATGGATGACCTACACAACAATATGAGATAGAACAATACCTTTAATTTAATATAGTTAAAAGCAAACTAAGCACTCAATACATTTGGGAAGATGACAATCAATCACCAACACCATCACACCTAGTAAATGAGTAAATTTTATAATGGTGCTTAAGACAATATCCCAAGTCACGTGTAAGTTTTCACGAGAAATAATAAGATTAATGACTCTCTCCTTAATACTAGTCTTCATGGATAGTATGGAGAGGAGGGGATGATTCCCTTTGGGTAAAACTCCCAATTAATGGTAAAACCATTGAGATGTCCTCATGAAGGACTTAGCCATTGTATTATCCTCACATCAAATGGTGATGGTATGGAGGAATTAAAGGAGATGGTATGAATGAATTTAAATGTGACTTTGGATTAATATTTTATGGCTTGGATCACTTACTGAGATTTTGGGATATCCTTGTCTTAGATCATTATTATACTCTTGACTCATTGAAAGGTGAACACGATTATTATATGGTAAAAACAAATTGTAGTATATGAGCGAGTAACAACTCTCTCATCGGTCTTGATGAGCTAGACTTACCACCTCCAATCGTTAGAAGGTGTACATGCATCTCCATATCCACACAAGCCGTTATGTGTGGGTATGCTACGTGTACTACGAGCTAAGCTATCAATCTTGTCCACTGAAAAGCTATCTTAACTCTGGTACAATCTTCCAAACCTAGTTACCAATCTCCCTAAGGGGGTCTCAAGCCCTTAGGTAACCTCTAAGTTCACCTAGAACTTACTAATGTTCCTTTCTTTTTAACATCACAAGAGCATAAAAATCTAGATACTAAATCTAACAAAAATGAACTATCAACAAGCAAGAATAATCAAGCGCAAAGAACAATCAACAATTAAACATACATTAAAATAATTAAATGCAAGAAACTAAATAAAGAGATACTAAATATAGCAGTTGCAATGTTCATTTAGATACATAAGTAAGTATGGTACACCCCATACTTTCCACAATACTTTACATCCATTTTATCGGGGAAATCTCCCCACAATCTAATCTATTGCATAAATAACAAGATGTAAGGTAGAGAGAAAACTTGTGAATTGGTCCATCTCATGAATTTGGCCTTCCCGCTCCCCCATCGATCAAGTGAGGATAGTAGGGGATCAGGACACTCATGGATTCAGATAGACATGCTTCTAAATGCACTTACTTATTTCATTACCAAATTGCAACTATACAAATAACCCAAGCAATTCAACTTACTAATGCATAGTACTTATCATAGAAACTACCCTTTCCATTTCTCCCTCACCCAACTTGAGAGAATCAGTCAACCATGCATTAGCTCATGTGCTCTATTTACAATAAATGAACTACCCTTCTCAATAATTAAAGTCCCATACCCTTAATTTCTAAGTAAAAACACGTCACTTAAAGCAACTACTATAATTCCCAATAAACCTTTTTCTTCATTTCGTAACATAAGGTCCCATACCCTTAAATCACAAAACAAACCATTATTCCATTTCATTTCATAACATAAGGTCCCATACCCTTAAATTACAAAATAACCATCATTCTATTTTATTTCATAACATAAGGTCCCATACCCTTAAATTACAAAATAACCATCATTCTATTTTATTTCATAACATAAGGTCCCATACCCTTAAATTACAAAATAACCATTTTTCCATTTTATTTCATAACATAAGGTCCCATACCCTTAAATTACAAAATAACCATCTTTCTATTTTATTTCATAACATAAGGTCCCATACCCTTAAATCACAAAATAACCATCATTCTATTTTATTTCATAACATAAGGTCCCATACCCTTAAATTATAAAATAACCATCATTCTATTTTATTTCATAACATAAGGTCCCATACCCTTAAATTATAAAATAACCATCATTCTATTTTATTTCATAACATAAGGTCCCATACCCTTAAATTATAAAATAACCATCATTCTATTTCATTTCATTAAATCTACCATTTTAGATAATAAATATTAATTAAAGCTTCTTCCAACAACAATGAACTAAGGAAGGGAACAACGTCCAATAGATAGACTAGCACCATACATTGCGAGGTAAGACACAAGGTGGACCAAGGGTCGACCGAAAGGCTTCCACCCCAATAACTCAAGGGCGGATGGTGCTCACGCTCCCATGATGCCAATAATTGTCATGACTCGGGTGGGTCATCCTCGATGCCAATGACACCTGAGGGAACTTCCAAACCTGACTACGATTTGCAAAGGAAGGGCTACCACCCATAATCCCAAACCAATAGCCAACAAAAATGGTAAAATGATGACGACAATAACATCATCAGTCATAGAGAAGAACATAAACCAAACTACCAATGGAAATGGCTAACCATGATGCCATCACATCTTTGAGCAGAGAAAGAAGCACAGGCCATACTACCAATGGTAGAGGCCATTATAACGATGCCATCACATCTCTAAACAAAGAGATACACATGCCATACTACCAATGGTAGAGGCTATTATAATGATGCCATTGCATCTCTAAACAAAGAGAAACATAGGCCATACTGCCAATGATAGAGGCCATTATAATGATGCCATTGCATCTCTAAACAAAGAGATACATAGGCCATGATAACAACAGTAGAGGCCATTATATTGACGCCTTCACATCTCTAAAAAAAGAGATACACAGGCCATGCTACCAACAACAAAGGCCATTAAAATTACGCCTTCGCATCTCTAAGCAAGAGAAATAAACATAGGCCATACTACCAATGACGAAGGCTATTATAATGATGCCTTCATGTCTCTAAACAAAGAGATACATAGGCCATACTACCAATGGTAGAGGCCATTATAATGATGCCATCGCATCTCTAAGCAAGAGAAAGAAACACAAGGCCATACTACCAATGGTAGAGGCCATTATAATGATGCCATTGCATCTCTAAACAAAGAAACACAGGCCATACTACCAACAATAGAGGCCATTTAAATGATGTCATCACGTCTCTAAGCAAGAGGAAGAAACATAGGCCATACTACCAATGGTAGAGGCCATTATAATGATACCATCGCGTCTCTAAGCAAGAGAAATACACATGACATACTACTAATGGTAGAGGCCATTATAATGATGCCATCGCTTCTCTAAGAAATAGGAAGAAACACAAGCCATACAATTTTAAGACGTAACCAACCTAGCTCACCCATAGTAGCTAGATTGCCTACACTATTTGGGTGGACGTCCATCGTCCATTGCTCCTTCACTCATGGTGCTATTCTCACCACCTCATGCTCCCTTTTGCTCTCTATGCTCCTTCGCTCACGGTGCTATTCTCTCCACCTCCTGCTCTTTTTCCTCTCCATACGCATCTTCTCTTCCTCCTTGGTCTACGTCCCTACCCATCATTACTTCCTTGACCACCTTCGATAGGTGGTAGGGTGGACATACCTCTCCCCCTCTTCCCAAGGTGATCATCATTAAGAGCTTTCCCTTCACGTCAGGGGAACTTCACGCATCTGACCCAATCAGGTTTTCAAAGGGCAACTCGACTCATTCCTCGAAATGTCATCTTGTCGCATTTACGCCTTAGGGGTCGATCTTCGGGTGGGCGGTGGCTTCCCTAACATACCATGGCAAAGACCTTACCTTGGAGTTTAAAGAATTGCGTTATATTCCCTATTTTATTTTAGGATAGGTTCTCCATTGTTGGATGGAGTAATCATTCGATAAAATGATCATCTCTTTGCCTCTTTAGATGCTAATGTTATTAAATAAATCAACCATTTAATTAAACATTATCTTTTTCTCTTTTTAAATAATTAACCATTTATTTAACATTTTTTTGCCTTTTTAAATAAATCAACCATTTATTTAAACAATATATTTTTTGCCTTTTTAAATAAATCAACCATTTATTTAAACAATATCTTTTGCCTTTTTAAATAAATCAACCATTTATTTAAACAATATTTTTTTGCCTTTTTAAATAAATCAACCATTTATTTAAACAATATATTTTTGCCTTTTTAAATAAATCAACCATTTATTTAAACAATATCTTTTCTTTTTAAATAAATTTTTTTTTCTTTTTTTCCTTTATTTTTTTTTTTTTTTTTTTCTTTTTTTTTTTTTTTTAATAATAACTTTATTTAAACAATATTTTTTCCTTTTTAAATAAATCAACCATTTATTTAAACAATATATTTTTGCCTTTTTAAATAAATCAACCATTTATTTAAACAATGCACATATGAAGTTGTGAAGGCAAACCATCTACTCCATGCTCACTAGTTATCAAGGTTAATAATGTTGAAGTAAAAGACAATCATGCAAGTGCATCAAACAAAGAGGGAGTCTTTCCATCAATCTAATCACCTGTCTCAGCCTCTAGAACTTACGATAGCTACTAGGCCATCAGTCTGGGGCTCAAGGTGGTTAGATATTGATGATTATCCCTTAACCGAATGCATGCCTATATGAAGGTATCTATCCGTGTTACCTTCGAGTTGCCTTATCATCATTTCCCCTTCCTCAAGTACTCTCATCTCCGATGGATGACTCAATTTCCTCCACTCACGAGTGCACCTGATCCTACACATTGGCAATTCATTAGCAATATCATATCCTTCATTATCTACTCATTATTGTGAGGCTGCTTAATTGCACAAAATCGTGTATTAGCCACATTTGTTAATACATTGTTTTTCTATGTTCAAAGGTCCATCTAGGAGGGTCATGACATCCTCCCCCACTAGGACTAACACCGTCCCCAATGTTTCTTAGTTTCAAACAACATACAAAATCAATCAGTTTGTTACAAAATCTTAAAGTTCATCAAACAAGAAAGGAAAGTGTTTCCGCATATCCACCACTTTCTCCCACGTGGCATTTCTTTCTAAGAAACGGTCCCACTGGACCTTACACTGCTCAAGGGTCCGATTCCGCATAGTCTTAGAGCGGAATTCGAGGATCCTTATTGGCATTACTTTGATTGCCTTCGGATTTACCATCTGCAAGTTAGAGACATCCCACACATGTTCAGGGTCAGCAATATATTTTCTAAGCAAAGATATGTGGAAGGTGTCATGGATTTTTGACAAGTTAGGAGGTAAGGCGAGTCGGTATGCAACCGAGCTAATCTTTTCAGTGATCTCAAAGGGCCCTACAAACTGTGGATCTAATTTTGTGGACTTGATCACACTTTTCATTGGTTTGACCCTTAGGAACACTTTATCTCCCACTGAGTATTCTTTGGGAGTCCTCTTTAAATCGACATAGCTCTTTTGCCTATCAACGACCTCCTTGAGCCTTTGCCTAATTACCTTGATTTGCTCTTCCATTTCCCTGACCATTTTTGGTCCAATCACCGCTCTATCCTCCGGGTTGTCCCATGACAGTGGTGTTCTACACCTCCGCCCATACAATGCATCAAAAGGTGCCATCCCTAAAGAGGAATGATATCCATTATTGTAGGAAAATTCCACCAACGACAAATAGTCTTCCCACCGAGACTTATGGTCCATGCAATACATGTGGAGCATATCTTCTAGAACTTGGTTTACTCGCTCCGTCTGACCATCTGTTTTAGGGTGGTATGCTGAACTCATGTGCAACTTTGTGCCTATTGCCTGATGTAGGGCTCTCCAAAATTTTGAAGTAAACTTGGAATCCCTATCCGATATAATTACCTCCGGGAACCCATGCAATCAGAACACTTCCCTAACAAACCTATTAGCCACCACTTGAGCATCATCCTTGGTGCTCCCAAGTATGAAGTGTGCGACCTTGGTCAATTTGTCAACTACAACAAATATTACATCATGTTGGTACTTGGTCTTAGGCAAGCCTACAATAAAATCCATCGATATGACCTGCCATTTTTGAGTAGGTATATTATGGGGGTACAAATATCCTGCGGGATGCTTGCGTTCTGCCTTGACCTTTTGGCATTCAAGGCATCGGGCCACAAAATCTGTAATGTCCCTCTTCATCCCCACCCAGAAAAAGGTCCTTTTTAGATTTTCTCTCATTTTTACCCCTTCGGGGTGAGCCATATAAGGAGATCTATGGGCTTCTTGCATCACTATATTCCTTAAATCCCCTAATTTTGGTATGATGATTCTTCCTTTGTAGCATAAAAGGTCATCGATTACCCTAAACTCCTTATTGCTCTCTGGGTCTTCTCTTAACTTGGCTCGAATTTCTTGACAATATTCATCCTGATATTGCTCTTTTCTTACTTGGTCCATGAGCTTTATGTGGCTCCTGGTTATGGCTGCTATGTGTCTCCTCCTACTTAAGGCATCCACAACCTTATTTTATTTTCCTTTAATATACTCAATTTCAAAATTGTACTCAACGAGGAACTCGACCCACCTTCTCTGCCTTGCATTGAGTATTGGTTGAGTAAATATGTACTTCAGACTCTGATGGTCTGATTTTAACTCGAAGGGTCTTCCTACCAGATAATGGCACCAGACCTTCAAAGCATGAACTACAATGACTAGCTCTAAATCATGAGTAGCATAGTTAACCTCATGCTTCTTAAGCTTCCTTGAAGTATAAGCTACTATTGACTCTCCTTGCATGAGCACTCCCCCTAGTCCTTCCAATGATGCATTAGTGCATATTGTAAAGTCTCCTTGAGGGTCTGGAATCTTCAGTATTGGTGCAGTAGTAAGTTTTTTCTTCAACATAGTGAAGGCGGCCTCACACTTCTCCGTCCATTTGAATTCCTTCCCCTTCTTCTGGAGATTAGTTATTATCGAGGTGATTTTTGAGAAATCCTTTATGTGACGTCGGTAATAGCTCGTTAGCCCCATGAAGCTTCTTACTTCAGTAATATTTGTAGGGGGTGGCCAATTTATCATGGCCTCTATTTTCTCTGGATCCACCGTGATCCCCTCAGCCGATATGATATGCCCCAAATAGTGCACCTCCGAAACATAGAAATCGCTCTTGGCTAGATTCCCGTAGAGTTGATTTTCCCTCAGCAATTCCAACATGATCTTGAGATGGTTATCATGCTCTTCCTTGTTCCATGAGTATATTAGGATGTCATCAAGAAATACAAGGACAAACTGGTCCAAATACCTTCTGAACACACTGTTCATTAAATTCATGAAGGCAACGGGAGCATTCGTCAGCTTGAAAGGTAGGATAGTGAACTCGTAATGCCCATACCTTGTCTTAAATGTCATTTTGTGAGTGTCTTCCTCCCGAATCCTCATCTGGTGATACCTTGACCTTAGGTCTATCTTGGTAAATATCATGGCATCTCTTAGTTGGTCGAATAAATCCTTGATCCTGGGTAGGGGGTACCGGTTCTTGATTGTAGCTTTATTCAACATCCTATAGTCAATACACAATATTAGAGATCCATCCTTCTTTTTCATAAATAAAATGGGTGCACCCCATGGTGACACACTTGGTTTTATCAACCCCTTTTCCAGTAACCCTTGTAGTTGTACCTTCAACTCATGCATCTCAATAGGTGACATCCTATATGGAGATCGGTGGATGGGTTCCACTCCTGGTATAAGATCGATAGTGAAATCAAATTCTCGCATAGGAGGGAGCCCTGGTAGTTCCTTTGGAAATACATCCTAAAATTCCTATAGAATTGGGTGTGTCTCAATCACCTCTTCCTTTCGATCTCTTTCAACTTCACTCATATTTACAACATAAACAATCCCTCCTTTCCTGAGGGCTTTCTTCAACTGCATAGCTGACAACATCTGGGGTTTGAATGTCCCCTGCTTGCTATAAATTCATAGCCTCTCTTTATTTCCCTCAGAATATTCAATCCATCTATCTCAAAAATTGATTACAGCTTGATGGGCCTATAGCCAATCCATTCCTAGGACCACATCAAAGGCATGAAGTGGGGTCACGTATAAGCAACCTTCCGTGGTTCCATTGTCTAAAGTAATTTCCATCATTGGGAAACATTGGTTTACGGAGTAGGTCTATCCAGATCCATACTCAACCTTCCATCCATGAGCCAAATACCCTGGCCTTTCCGACATATCTTTGGCTAATTTGCAAGAAATGAAACTATCAGTGGCTCCACTATCTATTAAGATATCTACTTGCTTATCAAAAATCTTACCTTTGATGATTAACGGGGTGGCTTGCCCCTCTAGCTTCTGATTCCCAGTTGCAGTGTAGATCTTATGCATTGGTTCCTTCCCTTTGTTGTTGGGTGTGCTTGTCCCTGGTCGATACGGGCATTGATTAGCATAGTGCACCCCTTTACAATGGTAACATCCATCCTTGGGCCCTTGTCTCTTTTTTATTTTTGCTCCTCATCCTTAATCATCGGTACTAGAGTTGATGGCTTCTATGAGGGAGGTTTAGCATTATTGGGTTTGTTACCTTTCTTAAAAAGTTCTTGAATTTATTTTGGCTTCCATTGAATTTCTTCTCTAGATTTTGGGGGTTCTTAGCCTTTCATTCTTGCTCTACCTCCCATTTTACAACCCCATTGCTATTCCTCTTCTTTAGTTCCTGACATTCCTGCTCGATCAGGTTTTCATACTTATAGCGAAAATGTGATTCTGCTTTCTTTACCAAATCATAAGCCTTTTGCAATGACTTAGGTTCCTGCATCTCCACGTCATGCTTTATCCTAGATTGCAATCCATGAGTAAACTTATGAATCCACATTTTCTCATTATAGGTAGGTACATACTTCAATAACTTTACCAGCTTCCTGTAGTATACCTCCACTAAGTTAGTCCCTTGCCTTAAGTTGGCAAACTCCTCAAACTTTAAAGCATAGAAGTGCTTCATGAGGAATCTCTTCTTGAAGATGACTATGAATTCCTTCCATGGAATGTCTATTAGTTCAATCTTGGTTTCTTCATAGTAAGTCTCCCACCAATCCAAGGCAGCTCCTTCAAGGTAAATAGTAGCCCAAACCATTTGGGTACCTGATGAATACCCCTTTACTGTGAAGAAGACTTCCAGCTCTCTTAGCCAAGCTTCAACTGCATCTCCCTCCCCTTCTCCATCAAACTTGGAGATACATACATTCTTTAGGTCTCTTACCATCTCTTTTTCTAAGAGGGTTCTTGCTTGCTTTTGCTCCTCCATCAACCCCTCAACTTGGTTGACCTCTGAATCTCTAGCCTACAAATTTTGATTTGCCATAGTTTCTAGCACTTGTCTTAATTGATCTTGTAACTCTGCAACTGTAGTAGTAAGCTCCTCTATTCCCACATTGGGAACCTCTGGATCCTCATTCTGGATCTCCTCTTCAACATTACTTTGTCAAGTTTGTCTAGGTGGAGGCCTTTTCATCCTGGTCTTGGGTGGCATCTTGATCTGGTTTCCACCCAAAAAAAGAGTTAGATTACAACTTTCTCTTAACTGATTTACTAACTTGACCACAATAAAGAGTCCTTATTTCACTATTCATTAGAGATATAACTAGGATGAGATTCCATGGTTAGGATATATCACTAATACCAAAGCCCATACTAAGGTATCATATTATCCATCCTCTTTTTGGAATCAATTCCTTTAGATCCTAAACAAGTAGAGACTCTAGGTTACTCCAACTTTCAGCTTATTCCTAAGCAAGCCTCTATTGGAGATCCTCGAATCTCTTCTACATCACATAAGAAGCTCTATACCCTCGAACCTAGAGCTCTAATACCAAATGTAACACCCCAAAATCATGAAACAAGAAAACACACAAACAAAAGAAAAGTTTACATATATATTTTATTTTTGACTAAGGAGAAGGATTCATAAATCCTCAACCAACCTTAGACCAACTTAATGTTTGACATCCCCTAAGTTTCTCAAGAACTATACCACACAAGATTCCCTTCATGCAAGTCCCATCTGCGTAAGCCTATCTTATGTTATGCACATAAGTCCATCCCTCTCATCAGTCTTGATGAGCTAGACTTACCACCTCCAATCGTTAGAAGGTGTACATGCATCTCCATATCCACACAAGCCATTATGTGTGGGCATGCTACATGTATTATGAGCTAAGCTATCAATCTTGTCCACTGACAAGCTATCTTAACTCTAGTACAATCTTCCAAACCTAGTTACCAATCTCCCTAAGGGGGTCTCAAGCCCTTAGGTAACCTCTAAGTTCACCTAGAACTTACTAATGTTCCTTTATTTTTAACATCACAAGAGCATAAAAATCTAGATACTAAATCTAACAAAAATGAACTATCAACAAGCAAGAATAATCAAGCACAAAGAACAATCAACAATTAAACATACATTAAAATAATTAAATACAGGAAACTAAATAAAGAGATACTAAATATAGCAGTTGCAATGTTCATTTAGATACATAAGTATGGTACACCCCATACTTTCCACAATACTTTACATCCATTTTATCGGGGAAATCTCCCCACAATCTAATCTATTGCATAAATAACAAGATGTAAGGTAGAGAGCAAACTTGTGAATTAGTCCATCTCATGACTTTGGCCTTCCCACTCTTCCATCGATCAAGTGAGGATAGTAGGGGATCAGGACACTCATGGATCCGGATAGACATGCTTCTAAATGCACTTACTTATTTCATTGCCAAATTGCAACTATACAAATAACCCAAGCAATTCAACTTACTAATGCATAGTACTTATCATAGAAACTACCCTTTCCATTTTCCCTCTCACTCAACTTGAGAGAAATCAATCAACCATGCATTAGCTCATGTGCTCTATTTGCAATAAATGAACTACCCTTCTCAACAATTAAAGTCCCATACCCTTAATTTCTAAGTAAACTGATACTTAAAGCAACTACTTTAATTCCCAATAAACCTTTTTCTTCATTTCATAACATAAGGTCCCATACCCTTAAATTACAAAACAAACCATTATTCCATTTCATTTCATAACATAAGGTCCCATACCCTTAAATTACAAAATAACCATCATTCCATTTTATTTCATAACATAAGGTCCCATACCCTTAAATTACAAAATAACCATTATTCCATTTTATTTCATAACATAAGGTCCCATACCCTTAAATTATAAAATAACCATCATTCTATTTTATTTCATAATATAAGGTCCCATACCCTTAAATTATAAAATAACCATCATTCTATTTTATTTCATAACATAAGGTCCCATACCCTTAAATTACAAAATAACCATATTTTTATTTTATTTCATAACATAAGGTCCCATACCCTTAAATTACAAAATAACCATCATTCTATTTTATTTCTTAACATAAGGTCCCATACCCTTAAATTATAAAATAACCATCATTCTATTTTATTTCATAACATAAGGTCCCATACCCTTAAATTATAAAATAATCATCATTCTATTTTATTTCATAACATAAGGTCCCATACCCTTAAATTATAAAATAACCATCATCATATTTCATTTCATTAAATCTACCATTTTAGATAATAAATATTAATTAAAGCTTCTTCCAACAACAACGAACTAAGGAAGGGAACATCATCCAACAGATAGACTAGCGCCATACATTGCGAGGTAAGACACAAGGTGGACCAAGGGTCGATCGAAAGGCTTCCACCCCAACAGCTCAAGGGTGGATGGTGCTCACGTACCCATAACACCAATAATTTCCGTGACTCGGGTGGGTCATCCTCGACGCCAACTGCACTCGAGGGAACTTCTAAACCCAATTGCGATTTGCAAAGGAAGGGCTACCACCCATAATCCCAAACCAATAGCCAACAAAAATGGCAAAACGATGACGACAATAACATCATCAGTCACAGAGAAGAACATAAACCAAACTACCAATGAAAATGGCTAACCATGACGCCATCGCGTATTTGAAAGAAGAAAAAGCATAGGCCATACTACCAATGATAGAGGCCATTATAACGATGCCATCACATCTCTAAACAAAGAGAAACATAAGCCATACTACCAACGACAGAGGCCATTATAACAATGCCATCACGTCTCTAAACAAAGAGAAACACAGGCCATACTACCAATGGTAGAGGCCATTATAACGATGCCATTGTCTCTAAACAAAGATGCCATGCTGCAAATGGCAGAGGCCATTATAACGACGCCATCACATCTCTAAACAAAGAGAAACACATGCCATACTACCAATGGTAGAGGCCATTATAACGATGCCATCACATCTCTAAGCAAGAGAAAGAAACATAGGCCATACTACCAATGACAGAGGCCATTATAATGATGCCATCGCATCTCTAAACAAAGAGAAACACATGCCATACTGCCAACGGTAGAGGCCATTATAACGATGCCATCGCATCTCTAAGCAAGAGGAAGAAACACAGGCCATACTGCCAATGACAAAGGCCATTATAATGACACCATCGCATCTCTAAACAAAGAGAAACACATGCCATACTGCCAATGATAGAGGCCATTATAACGACGCCATCACGTCTCTAAGCAAAGAGAAAGAAACATAGGCCATTATAACAACGCCTTCGCGTCTCTAAACACAGAGATACACAGGCCATGCTGCCAATGACAAAGGCCATTATAACGATACCTTCACGTCTCTAAGCAAGAGAAAGAAACACAGGCCATACAGTTTTAAGACAACCAACCTAGCTCGCCCGCAATAGCTATAGATTGTCTGCACTGCCTGGGTGGATGTCTGCTGCCTCTTCGTTCACGGTGCTGTTCTCACCACCTGCTACTCCCTTTGCTCCCCCTACCATTCTCTCTACCTCCCGCTCCTTTGCTCTCCATACACATCTTCTCTTCCTCCTCGGTCTACCTCCCCGCCTAATTGCCATTACTTCCTTGACCACTTTCATCAAGTGAAAGGGCGAACATACCTCTCCCCCTCTTCCCAAGGCCATCGCCATTAAGAGCTTTCCCTTCACGTCAGAGAAACTTCATGCATCTGACCTGATCGGGTTTTCAAAAGGGCAACTTGACTCATTTCATCGAATGTCGTCTTGTCGCATTTACGCCTTAGGGGGGTCGATCGTCGAGTGTGTGACTGCTTCCCTAACACGCCATGGCAAAGACCTTACCTTGGAGTTTAAAGAATTGTGTTATATTCCCTATTTTATTTTAGGACAGGTTCTCCATTGTTGGATGGAGTAATCGTTCGATAAAACGATCATCTCTTTGCCTCTTTAGATGCTAATGTTATTAAATAAATCAACCATTTAATTAAACATTATCTTTTTGCCTTTTTAAATAAATTAACCATTTATTTAAACAATATCTTTTGCCTTTTTAAATAAATCAACCATTTATTTAAACAATATCTTTTTTATCTTTTTGCTTTATATTACAATGAATGGTAATGTATGCTCGTTATAAAGAGGCGAAGGATGATATTTTCATTGGCACTGTATAATGCTTTTGTAGGCCAACGATGGCAAGTGGATGGTTTAATTTTCAATAGTTCTCACAAACATAGAAACTTTTCATGCTTTCCTGGTTCGAAATTACAATAGATTTTGAAATTCCTCAGAGGTAACTCATGCATGAAGGCAATGAAGGGCGGCAATGAAACACTACTCCGTTTTCCTTGTTAGGTTGGTGTTTCCACTCATAACATACTATCATACTATTATAGAAAATTTTAGAGCTCTGCTCCATCCAAAAAATGGACTAAATGAAATATATATGACTAGACAGAGTTCTTCATATACCAAACAACAGGATTTGTATGGCACCCCTTTAGCAACACCTTGCAGAGAAGCAACATTCGACGAAGTTTTGAGCTTAACGAATAATGGGAGCACTCCAATGGATTCCTATGTCTACAATCGTATCCAGCATCTCTGTATAAATACCAACGTCCCCCCGACAGTCCTTAGAACGTCCAACTGTCCCCACCCTCGTCCATGGGATGCTAGAGGCCTATAGTGGGCCGTCCCTGAGATGTCTCTTGTGAGGGGACGTCCCCGAGGATGGCCCCTTGCAAGTCCTTGGTGTCTCGAGGACGACCCCCTTGTTGTCCCCCAGAGGGGGATGGCGGGGAAACGTCCCCGATGTTGTCCCCCCATGCCGGAGACAGGAGAAGGGGGGACCCGTCCCCATGGAACACTAGGTCAAATACAATCCAGAATAGGCAGAGTAGGAATATTTTTATAAACTAGTTGAAAATAACTGCAAAAAAAAACCTCCCAAACAAGGCCACAAGATATTTGGAAAGAAAAAAAAATTTGTCTCAAGTTAGAAATAAGAAAATGGTTATCCAAAAAACCAACCCAAAGAAAAGAAATAATTTTGCACCAACTTGAGAAATTGGAGATAGATAGACAAGATTCTGCTCTAACTTAGCATAATGATCAACAAAAAGAGTTGTTGGCTGATTTGTATAAACTCCAAAGAGGAGGCACGTTGGAGACTGAAATCAAGAATGATTTGGCTGCAAAAAGGGGATAAAAAAACCAAGTTCCATCTCAAAACTCTGCAAAATTATCACAAGAACACTATTAGAGCTATAGAGAAGGATGGCATCACATACTATGAGAAAGATAAGATAAAAGAATTAGCCCAAGAGCATTTTTCTAGGCTGCTCACTCATGAACCAGGTGACCCTTAATCAGGAGTTTCCTTTGGCAAGTAGGTAAACAAAATGAAAAAAGAAGGTTCCACTTGGTCAACCTAAAAGGTCAGGGTGAAGAGATTGAAGAGACCACCACTAGAGATGATATGGATGATGAGTTGGAGCAAGGATAAACAAGTCAACATTTTTTGATTGAAGTGCCTAACTTGAGGCAACGTCCAATTCACCGTGAACAAATCAATGAGCAGGTTGATACATTTTTTGAGAAGGTAAGTGGGTTGTTTGATAGGGTGAGAAGTGAGTTCCACGTAGGATGTGTTGGTGAATGGCGATTATGGCACTTGTGGATGGAGACAAAATTGGGCAAGTTGGTGAGTTGGGCCCAAGATGAAGAGCAAATGAGAAGATTTGCAAAGATCCATCAAGTGCAACCATGGAGCTTAGAGCTGGCAGCAAAAGCATAGAATCCATAATGGAAGTGATGGAGCTGCCATAAGGAACTCCAACCTTATATCAACACCCACCATGAGTTTACATTGGCAGAGGAAGAATGGACGAATTTCCCGAATTACCAGGTGTCGAGAAACAAACTAGCACCAAAATTGGAGAGAGCTTATGCCAGAATGAACTTCTTGGTATATTTGATTCAATGGTTGGCAATAGGATTGGAGACATTTTAGGAGATGGTTAATGGCCTGAAGTTGAAGGAGCAAGCCAACCAATTGTAGCAAGTGGAAGAATAACTTTGACAGGTGCAGCAGGAGGCTGAAGTAGAACTAGCACGAACACAACAAGAAAAGGATAAGATGAGGCAAGTGTAGGAGAAGTAGGATCAGATGATTGGTCAATTGAAGTCAGAGTAGGTGGTAAGGGAACAAGTGCTTGAAGCAAAGATGAAGGAGATCAATCACCGGGACTAGCTAATCGCTAAACGTGATGAGCAATTGGCAGAAGCTACAAAGGAGGCTAAAGCAACCAAGAGAGAGGATGATTTGAAGAATAAGTTTGCAAAAATTAAGCAAATGTCAGCATTATGGCTTCCAACAGGCTCGTTACCAAGCCTATGCAAAGAGACTGAAGGGGGAAACTGAAGCCTTGAAGTTACAGATTTAGTAGTTGGGAGTAGTAGCGATGCCAACACCTCAACCACAACAAAGTTAGATCCCTCATGAGCAACAAACACTTGTTGACGAGGACATCGACCAATCTAGAAGGGAGGTTGGATGTAGGTGCTAGTTTAGACATGGCACCATCTTAAGCGCCACCTCAGATTTAATGTAGTGTGTCGGAAGTCAAGTACATGCAAATGCAATTTTGTTATGTAGTAGTTTTGTTGTACATATAAAAAAGTGTTTGAAAAAATGTATGTATAATTAGTTAGTCATGAAATGAAATGTAAGTCAAATGCATGACAAATGAAATTCAAGAAAATGATGAGGTGTCAGGTAGGTAGTTGTAGGAAGTTGAGTGAGAAACTACCTCCCAAGTTGTATAAATAAGACACCTCATTCATTCATTGAGGGTATGGTATGTACAAAGGATATTGTTGTGTGTGCATTGGACAATAATTCCATTGTACAAGGATATACGAGACATGTATTCTTGCAGATAATAAGAATACTTCCATTCAGCCATTGTTGTGCAGACTTATGTGAGCATTGTGCATGTACTTGTGAATGATTGTCATTGCTGAAGTTAACTGTCTAGATTGTTTCCACCTTTGTATGTTTGTTGTAGATGTATAGACAAGGTCATCTAACTCTAGGCTAGGTTGTCTGACTGTGACACTAGGTCATCTAGATTGCTGAACCACATCATCCAATGCTGAACAAGGCCATATAAGGACTTGACAAGGCCGTCTAATCTGTTTTTGTGTGCAAGGCCATCAGGTTGGTATTGATTGTGTTGTGCAAACCTTTTGAAAGAAAGTACAAGACCGTCAAAGTGTTTTCTGACTGCATGTTGATATTTTGTGTTGCTGATTTTTTCATCATCCTTTCTCCATTCCTTCAATTGCGGAATACCACTATTGTGCTCCTCATGCTATGTGTGTAGTGTATCCATTTGTAATTGTAAGTATTCCCATTGTGTATTTTGTTTATCTAAGAGATAATGGAAATGTATTACATTGTATTGTATTCCATTTCTACATTATGCTAATAGATTAATTCCTCAGGGCTCGTCATTGATTGTTTAATTGGTTCTGCCTAGACTACCTTAAATCTTGACCTAAAATATTCTCTATCTTTGGTGCAATAAGTGCATGTGCTAGAATCCTCCATCACACTTAGCCCAGTCACCTCAACTCATCATCCTTGCATCCTACGAGTCCAAATGTTTGATGGGTCCCATATTTCTCTCATCTTGTAATGGGACTCACATGATAATGCCCTTGTCACTTGTTCGAACTTTTCCAATTCACTTTATTATCACAAGATTCTCATCAAGCATAGATCTTTCTTTCAATTTTGCCTCTATAGACCCTACCTTCTCTTTTCTCATTATGCCAATCTTGTTCATCTTCTCATTGATTCGTGATCATGCTCCATTGGTTACCACTAAATAATTTTCTTGATACACTTAATTATATTTTCTTCTCTTTATGATTAGAAGACCATTCAGGTCACTGTCTCCAACTACTCTCTTGCTCTCATTGTAAGCAATCTTCTTAGTGTGCAATGTCCCTTCTTCATACCTTCTTCATATCTAATTCCTCTATGTCATTCCTGTTCATTTTTGAATTGAAAGTATCTTCCACCAAGAAGCTTGGGCAGAAGTACCAAGGCAGAAGCACCACAATATGTTTGATAATCTTGTTCTAAATGAGGGTTGTTGGGTCCACTTGCATATCCCCAACTTCCTGCTCAATGGAACTGTTTGTAGTAATATATGCTAGAGACAATTCAAATCCTTAATCAGTCCATTTTCTTTGAATTCTCAATGCATCATTAATTTCTCCCTTTTTTTCGTTGTTATAGTTCTACAAATAGGTTATGGTTGGAGACTGATGACAGCTACTATGATAGGAGAATTCAGGTTTCACGTGGGTGACATGGAGAAAAGACAATATTGGCATCCCAGAAACAAAGATGCCTAATTCTACTCTAAAGCAGTTAATCATGAATTGATATTTACATCATATATACATATACAAATTGAAATTCATAGACGAGAACAATGCAAAGCATGGGATAAATAAGAATGTTTTAATCATTATCATATGCAACGCACATGATTTACACCATCCTCAAGCCTGGCTCATAGCTGGAGATACTATATTTGTCAACCCAACCAGTACATAAAAGAAAGAACATCATACTTACTATGGTTGACTGTGATGCTTCACTTGCAACCTTACTGTAATCATCAATAATCCAAACCAAAACAGGGGTCATGGATTTGCTGCATATTGTATAATCATCTTTTATTAAACACATGCTTTATTCATAACTAGACATGTTTACAACAAAAAACTAAATTTCCTACACAGGACCATTGAACATATGCGGTGGCAAGCATGAATCAAGAAAATCATGAGAAATTTTCATGTACTTGCAGAAGTGTAGTAGCCACAAAACAGCTTTGGAAACCTGAAAATATAAGTCCAGCAGAGAAAATCAAGAAACACTGCAATTCAAGAAAAAGGTAGGACAATAAACAAATTATATAATGGATCAACATACATCAAGATGGATTCAAGTCTTATTGAATGGAACATTATCATTAATCAAATCTTTAAATTACTGTTCTCATACAAACCTCTGATGTTACATCTGTTCCCTTTCTAGCAGCTTCTGTGAAATTTTGGGAGATTGTTACACTCTCAATCTGTGTTCTGACATACTGGCTCATATACTGCAAGGATGATTATTAGTTTAATGTGTTTCAAAATTAGAAAGGAAATTTACAAAGCCAAATGCATACCTGTACGTAAAGGGCCAATTGTGAAGGATGAAACTGCTTTAGGAATGTACCGAAGCCTATAACCTGGGCCAGTAAAGGCAGTGATTAGTCCTAGGGGGCCAAATGCTGCTAAATATAATGAAAAGAAATAGTCCTTGCAAGGCAATTATTTTCTAAAGGACATATGTAGTGTAAGACATCTAGAAGTATAAGAGTAGTTGAAGAACTTTAACAAAATTAAACCATACTTCATATTTCATTTATTATACCCTCTCTTTTCGTTCTTGTATGATATATAGGTGGCTTTAGTTTTATTTTTGTCAAGACTATTTATCTGATTACCCTCCATAAACACTCGAATTTGTGTTTGCTAGCACCTGGAATTGGATCTAGGACACATTTTACTTACCGGTCCTCTGTCAGTGTTCATAAGTAATGATCTCACCTGACCAGGAGATGACGCAAGCATGTCTTATACAAATCAACTTAACTGGTCATAAGGTATAAGATACCAAAGATGATTTTTCAATGTTGTGATCCAACAGAATTTGTATTGGATTTAAATACAATGCATGCTTACCCGCATCAATTGCTGATATGATGTGGGACTACAAATAGACAAAAAAGAAACAAAAAGGATAGAAGACAAATTATCATATTCAAATTAGAGTAACTTCAAAATGTAACCTAAGATATTCTGATTGATTGATAAAATTTTCAACCTTATTTTTAGTTAAATGAACTGTATAGAAATTCAGACATGAAAGACATTATGACAAACAGATCCAAAGACTAGTAGACAAGCTCAATCACAAAATAAATTAGATGTATCATGATGATAGAGTTTGCATCATTAAAAATCTTACCCTGATTACGAAAGCTATATCTGAAAGTATCAAAATAGCAGAGTTTATATTATTATACCATTGTAAACCCTATCTCAGTAGTTTTACAATGGTATATATCAAAGTCATTTTCTAGTTGATTGGCTATTTGACCTCAGGACACCACCTTGTGAAGCCATAATGTGAAAGCACAAGACACAAGTTACACTAGGAAATTTAGGAATGAATAATTAAGAAAGCTGACTTGAACTAAATGGATCTTTCATAATATTATCACAAACATGTTCATGCATTTGGCATTTTACTATCATCAATTTCAGAACAAATTTTTCTTGAAAGAAGAAAGATGCAACTTGGTGAGTGTTGGAATTTTGACTGGTTCTTTTGCCTATAATTGCGAAGCCAGAGCTGCCTCAATCTGCTCAAGTATAGACTGATCACTGAAAAGAAATGGATTGATCTGAAATTTTACCTGAACAAACAATGCTCATTTATAAATCTCACAAGTAAACATGAGTGTCCCAGTAAAATGAAGTAGGCCCTGAAAGGTTGGACCATTGGTGAAATAGGTAACATGTATTTGAGAGTAAGTTAAATTCTCCACAACTTGAGGTTCCAGTATGAGTACTAACAAAGGCTCATGCATGTTTTGTTGATAGTTAACTGTAGTAGCTGACTACTACCATCGCTTCCAAAACAAGTTCTGTCACACAATTAGTATGAAAAATGTGAAGAGACCAAGACAGATTTCATAGACACTTTGCCTTGAACATTTTTCACTCCATAAAGCGCCCATTCGCTGAAGCGTCTCCCTCACTAGGCACTCGGCTCTTCAAAATGATCCACTTTCCAAGCGACCTTGTTCCCCGAACGGAGGTCCATCGCACAAGCTGAGGCAGAAGACAGAGCATAGTAGAAACCAAGAATCGATCAATTGTTTGGACGAGGGAACCCTGCTCTCCGTACAATCCACTCTTCGAGTGGGTAGCCCCGCTCTCGTAGCAACTTGATCTCTGCACACCCTGTTCTCATGGAGACCTGCTCTTTGACCGCCTTGCTCTCATAGCGATCCACTTCCATGGTGCATCGCTTTATGTCTATCGTTAGTAAACAAATAAAAATAATGTAATCACCTTGTAATTATCACCCAGGTTTTTATAGGAATTATTACATCATAGATAAGGTGATTGTAAGTTGAGTAACCACTCAACACATGGTACGTAAGGTCCACTAAAGGTGAAGGGTAGTTGTAGGATTAGCTAAGGTTTGTTATGCCAAAATTGGGCATCCATTGTATTTAAATCATAGTTGAGAAAATTGGCAAGGCCAAAGAATCAGGAATCGGCATTAGAAAAAACCAAACAAAATGCAATTTTTCATTGACAAAATGTTTTTTCCATGCATAGCACAGTAAATTAACATTATGCAAATTAAATATTAATACAGTAACAAGCTTAAACTATACACGAAAGTGGCAAGTGATACAAGCTTAAAGCCTTAAACTACACATGAAAGTGACAAAACACATCTTGTATTGCTTATAATATAAAAAGGTACAAATTACAAAATGTGTCATGAGTCATGACAAATACAATGCCTCAAGATCTTTGAATGCCTTTGCCCTTTGCCCTAGCAAAAGCTCTAGTCTCTCTTTGTTGTTGTGCCCATGCCTCTTCTTGTGCCTTGGCTGCTATCTCCTCTGCTAGGTTTTCAAAGTTTTCAAAATCATCCATGGAGAAGAGAGGCTCTTGTTGCTGCTCTTGTTGTGGCTTTGTGATCCATTCAGATGATGGATCAATCTCATCTAGGTCAATGGCCTCGTTACTTGTTCCTATAATTTTTTTATGGTGGAGGCGAAGGTTATAATGAACAAACACAAGATCATTCAACTTTTCTTGTGTAAGCCTATTGCACTTCTTGGAGTGTATGTGCTCAAACATACTCCAATTGCACTCACAACCTGAAGTGTTGCATGGTTGAGATAAAAATTTGATGGTGAAGCATTGTAGATTGGGTGTATATGCACCAAAGTCCCCCCACCATAAATCTAGAAACAACCAAAAAAAAAGAAATTTAATAATTCACATGTAAAATCGTAAATTGAGATTAATTTTTAAAACAAAATCAAAAGAAAAAATAAAAAACTATTCAATGAGGGTTACTCGATCTCAAAATTGACCTTGATCGAATGCACAACGAGGATGGGAAAAGGATGCCCTCACATTTATTATAAGCCTGCATCTCATTCTGTATCTTAATGCACATTTGGTCGTTAGGGTACATGTGGTCAACTCATAGTCGAAGGTCCCCCATCACCTCATAGTCAGCCCTGAATGAATCAGCATTAAGAAATTTGGGGTTAAGGTAGTACCTTGCTACATGAAGCTAAGATCTTCATCACTTGTCAATGATATCCTAAGTGGACCATATTTGGTGTGGACGTGTCCATAAAATGAGGCAATTAGCCTCATATACATATGCCATTGGTGATTGTTCTCCATCAACAAGTTGGAGAACCATCACCAAAGGCTCTGACACTTGAAAAAAGGAAAATTTATTTTAAAAAATTTTACAAAAAAAAAAATTACAATACAAGATTCACAAATGGAAAAATATTTTAAATTAAAAAACTTAGTGTTGTACCTTGATGGCCTCATTCATGGCTATCCAAAAGGGCTCCTCAAACAAATAGTCATATACCTTTTGCCCCTCATTGGAGAGTCGATATCTAGCAACTTGTTTGGAATTCTAGTCATCTCTCACAAACATCTACTTCAATGACCCTCTTGCATCATAGAGGCTCTGGAATGTCACGAAGTTTGTGGCGAAGCAAGTAACTCCAGCCCATAGACTTTTGTACAACCTATGACACCCAAGATAAATTTCCAATGTCTTCGAGGAGCAAATCAAGACAATGGACTGCACATTGGGACCAAAAAATGGTGGGGAATCTCTCCTCCAAAATCTTACCAATTGTGCCAACGAGTCCTTGGTTCAGGAATCTCTCCTCTAAAATCTTACCAGCTGTGTCAACGAGTCCTTGGTTCAACAATTGGGACAAATAGTTGATGTAGCCCACACCAAGGTTCAAATCTCGGCGGCACCAAATAGGTCAATGTGACTAAATCAATGTAAATGGGAAATGGCAACCCTTTCAAATCCCGTACTTTTTAAAAGAAAAAAAAATCTTACCAAGTGCTACATAAATTAATTAAGGTTCTTCCCCAACCATCCGCCCACCCTTCAGAAATGATAGTGCAACCGTTCTTCCTCCACACCCTATTTTGGTCTTCAAGCACAATCTAAATTTCGTCCACGCACTCATGAAGGAGAGGGCCCTAATTTCATCATAAGTTGGCGGCTTAAATCTTGCGCCGCAACTTGGTATGGTATCTACCATGCCCCGCCAATATGGAGACTTCCCACATTGAAGGGAAGGTCTTAAAAATACCAAAAACTACCAACAGCCTTCATCATTGCCCTATGCCTCTCCTGGTTCCATGCGGCCATACCTTGAAGCGTGGGTTGTGCCCCTGGCATGAAACATTCCACAAAATCGGACTCATTTATCCCACTCCCTAGGTGTGCAATTGATGGACTTGAACTCTAGTGGTGAAATTGGCTAAAGATGTTTCCTAGATAGTCTGTATTTGTACAGGTTAAGAAGAGGGGGTTAGCATGGCTTTGCTTTGTCTTCATTTGAGCTCTTTCTTCTCCTCTTTGTTAGAGAGGAGGGCAACACATTCTTTCTCAACATCAATCGACACTTGTGAGCGTAACCTGACATTTTGCTTTGGTTTCTTTGCGAAATGGAATTTGAGGCGATATATGCCTCCATGAATGAGAGATCCACAAAAATTGCAATAGACCTCCCCTTTCTTTTCCCCTTCCCTTGCATACTTCCATGTTGGATCTCTTTTTGACATTTTCTTGTGGCTGCACATGGAAACAAATAACAACAAACAATTATTTACAAAAAAAAAAAAAAAAAAAAAACCTAAACCCTAGTTTAAAGTTTAAACATTGACAGCTGAAAATATGGACTTGCATACATAGTTCAGGCAGCAATACTTATGAAAAAAACAAGATAGCTGAAAGAGGAAAAAAAAACAGTTGAAACTTTGACCTAGTTTTTCAAATTTCTAGCTCAAATGCAATAGTTGGGTGGCTGTTGCATTTGGTTTTAATCTTATAAAAAAAAAAAAAAAAACATGCTTGGAATAGAAAAAGAGAAAAAAAAAACAATTTGCAAGAATTTTTCTTACCTTAGATGAATCCTTTGGGCAGCTGTTGGTGGCTGCCAGATTCCTTCAAACTGCAAAAAATCCGTTGTTAGGATGCACTTTAGTGTTTTGTTTGGTGTGGTAGCAGGTAGGCAGATCTCTCTCTCTAGTTTGGAACAAGCAAAATGAGGCAAAATGAAAAAACAAGCAATTTATGCCGTTCCCTCTACCCATGCTGACGCGGCCAATTTTTCGGCAAAAAAATCACGAATAGCAATTATTTCAGAATTGCAATTTCAAATATAGATTTATCGACAAGGGCAGGAATCGGAAAAAATCAGGATTTTTTGGCGATTTTTTCAACTATGATTTAAATTATCGAATCATTAAGCATTATCAATGGTTTAGAGTAGGTTGAAGGTAGAGCCATCTCTCCTTCATTCCTTTAGCTTCAATCCAAAGATATTGTAAAAGCACATTGTTTAAAGGTGGTCTCAACGTAAACAAACCTACCAAGGACCAGGAAGGTTAACCTCAAAAGAGAGAGATAATTGTTTACATCTGAAGCATAAATCTTCAATTACCACAAATTCAAGAAGAAAATATATCAAATTCGACATTGCCGAGACTCTCACTACTATCACTTTCAAAGCATACAATTTGTTCCTCTCAAATCTCACAAATATCAGGTGGAACATTACACCTTGTTCGTCAAGTGGTGCTACGTTTTTAGACATGTAAAAGAGGAGGTACGATTCACTAGAACGAAGTCGGAGTCGTAAAGAAATCAAACATCCATTGTCTATGAGCCACAAAGTGAAGAAGTAGGAACCATATCTGGTCAAAAAACAAATTCGGTTCAACGACGAGTGCCTTACGTTAGAGAGCAATTGGTACCGGAGCATTTGGATGATTCACTTGTTCCATGCACAACTTCTTCATCTGAGTGGACGACTCGCTTGTTCCATGCACAACTAAGGTGGACACGGGCAAGACGAAGCTTTAACCAAAGCTCACCATCGATCGATTAAATCGTCAAGGTATATGTTGTCACATTTTGCACGGGGTGCAATGTTTTCAATTTTGTAACAGTGCTGCTCTTCTTTTTCCTCTTCCTCTATTTTCCTTTCTTCTGCTCTCCCTTCCTCTTTCTTTCCCACATTCTCTTTCTTCCCCCCTTTCTCGGAGCCCCTCAGTTGAATTTTAAACTTTCCAGCAAGTTACCTGAAAAATGGCTAAGTGTTGGTGCGAAGTACGCACTTCGCCCAGCTTTGGTGCGAAGTTCGCACTTCGCCCAGCTCTGGTGCGAAGTTCGCACTTCGCCCCTCTTCTGGGCGCACCTTGTAACTGGCAGGTTGGCAGGTTGACACAAAAGTGATTAATGCTGGAGCAAAGTCCGTACGGCGGCAGATACCGAGATTTCACTCGTGCGCAGATCCGACTTCGCAGACGAAGTCGGAGTGCGCCCTTGACAAATGCGCAGAGGGGAACAACTCGGAAATACTCCTAAGGCATGGAGGCCTTCCCGATCGCGCTGTTTTCTGCCCGCGCAACCCGAGACGCTCTGATCCCAAGCGAAGTTGGACAAACCGCCTTTCAAGGCCGACACGTGTCACACAAAGATCATCCATCATCTGACAAGTGTCCAGCTTCGGGATTTGAGCCAAGACGTGTCGAGCAAAAGGACGAGCATGGGCTGCACTGCCCGTGTCGGTAGCCTCATTCAAAGCTGATTAGAGGTTCTACCTGCTCCAGCTACCCGCATACCCGCCGAGAAGAAGTTCTGCCCAACACACCGCCACGTAGCTGTCCAGCTTCCAGGAAGACCATGCTGCGGGTACAGTCCGGTCCGACAAAAGGTCAGCATTTGCAGCTCCTTCGCCGCTTTTGTCAGCTTATGTTTGATTGGGACCTTGTGCCCATTAATGTAACGGGAGGGACTCGGGCTATAAAAACCCACCATGAATTCATTGTAAAGGGTGGAAGGGGAATGTCTGTTAGGGAACCAATGTAACCGTGCTTCTGCTTATAAATATAATTTGTATGCCTGGTTCTGTTCTGCTGCTTTTATTTCTTTATGTTTATGCTTTACGCTTCCCTGTGTCATGGCTCGTTGATTCGTTTCAGCATTTGGTGATCAGGGGCCTTTAGCATTGTTTGTGTACTTTTAAATTTCATATAATAGATGTGGTAGCAGCTCCATCAGTTGTGTGTTACGTTGCTGTCCGTATCCGGTGATTGATGCGTTGCCGTGCTGTTAGTTCTCCTTGTAGGGAGAATGTTTGCTAGGGGACCATTGTAGCTGTGCGGTTAAAATCACTGCATGACACATATACCTGGCTCTGATATCTCTAGGTTGCTTTCTACTCATGTTAGTGTCCGTATCTGGTGATTGATGCATTGCCGTGCTGTTAGTTCTCCTTGTAGGGAGAATGTTTGCTAGGGGACCATTGTAGCTGTGCGTACACTGCTTAGGTATCGGAAGTACACTTAGGTTTTGCACTTCTCGCTCATGCTTTGTATTTATAATGCAAGTAAGTATTGGTGATTGCCGGTTGCCGTCATCGTTAGTTCCCCCCCCACCAACTCCAAGTATATTTGTATATTCCTTTCTGTTTATTTATCTCTTTCCTGCACTCTTAGCTTGAACATAAAAATCCCCCAAAAGGAGCCGGCCTTCTCCGGAGATTGGCACGGAAGGCATCCCTTCCTTCCGGCCTTTCATGCTGGTGGGCGAATCTGGGCGCATTAACCCGAAATCCTTTCCTCATGGCAGATTCGTAACCAACAGTTTCTCTGGCACGCCCGGTGGGACACGGGTCCCACACTTGACGAGAGATTTTCTGATCAGTCTCCACCTGGCGCTGACAGTGGTTCCTGAGCTCTTGGTGAGACAAGGAAGTTTCTCACCCCCGACATAATTGAAGCACCGGTGTTCGCTTCATTGCTGTTCCAAATCTGAACACTCGGCGACTCGCACGAACAAATCCTCCCGAGTCCGAAAGACCGGTCCCAAGCACCTTCATGCACACAAGAAGGTGGCAAGCAAGGGATCCGAGAAGCCCGCCCGAGTTCTACGAACCGGACATCAACGCCGAGGCGAGATTCCCAGTCGGGCCGATCCGCGAGCTCGTGTCGACGAAGCCGAGGCTGAAATCCAAGAAGAAGCCGAAGCTGAAGTCGGCGGAGCTGAGTACGAAATAGAAGAGGCCGAGGAAGAAGAAGATCCTGCATCCTCGGAAAGTACCGACACCGAGTACACAACCGACGGAGGAGAAGAAGAAGAAATGGCTGCCCAGCAGCAGAATGACGATGATCTCTTCCCGGCGGTGGACTCTACGGGGCCCTTGGCCCTGGTCGGACAGCAAGCTGTGCCCCCTGCTGCTTTAAAGTCTATTCCCACATACGACGGCTACGGTAAGACGGCGTACGAGCACATCCAGGACATCCTTGCCCTGGCCGCACTGCATACTATTACCGATGAAAGTGTGAAGACCCGTCTGCTGGCCCTTTCCCTGAGGGGAAAGCTTCTCTACTGGTGGAGATCGCTGCCAGAGGGATCCATCACAGGGTGGCCCCAGCTTGCCGTAAGGCTCGTGAAAGGATGCAACGAGTCTGCTGACCCTACTTCTCTACCGCATCGGTTCCAAGCTATCCGAGAGCATCCTCAAGAGGAGGTGTCCGATTTTAACATCAGGTTTGCGAGATCCCGGAAACGGGTACCTCGCGAACTTCGGCCTTCAGCCGGCATGGCTGCTCACTACTATCTGAGATCCTTCAACTCAGACATATGCCTGCTGCTGAAGATCGCCAGAATAGATGAGTTTCCTGCGCTGTACGAGGCTGCCCAGCAAGCTGAAGCTGACATTATTTCCATCGGCAGACTCCCGTCCAGGGTGCAGGAACCCATTCATCCCGACTTCCCCAGATCCCGAGATCCTCTCGCTCCGGCGGTGCGCCGTCCACATCGTGGCAGCAACCCCAGCAGCAGTGGAATCCAGCGCCGGTCGTAACTCCTTACGGCCCGCCTCAATTGCATTATCCTCACCCGCGTCCTCCTGCTCCGCATTTTCCAGCGCTTCCTGCTCCCCCACAATACGCACCTTATTCTAACCCTCCTCCATTAGCCGCATTGCCTCCACCGGCACAGTTGCCGCCTCCTGACAGTAGCATTCAGAACACGATTCTCCAGGAGGTGCGGGCTTTGGCCTCAGGATATCATGCCATGTCCAATGACATGACCGCTCTGAAGAAGCAGCCCAAATGGACCTTGCTCCTAGGAGGCCATATGCGCCACCCGCGCTGACGAAAGACAAAGCCCCAGAACACCAGCCGCAGAGGCGTCCGCCTCCGAGAAATGCTGCTATAGAAGACCCGCCTGGTCCTCCCGACCAGGTTAACTGGTGCACTACGTGCAATGACCCGCATTCGGAGGAAGACTGCACTTTGCACCAGCACTACATCCAGACCTTGGCCGGCAGCGCCATAGAGGACGATGAACTGTACATGATCCTGGACGGCGAAGCCAACTTTGCCCTCCCAGAAGAGAATCTAGTGCCGCCCGCCAAGGAAGAAAAGAAAGCCGCAGATGCGGCCAAGCCTTTGCAAGTCTACGCAAGAAGAGAAAAACCGCAGCCCGATGGGCTGCCACCGTACAAGCGGCTGTGGCCCTACACAGCCCAGGAGAAGGCATCCAAAGATAAAGCTCCAGCCAAGCCTTCTCCGGCAAAGGCTGCCGCTGTTCCAGCCAAACCTCCAGGAAAGGCCCCAACTCCGGCTAAAGCTCCCGTACCTCAGCCTCCAGTTGAAACCAAAGAACAAGCCCAGGAGAAGCTGAAGTACCCGTCTCTGACCAAGAGACAGTGAGTTGAGGCTACCCAACAGTACCGAACGAAGTATGAGCCGGCAAAACAAGCGAAGGAGCTAGTACCTCGGGCTAAAGCATTGTAGACGAGTTGAAAAGAACTCCCGCTAGAATCAGCATGTATGATGCTCTTCTGCTCCCAGGCCAGTGGATCTGCTGCAAGAATCACTGAAGAACATGAAGAGCGGCAAGCAGATACGACCGCTGTCCCGGTTCAACCTTTGACAGCCTCAACCACCGGGAAGAACAGACCGCCACCCTTTTATCCGTCTTTACGGATGCAAGGGCACATAGTTCACAACCGCATGGTGGATTCCGGTGCTTCCTCGACCGTGATGCCGAAGGCCGTCTCGCGATGAGATCGGGATGGAATACACACGGAGCAGCCAAGGCGTGCCGCAATTAGACGGCACCCCCGTCAAGACAGCTTGGTGTCATAAAGGACATCCCTATCCGACTGCACAAGGCCCTCGACATCGTGGTCATCCAAGAGGTCGTGGTTGTTGACCTGGAACCTTACTTCGGCATGTGTCTCTCTCGGGAGTTCACTGCGAAGTTGGGCGGGTACCTGTCTCTAGACTACTCACACATGGAAGTGCCCTTCAAAGGAAGGAGACTGAAAATTTTCAATGAGAAGCCTTCCACCTTCCTTGTAGAGAAGATACCCGGAGGAGAGATGGACTGTATGGTCCAGCTTGTCGAGGAGGAGCAGTGACTAAGAGAGAGCCGACCGAGCAAGCCTTCGAAGTGCTACAGCTTGAAGATGAGTTCTCGTTGCGGGACTTCAATGCCGTAATTGGGACAGAGCAGGGCTGTTACTCCATTGTACAGCCCGAAAGGCTTGACATGTCAGCTGCGAAGGAAGTAGGACCTGCACCCGAGAAGCTGTGGAAGCTTTTCTTTGACGGCGCGCGATGCAAGAATGGCGCCGGTGCAGGAGTGCTGCTGGTTTCTCCAACCGGAATCCAGAAGGACTATACCTACAGGTTGGCCTGGAGCTGCACTAACAACTCGGCGGAATACGAAGCCCTGTGCTTGGGTTTGCGAAAGGCGGAGAGGCTCGGAATCAAACACCCGCAGATTTTCGGAGATTCGGAGCTGGTGTGTCACCAAGTTACGAAGAAGTGCGCATCCAAACAGCACTATCTTAGAGCGTACCGCAACCGGGTGTGGGACCTGATGGAGTCATTCGACTCATTGAATGTCAAGGCAATATCGCGTGAGAAAAACAAGCACGCTGATATTCTGGCGTCTGTTGGAGCCAGGTACGTTCCGGCTGACGACGTTGTCCAGAAACCGAAGCCGGTTCGCACTATCTACAGGCCTTCTGTGCCTGATAAGGACACCCACTGGCGGTGTTCGGCCGTGACGAGGAGATCGTCACATTCCTGGTTAACGAAGTGTGTGTAATCGAAGGTAGAGACCCTGATGACGAGCAATATGAGGGGTTGATACAGTTAAGGAATAATCATGTCCCAAAAGGACTGATTACATTAGAGAGTCTCTTTGATCGTAATGACAGAGCAATATCTCATAGGATCAAAGTAGACCCGAGGCAATATGCTGACTGGAACTTGAACCTGGTAAAACTATCAAGGTCGGAACAGACTGCACGTCGGAGGAACTTGAGCAGATCAGATCACTGTGCCAGGAGTTCCCCGACATCGTGGCCTGGTGCTACGAGGATTTGAAGGGGTATGACAGAATTGTCATCCAAAGATACCATTGAGCTAGAGGATGGCGCCAAGCCATTCCGACGAAGCAGAGGGCCGTGAATCCGAAGATTGAGGCCATGATGAAGGCCGAGCTCTTGAAGATGCTGGAGGCCAAGATCATCTACCCCATCAAACATTCATCCTGGGTCGCGAATTTGGTGCCCGTGAGGAAAAAGAATGGCGACATTCGTCTCTCGTGTCGACTTCGTAAACCTGAATCGAGCTTCCCTCAGGGACCACTATCCGCTTCCCCAAATCGACCGGATTCTACATATCGTTGTCGGAGCCCGCAGATTTTCACTTTTAGATGGATTTTCCGGCTACAACCAGATTTGGGTCAAAGACGAGGACCAAGGATAAGACGGCGTTTACCACCAAGTGGGGGACGTTCGCCTATCGCCGCATGCCGTTTGGCTTATCCAATGCCGGTGCCACATTCCAAAGGGCCATGGACCTGGCCTTCCGAGAGCTGCTCAATAAGATTATCGTCATCTACCTTGATGACATGACTGTTTTCTCTCACCAACGAGGGGATCATGTCTCGCACCTACGGCAAATATTTGAGAGGTGTCGAGAGTTCGGCATTTCTATAAACCCGAAGAAGTCTGTCTTCGCGGTAAAGGAAGGAAAGCTGCTGGGACATGTCATCTCCGAGGAAGGCCTCGCCATTGACCCTGACAGAGCAGAAGCCCTCGTTCGCTTGCCAGCCCCCATCGATAAAAAAGGGCTGCAGTCCTTCTTCGGTCAGATTAACTTCGTGCGGAAGTTCATTCCGGACTTCGCACAGGTGATCAAGCCTATGGCCGAATTGCTGAAAAAAGATACAAATTATGAATGGACTGATGAGAGAGAGCAAGCCTTCGAGGAAATCAAGGCTCGAATTGCGCAAGCTCCGGTGTTGACAAACCCGGACTACTCCAAGGACTTCATCCCGTATGCAAGTGGGAGAACCCGAAAGTTACGCTCGCAGTCCCGACTCGTAAGGGAGACGATGGTGAGGAGCGCCCCATAGCGTTCCTCGAGCCAAGTGATTCTCGCCGCATGAAGAAAAGTACAATTTTATAGAGCGGCGAGTTCATGCTCGTTATGAAATCCCTTCGGAAGTTCGTGCACTTTGTCTCCCAGAGCAAAACGACTGTCTTTGTGATCCACCCGGACGTTCGAAGCTTCATCTTACAAGGAGAACCGGGTCACAAGAGAGCGGGATGGATAGCAAAAATCCAGGAGTTCGACATCGAAGTGCGGCCCACCAAGCTTATCAGGGGCCGAGCCTTGTGTCAGGAATTGGCCCGAAGCGCTGTAGCCGGCATCTCCGCCTGTAAGTGGGAGGACACAGCGACACGCATCTACCTAGCCAACTCCTTATCGGAGGGGAGTGATTGGACAGATGAACTGGTGAGATTCTTCTGCACCGGAAGATGTCCCGATCACCTGAACGCCTCACAACGAAGGAGATTTCGGCTAGGTGCACTTAAGTACACTCTTCGCCCCGAGGGGCTTTACTTCAAAAACATCGACGGCATCCTCGTTGCGGTGCGTCGAAAAATCGGACCAGCCTAGGGTCCTCGGAGATTTTCATTCCGGGATGCCCGGGGGTCACCATTCTTCAAGGCCGACGGCCTTAAAAATAATCAGAGCTGGGTACTATTGGCCCACTCTATTCGCAGACGCTCATGCGGTCTGCTCTAAATGTGATCAATGCCAAAGGTTTGCTGGCAGGAACAGAAAAGCACCCCTGCCCCTTCAACCGATTCAGGCCGAGACTCCGTTCCAAAGAATGGGGTCTAGACTTCATTGGGGTGATTTCGCCTAATTCCTCTCGCCGGACACAAGTTTATTCTTACAGACCACCGACTATTTTACACGGTGGGCGGAGGCAATCCCGACCAAGAACGCAGACCAAGAAACGGTCATTAGGTTCATTGAGAGCCTGATTACCCGCTTCGGGGTTCCAGAGTCAATTGTGACAGATAACGGTCCGGGATTCGCAGGCGCTGTACTCACGGAGTACACCGGCGGACTTGGCATCTATCACAAGATGTCTTCTAATTACTACCCGCAGGGGAATGGCCTTGCCGAGTCTACTAACAAGAACCTCCCCGAAGATCATCCGGAGGACCATTGACGTAAACAAGCGGACTTGGCATCTACTCCTGAACCGGGCGCTGTGGGCGGACAGAGTTGCGTTCAAGAAATCCATCAGAACGTCCCCCTATGCGCTCGTCTATGGCAAAGAGGCTGTCATGCCATCACATATTGAGATCCCTGCCCTATGGATGTTGGACGAAGACAGGAGCAGCGGAGACCCGGTGGACGACAGACTATGCCAACTCCTGCAGTTGGAAGAAGACAGAGAAAGTGCATACCAGGCCTTCGCCGATCATATTGCAGCTACTCAAGGCTGGTTTGCAAAAGGCACCACTGCCCGAGTTTTCGAAATCGGGGACCTGGTGCTGAAGTGGGACTCATATAAGGCAAAGCCGGGCAATCACGGGAAGTTTGATGCCCTCTGGGAGGGCCCTTATCAGATTGCCCGGGTGAACCAGTTTAATGCCTATGTACTTCGGGATATGGAGGGTCAGCTCCTGCCTATCCCTGTTAACGGGTTCCACTTAAAAATTTACCGCTGCTGAAGGTGCCCGAGTGGCCCTTCTTTGTAAAAATTTCCCTTATGCATTTTCGTTTCCCAGCATGTACAGTTTCCAGCTTTCAGCCTTTAGTTGTTATTTTTTATTTTTTGAGCTTAAAATGCGGCATGGGAGAGAAAGACAGACTTCGCAGCGAAGTCTGTCGTCGCCCCTCAGGAGGGGCGAAGTTTGGGCTGCTTGGTTAAGTGAAGAAAAAAGAAGGAAGAGGCGAAAAAATGTCTAAGTGTTGGCCGCTGCCCGACTTCGCAGCGAAGTCGGGCTGCGCGCCAGCCGAAGTGCGAAGCTTGAACGAAGATAAGACTGCAAAGCACAAAGGAGAACGGACTGCGCCCAACTTTGGGCGAAGTCCGACTTCAGCCGGCTTGCGTGCGAAGTTCGACTTGCGCACAACCTCCGCGCGAAGTGCAAACTTCACGCGAAGTTCGCACTTCGCCCGAAATTCGGGCGAAGTCCGAACCTGCCTCAATGTTCACGCTGCGCAGCTCGTACTGTTCGGTCTAAAGGAGCAATAAATGCTAAGTGTTTGCCTCGTCCGAAGGTTGCAAAGGAACCGGACTGCGCTCAAACCTTGGGTGCGGCAAGAAAGAAGAAAAGAAAAGGAACAGTTCAACGCGCACTTGCGGAGTCGAACTTCGCCGCGCGCGTTCGAACTCCCCGAAATTGGCGAAGTCCGACTTCGCCGGCGAAGTCGGATCGCGCCCAACTTCGGGCGAAGTCCGACTGCGCCTCGTTTTCTGGGCCAGTTTGGGGCAATGTTTTAAAAATGAATAATAAATTCAAAAAGTTCTAAGCTGGGCCCAAGGCGCATTGTAGCCGTTCTAAAGTGGGTTTCCGCACCAATGGTTCTTTCTTGAGCAGTGTGCCCAGATTGCGGCAGTGACGTCAGCCATGGCGCAGCGTCCAAGACAAAATTAATGATTGCACATTCTTCAAGGAAAAGTGCAACAAAAAGAACATGGCACGTCCGTCGGGTACCTTTTTCCAAGCATTCTCCTGCGCACCCACCCAAGAAACTTAACTCCACCCGACCTACCCCCTCCCGCGCGGCATTAATGACGCTGCCGTTGTCTAGAAAAGGGGGTCGGATGCATTCAAACATGCCGCATCGCGCAGATTATTCCTTAAACCGTGCAGATTTTTCCTGTGACAGCGAAATCTTCTGCAGACGCCCGAACTTGTAATTATTGCTGATTCGGAGAGATGGACAGAGGAAAGATGCCAATGTCAGCGCAATCCAGCGAAAGTAGCGAGCACAAGGATTTACCACGGCCGGGTGTTTTCAGAAGTGAAACACCGCCAGAGCCAAAGTCAAAGTCCCGGCCGAAAAAAGTACAGCGTGGGCAAGCCCCACCACCTCCGTTGAATTACTTGGCGGGATACGTGGACGGCTCGTTTTCTATGAGCCTGACTAAGCTGCGGACAAATGTGGAGAGCTGGGCTGACAAGGTTTCGCCCTCTCACCATTTCGGAGCGGCGTACAAATCCAACCTTTTCAGATTCTTGTGCCCTCCTCGTCCATCAATGCCCGGAGCCGGTAGACATCATTGTCGACACTACGGCACCGCTTACCCGGCAGATTTGCAGCTCCAGCGGTAAACCCTTGTTCACGCCGCGCAGGAGACTCGTCCGACCGACTTTCGCCCTGTGGTTGGAGTATGACTCCAAGACAATTGTCGTGAAGATAAATCTGGGCGAGCAAGCGGGACGTTTCACGCAAACAAAACGAATGAGGGATTTCCTCAATTCAGAGCTGAACGCCCCTCTTGCAGCTGGACAGTGGCCAACCGGCCCCATGCCCTTGGCGAGGTTTCAGAGCAAATATTTGTACACCATTTTGGCATGGATTCTCGGCTGCGACTCCGATGAGCTGGTACATCCGTACCAGCTAGCGCTGGCAGAATGTCTCCTATGCGGAGAATCCTACGAGCCGACAGCGCAGAAAAGTGGAAAGCGTCCCATCTTTTTCGACTGGGCAGACTGGCTGGCATACGCCATCCACTCCAGCCTAGTCAAGATCCAGAAGAAGCAATCCACCGATTTTCGTTTCAGTTCCGTTCTCGCCTGGCTTTGTTTGTACCATTTGCACTCCCGGATGCCTATCCCGAACCTGAAGAAGGTCAACGAGAAGGGAGAGCCACAACCCGTCTATAACTGGACGGATGACCTATACCGGAAAGGGTCCTACTACAAGTTCAACTTTAACTTTCTGGGATTGGTCATGTCAGTCTTCAGCGAAAGCGAAATCCCCCGCCCCCCGAGAGAAATGACGAGCGCCTTGCTGAATCAGAAGCTCGGGGACGTTTTCAGACTGACGCAGGGAATTGTGGTCAGAATCTACGGATTCAAGGGCAAACCCCATTTGCTGCCCTACCGGTGCTCGGAGCATCCGTTCGGGATGGAGGTTGCCCGGCAAATGGACTATGTTGAAGAGGAGTTCGGCCTAGGAAAGAAGAGAGGACAGATTTTTCAATACCCTCTTTCCTGGGCAAATGTTGAGATTTTTGAGGTAGGACAGCATGTCTACCTAGAGCAAGAGTTTTCCCGTATCGGCCTGGTTCTGTTGCCGCAGCGCTGGAAGTACGACCCGTACGGGATAAGGGGAAAGTTCACACATCTCTGCCCCCGGGCAGATATAACTGAAGATAGGTGCGATGTGGTCCATGTGGACCTTGACTGGGAAATTGAATTGATGGAAGCTTCTCCTCCCTGGCAGGATTTTTACTGCGAGGAGGTGACATATGACCCCAAGCGAAACCCGGACCACCAGTTCTCATCTCCAGGGTTCAAAAAATTTCTATCCAAGATAGCAGGCCTTAACTGGTCTAAAGAAAAGATTACTGAATCGTCGGAAGATGATATGTCGCACGCAAGCACGACAAATCCACCAGAAGAAACCTGGCCGTAGATGACGACTTTTCGGTTCTCTATGACCAAGCATCATGACAATCGGCGGCCGTTCGCATATCAAGGTTACGTTCCCCGAGGTCCCTTTGAGGATTATAAAGGAGGGTCTTCCTCCCAACAGTTGTACACTTCGGCAACTGCCAGCGTGGGCCCAGCAGACATCCAGGTCGATCCAATGCAGCCCGTGGCTTCCAAGGCGGCGCCTGAGAAGGCGAAGAAATTAGTCAAGGCAACGCCCGAGGTGATCCCTCAGGCACAAAAGACGCCAGCGCCGCCAGAGGGCAGACCGGTTGCGGCAGACCTTCTGCAAGTCAAACCCCGGTACAAGTTTACCGTGGGAGCATCAGCGCCTGCTGCACCTGCTTCATCTCCTTCCCCGGATCCAACCACTGTTCCAGAAGAGAAGAAAAGGAAGAGAGTTGAGAAAATCAGGCGACCTAGCCTGACAGTGCAGCAGCCAGTCGCAGAGCCGCAGCCGCGTTCAGCCGCTCCAGGGACAGTTTCTTTGGGCAGTCCCAAGCCAGCCGCCGAAATCAGAAGCGCAGACATCCACCCAGCATCGGCTCAGGCGGAGCCCGCAGGTACGTTTGCTGCCCCTGTCTCTTTGGTCTCATCCAGTCCTACTCCCACTCCATCTCCCGCTCAATCCGAGCAAGTTATGGCCGCATCTTCCTCTCCGTCTCCACGCCCTTCTAGCGGCCCCCATTCTTTTGATCAGTTTGCTCAGAACCCCAACGTTTCCCTATCTCTGAGTCAAACTCCAAACCCTTCGCCTGAAGTTAGTGCTGAAGCCACTCATTCACCTTTACATCCACCGCCTCAGCCGCTTCAAACCCTTTCAGCGTCAGCCGCTCCCATCTCCACTTCCCGGTCGCCCCCAAAAGCGGCCGATCCTTCCGAGGTCCATCCGGTTCCTCCTGATCCCATTCCCGCAGGAGAGACGTCTCGGCCAGAACCCTAGGGTCGGGGGAACCAGATTTCATGGACGACCTCCAGAATACTGACGACTTGCCCCTGGCAACAAGAGCTGTAGAGTACTCTATCTCTTTCCTCCAGAACCTGAAGCGGAGGAGACCTGAAGAGATAGCCGCCCCGATGAAGCGCACCAAGTATAATTTCGAGAGGAGAGTGCTTACGACAGAGAAGATAATCCCGAAAGTGAAGAAGCCTCTCCGGGAAATGACCAGGGCGGACTACGAGCTCCAGACAAAGGAGAAGAGCTTTGATGATATTGACAAGCGATACGAGATTCAGGGAATCATTCGTAAAGCTGACAATCTCCTTGTCAAGAGTCTGGAGGAGCAGGAAGAACTTTTCGGGTTGCAGGATAAAACGAGACAGCTTGAAGAGGACCTGTCCAGGTCCACTGAGCAGCTGGAAGCGGCGCGGCAAGAAATAGATGAACTTAAAGCCCAACTGGCCGCTTCCCAGCAACAAGCCGCAACCGAGAAGCAGGCAGCCTTGGAGCAGATTTCTCAGCTCCAAGAGTCTTTGAAACAGGCGCATCGCAAGTCGCAGAGAGAGCATCTCAAGCGACGGTCTTTTCAGAAGAAGAAAGTTAAGGAGATGCGGGCTGGTTTGCTCGCGGGGATGCAAGCCCCACACCTATAAGGCGATGTCAGTTCCGGATTTCGCATCCAGAATTCAAGAAGTTTCTGCCCAGGGAAAGCCTGTGGTAGAGGAGGCCGAACGCCATGCGAAGCAATGGCTGGACCTGGCAATTAATCTTCAGGAGCGCGAGCGCGATGGCCTCCAATTCTCCCCCATGTCCTCATTCGCTGCAAAATGGGCAGATGCAAGGGTAACCTTGCATAAATATTTCAAAAAATTAGAAGAGGTGAGAGTTGCCGCACGAATGTTAGACGCATTCGAACATGAAAGAGACATTTGTATGGCTCCTTTTCGCGCTCTTTCTGAACTAGGGTGCCCAGGTTTTGTTGAGAATGGCGAGCTTCTCACCCTAGATCAGGTGAAAAAGAATTGGCAGTCCTTTGAAGCAGATACAACTGAAATTGATAGCTGGACTGAGCCAATTCAGGAGAGTCAGGTCACTCAGATGGTGTCCAAATGTTGCAAGATCAGCTCCTATTTCCAGGAGCTAGGAAAAAGATACTACACCATCGACCTGCACGCGGTCTTCGCTTTCCACGCAGCACTAGAAGAAGTTGCTGACCGCCGGCCATTCGAAGCATAAGCCTGGGGCCAAGCCCAGGCCGCATACGACCGCATCTGCGAGGCAGAAGCAAAAGCTGGAGAGCCTTCGGAAGGTGATTCTGAGGGGGCAACTGACAAAAGTGAATCTGAAGAACAGTTGCCGCGAGGAGAACAACTAGAGCAGCAAAAGGCAGGGGAGGCAAGTTCCTCCCGCACCCAATGGATGAAGGCATGGATTCTTTGCGCCGAGGCGAGCTCGACACCCCGCGAGCCGCCGTAAATGTTGTCACATTTTGCACGGGGTGCAATGTTTTCAATTTTGTAACAGTGCTGCTCTTCTTTTTCCCTCTTCCTCTATTTTCCTTTCTTCCGCTCTCCCTTCCTCTTTCTTTCCCACATTCTCTTTCTTTCCCCCTTTCTCGGAGTCCCTCAGTTGAATTTTAAACTTTCCAGCAAGTTACCTGAAAAATGGCTAAGTGTTGGTGCGAAGTACGCACTTCGCCCAGTTTTGGTGCGAAGTTCGCACTTCGCCCCTCTTCTGGGCGCACCTTGTAACTGGCAGGTTGGCAGGCTGACACAAAAGTGATTAATGCTGGAGCAAAGTCCGTACGGCGGCAGATACCAGATTTCACCTGTGCGCAGTCCGACTTCGCAGCGAAGTCGAAGTGCGCCCTTGACAGGTGCGCAGTAGGGGAACAACTCGGAAATACTCCTAAGGCATGGAGGCCTTCCCGACTGCGCTGTTTTCTGCCCGCGCAACCCGAGACGCTCTGATCCCAAGCGAAGTTGGACAAACTGCCTTTCAAGGCCGACACGTGTCACACAACATCATCCATCATCTGACAAGTGTCCAGCTTCGGGATTTGAGCCAAGACGTGCCGAGCAAAAGGACGAGCATGGGCTGCACTACCTGTGCCACAGCCTCATTCAAAGCCGATTAGAGGTTCTACTCGCTCCAGCCTACCCGCATACCCGCCGAGAAGAAGTTCTCGCCCAACACACCGCCACGTAGCCGTCCAGCCTTCCAGGAAGACCATGCTGCGGGTACAATCCGGTCCGACAAAAGGTCAGCATTTGCAGCTCCTTCGCCGCTTTTGTCAGCTTATGTTTGACTGGGACCTTGTGCCCATTAATGTAACGGAAGGGACTCGGGCTATAAAAACCCACCATGATTTCATTGTAAAGGGTGGAAGGGGAATGTCTGTTAGGGAACCAATGTAACCGTGCTTCTGCTTATAAATATAATTTGTATGCCCGGTTCTGTTCTGCTGCTTTTATTTCTTTATGTTTATGCTTTACGCTTCCCCGTGTCATGGCTCGTTGATTCGTTTCAGCATTTGGTGATCGGGGGCCTTTAGCATTGTTTGTGTACTTTTAAATTTCATATAATAGATGTGGTAGCAGCTCCATCGGCTGTGTGTTACGTTGCTGTCCGTATCCGGTGATTGATGCGTTGCCGTGTTGTTAGTTCTCCTTGTAGGGAGAATGTTTGCTAGGGGACCATTGTAGCTGTGCGGTTAAAATCACTGCATGACACATATACCTGGCTCCGATATCTCTAGGTTGCTTTCTACTCATGTTAGTGTCCGTATCTGGTGATTGATGCATTGCCGTGCTGTTAGTTCTCCTTGTAGGGAGAATGTTTGCTAGGGGACCATTGTAGCTGTGCGTACACTGCTTAGGTATCGGAAGTACACTTAGATTTTGCAGTTCTCAGTCATGCTTTGTATTTATAATGCAGTAAGTATTGGTGATTGCTGGTTGCCGTACTGTTAGTTCCCCCCCCACCAACTCCAAGTATATTTGTATATTCCTTTCTGTTTATTTATCTCTTTCCTGCACTCTTAGCTTGAACATAAAACCCCCCCAAAAGGAGCCGGCCTTCTCCGGAGATTGGCACGGAAGGCATCCCTTCCTTCCGGCCTTTCATGCTGGTGGGCGAATCTGGGCGCATTAACCCGAAATCCGATTCGTAACCAACAGTATAAAGATATCTTCTTGAGCAATTCATGTTCTATAGAAAATAACTACACACTTGGGCACTAATTTGCAATATAAAATATTCAAGGGAATCTTGACAATAATGATGGAAGAAGCTTGGACAATGAAGTGAGCACATAACCAAGGCAATTGTCAAATGGGAGAAGGTGGGTGATCTCGAGGAATGTGAGGAACCAACATTCCAACAAGTAGGAAGAAGACGTCCTATTTTTGAAGAGCAAAAAAGGATTTTTCTTACGAATAATCGTGGAGATTCCACAAAGCAGAAAGATCCATCAACACAGCTCATCTAGAGAAGTATCTCCAACATATATCTATTGACACCTAAACGGGCAAGACGATTATCTCATCCATCTAAATGTCAATTAAGTGCCTTAAGACCACTTGGATAAGAATCCAGATTGGGCACAACCCAAAACATAGAGTGATGCCAACAACATCCAGCTTGCTAGAGCCTGTAAAAATCTTAGATCAAATCGTCAAAGTTGATCTATTTTCTTCCTCGCAAAGGATCACACGATTGTGCCTTCCTCAAAGTTATGACGCTATCGAGATAAGGCCTGAATTCGGAAATTGTTAGCTACAAAGAAGTTCTAAAGGCACCTAAAGCAAAGCAAGCGCCCACTGTACATGACCAGAACCATTAGGTCCTCAAACATCACCCGACAGTGAAATTACCGAGTCAACCATTAGGTCGTAGTTAGCTACTGTCAATTAACTAAATTAATCCCACATTGGTGGTGGGAAGGCTTAGTAGATCCTATAACAACTTTGCTTCTCTCCTTTCTTATTGCAGTGGAAAAGGAGAAGCATATAATTTTGAAGAATATGAATATTCCCTAGAGGAAGACTATTCCCTCTACTTAATATTTTGCTTAACGAGACGTTTTTCTCGCGATTTGAGGGATCAATCAAACTACGAGTATAGCCTTACATATACTCGTTGGAAACCATTTTGCGAGGCTGATATAATGGAATTGAGATTTTCCACATTTGTGAAATTTTAAAATGGCTCATGATGCACTGAAGTTCCTATTGCCCAATTCCTTGCAATTTAGAGTTTTTAGGGCAACATAAAGAAGAAAATGCCAATGAGGTTATTCCTTGCACTTTTGACTCTTTAGGGCAACATAAATATTTAGAAGATAAGTCTCATTATGAACAATACAAAAAAATAGAAAAAATAGAAGAGATTGATGAAGATGAGAGTGTTGGCAGGAATGGAAGAAGGAGAGGAAGGCCATCAAAGCATGAACAAAGAGAAAAAGAAACTCAAAAGGATATTGATCTAGGAAGCCAAATAAAAATATCACAAGTGTTAACAAGAAGTGGGGCTAAGCCCACTAATAAAAATAAAAAGTGTTGATGATGAAAATGATATCATAGAATATTAGGGGTATGAATAAAACCCCTAAAAAAATAGTTATTAAGGAATTAACAAGTTATTATAGTCCCGAGTTTATTTTAATACAAGAAATAAAATTAAGCAGTGAGGAATGTAAGGATGCTTTTAAGAAGATTTGGAAGATGGGTGATTGTTTAGCAGTTCCTTCTACAAGAGCTTTAGGTAGTATTGAAATAATATGGGACAAATGCAAATGGGATGGACAACTATTAGAAGCAAAAAGTAACTGGGTTGATGGATTATTTTGCAAGAAAGAGGAAAACATCAAAGTTGGGGTTATAAATGTATATGCTCCAACTACAGTTATTGTTGCCACATTTTGCTAAGGGGTAAAAATTTTGAAAAAATACTACTGCAACTTTCGGACTAGATTCTTCCCTTCCTCCTTCCTTTCCAGCTTTGTCCAGGCAGTCTTCAGGTTTTTAGTTTTTCTGTTTCAGTTTCCAAATGTTTAGCAAGTTCTGCAAGGTTTGGAAAAAGCCCATATTTTTTCTAAGTCAGGGGCACTCCCTTGGTCGCTCGCCTTTGGAGCGATTCCGGGAGTCGCTCCCTTCTTTCGACGATTTCTAGCTTTGCTCCTCTCTCCGGCGACCGACGACAACACCAAGCAGCGGCAAGCGAGCAGGAGAAAATTTCAAAAATTTACCTAAGTATGGACTTCTCGCGAGTCGCTCCATTTTGGAGTGACTCCCGTCGTCGTCGACTTCCTCTAGCGACCCTCGGCGTCGGCGACCGGCAGCGACAAACAAAAACATGAAAAAATTCTAAGTCGTGAGATGTTGCCGGAGTTCGCTCCATTTTGGAGCGACTCCCGTCGTCGCTCCCTTCAACGACTCCCATCGTCGCTTTAGTTTTCGGCGAACCATGGGCAACAAGCGAGGGAAAATTGAAAAATTTCTAAGTATTGGTCTACGCCGGTCGCTCCATGCGGCGACGACTCCCGACGTCGCCCAACTCTGCCAACGACGCCCGTCATCGCTCATTTCTTTAGCGACCGCCAACAAGTGCAAGTTTTTTAAAGATAGACCATGGTCGCTCCTCTTTGGAGCGACTCCCAACGTCGCAGCAATAGCCCAGCGACTCCCGTCGTCGCTGCTCCTTCCAGCAACCGCGGGCGAGGAGTTTCAAAAATGTTCTAAGGCATACGGATGAAGTTTGCTGCCGGTCGCTCTCTTGCTTAGCGACTCCCGTCGTCGCTCCCCCTCACTCAGCGACTTCGAGCAGAAAAAAGACAAAAATGGGAATTTTCCAAATCATGCTCGCCCCGAGTTTGGTCCATTTCGGAGCGACTCTCGGGATTGCTCTTCTTTCCAAGCGATCGTCGTCGCCTCCCCCCATTTCAACGAACCTCAGGCCAAGGCTAAAAAACGTCCAGATTTCGAGATTTGAGCCAGTCAAAATAGGGCTGAAGGCGTACTGCAAGGACATGGTAGGTGGGCATTGATAGTAGGTATTCAACAACAAATTGTACTGCACCTACCTCATTAATCAGACGCGCCTTCTCAACCACTAGATCTTCCCGGAGTCATACCAAATTCAGGTGAATCTTGTTGTAGGTACGCTCATGGCCAGCAAGGGTCAAATCTCGACAGCTTTTGCAGTTTTGGGGTTCCGTGCATCATTGTAAAAGAGGGGAAATTTCTGCTATAAATAGTAGTGTGCTTTCATTGTAAAAGGGGGGGAACATATTGCTAAGAAAGCTTCTGTAATCAAACACTTGCTTCCAATACAAAGCATACTTGGCTCTGACTCTTGTCTCTTTCTTTTATGCTACCTTCTACAAGTATTTCTGCATCGTGTTCATTTATTTTTCTGATTGTTGTAATTCTGAACTCTGGATTAGAGCATTGGCAATTAAGTGAATCTGGAATACCGAATGAAGGATACATAGGAAGGAATCGCAGTGACAGTTTCTGTTACATGCTTTGTTTTGATTGCTGTTGGTTTGAGTATAAGTTAGTGACTGTGTTGCTTGTTCTTTCCCACCATAACCGCATGCTATTTACATTTCTTTCTGCATTTTACAAATTTCTTTCCTGTTCTCTTATCTCAAACACCAGTAGTGTAGTATAGGAGTCGGCCTTCTCCGGAGATTGGCACGGAAGGCATTCCTTCCTTCCGGCCTTTCAATCTGTTGGGCGAATCTAGGGCGCAAAAGATCAAAATCCTTTCCTAATGGCAAATTCGTAACCAACAGTTACTCCTCGTGGAAGATGTTGGAAGGACCTTCATTATGATCTATGGATTCTTGGGGGTGATTTTAATACTGTTTTATCTCCTTTGGAATAGAAGGGTAGCATTCCAGGATGGTCTAGACTCTAAATCAATGCAAGATTTTGCTTCATTCGTCAATTCAAATGACCTTTGGGATGTTAGTCCCTCAAGCTTTCAATATATATAGGATAATAGATGCATTGGGCAAAATCACATAGTAGAAAGACTAGATGGATTCTTGTTATCCAATAAATGGTTGCAAACAAAGTATACAATCTCTCCAACCTATTCTTTTGACTTGTGAGTTACCTAATAATGGTTCAGTTCAAAACTAAGATAGAACACAAATCCAATGGTCGAATATTATTGGTAAAGATCTCCTTCCCAATCTAGGTCAAAGAACTTTTTTCGATACTAGAGGAAACCCATTTAGTAATGAATGCTCATCTAGTATGTATCTTTGATTTTATTGGCCCTTGAATGACTCTGATAAGATGCCTACATAAACATGAAACAATATCTGACAATAAATACAAATATTCAAGATTTGTTTGGCCCTAAACCAATGACTCTCGTGAGATACCTACATAAAACTTGAAACAATAACTAACAACAAAGACAAACATTTGACCAAGTATAGGTTAGGTAGAGAATTTCTCCATTAGTGAATAGTACAAGGTGGATTCCACCAAAGAAATGGTATAGTCCACTCAAAGATTTAAACCTTAATCAATAGCTCTACCCTCTTTTTCCCTATTAGTCCCTCTCGTTTCATTGTTGTTGCAAGTTATTCAAGGATCTTACACACTGAAGTTACTCGGTCCCTGCTCAAACTGCCAAATGAACCAAAACTAAACCTCAATATGACCTTGGCCGTATTTTGCATTTTCTTTCTCTTACACCCTTTACTCCTTAAACAAAGTAGATCAGATTTGTTTTTTGTATTTTAGATTAGTTTCTTTCTTTTATTTTCAACTAAGTTAGAAAGTAGAAGGGAACCAGCTTGAGATCTGGAGGTTGGGAAGAGTAGAACCCTCCCCATCCATTTGTTGAACTGCGATCATGGGTGCAAATCGTACTTGTCGATTTTTGTGTTCAACATTAACATGTTCTTTTATGCCCCTATCAAAGACTACATTTAACCATTATGTTTCTAATAATACATATTGCAAGCCATAAAAAGATGACCCTTGAGGTGATAGTTAAAGCAATTATAGTTAGTAACTAAATCCCAAATTTCTTTTCGAAATTATATGAAGTATTGTCATTATTTTATTTTGAGTTATATAGGATGTTTTCATGGGAGTTAGGAGGGACAGTTAAAATGATAGTTTCTTGCGACTTTTTTTTACAAGAAAGTTCCAAGGAGCCACATTCGAGTAAAAGCTCACCCCACAAGTAGAGAAGGCCCAATGATGTCAAGTGGCATTGATCATATACATGACTTCTGTGTGGAGTGTTTGTTGATAAAGACATTTCTTAATCCTAAAATTATTTCCGATTCAGTAACAACTAAAACAGCGCATACCCATACTGCTTTGAGTTGGTATGCATTGCATGCTAAATATACAGTACAATCTCTTTGTTTGTATACAAGGAAGAATATGGTTTGTAACAATGGAAACATCGCCAATTTAATTGTCTTTCATGTATGACATGATTTTTATTTGCATATTGAAATATGCTAAAATTAATCCACTTATCCATTGCTATATGTAATATTGAACCTAGGCCCAAAATGTTGGCTAGGTAGGACAACTGCATCATGTACTCACTTTTGTAAGTTGATTTGGATGCTTTGTCATCACAAATAACTCCAATGGCATCGCCTTATAGTAGTTTCTAAACACCTAGGCATCAAATTCACCTTATGAATACCATAGTTGAGATAGAATCAAATCGGAATTGGCATGGAAAAAGAATCATAAAAAAATGGGAATCGGCAAAAAATAAAAACCCGAAGAAAACGCAATTTTTAAATGAAAAAGTTTTTTTCATGCATATCACAATGAATTAACATTATGCAAATCAAATATTAATATTGTAAGTGATACAAGCTTAAACTACACATGAAAGTGGCAAGTGATACAAGCTTAAAGCCTTAAACTACACATGAAAGTGACAAAACACATCTTAAATAAAGAAATTTTAATGCGTCCAAAATTCAAATATTCCTATATTGTTTATAATATAAAAAAGGTACAAATTATGACCCGTGAGGGATACCATAGTAAGTCCTTGGGTTTTCCTTTAGGAGACCCAAGTTCAAACCTTGGTACGAGTGGACCGGGATCCCTCATAAAAACCTGTGTAAACTCAACATTTAATCAAGTGGTATTAGCTCAACCGGTTAGATTCCTCAACATTTAAGGAGGAGACCAAGGTTTAAATCTTGTCAAGCAATACATGGATAATATCCAAGCTTTGTTGTTATACCACTATGTGGTGATGATGTAGTACGAATGGGGCCCGTTTCAATCCCATATAACCATTTGAAAAAAAAAGTACAAATTACAAAATGTGTCATAAGTCTTGACAAATACAATGCCTCAAGATCTTTGAATACATTTCCTCTTTGCCCTAGCAAAAGCTTTAGTCTCTCTTTGTTGTGCTTGTGCCTCTCCTTGTACCTTGGCTGCTAATGCTCGTCGCTACCTGTGTTGGGGATCAAGGGGACAGGAGCCCCCTTGTAGGGTCAAGGGTCTATGACAAAACCATTATTACCTTCACTATTTGAACTGATTTTTTCTCCTTGTTTGCATTTTGGTGTAGAAAGGATGCTGCAATTACTAATTTGGGACTTCAACAACTCATAGGCTGAATAAAACACCAACAAATTTGTGCTTTTGAAAACACCAACACATTTTACTATCTCTTAAGACCCATGTGATTTAATGAACCTACAGAACATATAATCATTTGTGCTTTTGAATATTACTCCTATATACAAGCATATTGAAAAATAAAATCCCCAACATTCTTTTAGATCTTAAAAAAAAATTTACATAGTAATGTTACAAAAATCTATAAAGGTGTTTTTGATATTAGGCTTCCAAATTTGTCTTTTGCAAGGTGTTTTAGGCTTTGTGTAAAAAATAATTTCATTAGTTCCCATGTTTGCAACACTAATTTTTTTTTTTTTTTTTTTTTTTTTTGAATTTACATGGTGGAATAGGTAGCCGCCATGAATCCGGGCAGGCTGTCCAGCTTTTTATGGCCGTCACAGTATTCTGCGCTATCCGCCCCAGAAGCCGCCACACAGATCTTCGCGCAGTCCGCCCCTATAACCACCATGACACAATCATTTTAAACCTTTTACGCTGCTGAAAGCACTAGGAAAGGGACAAGCGTTCAGTCCGGCGAGGCCCGAGATTTGAACCTTGGACCTCCGCCCCCCTTATGGGGTTTGGATGAACCAATTGGTCTACACCTCGGACCTAATTTTTTCTTTCTAGGATAACAAAAATTGAGCAATAAGTTTGGACTGATAGTTCAACATCATTTTATGGAGAATTTCATCAGTTAATAATGTATAGCATTGTTGTTGGTGGCTGTTGGTGGCTGTTGAATTCCTTCAAACTGTAAAAAATCCGTTGTTAGGATGCGCTTAGTGTTTTTTTTGGTGTGGTAGCAGGTAGGCCTCTCTCTCCAGATTGGAACAAGCAAAATGAGGAAAAATGAAAAAAAACAAGTTATTTATGCTGTTTTCCCATCTTGTGCTGCCGCGGCCGATTTTTTGAAAAAATTGCGATTCACGATTTTTTGCTGTTTTTTTTTAAATCATTATTTTTGATGTCGATTGACTTGGCAAGGCCGAATTAGAATTGGAATAGGAAAAATTCACAATTGTTTGCAGATTTTCTCAACTATGACGAAGACTTAAATCTTGAAACAACTAATGATATGCATACTACAGGAACGGTATGATAGATTTAATATAGCCAAAATGGACCAGAAGATCCTTCAATAAGTAGCAGCAAACAAGGTATTTCAACACAAAGGAAACCTTTATCCTGCCAACATTAGCAACAATAATTTCCATTTTACAAATGATATTTATACCCTGAATAATTGGTAATAAAAATATAAAATTATGATTGCCTAAGTAGCTATAACATTGTTTTTTGATTGTCTTGTTTTGTTTTTTGTGGGCGGGAACTGGGGGGATGGAGCTAAAAGGAAAGCGACAATTTTCTGCTTATTTTGTTTCACATAAATAGGAAGGTTTCTTTGCATTTGCAAAATCCTTACCAAAGGAGAGAAGTCCAGCACAGCTTTCTTTGTGCGGCTAGTGAGCATACCCAAGTGTGTATCCAAAACATATCGAGACAACTGCGCACAGTGACAAGTTTATCCATCAAGCTCAATGTTCTTCCCATGTAATTAACAAACAAAGTATCTTCTAGAAGCTATCTTTATTATATTACAAACAGAATTATCAAGAAGCTGAAAAGGAAGAAACTAACAAAATTTACAAAATAAGCATAAATTAATCCTTTTTATGAAACAAATTACTGGTTCAGACCTATGTTGCATGAATACAGATACAGTATCCAATATGGACATGACATTGGATATGGATTCGAGAAAATTTCAAAACCCCCTAATACGGATACAAAATTAATAAAAGCACATATATTTTATTTACTGAAAGAAAAAAACATATAACTTAAAATGTTTAAGCAAATATAAGTTTTATATAGGATATTTTCATTACTTATGAGGAGGATCATTGTTTTTTAATTTAAGAGAGATATTTTAAAAATGTATATTCCTTTAATCTTATGTTTTAGATACAGCTCTAGACATGCTCAGGCCATATCTAGATGTACTACATATGGACCATACAGGGGCATTTATTTAGATATATTTGGACATGATATTTATGTATTTAGATACGTTTGGATATGGTATCCAGGAAGTATCGTATATGTGTCTGTATCTTTATATGATATGCGGATATGAATATGTAGACAGGAGTGCTGGATATGATAGCTCTGGTTCAAATTTAAAATGGCTTTTTGTACATATAGATTCCTGCAGGGATTCCACGAACATCTGGAATCTATAACATAAACAAAGCTTCATTAAAAAATATGAGCTTAATTTGTCCTTTTGACAAGACAGTCTTGGATATGAGACAAAAGAAGAGGCCAATAATTCTAAGGTATGCAGATGCTGTGTTCCAAATTCATTATTTTGTTTATGAATGTTTGGCCTTTATTTTTTATCTCGTTCTTGTTATAGATGGAAATTCAATTGTTTCAAGTCACTTTCAACTACCTATCCAAAAACATTTCTTGATATATATAACTTGAGTAGGCCTAATGGTTAAGACTTTGGAACTCCGAATAGGAGGTCCAAGGTTTGAATCCTAAAGGGGGTAGGGTTGTACACCATACTTTGGTATGGGTGGATAAACACTTGGATAACCACATCGTCCCATATGGCCTATGGCCTCGTGGACATTAAAAATTACTCTAATTTACTTTATATGCATTAGAAGTATTAACATACCTCACTTATATTAGGTTCCTCACTTTGACCTCTCTTACACTCGTCTTATATGAACGATTTTATGCCTCTCTTCATTGGACCCATATATGAAGCTATTTTGATGGAATGGATTACAGGTCATAATATATCTTACATTGTTTTTGTCTCTTGCTGTACACTCTGATTTGATTTCCTAGTTTATGTTACTCAGGATTTTGCCGTGTAACATAGAATCTCAGCTACAGGATTCGTTCTTGGCAATGACTCAACAAAGCTAAAGGTTATAATGACAACTAGTACTTTAGGATTTTTTTTTTTGTTTTTTGTGCAAGCATGCCCGTGGTTTATTTATTAATTTCTATTAAAAAGTTCTCACTCATTGAGAAATCAACAGAGTATATATAGAGCAAACAAAAATGAATTCAAGTAGACAAGCATCATTGTAGTAGGCAACACATCATCAGCATAAAGGTATTTAACTATTCAATACATGCTTATATTTATTTAAATGTCTATGAAACATATTCAACTAAATCAGACACAAAGCAACTTAACAAGTTGATAAGGAACAATAAACTTGTCATTCGGCTAAAAACATGACTAATGTCATTGTAACATAGCATACATCATCAACATAAAATGTTTTACCTATTTTAATACAGATTTTTATGTTTGTAAGCCACAGTCATGCAACTTTGACTCAAAAAGAACACAAGAAGCTGAACAGTAAAAGATTGTTTGTTAATTGGTGAAAAAGAAACTGTATATAGAATCAATTTTGCCCGTTTCTCTATAAAGGAGAGACAACTCATGAGTACTTGCTGAACAAGGAAATCGGCAAGTGCGATTTGTGCCTGTGACCACAGTTCAACAAATGGATGGGGAGGATTTTACTCTCCCCAACCTCCAGATCTTGGGCCAGTTCCCTTCTAACTAAGCTGAAAGCACAAGGAATGAAACTAATCTAAATATGCACCAAACAGATCCTATCTAATTTGTTAAAAGGAAAGAAATGTAAAATACGGCCGAAGCTATAGCGAAGTTTCAGATTTGGTGCAATTAGCGATTCTAGTAGTGACTGAATAACTTCAGCATTGTAAGATCTTCGAATAAGCTGCAACAGAACAAAAGAGGAGTAACAGGGGAAAGGAGGGCAGAGCCACTGATGTCTCACATCCATGAGACAAAAGGTTAGAGACACAGTTGAATTGGAATCCCACACACAACTCTTTATTTTTTCAATGAGTTTAAACAGGTTTTTATGAGGGGTCCCGATCCCCTCATACTGAGTGGGGTTTGAACCTTGGACCTCTCAAAGAGAAGCCAAAGCCCTTACCACTACAGTAAGCTTGCAGTTATATCACACAACTCTTTATTGACTTTGCTATTTTGGAGTGTTTAAAACAATCTTACTCCGAAGAGTAGCTCTAGTATGCTTGAAGGCAAAAAGATCTTTACAATGAGTATGAAACTTTTATTTATACTTGGAAATGTAGCCAAAAATAGACTACATGCAATATTCCATGGTGATAACTACGAGCCGACATCATCCTTATCCATTTGCCAAAAATAGACATGGAGCATGGGTCGAAAGCAAGGCACATCAATAAAGTGGGACACTCCTGAGAGGGGTACAATAAGTAGGGCACTGTTGAGCGGCATGTTGTGGGCAAGGCTCTCTTGAGCTGGGTGCTCTCGCTTCCAAACACTTATCCAATTCTTGCTGATTTCTGTCCTGCTCTATCTTCTACCTTAGCTTGTGCATTGAAACTCTTGTCAAAGCATGATGGTAGTAGCAAGCTACTCCAATTTTGGCGACTCACTGGGATGTCAATCCTAATTGACAAGAGACCTTAGATTGTGACTTATTCTTGGTTACAAATTCAAAACTGAGGTACTCATGCAACAAAACTAATGGTTTTAGAGGGAAGAGTATTAGTGTACCTACAACAACCTGTGGACCGATAAGGGTGAGGATATTATAGGTAAATGAATTGACATGTCTACATAATCAATGAATAAAGTTGTCATTTTATAGTTCTAACAAAATGTGCGTACATGTAATTAGAATGTTTGTGTTATTCAGATGTACGTGTAATTCCAATTATGATGTCGGGAAATTATAAGTGTTGCGTTGGGGTAGTTAGGTTTAGGTATGAGGAATTTGTAGAAGTTGGCAACTACCTCCTCATTCCTAGAAAAAGTAGACTACTTACATTTCCCGAATGCATGATAATTTATCTTCCATCTGTTTGGATCTGGGAGGTGTGTGTGCATGTTGTTGTTCAAAGTATGTTGCTAATGGTTCATCGAAGTATGTTGTATTGCAGATAGTTGCTATGCAGGATACATGTGTGAGACCAGTTTAGTGATTAGGGTATTAAACTCATTCAAATGATCTCCCACAGATGCACCCTCCTTCATCCTCAGGCTATAAAGTTGTTTTTTTAGAAAAAACTTATTTGTTGCTGATTTTGTCTCATACAACTTTTCAAGCTTCTTCCAAAGGGCTTCCGTGGTCTTTTCTTCAACAACATTGAACAAGATAGAATCTACTAGGCAGAGACGGATTGTAGTAACCGCTTTCTTGTCCAGCGTTGCCCGCTCCTCATCTTTCATGCTACTCAGTTTACTCGCAACCCCTTTCAAGGCTAGGGCTTTGTCGTTTTGAACCAGCAAATCCTCCACCTTCATCTTCCATACGGCGAAGTTCTGCCATCAAACTTCTCAATCTCAAACTTGGTTACACCTCCTGTCACTGTTGCAGCTCCCACTCGCACAAAACCCGAATCTTTGATACCAGATGTTAGAAAACAAATATTATGAGCAAGCAAAACAATAACGCAAGAACAAAATAGTAACACAGATTTTACGTGGAAACCCTGCAGTGTGTAGCTAAAACCATGGGGCAATTTGAGAAATGTCCATTGGAAAGTTCAAAGTCTTCTTGGACAACTGGCCTTTGTTTGGAAGGAAGGATGAGCATTTGAAAGCATTGGAGGAATGCATGAGGCTATGCATGAATACTCGTTTGGCGCTAAATCCAAAAAAGTGTAACTTTCTAGTGTCGTATGGCAAGTTATTGGGGGACGTAGTGAGAAAGGCTTGAAGATGGATGCTAATAAAATTCTCATCATGATGAACATGGAGGAGCCATATGACATGAGCTCGTTGAAATCTTTTTGGGGTATGGTTGAGTACTATAGGAGGTTTATCAAGAACTTCACCCAAGTGTCCCACCCACTAGACGCGTTGACACACTAGAATGTTCTTTTTCAATGGACGAAGGAACGTCAATGGACCTTCAAGGAGAATAAGGCAAAATTGGTGTGTACTCCCATTCTAGTATTTCTAGATTGGGACAAAGAATTTCATGTCCACGTAGATGCATCCAATTTTGCGATTGGATGTGCATTGGCCAAGAAGGGGCAATTTGGGCTCGATCAGCCCATTTATTTTTCTAGTCGGCTGCTGTCAAAAGCAGAGAACTATAGCATACTACAAAGGGAAGCATTAGGGTGGTCTATGCAATACAAAAGTTTAGACACTATCTACTAGCCGAACCTTTTGTCTTTTATGTGTATCATCAAGCACTCTTATACCTGATAAATAAACCGACTATTCACAGATGAGTTGGAAGGTGGCTTGCCACATTGCAAGAATTTGTATTCCAGATTGTGGTCAAGCCTGGAAAGAAACATGTGATAGAATATCAGCTATCGAGGATTTGCTCAAGGAAACTTGCGGAGGGAGGAGTATCATATGAGTTTCTTGATGCTCAACTATTGCAATCAGCGCAATACCATCATGGTACAAGTTGATAAGGGAATACTTGTCAACAAGAGAGCTATCAAAGGAGATACCAACAGCAAAAGGAAACAAAATCATCATCAAGTCGGCACCTTTCCAATTGATAGCAGGCTTGTTGTGTAAAATGGGACCTGATGGAATTATCAAAAGATGTGTGATGGAAGAAGTTAACGTGATGCTCAAAGAAGCTCATGAAAGGTTGGTAGGAGGACACATGGGGGATGCGATAGTGAGGAAGGTGCTTCTAGCAAGGTTGTGGTGGCCCACCCTCTATCGTGATGCGAAAGAATTTTTCAAGGCGTGCGATACATGCCAACCAGTTGGGAAGCTGTTATGAAGGGACTTTATGCCATTACATTGATCACAACCATAGGAGTTATTTGCAAGATCGGGCCTTGATTTTGTGGGACTCCTATGAACAAGTCAGAGAAGAAAGTGTTCGCACATAGTGGTGGCAACAAAATATTTGACAAAATGGATAGAGGCAAGGGCATTGTTTGATGATTTTGCAAAGAGTATAGCTCGATTTCTATACAAACAGGTGATCACAAGGTTTGGAATACCTTTACAGCCAACATGTGATAGAGAAGGCCATTTTGTCAATGAGGTCATTAAGAAGTTGACCATGGAGATCAAGATTTTGCATTCATTGTCGAGTCCATATTACCCCAAGGCAAATGGGTAGGCAAAGGTAATGAGTAAAGTCTTGGTTTCCATTATGTACAAGACTTGTCGAGTTGAGGGTGCTAATTGGGAGGAGAGATTGTCAATAGTTCTGTGGGCGTACAAAACTACCTTTAAACTGACAACGAACCATACACCATTCCAGTTGATGTATGGGCAGGAAGTTGTGTTGGAGTTCCTGGTACCAAGTTTAAGAGTGGTGGTGCAAAACCGTTTGGGTGACCAAGAAAGCCTAGAGGAGAGGCTTGCGGCATTAGTGAAACTGGATGAAAAGAGGGTGATGGCACAATGGACAACAAAGATTGCCCAATGTCAAAGAAAGTTGTGGCATGACATGCACCTACAAAAGATGGAATTGAAACCTAATAACTTGGTCTTGAGGTATACTAGCAAACAAGAGATCTAGCCAAAAAAGCTAAAGACTTTGTGGCTTGGGCCCTTCCAAGTGAATGAGATGATGAATAATGATGCCGTGAGATTTACAAAAACTGGATGGGACAATCATTCCTGAAACAATTAATGGGTCGAGATTGAAACCATATCAAATGAAAACAAAAGTAAATATGGTTGGTTTCAAGCCAGGGAGAAAGGATGACAAAAGTATAGGAAGGTTGGTTACAACACCAAATCAGTCTTCACAAGAATTTGAAGGAATAATGGTTCAGGAAGAAGGAAAATCAAGTCAAACCAAGCAAGAAGAGGGAGTAGAAGAAGAGAAGTGATCTAGGCTTAAGGCAATTGTTTGGGAATGAAGAGGAGCAACCCATGATTGAACAAGAGGAGTTGGAACCTCTTTCCATAGAGAGGTGTGTACAAGTGCATGTATGATTCTGAGGTATGAAGGAAGAAAGGAGGCTTAGATCACTTACAGATGCTAATGTGCAACAAATGGAGTTCACAAGCAGAGAACGACCTGAACATGAACCCCAGAATGATGTGAATAGGATGAAAGAAGTCAGCCAACACAATTTGACATCCTACAACAAATGATAAGCTTGGAACATGATTATTTCAAGAGTACGAAAATCTGCGAAGGCATAATGCGCAAATGAGGACACAAATTGCTCAAGTGATTGGAAGGACCATACAAAATCTTGGTGTAATAGAAGAAAGGAGGTAAGAAGTGTTGAATGAAATGGAGCAACAAAGATGGAGTAGAGAGGAAATAGCTCAGATATTGTAGAGGGATGTTTTTGAAACATCGACATATCATGAAGGAAATGGAAGGTACTAGCAGACATATACCACCAGTATGTTCTCCACAAGCTCCAATGATTCAACTAGTAGCTCGCATGCAATCAATCTCAACAAAAGTAGTGACATTTCGAGTTCCCCACTTACAAGGTGATCTAGAAGGAATGCATCAAGAACGCAACCAACTCCTAAACCAAAAGACAATAATTAACAGACCCACTCCTAGGAAGGAAGGCGAACAAGGAGAGTAGATGATATGATAATTGAAGTAAAAGTTCCTCATAGTTCACAAGGACTACTAGATGTCATCACATTGGTACTGGAAACAGGCAATTTGGGAAGGTTGTCAGGTCTTCTCAGTTATCTATGATTGGCCAGCCAAGGGAGGAGTTTGGTTGGCCTCTCTCCTGGTAGTTCGTGGGGAAGGATCTTCCCTTCGACTACCTCTAGACCATGTGATTAGCAAGAAGGCTTGCAAGAACCTTTCTTAATTCATGTACCAAACAACCAAATACGATGTAACCAATAGGTTAGCCCATTAGAACCACCTCTTGGTTCACGTCCAAACCGAAGACGCCATAATAGATGGTTGAGGAATCAAAGGAGAGCACGGATGGACCTCGAACAGCTTGGAGGAATAAATAGGCAGGTCCCAAGTCAGAGAGGCCCACCCGAAGGGAAGAAATGAAGAATGGAACATGCCTGAGGTTGAAACATCACGATGAAGAAAGCGAAGGCAATGACAGGGACAAAGACAAGAACGAGATAATGCAAAACCTTACTAGATGCGACAAGTGCCAAGGTGATCGCATAATGCTGGAGAAAGACAAAGGATGTCTGGTCTTACAAGTGGTGATGGTCGTACAAGTCAGTATCATGATGGACATACAAATGCAGTGTCATACAAATAAGCAAGGGCCATACAAATGGGGCCTGTTGTACAAGCAGAAAGGGTCATTCAAGTGGGTCTCGTACAGATGATGCCACTTGTACCGCAAACTGTCGTAAAACTAACAAACTGACAAAAGTAAGTCATATGAATGCAAGGGGTTAGACGAAAAATCGGTCAGAAGGTCATCGTCGACAGGAAGAGAGATCCGTCGGCAAAAACAACAATTGAATTGGCAGTTGTTGTGGCCATACGAATTGTATAGCGAAATTAGCTTCAGATGGCATGTTTCCTTTTTGAAAAAAAAAAGGTGAAAAATAGAAAAATACAAAACACAGTAGTTGCATGCAAGGTGGCGCAATGGCGGCCAGGTAGTAGTTGCATGGGAGACAACTACCCATGCTGATGTTATAAATAGATGCACTTGGGAAATTCTTGAGCATTACATTGCTTAGTGTCTACAAGAAGAGGATAAATATTGCATCTACAGAGCAGATGGTGGGGGAATGAATTGTAGCGGAGTGCGTAGAAGTGTTGTTACAGGAGTTTCCTGTAGCAAAAGAAGCCATCGAAGGAGGAAGAAGCAACTATCGTTGATAGAAAAGTTGCAAAAGGATGATACAATGGAGAGCTGAGAAAACACAAAAGGGTTTTGTTGGAGAAACTACATGCATGGAACCGTACGGACCAAGGAAAGAAAAATTTCCAAGTTGACAGTATAGGAGGGTTAGTAAGTTGTGAAAGCAATGCAAACAACGTAGAAGTTGAATGACAAAAGAGACGCAAACAGTGCAAAAGACACGCAAGGGATGTTGGTGTGTAAGTGGTGCATGGAAGCTATCGGGTGAGCCGTACATACAACCCTGTCCTAGAATGGTCGTACAAGTTGAGGTAGATGGTTGTCGTACAAGTCAAAAAATTGTCCTACGAGTACAAACCTACAAGGTGTTGTACAAGTGAAAGATGCAGATGGTAGTTGTACAAGTGAAAGAAGTAGACGACTGCCATACAAGTCATACAAGTCAAATTTCTGTTGTACAAGTGCAGGAGGCGTAAGGCAAAAACCAAAAAGGCAATAGTTGAAGCCTGAAAGGAGCAACAACAGTTGAAAGAAAGATGTAGAAGAGGCCAAGTATCTGTAAAAGGATGAAGCGAGGGAAGCAGGAGGAGAGAAGGAATCCACCTGGCTCAAGGATGCATCTAGAATATTGTATTCACAAAGAAGGCATCAACAACAGTGTGAGGAATCTTGCTGAGCGTATCCAAGAAATAAAGAAGGAACACAATTCTAACCCAGGAGGTTGAAGCAGGCAACATAGTGGACAATCGCGGGAACAACATCGAGTTAACACTCCCAAAAAGTAGTGAGTGGAGGTTTCGCCTAATAAGAGGAAGGAAAGGATGTTGATAGTGATACAAGACATTACATGGCAATAGCTAGCAGAAGAAAGTTGCCGCAATTGGTGGAAAGCAAGTGCAATAGATCATGTTAAGAGCAACATTCAAGAATGTAGGTGTAAGTTGTATATTGCAAATCCTAAATTTTGAGAAGGAATTCTTTGTAGACAGGCAAATTGATACGTCCTTATTTGCTGAATCAGTCTTGATATTATGTGTTATTTTGTAAATGTAGGCAAAGTGTTTGACGAAATGCGTGTGCATATATTTAATAATTTTGTAAAGTACAATTTAATATTGTACGTAAGAATAAAGTCATGTAATTCAATTATGTCAGCTAAATTAGAATTATAAGCTATTTCGTCCTGTAGTGGGAAATGTCATGTAATGCAAAAGCAAATGCACACGAAATATAATTTGAGGGAAGTTATGAGGTAGTTGGAGAACATAACTACTTTTGGGTGTATAAACCCCCCCTCATTCATTCATGTAGTTCATGCACGGTGGTTCACCCATAGAGGATGTGCGGGCAGTAAGGAGAGCAATGCAGGGTGATTGATGCAGTCCATTGTTGTGTGCAGCCATGAAGGATGTTCAGCCTAGGGTTTGCAGGTGCAGATTGTAATGTTGAACTGTAATGTTGTATCATAATGCCATTATTAATATAAACTGCTGTATTTACTGTCCTCTACCATTACTGCTGCTATTTATGTTATTACTATTGTTATTAGTGTTGTTGCAGGTTTTCTTTGCATTATTATTGCTATACTACAATGATTGCAGATCTGTAGAACTATTAAGTGGAAATGGAATTGTTTGTGAGCATGTGAAATTTCATTTCTACATCTGGCACCGTTGCTTGATCGAAGTTGGGTCCACTATTGGTGATAGGGAGTCTGAGAAGTGAAACCCTTGGATAGATGTGCAATGAAAACACACGCAGCACAGCCAAAGACATAGGTGAAGACACACCAATTTTTTTTGTTTTTGTGATGTAGATGAAGGGCTGTCAAAAGGGACGTGCATGCCAACCGGAGGGAAAAATGCAAGCAAAGAATTTGAAGATTGCGGATTTGCAGACGTCTACAGTCTGGACGTCTGCAGTTGGATGTCTGCAGTTTGACGTCTGTAGTCCAGACGTCTGCAGTAGTCCAGATGTCAGCAGTCTGACGTCTACCTTGCAGTCTGACTTGACGTCTAGTTTGCCTGACGTCTACAACAGCAAAATAGGTAGATTAGTCAGTTGTTTGGAAGAGTAGAGTTAGAGAGCAGATTAAGAGAGAGGTGAAACATTGCTAATAGAAACGGAAGAAGGGGTACGAGGACCACCAAGAGTCAAGGAAAATGTTGATATGGTGAGTGGATGGTAACACCTGAACAAGCGGAAGGAAGGTTGTAGAGAAATACAAAGGACGGGAGTCAAGCACTAGAGCAACAACGCGTGAGGTCTCAGGAAGGAAGATTAGTGCCACACCCAACATTCCAGCAATGGATAACATAGCCACTAAAGCATTGGATAACATAGCCACTAAAGCATTGGAGAAGGGAAGGAAGACCCGATCAGACATTGGAGAATTTGACGCATGGTGTGGAAAGTAATTGGGCAAAACAATGAAGCAGATTGGAGGAGGTGGTTTCCTGCAACATTTCGAGAATCTGCAATGGACTGGTACATATACTTACCGCAAGCTAAGTTCCAGACATGGGAAGAGTTGCGTGATGCATTTGTGGAAGAATTCCGATCATACGATACTGACGAAAATTATAGCATACAAGGAGAGAAGGAGCCTATTTGTTATTACAATCGAAGGGTGAGTAGGTTGTTTGACCATGTGGAGAAAGACCACTCAGAGGAATCAAAGATTATGTGGTTCATAGATGGACTTCTCCCTATGTACGAAAGGAAGATGAAGATATTTCCTCCAATATCATACGAAGAGGCTTTGGATTATGCCTTGAATTGGGAAAGAGATGCAAAAACCTTACTGATGAAGGGGACTTGGACAACTAGAGAATGCAGTTAGATGGCGACGAAGGAGACGTTTGAGGTGCAGACGTCTGAGCAAGAGTCGTTTGAGAAGAAGACGTCTGAGGTACATCCGTCTGAGAAAGAGACGTCTGAAGTGCAGACGTCTGAGCAAAAGCCGTTTGTCGTGGAGATGTCTGAGGTGCAGTCGTCTGAGGTGGAGACGTCTGAAGTGCATCTGTCAGAGGAGGATCCGTCTGAGGTGCCAACGTCTGAGAAGAAGTCGTCTGAAGGCTACCCGTCTGAGACGTCTACACTTACTCGTCTAATCTATTGTCTTAGACGTCTAATGTCCAGACGTCTAACCTGTTGTCCTCGATGTCTAGTGTCCAAACGTCTAACCTATTATCCTAGACGTCTAGTGTCCTGACGTCTAACCTGTTGTCCTAGACGTCTAGTGTCCAGACATCTAACATGTTGTCCTAGACGTCTAGTGTCCAGACGTCTAACCTGTCGCACTCGACATCTAGCTCATCGTCCTAGACGTCTATTGTCTATACGTCTACCTTCTCCTAGACATCTACTATCCAACCCGTATAAGTTAGTACCCGTCAGGCTTCTCAATTCATCTAGCCTAATCCGTCAGAGACTAAGCCGTCAGAGATTGTCACCCGAAATGTCATCGCCTGAGACAGTGCAATCAAAGGAGTTGCCTTCAGAAGTACAATCCGACAAGGGAGATGTCTATCAGAGGTTGATAAGAAGCCAGTTGGATCATGAAAGCAGTGAATTAGAGTTGAGAGGAAGCAGTTTCAATGGATTGAATGAAGGCTTCCAGAATGTTGCTGAGAAGAAAAATTTAGTTTGGACATTGATGCTTTCAATGGTTTTGCTGTTGAGGGAGCACGCGAGGGGCGCTACCCCTCGACCCCGCAAGGGACGCTGTCCCTTGACCCTGCAAGGGGGCTCCCGCCCCCTTGATCCCCGACACAGATGGCAGCGGGTGTTACCTGTCATGTTCAGGATGCTGGTGGCATTGCTCATGCTGATAATATGGCTTATTGCAAAAAGTGAAGTGCCTATTCAGAGAATGTTGATCATGTTGATGTTACAATTGCTTACAGCAAAGGGAGTGCACAATCAGAGAATCAAATGTTGTGAGCAGTATCCAGTGAAGTCTATTGCCAAAGATGTATGGAACAGGAAAAAGAGGAAAGAGCGTGACAAAAGATCTTGTTGCATTATTCAGTACTTCTATTCCCAGTATTTAGCTCATGTCGTTGAGGACAACGACCAGTTTAGAGGAGGGGATAGATGTAGATAGGCAAATTGATACGTCCTTAATTGCTAAATCAGTTTTGATATTATGTGTTATTTTGTAAATGTACGCAAAGTGTTTGACGAAATGCGCGTGCACATATTTAATAATGTTGTAAAGTACAATTTAATATTGTACATAAGAATAAAGTCATGTAATTCAATTATGTCGGCTAAATTAGAATTATAAGCTATTTCATCCTGTAGTGGGAAATTTCATGTAATGCAAAAGCAAATGCACATGAAATGTAATTTGAGGGAAGTTATGAGGTAGTTGGAGAACATAACTACTTTTGGGTGTATAAATAAACCCCCCCTCATTCATTCAAGTGGTTCACCCATAGAGGATGTGCAGGCAGTAAGGAGAGCAATGCAGGGTGATTGATGCAGTCCATTGTTGTGTGCAGCCATGAAGGATGTTCAGCCTAGGGTTTGCAAGTGCAGATTGTAATGCTGAAACTGTAATGTTGTATCATAAATGTCATTGTTAATATAAACTGCTGTATTTACTGTTATCTACCATTGCTGCTGCTATTTCTGTCATTGCTGCTGTTATTAGTGCTGTTGCAGGTTTTCTGTGCATTATTATTGCTATACTACAATGATTGCAGATCTGTAGAACTATTAAGTGGAAATGGAACTGTTTGTGAGCATGTGAAATTTCATTTCTACATTCTTCAAGAGTTATTTGTTGTAAATGTTGCAAACATATAATCCACAACAAAATGCCAGCAGAGTGAGGATTGGTGACAAGTGGGTGCAGGTGGTGTTTTCACCTAGCAATCTCCAAAGAACATTCAATTGTCAAGTCATGGGTTACCAGTCAGAAAGGAAACAGTTGATCAAAACTGGTGGAATGAAACAATCCATGAGATTCCCAATATAACACCAGAGGAAGTACAGAAGCTGATGAAGCATGGAAGCAGTGGAATAAGGCAACAACAATTGAAGACAATGGAATTGCAGTGTGCCATGAATGTAATTATGTCCAAGTTGTCAAGAGAACAATGATGTTTGGAGATGCCTACCTAGCTCATACCATATGTGCAAGGAATCATGGAAGGAGTTGCGTATGACTGGGCATCGTATCTGTCACAACGCATAAAGAATTTCTTGGTGTGGTATTTTAAGAATTTCTTGATGGTGCTTCACACTATTGCACTCTTAATGAATGTTGTGGCACAGGAGAAGTTGCAGTTTCCTGGACTGAATCCTCCAAGGGAGATAATGGAGCAAGAGCCAACGATCTTGAGGTGGATCAATGTGATGCCACTTACAAAGGCAAATACTCCAATGAGGACAAAGAAAATATTGAAGAGGAAGGACCTGCCATATGATGAAGTAAGGATTTAGAAGATGATGAGCAACAACCAGTCCAAAAAGAAAAGAGGCGTAGCAGGCTAGTGCAATAGGAGACACAAGAACCTGTAGTAGAAAAGCAACAATCTATGGGAGATGTTGCACAAGAAGTAGAAAGAACTGTGCAAAAGGTACAAAAATTAGCAAGAAACGTTGATGTTGATAGAGAAGTACAGGATGCAACGGATACAGTTCAGGTGGAAGTAGTTGGGGAAGCGCGAATAAATTCATCTGATATTTTTGCAGAAGTTTGCCAATAAATAGATCCTTGTGCATCACCTCCATTGTGAAAGGGGGTACAGTTTGAGACCACATCCATAGTAGATGAGTTGGCAAGGAAAGAGACAGTGCAAGCAGAATTAACGAAGAAAAGGAAGCAGCTCGCAGGAAAGTTCAGAGTTATAAGGAGGAAGTAATAGCCAACAAATAGAACAATTGGTTGAACAAAGAACTGAGATTGTGGGGCAGCCAATAATGGAAGGCAAGGCAGAAAAGCAAACCATCAATCTGAGAGGTGACTGTGAAGATGGCGGAGAGGAGATCTTCATCAAGGAAGATACAAAGGTCGAAATACTATGGGACACAAGTGAGCATTTCATGATCGAAGTGCCAAATCTCAGACAACTGCTAGACCTAGGAGATCATTTGAAGGAACAGATTGATGTACTCTTTAAAAAGATGATTAAAATTATGGATAAAACAAGATTGGAATTCAGCATGGCTTGCATTGGACAATTAAAGAAATGGCAGCTAATGATATATGAAAAATCAGATAAATTAACACAGTGGGCTCAAGATAATAAGAGGACGAGGAAGCTTGCTGAAATCCATCAGAAATGGCCATGGGAATTGGAAGCTGGTGGTATACGAAATATGGTTGGAGTAAAAGATCTGTCAGCAGGGATGCGGATGATATATAGACAGCCAGCCAGAATATATATGGATGAAGCAGATTTGATGCCTTGTCCAGAAGATAAAGCAGGTGTGGAGTACACGAAGATTGCACCTGACTTGGTCAAGATGTATGTAAGAAGTAATTTCTTGGCATATTAGATTGAGTGGTTAGCAACAGGATTAGAAAAAATCCACCAGTCACAACAAGAGCAGGCTAACCAGTATGAAGAAATGAAGAAGATGAAGGAGGAGGCTGAGGCAGAACTAATGGAATTGAGAAAGCAGGTTGAGGAGAAGATAGATTCAGCAAGAACAAAGTGAATTAATTCCACAGCTGAATCCGAGTGTTCAATCAAAGAACAAATGGTGGAAGCAAAGAATAAGGAGTTGAAGCACAAAGAACAGCTGATTGCAAATAGAGATGAGCAGCTTACAGAAGGGGATGAAAAAACAAGGAATGAAGTCCAAGATGCCTTTGCAAAGAGGGAGAAAGAACTCTTGGCAAAATTGGCTGAGATGGAACAAAGGGCCAATCATTATGGTATAGAATGGACTAGATACCATAATTATACCAAGAGACTTAAGGATGAGAAAGAGGCATTGAAGTTGCAAATCATGGAGATGGGAGGAGTACCTGTTCCGACACCTCAACAACAGCAGTCAAGTCCCCAGGAGTAGACACAGCAAATGAAATGACAATGTAATGCAATTTGATCATGAGTTTGATAAATTGCAATAAAACTATAGCATGCATTAAGGTTGTTATGTGAACGTCCAAATGGGGAGACGGGTGGTGAGGTGTCCTGGAAGCCATCGTTGGCAACGGCCAAGACCCAAGCATAAAAGGACCCCCCTCCTTCATTCAAGTCTATAATCATAGGAACTACAATCATCTATGGGCAATGTACGTAGAGTAATGTATGCATATGTGTGTACGAGCAGATATAAAGCATGTTCTAGGAAAGAGGCAATGTGCATTGTATTGTTGTATGAGCCTTTGTAATGTCGTGCAATTGAGTAATGCAAATGACTCATCTTCTATCCATGATATGAAAATGATCTATGTACAACATGATTGCTATTGGTGGTTTGCAACAACAGATTTGCAGTCCAAAACGTTGTACAAGTGGAACTGTTGATGTTCCCATTCCAATGGTGTTAAACACGTTGTTCAAGTAGATTGACTGTGGCCGTTCCAGTGAAGATGTTGTGCAAGTGGCATATAAGAAGTTGAACTTGACATTGCCAACTAAGTGCAAGTGAAGTTGCCATCAAGCAAGTAATATTCTATTGCTTGTCATTCAAGCAAGTGTCGTTCAAGCACTTTGTCGTTCTAGTGAAGTGTCGTTCAAATCATATTGCCATACAAATTGATGTCATCCAAGTGAAGAATGTTATTGACTATAGTTTTGTTTGGCCTCTAATCTATCATCTTGTTCCTCTATCCTTGGGAAACTCACCACCATGCTACAGCTCTCTCCTCAATGTCGAGAACCTCTCTACTCTTCTTCCCTTGTTGGCACACATGCTCACCAAAGGAATAGTGTGAGAGCCTAAATCTCCTTCACAGATCCTTGGTCCTTGCCTTGACACTAAACTCGGGCCAAATATGGTTTTTGGCATAGCTCTCTATCTTTCATTCTTTGCTATGCATGGCCTTTGTTGCATTCCTCTATCACCATCACGCAATTTTGTGGAGACTACTTCTCTTCCACCTATCCCCTCTTCACTGGCACTTGGAGATAATTGTTGTGATTAGTATCCAACTATGCTCTCAATTGCCCGTGACTCCACATGGCACCAACCTCCTCGTTCCTTGTGTGCAGTTTCATTCACCTGATATTTTTGCAGAATTTCAGCAGCAAATAGATCCCTATGCATCACCTCCATTGCGAGAGGAGGTACAATTTGAGATCACATCCATAGTAGATGAGATAGCAAGGGAAGAGACAATGCCTACAGAATTAACAAAAAAAGGGAAGCAGCTTGCTGGAAAGTTAAGAGTTCTAAGGAGAGGAGATAATAGCCAAAGAATGGAATAGTTGATTGAACAAAGAACTGAGATTGTGGAGCAGCCAACAACGGAAGCCAAGGCAGCAAAGGAAACCATTAATTTGCAACATGACAATGAAGAATGCAGAGAGATCTTCACTGAGGAAGATACAAAGGTCAAAATACCACGGGACATAAGTGAGCATTTCATGAGCGAAGTGCCAAATCTCAGACATCCGCCAAACGTAGGAGATCATGTGGAGGAACAGATTGATATACTCTTTGAAAAGATGATGAAAATTATGGATAGAACAAGATTGGAATTCAGGATTCATTGCATTGGACAATTAAAGAAATGGCAGATGATGATCTATGAAGAAATAGATAAATTAACACAGTGAGCTCAAGATGATGACTAGACAACGAACCTCACTGAAATCCATCAGAAATAGCCATGGGAATTGGAAGCTCGTGGTATACGGTTTGAGTAGAAGATATTCCAAAAGGGACGCGGATGATATATAGGCAACTAGCCAGAACATATATGGATGAAGTAGATTTGATGCCTTGTCCAAAAGATAGAGCACGTGTGGAGTACAAGAAGATCAGACCTGAGTTCGTTAAGATGTATGCAAAAATTAATTTCTTGGCATACTAGATTGAGTGGTTAGCAAAAGGATTGGAAAAGATCCACCTGTCACATAAAGAGTAGGCTAACCAGTGTGAAGAAATGAAGAAGATAAAGGAGGCTGTGGTAGAACTAGTGGAATTGAGAAAGCAAGTTGAGGAGAAGACAAAGGTTCAACAGAAACAAAGTGAATTAACCGCACAGCTACAATCCAAGTGTTCAATTAGAGAACAAATGGTGAAAGCAAAGAATAAGGAGTTGAAGCACAAAGAACAGCTAATTGCAGAAAGAGATGAGCAGCTTGCAGAAGTGGTTGAGAAAGCAAGGAAAGAAGTCGAAAATGCCTTTGCAAAGAGGGAGAAAGAACTCTTGGCAAAATTGGCTGAGATGGAACAAAGGGCCAATCATTATGGTATAGGAGCTAGATACCATAATTACGCCAAGAGATTGAAGGATGAAAAGGAGGCATTGAAGTTGTAGATCATGGAGATGGGAGTACCTATTCCAACACCTCAACAACAACAGTTGAATCCCAAGGAGCAGACATAGACGTCGACGAGGATGTCAATAGAAGTGAAGGGGAGGGCAGATGTAAGCATTGGTTTTGGACCTCACAAGAAGAAATAGTGTCAAAAGTAGGAATAAGTGCAATATGCACTATGGTAAATAAATTGTAACGAAATGTGAAAGCAAATGTGAGTCAAATGCATAAGAAATGAAATGTAAATGCAATTAAAATGACAGTGTAATACAATTTGATCATGAGTTTTACAAAATGCAACATAACTATAGTACGCATTAAGGGTGTTATGTGAACGTCTGAATGGGATGATGGTTGGGTGGTGAGGTGTCCTGGAAGCCGTCGTTGGAAACGGCCAGGACCCAAGCATAAAAGGACCCCCCTCCATTTGAGACTATGATCATAGGAACTACAATCATCTATGGGCAATGTTTGTAGAGCATATATGTAGATGTGTGTGTATAAGAAGATGTAGAGCATGTGCCAGGAAAGAGGTGGTGTGCATTATATTGTTGTACGAGACTCTGTAATGTTGTATGATTGAGCAATGCAAATGACTCATCTTCTATCCATGATGTGTGTATGATTTGTGTACAATATGATTGCTATCGGTAGTTGGTAGTTGGTAGTTGTGTGTTGGGTTTTGTGTTCAAGTATCAGTTGTTGCAGTCAGAGAGTGGAATAGGGGAGTTGCAATCCAAAATGTCATACAAGTGGAACTATTGAGGTTGTCATTCCAGTGGTGTTGAGCACGTCGTTCAAGTAGATTGACTGTAGTCGTTCTAGTCAAGATGTCGTGCAAGTGGCATATAAGAAGTTGAACCTAACACTACCAACTGAATGCAAGTGAAGTTGCCATCAGGCAAGTGTCGTTCTAGTGCTTGCCCTTCAAGCGTCATTCAAGCACTTTCTCATTCTAGTGAAGTTTCATTCAAATCATATTGCCATACAAAATGATGTTTTTCTAGTGAAGTGCCATTCAAATCATATTGCCATACAAATTAATGTTGTTGAAGTGAAGAATGTTGAGTAGAATTGCATTGACCGCAGTCTTGTTTGGCCTCTAGTCTGTCATCTTGTTCCTCCATCCATGGGATACTCACCACCATGCTACAACTCTCTCCTCACTGTCGAGAACTTCTCTACTCTTCTTCCCTTCCTTGTTGGCAAGCATGCTCACCAAATGAAAACTGTGAGAGCCTAAATCTCCTCCGCATGTCCTTGGTCCTTGCCTTGACACTAAACTCAAGCCAAATCTAGTTGGTGGCATAGCTCTCTATCTCTTTCACTCTTTGTATGTGTGGCCTCTATTGCATTCCAATATCACCGTCATGCAATTTTGTGGAAATTACTTCTATTCCACCTATATCCTCTTCACTAGCACTTGGGGACAATTGTTGTGATCAATATCCAACTGTGCTCTCAATTGACTGACTCCACGTGGCACCAACCTCCTCATTCCTAGTGTGTGGTTTGATCTCTATCTATTGAGTTTCTTCTACTCCCTGTAAGCTTAAAGCCTTAGACGACCTGCCCGCTCACCATCTGGCAGGCTTAGATGGCCCATTTCTTGAAGCTGATGACCTATGGTCAAACAACCCTCTTCATGGATCTTACAACCTTGCCATTGGGCCTGATAGCCCAATTCTTTGGATAGACAGCCCGATGTGCAAGTCGAACAATGAATTCCACTTGGGCAGCTAAGTCTAGGGTCTAGATGACCCAATTCCTCCCTTTGATGGCTTGATCCTGTTGTCAAGTTGCTACACATAGGGTTTCTCCTATCAAACTTGTAATTTCCAATGCCAAACCCTCGAATTCCACTATCAATTTGCTAGTTTCTATTACCTGCACAAGGTTTCTTTCCTTTGAAATGTGGATTTCACTGTATTCTACTCTCTTTTCAGCAAAACCTTAACTGGTTTTGGTAGCTAAGGTTAGGATTTTACCAACTTCTCTCTACAGTTGCGCTCCTTGGCTGAAATTGCGTCTTTGACATGCCTTAGCTCCAATTTGACAGTGAAATTTGATTCTTTGCCACTGATTTTCACTTTCTCCTTGATACTGTAGAATTCCTCATGGTGAAGAACTCTTGATTTTCTTTTGACACCATGAAACGTGCCTTAGGCCATGCCCTAGTTGACATAATAGCAGTTGCTTTCGCTAACTGGCTCTGCATTGCTCTCCACGTCTAGTTTCTCCTTGTATCTCCTACAAGTTAGAATGACAAAATGAGAGTTCCTCTTCCGTTTTTGTAAGTTGGGGGAGGTAGAGTAACACTTGGCCTGTATGCACCAAGTTTGGCAACAAATCCCTCAACTGCCACCACGACACCTCTGACTACCCATGCAACTGCCTCTTTTGTGTGCCATCTCCAATATACATGCATTCAACTCCTCATTCATATGGGTTGGTAGGCCTGCCTAGGTTATATGCGTAGGTTCTTTGGCTGAATGACTCCTTGGTCATCCTGCCAACCTTCTCCTCTAGCATGGATGACCTCCCTATTGACATTGTATGATGTAAAATTGGATTGCCTTAAGGGTATCCATTATGAAATGTATTGAATTTACTAGTCAGCCCTATTCGTCGTGGTTAACCTTGTTATGGTTAAACCCACTTTATAACTTATAATTAACCTTGAGCCCTCTTGTTATGTCGACTTAGGTTAAATTCATTTACGTAAATGGGGTTTTGGTATTGGTATAAATACCCTCCACTCATTTTATTATCGAAGTGTTGTGAATATTATCTACAAATAATACGGTGATTATTTATGGTGCCTATGGGTGCCTCAAAATCTATCTATTGTCCTCTTTCTTCCTTTTACGCTTTCTGTATAAGATTTGAATGAATGGATTGCTTTTGTTCGCTTTTGGAAAATATTGTGTATTCCAACATGGTATCAAAGCAAACATGGAGCGGCATTACTTGGTCACGCAAAAAGTCTGCTTCGAGCCTCCAATCTTTCCTCCAAATCTAGGGCAAATTACTCTTCAAAGCTTCATAAGCTCTTTTGACACAAGAAACACAAAGGAGATATTTTTCCATAGTCTTATGTCTGATTTTTAAAAAAATCTTGAAAATCTTTGTTCCCTTCAGTCTTTTTGAGGTAATTCTAATCCGTCGTTCTCAATTTTAGTTTATTTTTGGTGCCCTTACTCCACCATGGTGAAGCGGAAGTGTTTGAATCGCTCATGGAAGGCTATTGGATGGCCAAACGGAGAACTCTCAAGGCTTGCCATTGTGGATCCTCACTTCAAATCCCCTGTTTTGCACTACAAGAAAGAAGCAAACTACATAGGTGTGTTGACGCAAGGGCAGCAATGCTTGTCTTTTTGGATGTTGTACCCACCATTCTTCATGGAGATTCAAGCACAATATATCGGTGACAAAAGTAGCGCAATTGATTGGCTCACCGTTGTTAAGGCACTCATGGTATGAGGAACCAATGTTCATTTTGCATTGTAGGCAACCTTTTCGCTTTGCAAAGACCTCAAAGGTGACTGACGCACTCTCACTACTCATACGATGAGGAGGTGTTGACTAGCGCGAAGGGTCTAGAACACAGGAAACCCGGATTCAATACTTTGCAACAGATTTTCGGGCCCTCTTTTAATTAGACAGTTGCTCCTATCAATGTGGCAGCCATGGCACCCATGAGTGCCACATATGCACATTTTTCACTATATATATGCATTGGACCAATCAAGAGAGGACAAACATCAAATTCTCAATGCACCAATGGAGCCCAGGTGGAGAAAAATGAGTGGTCACTATCAGTGGATGAATAAATGACATTTGGCAGGTTCTGATTTGACGTCAATTTCCTAAGGTTTGACAATTTGATTTTTCAATTTTTGAGGGATATTTGGGCAAAACTTACAGAGGCCATAGCTTTGCATACGAAAGAAATTTGAGCCTCTTTTTTTAAATTGCATGATTTTTCGATCTCTAAGCATTGGTGACATCAGTTTACAGACCTGTTCCAGTGCTAGGGACCGAATTGTGTGGAACAATCCTCAAGCCCTATTGCCCTATTTTGAAAGAGCAAACTTACAATTTTCTATGAAATCAAAATCTTTGGCCTAACTTTTTGGGAGATATAGATGGATTTGTGATAGTTGCAATAAATTTTGAGTCTTTTGGAGGCTCCTAGGAAAAAGATTCAGGATGTGCTTTTGTCAATGCCTATTCTTCCTTTGGGTGTTTGATTCAACTTATTCATGTAGATCTAAACTTTTAAATCTCTTTCTTCTATTTCTTGTCTAGGTACTCTTCGAAGTTCGTTACAACTCTTCTTTTAAGAAGGATCATGCAAAGCCTCTTGTGGTGACTAAAATCAGGTGGCCCCAAGGCAAGAGGAAGTCTTCAAATAGGGTGATGTATGCCGTAAGCGGAAAAGTCGTGCCTTCAAGTCATACCTGACGTGACTATAAAAGATTGAAGAAGCTTATCTTTAAAGGAGGTGGTGATCTTGAATTCCTTTCTTCATTTGAAGTACTAGTAGAAGTGTTTTGTGGATGCGTGCAGGAGTGTCTAATAGTGGCAGTGATGACTACGGTCCAGCCTAAGGAGATTCTTATGCAAGAAGCATTTCTACAGCAACGGATTTGAGATGATGAGCAAGATCCAAATGAATCTACCTCAAAATGCAGAGGCCCAATAAAGCATCCATTATGAGGAGATATTATTGTTACTAATGTCTTCTCTCCTTGGCCCCTCAGTTCAAATTGGAGGGGGGGTAGAAGTGTAATCTAATTCATGGCCAAGGCTGACATTGTATGGTGTAATATTGGATAGGCCTATGGGCATTCATTGTGTAATGTATTGAATTTATAGTAATTTTTATTATGTAAGCGCTATGCACCATTGTTAACCTTGTTATTGTTAAAACCACTTTATAATTTATAATTGACCTTAAGCCCTCTTGTTATGTCAGGGTTAAATTCATTTATGTAACTGGGGTTTTGGTATTGGTATAAATACCCCCCTCCACTCATCGTTTTATTATCGGAGTGTTGTAATCTTATCTATGAATAATACAAAGATTATTCATGGGGCCTACGCATACCCCTAAATCTCTACTTTCCTTTTTTTCTTCCTTTTATGTTTTCCGTAGAAGATTTGAGTAAATGGATTGCTTCTATTCATTTCTGGATAATATTGTGAATTCCAACAATCCCTATCCATCCCAATGGTTGGTCCCCAAGGCCGCATAGTCCAACCCATTGACCTAACAACCCGAGCCAGGCTGTGACGGCTTAAGGGCTGTCTGGGGGCCAACCGACCCACCCCAAAGGCCTGATGGCCCAAGGATCATTTGGGGTCAAGTGACCTTCCCCAGATGGCTAGAGGGTGTCCCTGACAACTGCCCTCCTTGGTCAGGCCATCCCAAACAGCCTGGAGGGCTTTATGGCCCACTCAAATGGCCTGGGCTGCTATTCTTCTACACTGAACTGACTGGAAAAACTGAGATCCCATTCCAACCGTTCAAAGACTTGCATGCATACCCCGAATGGCCTGGGTGACATAATGACCTACCTAGACGAACCAGGGAATTAGTCAACTTTGACAAATGGTGTTAGTTCTTACTTGTCCCAATGCCTCCATCTAAACACTTAGCCAAATTTTAAGATTTCCAACTTGTCCTCCGTTGCCATGGGCTCTGAGTCTGACTGCTCATGCCCTCCTCCATATGCCCATTTGTCGATTATTTGGTTCTCCATGTACTTTGTTGTTAGAGACACTGCACTATGTTATTTGGTGATTGGGTTCCACTATCTATCAGTTCCACATTGTTATTTGGCAGTCCATCTCCATTATCTAGTGGGTAGCTATCTAGCGGATGAATTACTACTTGGTCATTGACAAACCCCCATGTTGTCGTCCTCATTTGGAAACTTTGACTTGCCCTTGGGCCACCTGATTTTTATCGCCATGAACTTGTTTATGAGAAGAGCCATTACAAAATTCCAAGAGCACTTGTCAAGAAAACAAAAAAAATAAGAGATCATGGAGGATTAGATCTTCATGTATAAATGAACCAATAACCTAAGAATCTATAAGGATTGACTAGAGCACATTCTGAATAATTTTTTTGTGTCTCCAAAAGATCCAATAACTGCTCCTAATGGCACAAATCCAACTATCTCTCCCATGAATATGGACCAAAGATTTTGATTGCATAATATAGTGTAAATTCGCCCCTTTGAATGGGGCAATAGGTCTTGAAGATAATCACACAATGAGACATCACTCCACTTGTAGTAAGTCCTTAAACAAGTACCACAAGGTTCCACGAGCCTGGAGGACGGGTTTCGGGGGACGGGGGGGATGGCTCGGGGACGGCTGGGGGGACGGCTGGTATAATACTATGAAAATTGAAATTTTTTAGAAATTTAGAATAATCTACACATTCAGAATTCTACACACAACAAAAATGATATTAGGATATTCATATTGATATTAGTTACTAAGTGCAGCCATTTAATTGTTTCAACAAATATAACTTGAAGGTTCAGCCAAGGATATCAAGTGCAATCTGCCAATCTCTAATAGTTAACCAAATTAGTTGCTATTGCTCAAGTAATGAATGCCACATTATTCAGCTTTTACAAGTCATCATTTTCAACAATGTACTAAAGAACATAAAGAACAGATTAAAGCAAAAGTTACAGTATTCTATGAAGATTAAAGCAAAAGTTACAGTATTCTAAAATTACAGTGTTCTAAAATAAGCGGATTTGTCATTGAAGTCAATGTCCTAAAGCAAAAGTTACAATTTTCTCATTGAAGTCAATGTCCTAAACTCAATGGGATTTGTCTCTTTGTAAGAATAAGACAAGTTGATGCCAAGCATTCCTCATCTGTATTTTCTCAATGGAAGTGTATGCAAAGCAAACAATTTAGGCCACTTTGCAGCAAATCTTTATAGCAACAAAGGAACACACATAAAAGCAAAATAGTGAACATGAATCTAATTGGATGCTATCTGTTTTACAAAATCTTCATTCTTGAACATTAGATAAATCAGCAATAGAAGCATTTTGGACCAGGGTCTTTTCCCCACCAAATAAAGTGCCATTCCAGTAAGAGTTATCATGCCACTTTTACTAGCCAACAACTTCATCATGTTTTTACCTTACATGATTTTCTGAATTATGAACCTGAATTAAGACATGCAAAGCCATGATCTAAAAATGTTTTCAAAAATGCAGTCAAGAGGCACGCTGTTCAGAGTCCTGTAAAACTTGCTTGTTTCACTTTTTAACATCCTACAATTTAACTATTTTTTTCCTTGTCAGCTTTCTTCTCAAAAGATTTTGATTAACCTTGTTTAAAGGGATTTTGTAAATTTATGCTTATTAATTTTGTATTCTTGGTTTTTCTTTGGAACACTATTTCCAGCTCTCTCCAGACTGTTGTTACACAATGTAGTATTTGAGTCCAAATACCTGCTTTGATCATCTGCGGACATTAAGAAACTTCCTTTCTTTCTAAGTAATTTTCACTAGTATGAGTAGGGTCTCTCTTTGTTACTCTTTATGTTATTCAGTGATCTCCGCTTATTATATCAACAATCTTTATCCCTCACTTGTAATTTTAGAATACTGTAACTTTTGCTTTAATCTTCATAGAACAGATTGGCTGAGGACTTGCTTTAGAATACTGTAATTTTAGAATACTGTAACTTTTGCTTTAATCTTCATTTGTGGAAAGTCATCATTTTCAACAATGTACTAAAGAACAGATTGAAGAACACAAATGTCTTACAATGTACTAAAGAACAGATTAAATTTTCATTTTTAATTTTTTTTTTAGTTTTTCTTTTGGCTGAGGACGCCCAGCCATGGGGGACGGCTGGGCGTCCCCAAAGGGACCCAGCCGTCCCCGGGGACGGCTGGCCGTCCCCGGGGACGCCCCAAAATAGGGGACGTCCCGGGGACGGGAGGCCGTAGGCCTCAGGCGTCCCCGGGGACGTTTCCCAGCCGTCCCCCAAAAGGGGGACGGGGGGAAACGTCCCCAATGCCGTCCCCCGTGCTGGGGGACGCGGGGGACGGGGGGACGCGTCCCTCAGGGTGGGGGACGCGTCCCCGTGGAACACTAAAATACCACCAATGTAAAGAGCTCAAAAAATATGCAATTTGAAAAAAAGGTCTCAAAATGCTTCAATATGCAAAAGTTATGGCCTCTAGAAGTTTGCCCTCCAAAATAGCTCTAGAGTGATGTTTTTGAAAAACATCATTTTTTTTTTTAATTTTTCTAACTTTTCTACAAGGAAAAATAATATGGCCCAACTGTTGCCATCACTACTTAGGTCCAAATGTATGTCCTCTCCATGAAGAAGGGCATCACGGTCCATAATAGGAAAGAGCTCCAACCATTTAAATAGACATGGTGTGTGAGATTTGAACTAAGGCAAATAAATACGCCTCCTTTTCCTTCTTCCAGCCAAGGCACCAATGCTCCCACATTGGACAAAAACATCACAATTCTCCCTCTTTTGCAACGATACCAAGTCCTCTTTGTGAGGAAACAATGACTCTCCTTGAAGAAGTTAAAGCACCCTTCTCAAAGCTACAGTAATTCTTCTGCTATAAGTGGTTTGGATCTGCACAGAATAGGTCAAAAATGCTCCAATTATAATAGAACATAACCTAGAGTAGGCATAAATTCTCCTCCAAAAAAAATTAAAAAAATGGATCTTCCCTTTGTCTCTTTTGTTGAAGGTGGTTATGAAGCGCTGAGAAGTAATTCGCCCTAGAAGTCAGAATAAATATCAGAGCCTTTGAACAAACGTTTTGCATAACCAAGCGATGACACTCCATACCCACTCTGATAACATGTTGGATTTCACACCTATTTCTAGTAATAAACAAAAACAATCCATTTACTCAAATCTTATAGAAAAAGCAAAAGAAAAGGACGAAAGAGAGATATAGATAATGGGTGCCCTTGAGCACCAAATAATCACTATATTATTTCTAGATAAGAATCACAACAATACAATGAATGGAGTGGTTGGCGTATTTCTCCCAATATCAAAAACTCCAGTACATAATCAAGTTAACCTAAGTCGATATAGCAAGTGGGCATTAGGTTAATTACAAAATTAAAGATGGGTTTAACCATAACAAGGTTAACTGTGGCCCATAGGGATTACATTAAATGAAAAATTGAATACATTTGTACAATGATTGCTTGTAGGCCTATACAAGACTATATAATACATTGTCGACCTTGATACCATAAGTTGGATTACACTTTCAATAGGCTCTTCTCTCATCCATCCGCTCATCCATTTGCGTCCACGTCTTCCATGTATGCACATCGGTTTATCTGTCATTCACATCTTTCTCTCTTCAATTGTCACTATAGTCACTAGTTCAAACTTAAGACGACAACGATGCCAAATGTAGCACAGTGAAATTTTTCCACTACTAAAGGAACATAAACGACAAAATGACGAGAAACATTAACAACATTCACCATTCAACATAATATGCAAGAAAAGAGATCAAAGACAAAAGATTATGCAAAACTGCACATTGTCATTGATATATTCAAATATGAACAACAAAACTTGTCATGAATACACAATGAACAACAATGTCTATACATGTATCAGCCTCACGATGTGTTAACAACATATATCAACTCCACTGCAGCAATACCTCAATAACATTCAACATCATGTCTAAAATCTCTCTACCAAATTTTAAGGGGCCTATATATAATGCATCCGACACGGGAGGTAGTTGCGTAACTTGTGTGACTTCCTTGTACCTGTCTGCAAACTACCCGCTAAGACCCTTACATAAGAATTCATTATCTTCTAACTTACATGTGCATATTGACAACAATCCACCATTTAACACAACATGGTGACATAGTGACAAATACTTTGCATGCTAACTACTATTATGTTGAAAATAACAAAACAACTGTACAATCAAAATTGCATGCGTACTCATTTCCGTATGCATTCATTGCTTGAGATGGAACCACATTGGAACTAGTTGCCACACCTTGTAGCCAGATCTATAGCAACCGAGGTTCAAAGAGTTGTTGATCAAGTATATAAATATTTTTCATTTGATTCTTCTTGGTTATCAAATATGGCATAACTTGTTAACCCATACAAACTATTCATCACTCACCATATACTTAACAAAATAGGATATTGGTCCCCTATCAAGGCAGCCACTTCATGTCTTGAATTCAACATTGTATAAATGGGGTAGCATGTGTATCCCATGCATGGGGCACAACTCCAACTCCCAAGAATACATTCTAATTATGCCATTACACTAAAATAAAATCTAAGGTCGTGCAACTAAATTTCTTTTAGAAGAAATTGTGAATCATACAGTAATCAGTTTATGTTGCAATGTTATGTTCTCTGAAATTTCATAATGTTTGAAGCTCATAGGCAGTGTTGATAGTTTAGAAAATGTGCCAAACATCAAATATGAAAGGAAAATATACCCGGTTTTACACAAAGAGGAATGGTCCATTGTTGCCTTTAGGGCAACAAGTGCAAGACTTCCCAATTGCTAAATTTAACCCTTGATAAATATCCTAAGATAATAAAATCCTTAAATCTTTTATTGATGGTGACACACTTGTCTTACCTGTGAAATTGTGACCAGGAAAAGAAAGAGAGCTATGTAATCTGGTGGCTCAGCAGTGATATATATTGCTTGCAAGGGTGCATAAAAGCCACATAATTGAACATGTTTGTTCAGTTCTCCAAGCCATCTTTTAATGTCCTCTTGCTTCTCATCCAAAGCTAATCTGGAGCTTCCGTTCTAGAGTAAAAAATATCTGAGAGCCTGCTTTTGCAGAGGTAAATTATAACTAATTTCACTCGTGTAAAATCTAATACTCTTACATACCTTGTTCAACATTTTGATTTCTCTTACAACTGCATTATTTAACCCCTCTACAGTAAATGCAACAGTGCTTGCATCCACCTGCACTTCAAATTACAAGAATGAATGTTTCTTTCATTTGTACTCCAAATCAAGGTTTTTGACTAAAATGTACAAATCGACATCAAGCACCTTTGAATTCAAAATAAATTTACATGAAGAGATAAAAATTTAAAATTTAATAAGCAGAAGATTTCCATTAGGGAACTCATTGCACAAAAAAACGTTCAAATTATATTTCCTTTAACATTTTTTACCTAGTTCAGTTATCTCTCACATGCCCCTATTTAATAGATGGACTTTTGCAACTGGTCTCATGTCTCAACAAAATCTAACTTATATGCATCTAATGTTAATTTCATTACTTCCAGTGTTTATGATAGACTGCTAATTATGTAGAATTTAAAATGACATTGACAAGGAAATATGCAAATTTATTAGAAAATGAAGAAAGAAATTATGATACCTTAGAAGTTGAACGTAAATGTGAAGCAATTAAACATCGCAACAACTGCAGCTGCCCGATATGTGCCAAACATTCAACCCAAGGCTCCCATGCTGAATTAATTATTTCAACCTACTCAGAAAAGCAGATGTCTTTAAAATTAAAAGTACTATATCCAGACAACCTAAATACTTTTACAAGCTAATAAAACTTGAAAATTAAGGACCCTTTTGTAATCTATTCTGCTCTCAAATCAAGCTACATTTTTGACAAAGTTACTTGAAAAGAACAAGGGATATTTCTGAACTTTTACACAAAAGGATAGACTGCAAACATGTCTTCAGTTCAACTTTCAGCCTAAGGTATAATCAATATGAACTCTAGAAACTCATAACTGTTCTTGAGCTAGATGACATAATCCAAACCATATGTCCTCAAAAAATCAAATTTTCATCCATTGTCATGAGCCTTCAAGCAACTGCTCCTAAAGTGGAGGACAGCACCAAGGCATCTCCAGCAAATGCAAAGCAAAGGACTCCAATCATAATAGTGAATGTCTACAAAGTATGTTTCAAAACTCGATTAAAATGAGATATTTACAGATAGATGAAAGGTTACTCATGATGACATGGAGATCATTGGTGAAATATATTCAACGAAGCAAAGGAAGGAAGAGAATATCAAGTTATATAATTGTCGTTTGAAGGAACTTATAGATGAAATGGAAGCGAAGACAGCAGATGGGCTGCAGAAACGATGGTTCCTGGATGGATTACTGTCGTGATATAAGAAGAAAATGAAGGTAGTTCCACCAAATACCTATGAAGAGGCTTTTGATAGAGCACTGAATCAGGAAAACAAAATGAAGACAACCACAACAGTGAGAGGAAGTGCAATCCATTACCGAGATGATGATTCAGATAGCACTAGAGATGACTTGAGCACAAGAATCCAAAGCAGAAGAAAGGACCTAGAACGCATGATCAATGATGTGAAGGCGGAGCAGAAGGAAAAGGACATATGGTGTTCTGATTGCAAATCAGAAGGACACAACAATGTCAATTATACAAAGAATGCATTCTATAATATATGTGAAGTTGTGAGGCATGTTGTCGATTGTCCATTCAATCTCAAAATCATCAGACATCAGATGTTGGCCGTAAAAAAGGAGAGTAAGGAAGAGAAACCGAGCACTTCAAAGAGTGAACAAGGAGCAACAAGTGGCGGATAAAGGAATAACCACCAAGGAAGAAGGCAGCCACAACAAGGAAATCGATTTGCGGGAGGACAAGGTCAATTGCAGTATGATTCAGACAGGAGGCCAATCATTCAATGCCAAAGATGTCAAGAGTGGGGTTGCTTCGCATGCAATTGCCAGAATGGCCTAGTAGGAGGAAATGGCAGAAACAACAATGGAATGATATGTCAATGCTGTGGATCTGGCAATCACAAGGAGGTAAATTGCCCAAAGAATGCAAGTCCCAGGAACTCACAAAATGTCAATTTTATTGACATTGAGGAACCTTCAAAGACCAGCAGAAGCAAAAACACATGCTAGCAGTCACACAAGCACAAGCAAAGAAGGCGGAACAATACCTGGATCCTGCCAGGGAGAAGTAGAGATGGCAGGAAGCACATGTTCAGATTGAAGAAGAAGCAAAAATGACCAACCAGGAGAGACGGTTCCACGAGAAAAAGTTGAAGCAACCAATCACAAGTGAAGATGAAGAGACGTCAACACACCAATTGGCTATACAAGTGTTGAAGTGAAAGTATACAGCATATTGTACGCAATACCGGAGCTATATGCAACAGTAGGAGAGATGGTGCGGGCAAGAAGAATGGATGAGCTACGATGCCAACTAGAAGTAACAAGAATAAGGAGGGATCAGTACACTGACCCGACATTCTTGATGATAGATCTCAGGAAGAAACCAGCATTGATTCATATTGAGTTGCTGAATCATAAGTTGATACAGGTAATCGTTGATGGGGGATCAAATGTAAACATCTTCCCTAAAAAGACATGGAAATATTTGGGAGCACCATTTTTATGGTCTCCCAACTTTAGATTGTGTGGCATAAACTAGTATGGGATAGAGATGAGAGGTGTATTGACTACATAAGAAGTGAAGATTGCTGAACAGATGTTCATCATTGATTTTGGGGTAATTGCTATGCAGAAACCAACCTAAGATGTGTTGTTGGAACACGGGTGGCTACACATAGCAAAGGTAAATCACAATTGGGAGGACCGGTTGACATTCAAGAAAGGCCAACACAAGTATATGATTAAATTGAAGAATCAATCTGTTAGTGAACAATTGGTGACATCCGATGAGTCTGGGAGCTCATCATTGAAGGACAAGAACAGACATTAACCAAATGAAGAAGGCATGCTAGAGTTAGAGGAGTGCATGAAAGATGAGAAGCACTCTGATAGCGGACATCTCCATTCGCAAATGGAAGACTATGGAGTCTTCCAACCAAACTGCATGTGCATTAATGTAGAAGAAGACCAAGATGAACCAATAAGGAGTGTATATGAGATTGGTGAGTGCAGTTAGAATACAAAGTTTGTAGCCAAGGAGGAAGAACAAAAGTGGACTTTTCCATGAAACATTCTAGAGTACAGGGTTGATGACGCATTGATTGATGAAAAGCCAGCACACCTATTTGATGTGGCAAAAGTGACAAAAGAACCTGATACCATACAGTATGAAGGACCGAAAATGGTGTAGGTGAATCTCGACGAAGGTGATGAAAAAAAGATAGTATTATAGACACAACAGGGATCCAGTCCTGAAAGCAACAGCTTTCAAGATATTCATGCAGTATAAGAAGGTCTTCGCATGGACATACAAGGATTTGAAGGGGATCTTACCTGCACTATGTGTGCATCAGATTCAGTTGCTCCCAGGTGCACAGCCAATGCAAAGAAGGCCATATGGAATGAATCCAAAGTACACGGCCAAATTCAATGAGAAATCAAGAAGATGTTGGATGCTACAAAATATTTAAGCTAACTATGAGTGAATGGGTGTCACCAATTGTGATCAATTTGAAGAAGGAAAGGAATAAGATCTGCATTTGGGTCGATTTTCGGAGTTTGAATGCAGTGACTATCAAAGATCCCCTTCCAATACACTGATTCAATTTTAGAAGAGGTAGCAACACACGAGATCTATTCATTTTTGGATGGATTCTTAGGCTACAATCAAATAAGTATAGCTGACGAAGACAGGTTGAAGACCACTTTTGTAGTAGAGAATGGCATTTATGCATATAATTGAATGCCCTTCAGTTTGTGCAATGCCCCTACCACAGTTCAATGAATAATTCTATATATTTTTTAGCAAATGTCCAAAAGCAATCCACGTGTTGTGGTCTACCAGCAAGGACGCCACTTGCATTATCGGTCATGTGACCCGGGTTCAACCCCCATGGCGGATATGTATATATTTCCGAAGTATTTACTCAATAAAAAAAAAAAAAGGTCCACAAGCAAGTTCAAAGTATTCTTGAATGACAAGTCATTGTACGGGAAGAAGGACAAGCATTTGAAGACGGAGGAATGCATGATGTGTATGAATGCGCAATTGTCCTTGAACCTAAAGAAGTGTAAGTTGTTGGTACCATACGGGAAGTTGCTAGGGCATGTGGTTTGTAAAGAAGGTCTATAGACCGATCCTAACAAAATATGAGTCATAATGAGCATGAAGGAGCCATATGATGTGAATTTGTTGAAGTCCTTTTTGGGACATGTTGGGTATTATCAATGCTTCATTAAAAACTTTGCACAAGTATTAAACCCGCTAGATGTGTTGGCGTGCAAGAATGTTCCTTTTCGATGGATGGAGAAGCATCAAAAGGTCTTTGACGAGTTGAAGGCAAATTTGGTTTGCGCACCCATTCTGGTGTTTTCAAATTGGGAAAAAGAATTTCACGTCAATGTTGATGCGTCCAATTTTGAAATTGAATGAGGGTTGGCTCAGGAGAAGCAATTTGGAGTGGATCAGCCCATATATTTTTCTAGTAGGTTGTTGACCCGTGCAGAGAGAAATTACAGCACTATGGAGCAAGCAGCTTTGGGAATGGTGTATGTGCTACAAAGTTTTAGACATTACCTACTTGCCAATCCCTTTGCTTTCTATGTTAATCATACATTGTCGTATTTAATCAACAAGCTGACTATTCACGGACAAGATAGTAAGTGGCTCATCACGATGCAAGAGTTCATGTTTTTAGTGGTAGTCAAACTTAGGAAGAAACACGTGATAGCGAATAAATTGTCAAGGATTCGCTCGAGAGAGCCTGCAAAAGGAGTGTTAGATGAATTTCCTAGCACTTATTTGTTTGCTATCACCGCACTACCATAGTCATACAAGTACATGGAAGAGCAAGAGGGGATAATGCGACCACGAGGAGTTCGTGACTACATGCAATACGTGCCAAAGAGTTGGAGGGTTGTTGAAGAGGGACTTCATTCCATTACACCCATCACAGCCATAGGAGTTTTTTCAGAGATGGAGTCTGAATATTTTGGGACCATTGAGAACTAGTAGAAGAAGATGCAGACATATTGTGGTAGCAACCACAATATTTGACGAAGTGGGTCGAGACAATAGTGTTGCCTAACATTTCCTCAAATAGCAATATGCGCTTCTTGTACAAGCAACTTACTACAAGATTCGACATACCTCTTCAGTTGACAAGTGATCGCAAAGGGCACTTTGTCAATGAAATTATTCAAAAACTCACCACAGAATTTAATATCTTTCATTCGTTGTCTAGTCTGTATTACCCCAGAGCAAATGGGCAAGAGGAGGCAACGAACAAGGCTTAGTTTCAATAATATATAAAACATGTCGAATTGAAGATGTTGATTGAAAGGAGAAACTGCTAACAGTTTTGTGGGCGTACAAGACTACGTTTAAGCCAATGACAAACCATACTCTTTTCCAATTCATTTATGGTCAAGAAGCAATTGTGTTGGTGGAGTTTCTAGTACCAAGTCTAAGAGTGGCAATACAAAACCGTCTAGGTGACTAGGAGAGCTTGGACAAGAGGCTAACGACACTCATCAAACTAGACAAGAAGAGAGTGATGGCTCAGTGGCAATGGAGATTGCCCAACATTATAGAAAGTTGTGGCATGACACGCACCTAGGGAAGATGGATTTGAAGTCATGTGACTTAGTCTTGAGGTACAACAGCAAGAGAGAGATCAAGCTAGGAATGCTGAAGACTTTAGTTGGACCCTTTCAAGTAGAAGAGATGATTAGTAATTGTGCAGTTAGATTGAAGAAACTGGACGGGACGTTGTACCTCGAAACAGTTAATGGTTCAAAGTTGAAACCATATAAGATGAAAGCACAAGTTAATATGATATCAACCAGAAAAGACACAAGCATAGGAAGGCTGACAATGGCACCGTTGCCATATTTTGCAAGGGGTGTAAAATTTGAAAAATTTCTGAAAATTCTGCTATCTTCCAGATTCGGCCCTAAATCGCAGCAGCTAAGCAGCGATTTGAAGCAGACCTTCCGGTTTAGGGCGCTGTAGAGCAAATCTGGGAGGGTTTTAAAAATTGATGTTTGTTTGTTTGTTTTTTTTTGTTTGTTTGTCTTTTAAGTGTAAAATTCTCCCCAGAGCGCTGCAGTTTGGAGCGCTTTGGGGTAATTTTGCCGGCCTGGAGCGCTATGGAGCATTTCCGGGCAGTCGGGAGAAAGAAGGAGAAAAGCAGCCCCAAAATTTCCTAAGTGTAAAGTTGCCCCAGAGCGCTGCAGTTTGGAGCGCTCCAGGGCAGATTCTCCTTTCCCGAGCGCTATGGAGCATTTTTCGGCCGAGTTGTGAAAATGAGCAAGAAGTCCCTTTTTTGGCTAAGTGTGGAATTCTGCCCTATATCGCCGCAGTCTGGAGCGCTTTCGGGTGTTTTTCCCTTCTGAGGCGCTCTAGGGCAATTTCGGTGTCGCCAAGGAAGAAAACAAAGGAGCGCAAGGTTTCCTAAGTGTAAAAGTGCCCCAGATCGCTGCAGTCTTGAGCGCTCCAGGGCAAATTTCTTGAGGATAAGCGCTCTGGGGCCATTTTCCGGCACTAAGTGAAAAAGTTGGAAAAGGGATAAGTTTTGTTAAGTACTCAAGTTTGCCCTAAAGCGCTGTCATCTGGCAGCGCTAGAGGGCAAGTCCCTCCTTCAGGAGCGCTTCAGGGCAAACTTTTCCTTGTTCAAGATTGAAGTGGCCGAGCGGCTCCAGGGTAGCAAGCAGTGATATTTTTGAGCATTTTGAGGTGGTTTCCCGCCAAATTTTGCCAGCTAAGCAGTTATTTTCCCCTAAGGTAAAAGGTCAAGATTTTTTGGGATCAGAGCCTGTTTCAGTACAGCCAAGGCCATACTCAAGTATCACGGTGGGTGACCATTGAAGACAAACAGTAGCGGGCATTTGAGGCAAAGTACCGCTACACCCACCGCATTGATGAGCCATCCCCTCCCAGCTACCAAATCTGTCAGAAGCCATACCGTGATCAAGAAAAAGCATGCTGCAAATGCAGATACGGCCGACAAGGATCAAATCTGGCCGCTTTTTACAGCTTTTTCAGGTTTGGGTATCTGTGCCTACATTGTAACCTGGGGGAAATTCTGCTATAAATAGCAGCTCTTTCTATTGTAATAAGGGGGGAACATATTGCTAAAGAAAGTTGTTGTAACTAAGACCGTTTGCTTCAATACAATCCATACTTTGGCTCCAATTGTGTCTCTTTCTTTTATGCTGCCTTATTCGTGTCATTTCTGCATTTACTCATTTATTTTTCTGATTGTTGTCATTCTGAACTCTGGATCATAGCATTGGCAATTATCTGAGCCTGGAATGCATGTTTAAGGATACATAGGGAAGAATTTCAAAAATGGTTTCTGTTACATGTATTGCTTTGATTGATGTTGGTTTAGTTGCTAGTTAGTGACTGTGCTGCTTGTTCTTCCCCAAACGTTGAATACCACCATTTCTATCCCTTATCCCTTTTATTTCTTTCCAGTTCTCTTATCTTAAAACCGAAAAGTTACATAGGAAGCCGGCCTCCTCCGGAGATTGGCACGGAAGGCATTCCTTCCTTCCGGCCTTTCAAGTTGTTGGGCGAATCGAGGGCGCAACGACAACAAATCCTTTCCTCATGGCAGATTTGTAACCAACAATACTTTTTTGGCACGCCCGGTGGGACCAGTCCCACCGCATAAGCAACATTGAAGGTGTCGATGTTCACTTCATTGCTGACGGTTTTTTGAACATCTGGCGACTCTGACTCTGTCGAACTCAGACACCCTCCAAGTCTTGCAGACCGGTCCAAGCATATCCTGTCTTCATGCAAACGAGATGGAGAGTAAGAAATTCTGAAGAACCCGAGTATTACGAGCTCGACATCGACGCTTTTGGAGAGCGTCCTCGGCTAGTAAGAACACACGTTTCTCGGGACGGATCATCATCAAGGGAAGCTGAAGTTGCCGAGCAAGGTCCAACTCCAGATAGCACTGCGACCGGCTGCCCTCCAGGTCCTCCCAACTCTCCAGATCATCCGATTGCTCCTGAGCAATTCAATTGGCAGCAACAAGTGCCGGAAGAACCTGTTCAACCGGACCCGCTGCAGCCTCCGCCATTACCACCAAATCAAAACGCCAATATGGCGGATCAAGATCAAAATCAGCAGAATGACCTGTTTCCTGCTTGGGATTCTGCTTCTCCGCTGAACCTATTGGGAGATGATCCAATTCCGCAAGCGACCATGAAGGCCTTGCCCACATTCGATGGAAACGGAAAGACGGCCTATGAACACATGCAAGACATCGTAGCTTTGGTCGCGTTTCATCGCATCACAGACGAGAGCGTCATGGTTCGATTGCTTGCTCTTTCACTAAGAGGAAAGCTCCTGTACTGGTACCGGTCCTTACAGCCCGGGTCCATCACCAGTTGGGCCGAGTTGGCCGAACGTTTGGCCAGGAGTTTTAATGAATCCGCTGATCCATCGTCCCTCCTGCATCAATTTCAATCAATCCAAAGACACCCGCAAGAGGAGATAGCGGACTTTAATGTGAGGTTTGCTAGATCATGGAAAAGGGTGCCCAAGGAGCTGCGGCCAAGCGACGGTCAAGCGGCGCATTACTATCTTAGATCTTTTAATGCCGATGTGGCCATGCAGATCAAGTCCTCCCGCGTTAATACCTTTCCTGCGCTTTATGAGCTAGCTCAGTTAGCGGAACAAGACTTAATCTCAGTCGGCAAGCTTCCACATAGAATGCCGACGCCGATTTATCCTAATTTCCAGCAATCCACTCAATATCCTAGTGCATCCGCTCAGCCATATTCAGCATCTTCTTCCTCTTCGCAGCCTGTTGTGCCGTGGAATCCCGCGCCTGCGATTACTCACTTTCCCCCTCAAATCCATCAGTCTACTCCACCTCCACCGTCGCTTACAACGACCTCGTCGTATCCCTCACTGCCTCCTCCTCCCGCCGCTCCGCTATACCCTCCATTGCCTTCGGCCCCGCCGTTGGCTCCATTGCCACCACCCGCTTCAACGGCTCCTCTAGTCATTGATATCCAAGCAAAGTTGCTACAAGGGATGGAAAATCTCAGTTTTGTCTGCCGGACGCTGTCCAACAACATGGCAATCATGAAGAAAAAGCAATCTCAGATGGAGTTTGCTCCCAGAAGGTCCTACCCTCCTCCGACACTGACAAGAGATCAAGCGACAGCCCAAGATAACAGACCTCCTGCGAGGAACGCGGCCATTAACGAGGGACCGAGCACTTCTGACCCTGTGCACTGGTGTTCGACCTGTAATGATCCTCACGGCGAAAGTACCTGCATGTTTCATCAGCATTATGTGCAGACCCTGGCGGGTACTCGGTCGAGCAGTGACCTGGAGGACCAAGTGAATATGCTTCGGGAAGAGAATCACGACTTAGTCGTCCCAGAGGAGAAAGTGTCCTTTCTGACCAAAGATGGCAAAAGGCCAATTGAGGCAGATGCGGCTCAAATGCAACCGTTAAAGGTGTACACGAGGAGGAACAAAGAACAGCAGACGGCTAATCCCAGGTCGTCCCGAAATGAAAAGAATGTCCCTCATAGGGCTCTAGCTCCCACGGCTCCACTTCAAGTCAAGACAAAAGAACAAGCGAGGGAGAAACTCAAGTACCCTTCGCTGACCAAACGGCAGAGGGTTGAAGCAACGCAGCAGTACCGTAGCAAGTACGAAGGCTGCAAAGGAGATAGAAGGGCCTGCCGCTTCGGCCTACAACATTGTTGAGGAAATCAAGAAGACCCCGGCCAAAATCAGTATGTATGATGCCCTTCGCCTCCCTAGCCAGGTTGATTTGTTGCAGGAATCTTTGAAGTCTGTAAAAGGAGGTAAAGCGCAGCAACCGATACTGGCCCAACCATTAACCGAGTTCGATCACCGGGAAGAATAGACCATCGTCGTTCTATCTGTCCTTGCAGATGGAAGGATACGTGGTGCACAATTGCATCGTTGATTCCGGCGCCTCAACTACAGTCATGCCTAGGGCATTTTGTGAAGAGATTGGCATGGAATATACAAAGAGCAACCAAGGCATACTCCAATTAGACGGCACTCCCGTGAAGACTGTCGGTATCATAAAGGACATCCCCATTCAATTGCATAAAGCTCCGCAGATCACAATAATCCAAGAGGTCGTAGTTGTAGACCTAGAGCCCTATTTTGGCATGTGCCTCTCGAGGGAGTTTACCGCCAAGCTAGGCGGATATTTGTCTTTGGACTACTCCCACATGGAAGTCCCTTTCAGAGGAAGGCGAGTGAAGATTTATAATGACAAGCCTTCCACCTTCTTGGTTGAGAAGTTGCCAGAGGAGGGACAGCAAGATGAGGCAGTCAACCTAGTGACAGAAGAAGTCGAGGAAGTGGACATAGTGGGTGAAACTATAAAAGAGCTACAAGCGGAGGATGAATTCTCCTTACTGGACTTTAATGCTATGATTGAGTCCGAGATCGGCTGTTATTCAATCAATCAGCCCGAAAAGCCGAAACTGACGGCGAAGGAAGATGTAAACCCTACCCCTAATGAGCTATGGAAGTTGTACTTTGACGGTGCCCGATGCAAGAACGGCGCTGGGGCAGGGGTTTTACTTATCTCACCTACAGGAGAAGAGAAAGCTTACTGCTACCGATTGGCTTGGAGTTGCACCAATAACGGCGCAGAGTATGAAGCCTTGTGCTTAGGGCTGAAGAAAGCAGAGAGGTTGGGAATCAAACAGCTGCAAATTTTCGGAGATTCGGAGCTAGTCTGCAACCAGATTACCAACAAGTGTGCCTCGAAGAAGCATTATCTTAAGGCATACCGTAATCGGGTTTGGGACCTGATGGAGTCGTTTGAGGCCCTCAATGTCCAAGCCATTCCCCGAGAGAAAAATAGGCACGCAGACATCTTAGCATCTATCGGAGCCAGATACTCCCCGGTTGATGATTTAATGCAGAAGCCTAAGGCGGTAAGAACCATTTATAGGCCTTTTGTGCCTGATAAGGACACCCACTGGCAGGTGTTCGATTTTGATGAGCAAATCATCAATTTTTTTATTCATGAAGCTAGCACAATCGAAGGTAGAGAGACCCTGATGACGAGGAATATGAGGGGTTGATACAGTTGAAAAACAACCATGTCCCCAAAGGACTAATTACCCTAGAGAGTCTCTTTGATCAAAATGACCGAGCAATATCGCATAGGATCAAGGTGGATTCCAAGCAGTACAGAGACCTGGAGCTTGAGCCAAGCAAGTCAATTAAAGTCGGAACCAACAACACTCTAGAAGATTTGGACCAGATTCAGGCCCTCTGCAGAAGGTATCCCGATATTGTGGCTTGGAGTTATCGAGACTTAAAGGGGTACGACCGAGAGGTTATCCAACATACGATTGAACTTGAGGAAGGGGTTAAACCTTGTAGGCAAAAGCAGAGGCCGGTGAACCCAAAGATTGAAGTCTTGATGAAGGCCGAACTCTTGAAGATGCTCGAAGCAAAAATAATATATCCCATCAAGCATTCTTCTTGGGTCGCGAATCTAGTCCCAGTCAGAAAGAAGAACGGAGATATCCACATTTGCATAGATTTTCGCAACCTGAATCAGGCCTCCCTCAAGGACCACTATCCACTCCTGCAAATCGACCAAATTCTCCATGTGGTTGCAGAAGCGCAGCGGTTCTCTCTCCTAGACGGCTTCTCGGGATACAACCAAATTTGGGTGAAATATGAAGACCAGCACAAGACAGCATTCCCCACCAAATGGGGAACGCTCGCCTATCAACGGATGCCCTTTGGCCTGTCCAAAGCAGGAGCTACGTTCCAGAGAGCCATGGATATTGCATTCCGGGAACTGCTGAACAAGATAATTGTAATATATTTAGATGATATGACAGTGTTCTCTCACAAGAGGGAGGAGCACAACTCTCACCTAGAACAAGTATTTGAAAGGTGTCGGGAGTTCGGCATATCTATTAATCCGAAGAAATCAGTCTTCGTGGTGAGAGAAGGGAAGTTGCTGGGTCATGTTATCTCCGAGAACGGCTTAGCAGTTGACCCCGACAGGGTAGAGGCTTTGATGAAGCTCTTCGTTCCAATGAACAAGATGGGTCTTCAATCCTTCTTCAGCCAGATCAACATCGTGAGGAAGTTTGTGCCAGACTTCGCTTAAGTGATAAAACCAATGTCCGAGCTATTAAAGAAAGATGTCGAGTTCTTATAGACCGAGGAGAGAAAGAAGGCTTTTGAAGAGATAAAAGCCAGAATTGCTCAGGCCCCCGTGTAATGTTCCCTTTTCTACGCAGTCAGGTGCAGAGCAGATTAGCCTATACACGAGCTCCCGTAGGCTAAGTCGGATGGAGGGGAGCCATTGGAGATATCAAAATCTTTGTCAGTACCCATAGAGCTATTGATTGATGGTCGTTTGGGCTCATTCGGAGATTTGTTTGATCAAAGTTACTATTTTTAGCCATGTCCGTTTTTAGGGTTTCGGTGGACAACAGACAATGCAATGATATTCTTCAGTGAAATGGGTGTCCAAAACCATTCGCGGATTTCAATTCGGATGGGCAAAGGTTGGAAATTTTAATGGTCGAAGATAAAATTAATAAAGTGATTATTTAATTTAATTTTGTAAAGTCGATGACTTTATTTTATTATAAAATCATTTTATACTTAAAAGGGGCCATTTTAAGTGACAACTTAAAAAGTCGTTAAGCCTAGGCATAAGGGGGTGAATAGATTAAGGAGAAATAAGGTGGAATTAAAAATTGATAAAATTATATTTGCTCACCCTAAAAGTGACCTAACCCTAGGTCGACCTAAGGAGGAGATAAAAGGAGGTTTTGAGTTCATTTGGAGATATGCGAAGATTATTATTTTTCTCTCTGTTTTTTTGGAGGACTCTCGGCGAGCCATTTATAGAGATTCTGGAGCTTGTGAGAGACAACAACCTCTTACAGCGACATTGGCTTTGGGGTTGCAAGATTACCCTCAAGTCAATCTGGGCATTTCCACACAGGCATTGCAGTTGGACTTCAGTTTTAAAGACTTCTGGAGTTGGGTTACCACACAGGGTCATTCAGAGATTATACACGGAATATTTGGAGCTGGGACACCACACAGTATTCACATCAGAAGGGCTGAGCCTTCATCATCATTTATAGAGTACGAAGCAACTAGGGTTTCATCAGCATTTGAGGTATTTGCATTGTAATTTGTGCCCTAGTTTTGATATAAGAATAAAACAATATTTTCAAGAATTTTGGATTGCTCTGTGTTTGTGATTTTGTATATAAAAAATTCACGAAAAAGGTTAAGAATTGGCAACGCCCTAGAGAACTAGATGGGGAGGGTTATTACACCCCGTCCTGGTTAACCCAGACTACTCCAAGGATTTCATCCTATACGCAGTCGGTGAACCAGAGAGTTATGCTCTGGTTTTAACCCAGAAAGGAGATAACGACGAAGAACGGCCTATTGCCTTCTTGAGCCAAGTAATTCAGCCGCACGAAGAGCGGTATAATTTTATCGAGTGGAAAGTGCATGCAGTCATGAGGTCTCTGAAGAAATTCAAGCATTTTGTCTCGCACAGCCGGATTACTATGTTTGTCATCCACCCCGATGTCAGAAATTTCATCATTCAAGGGGAACCGGGTCATAAAAGAGATGGCTGGATCGCCAAGATTCAAGAGTTCGACATAGAGGTTTGGCCCACCAAGTTTATCAGAGGCCGGGCCCTTTGCCAGGAACTGGCCAAGAGTGTCGCCGCAGAGGTGACCGCTTGTCAGTAGGAAGTTCCTGTGATGGAGGTCGGTTGTGCCAACTCCTCAGAAGAATCTAGAGACTGGACCGACGACCTAGTATGGTACTTCAATACTGGGCAATACCCTGATAATCTTGATGCCTCGCAAAGAAGGAGGTTTAGACTCAAGGCTCTGAAGTTTGTACTACGCCCCGAGCGGCTGTTTTATGCAAATAATGACGATGTTCTCTTGCGATGCATCAAGGGAATAGAAAAAGAGAAGGTCCTCAAGGAATTCCACTTTGGAATGTCGGGAGGACATCTTTCAGGAAGGCCTACGGCCTTAAAAATCATCAAAGCGGGCTATTATTGGCCCACCCTTTTCGCCGATACACAAGCAGTTTCTCAGAAATGTGAGAAATGTCAGTGGTTTGCTGGCCACAACAAGAATGATCCAATGCCCCTCCAGCCAATTCAGGTTGAAGCTCCATTTCAGCAGTGGGGCCTGGATTTCATCGGAACAATAACACCAAATTCTTCGGCGGGCCATAAGTTCATTTTGACGGCCACTGATTATTTCACCAGATGGGCTGAGGCAACACCCACCAAGCATGCTGACCAGGAGACAATTATCAGTTTCCTAGAAAGTCTGATCACCCGCTTCGGGATTCCAGAAGCTATAGTTACAAACAACGGTCCAGGATTCGCAGGCGCTGCGCTCACCGAGTTCACCTGCAGGAACGGGATTTATCACAAGATGTCTTCTAACTATTACCCGCACGGGAACGACCTGGCTGAGTCCACCAACAAGAACCTCATGAAGATCATAAGGAAGATAGTGGAAAGAAACAAGAGGACCTGGCACCTGCTACTAGACCGAGCGCTATGGGCGGACCGTATATCAGTTAAGAAATCCATTGGGACATCTCCATATGCCCTCGTGTACGGGAAAGACGTCGTCCTGCCTACTCACATTGAGATGCCTGCACTATGGATGTTGGACGACGAAAAGGGCAACCTAGACCCACTGGATGCCAGACTTGCCCAGCTGATACAGCTTGAAGAAGAAAGAGAAAAAGCCTATGAGGCTTTTATGAAGCATGCAGGCTCTACCAGAAAATGGTTCTCAAGAGGGTCCACAGTAGGGGTTTTCAAGATCGGAGACCTGGTGCTCAAATGGGATGTCTAGAAGAAAAAATCTGGCAACCATGACAAATTCGATTCCTTCTGGGAAGGCCCGTTCGAGATTGCCAGGGTAAATCAGTTCAATGCATTCGTGCTGAAGGATATGGAGGGTCGCATCCTCCCGATTCCGGTCAACGACTTTCATCTGAAAGCCTACCATCATTAAAGAAAGAAGTACCGAGAGGTTCTGTCTGTACATAGTTTATTTTTCTATCATTTCAATTCATTTGATTTCTGAATGTAAATATGTTTTTTTAACTTTTAAAAAAAAAAATTAGGCTGTTGAGCCAAGTGAGGTCTGACTTTCCTCCAAGTTTGAAAAGGGTTTGAGCAAAGAGAAAAGTCTCTAAGTGCTGAAAATTCCCTCCGTCGCTCGCCTTCAAGGTAAAAGCCTCAAATCGCCGGTGTTTTTCAGCGATCTCGGGCAAAGAAAAGAAAAGAGAGCGGCGGATGTTTCAAAATTTTCAAAGTATTCTCGGCCCTCCGACGCTCGCCGAAGGCTTCCTCACCCCAAAGCGCCCCACTCTTACGGCGATATAGGGCGAATAGGCTAGCACTGCCAAGCAAAGACAGGGAAGAGAGTTTTCAGAAAAATTCTTAAGTGTCAAAGTTTCCCTAGAGCGCTCGTCCAAAGCAAAAAAGCCCTGAAGCGCTCTTCTCTTTGGCGATCTGGGGCAAGATTCAGTGAGACAAGGTTTGGCGCCAAAGTCGACAATTTTTTTCTAAGTGTCAATATGCCCTCTAGCGCTCGCCCGAAGCAGAAAATGCCCCAAAGCGCTCCATACGAGGGCGATCCAGGGCTGGGTCCAAAGAAAAGGTTTTCCAAAAACAAAAAAAAATGTTTAAATCCCCATGAGCCCGACCGGCTCACGCCCCTATGCGCCCCATATCGCTCCCTACGGCAAAAAAAACCCGGGAGCGCTCGTTTGTCGAGCGCTCTAGGGGAGAAAATTGTGTTGAAAGGAAAAAAGGGGAGGTGCCCCCTTTCTTGCTGGACGATCTAGGGAACCGCACAGGGCACATCCTTCAAGAAATGTGCATTAAATGAATACGGCTGCACAGGATTCAAGGCGAGTTTATGTTTAAAAAGGGGAAAAGTACTTTTTACAAGGATTTTAAAGTCCCATCCCATAGATTTTATGCATGGCCACCCTGTGAAAATAGATCGACGTCCACCAACTTTGTGCACTGGGTAATTAAAGCCGGACACTCGCCATTAAGATACGCCCATGCCGAGCTTGCCACTATAAAATCAGCTTCTGTAGAAGGTTTACCAGACGAAATTCAAAGTGCTTCAAGCTCCGGTAAAAAGTGAATTCGAATTTTACACGGTACAGAGCTGCAGCTTGAGTTCTAACTTGCGTCATGGAAAAGAAGGGAGTTGGCAAGCAAAGTGCCGCAGCTGGACAGACAGCTAGAAGAACACCCGAAAGCGCACAAGAAATTCAGAGAAAGGACAAGGGTAAGGCGTAGGCATCTGAAGCAAATACGAGGAGGGCTCAGCCAGAACAAACTAAGCAACCTCCCCCGCCGCCCCTCGACAGATGGAATAGGCTCAGAGATGGACCCTATTCCCAGAACATAAATGATTTGTGGAGTACCATTAGAGCATGCAAGAACAGAGTTCCCAAGTCACATCCACTCGCCGCAGCCTATCAGTCGCGCCTGTACTGGTTTCTATTCAGTCAGGTGCACCATTGCCCTGAGTTGGTAGCAGCAGTGGCAGAATATTACAACCCGGACACCCGGCAGGTCTGCGACTACAGGGGCACGCCCCTATTTTCCATTGACACGGAGACCATTGATACAGCTTTCGCGCCGGGCCATGCGCTAGACGAAAAATGCGTAGTCAGGAGGGTTAACCTTAAGCAGCAGACAAGCAGATTTGCGGACACACAATTAATGCGGCAGTTTCTAGAGTCCGAGCTGCATAGGCCACCTCTGCCTCGACAATGGTCACAAGATCCGCTACCCTTAGCAGCTTTCAAGAGCCCCCATGTTTACACCATGCTGGCCTGGGTTCTGGGTTGTGGGTTGGACTCATTGGTTCACCCTTACCAAATTGCCATCGTCGAGTGCCTCCAGCATGAGGAGCTTTTCGACTGGGCTGATTACTTGGCCCGTGCAATACATCTCGCCCTCTACAACTTTAAGGAGAAACAGTCAGGCACTTTCAGGTTTTGTTCATTCTTGGCCTGGCTGTTCCTGTTTCACTTCTATGAGAAGACGAGGTCAATTCCCGTTCAGCACGGGGATGAAAATGCTGCGTCGCGCCCGATTTACGAATGGACCCGGGTGCTTTATAGGGAAGAATCCTATTACCGGTTCAACAAGTATTTTCTGAGTCGTGCCCTAAGCATCGTCCAAGGGGGTTGCTCGCGTGTCCCGCGCACCATGAGTGATCACTTCATATCCGGGGAGGTGCCCTTCGGGGATGTCTTCCGGCTGACGCAGGGCTTAGTGATCAGAGTCTTCGGATTCACAGGCAAACCCTTTCTGCTACCCTATTACGCCTCGGAGTACCAATTTGCGCTCGAGGCATCGTGCCAGATGGACTACACTGACGAAAAATATGGTCAAGGCAAGAAGAAAGGGCATATTTTCAATTACCCGATCACATGGGGAGAAGTGGAGATCAGCGTTAATGGGCAGCATCAGTTTTTAACCGCCATACTTTTGAGTTTTGGGCTAATTGAGCTTCCACAACGGTGGAAATACGACCCTCTAGACATTGTCAGAAGATTCAAGAATGTCCAGGAGTTCCATGTGTGCCCTAGTGAAGACATAGTGGTCGGGCGTAATAACCCAGAGGGGCGAGACTTGGAGTGGCACATAGAGGATATGCAATCATTCCCGTCGTGACAAGACTTTTATGAAATAGAGGCGGAGTATGATCCCGACAATAATAAGCACCATAGGGCAGAGGCTGATAATTTCAAAAGGTGGCAAAAGAAGCTAAAAAAGAAGGGGTGGTCAGCTGGCAAGATATCAAAATGGTGGGTAATGCATTGTCGGACAAGGAGAGAAAAATCCAGCAAAAGCCTAGATAATGACGAACGGTTCTCCGCGCTTTACGATACACACCATGCCACGTGGCGGCCTACCGTTTTCCGGGATATCGTGCCCAAAAGCATTCAACGCCTATATAAGGGCCAGGACCCGCCTCAACGACCACTAGCATTAGGAGAAGGGTCGAGAAGTGGCGTGGAAAGAAGTCAAGAGAAAGAGAAAAGTCAATCTACAGCGCCAATGGTACAACCAACTCCTGAAAAGCTACCACTCGAGAAGATTCCACCAAAGAAAGGTCCAACCAAAAGTGCAGCCGCTGCCGCTGTCGTACAAACTCCTCCAGAACCCCCAAGGAAGAAGCCAAAGGTATCTTTCATTCACAAGGGGGTTGCTTCAAATGTAACTGCTAGTCCTGCACCCTGCCATCTAGAGGAGGAAGTCCCTCTCAAAAGAAAAAATAAAACAAAGAAATCCAAGGAGACAAGGGCTACGCCTGTGAGGGAGTCCACACAACAAGGGATTGTACCCTCTGAAATCATCATCTTGCAAGAGAGCACCCCCTCGCACGCTGAAGACGTGGAGCAGTGGGCGACCCAGTGCATTTCCTCTCCAGCCCCCTCGGGGCTCGCAGGTAGGCATTCTGCTATCTTTGAAACTACTAAGTCTTGAGCTGCAACACCCTCATCTTCTGCTGTTGGATGATGAGGCCTGGAAATGCCTCATTTTGCACTATGGTTAACATATAAAAACTACCATATTATTAAATATACAAAGTTAAATTGCCAAATAGTTGATTAGAATATATTAATTGTTAATTGTTTACATGATTTTATGTTAGAAACATTATACCCCTGTTTTGACTATTTTAAGCATTTTACTTGTAAAAGGTCAAAAATGAGTATCATGTCAATTCTGATGTCATACTACAGTAAAATTACATTTTGATGGCATGGATAGATTCCTCTCATTGAGAACTACAACTTTGCTTTTTGAAGCAAGTCAATCCGAGCTGTAGATAAAAAGTTATGAAGGTTACATCATTTTGGAGCTCATGCCTTAGTTTTTTTCTGAGTTGTTAACAGGTGCAAATCTGCGTTAAGGGGCATATTGGTGGATCTACTGGGAATGATCCAAAGCAATTTAAGGAACCAAATTCATACCAATTATATTTCATAATGGAGAGAACACATGACCCAAATTTGAAGGCATATGGACAAATAATCTGGAAGTTATGGGGCCCACAAAATGATAGTTTCACACTTTTTGACTGCTGGAAATTCTGGTAAAAATTTGTGTTAGATGCCAACTTGACAGTAATGCTGGGAGTAATTCTTGAGGAGTTAAGAGCTGAAAATTGAACCATATGTAATTCATACAGCCAAGAACATGTGGGTAAAATTTGGTGTACATTGGAGTTACGAGGCAAAATTTATAAGCACTCCAAAAGGGCAGCTGGGCATGTTTTGACTGCTGTAAAAAAATAGGTGACAGTCCATACAAATTCCAGCCACTGTCACTATGAAGGAAGGCATGGAATTTGTCAATTAAATATGCAGGAAACACTTGGAAATAGATGAGGGAGGCTAGGAGTGACTCTTTCTCCACTTGCCAACACTTCCATGTGATCCAAATAGGAGCAACCGGTCAAAATATTGAATTGCAGGAAATCTGGAAACAATCATACAAATTCCAGCCAGCTATCAATAAATAACATGGCTTGGAATTTGTCAATTCCAGCATGTAAAATCTATAGAATTGGTCTTTTGGGAACGAAGGAAGACTGTTTAGTCAGTCAAAACCACTTTCTTACACATCTGATGCATGGATAAGTGCAAAACTGTTACACTACCTGATATTCCGAAGCAGCTCCGGAATGAGCAGAACAGGACCAGTTTTGGTCAAAACTATAAACAGAATGGTCAGAAAGGTGGCAAATGGCGAAATGAAGATGGATCTAGCTGTATGAGGAGTTTTCTCACCCCTTCCAACGCATTTCTTCCAATGGATGATACACAACAAGGAAAATGGATATGCTACAACATAACAGTTTGTTGCATTTTAGGAAGACTTCTTCAAAACAGTTGCTAAATCCCTCAAAGGCAGCAACAAAACGGATTGGCATATGTAATAGAATGTTATAAATAATAGGCTCCCATGTTGGTTGAGCCAGGTAGAGAGGTAGAGAAGTAGAGAAGTAGAGAATAAGGATAGGACTTGTGGTAAGAAAGTAGATCTGTGGCAAATTGCAATTTTTAGCAGGTTTTCCTGCCAAATATTGTAATGTTGCTTGAGACTAAATAAAGTGCAGGATTTCTCATTCATCTTTTGTCCCATTAAATGTCTGAGTGTTTAAGTAGTTAAGAGAGAGTTTTTCTGCCTTCTTCTGGAATAGGGGAGCAAGGGCCACTTCCAGGTTTAGAAGAAGGCTTATTGGTGACAAGTTTTTCTGCAACTTTTGTTGCAGCAGATTAAGCAGAGACTTGTCATATTTTATTTTATGTTCTTAACTGTGTTTTAGTAAATGCAAGTCATATTTTTAGTAGTAGATGTGTGTGCATGGCAGCTGACCACCTAGCATAAGTTTTTTTCCTGTTTTCATCAGTTATTTCCAGCATTTTGATATTCTCCATTGTGTGATTAATTAGTTGAGTGTGCATTTCAATTCTGCAATTCTTTTCATTTATGTTATTTCCATTCTGCTAGTGCCATTAGAATTAAATTTTTGCAAAGTTGTTATTTCTGTCATTTTCATTTTGCAAAGCGTAAATAGGTTTTATTCCTGTTATTTTAGATTTTGCAAGGGTAATTAGTTTTAGTTTTCTGCAACCTTTCCATTTCTACACTTCTTCTTCAGCAAATGTAATTAAGATTCTAATTCAGTTCATAAGACTAGTGGTGACACCAGAAACCCCCAAAACTGACTTGTCTCATCAATAAAGCCTATTTTTCTGAATGAGCTGATTTTCAAGCTGCCTATATCTCCTTTCGTATATAGCCTTGGACACCGCCCTGGATTGACAATTATAATGATTAAATGGTGTGATTGACGACACTCATCATCGGACCTGTCCTCGCGGTCACTTTTGTGGCTAGCGGAACAGCAGCCGCCCCTTCCATTGTCGCTGCAACACCCCTCATAGAAGTTCAACCCTCCGCCGAAATCCAATCGAACCACCCAGCCTTTGAACATTCCTCTGAAACCCTAGCCCAGAACCAGCCAGGTGTCGCCGCACCAGAACCCTCGCAGTCCCCACGACCCTCATCTGCAGCCGCCAACCCAGCTAAAACCCTAGTCCGAAACCCTATTGTCGAAACGCCCCTAGAGGAGCCCAAGCCCCAACGACTCATTTCTCCTAGCCTGTTTGCTGAGGGGTATACATCCCGGGGTTACAGCGGCATGGACCTGATCAGAATCATGGATGAGCAACCCCTGATGACTCAGGGTGGTCACAGCTCCAACAAATGGATGAAGAATGTGAGGAAGAGGAAGGGTGAGGAGCTCGCTTGGGTTGAAAAGCGCTCCCTGGTTGACCCAGAAAGGATGGTAGTCCTTAAGGAGAGACGAGTCCCTAAGGTGCAAAAGCCGAGGAAGGACATGACTAATGATGACTATGAGTACATCTCGAAGGAGAAGGACATCGGCAATCTTAACTGGAAGAACACTGCAATTGGGATTCAGGATAGAACTGAGTCTATGCTCGCAAATCACTACCAACTGCAGGGGCAATATTATGAGCTTGAAAATGAGAAAAATAAGTTGGAAGAAGACATGGCAAAGTTGCGCGCCAAGGTGAACGAAACTGAGAAGCAGTGCCAGCTACTGCAGCAACGGCTGGAAGCAGCAAAGAGAGAAAAGGAAGAAGTACAGGCCCAAAACGTTAAACTTCAGGGCCTGTTGCAGCAGACGCAGCAGCAGTTAGAAGAGCAGACCACCAAGGTAAAAACGTTCACCAAGGGGTGAAGGAAATGCGGGTCCGACTGTTGAAGAACTTTAAGCCCCGGGCTTCTAAGTCCCTGTTCGTCCTTGCTTTTGTGGCGAAGATTCAAGAAGTATCTGCCCTGGGAAAGCCAATGGTAAAGGAGGCTGAACTCCAAACAGAGGACTGGCTCGATTTAGCACTCAAGGCTGGGAACTTTGAGCGTCGCGGTCTCCAAGTTTTCCCAACAGATCCTTTTCTTGATGATTGGGCAGCCGCAAGGGCAACCTTGCACTTTTATTTTGAAAAAATAGAAAAGATTCGTAAGGCCAGGTCTATCCTGGATAAATTGGAAAAAGAGGACTTTTGCCTGGCTTCCTTCAAAACCCTAGCGTCCCATGGGTTCCCTAGCTTCTCTGACGCTAACGGAACCGTCCTCTCCGAGGAAGAGCTACAACCCAAATGGGATGCCTTTGAGGCTAACACAGCAGACATTGACGCATTGACAGATCCAATCCAGGAGGCTCAAGTGACAGCTCTCAGCCAGGTTTTGTCAGATTCGCTCCTGTTTGGTCACTTTGGACCTGAAGGTGGACCAAATTGATACGCTCCAAGTTGAGTTTTTCAAGCGCCTGGTGGAGAACATTAGCATTTTCAAGCAGATTCCAGATGAGGCCTGGGCTCAGGTTCAGTCCGCGTTCGATGAGATACAAGAACGCCTCGTCCCGGCTGAGCAGGAGCAGATTGGAGAAGTCCAAGGAGATCAGTCCGAAGGAGAAGAAGAAAAGGAAGGAGGTACAGAAGAAGAGCGCGTTGAGGAAAGCGCTGATGAAGAAGTCCTGCCAGGGCAAGGCCAGCAGCGAGTTCAAGCAGGGACTGGGGGTGACTCCGTGGCCCAATGAAAGAAGGCCTGGGTCCTGGCATCGAGGCGAGCTCGAAACCCCGCGAGCCACCAGAATGTTGCCATATTTTGCAAGGGGTGTAAAATTCGAAAAATTTCTGAAAATTCTGCTATCTTCCAGATTCGGCCCTAAATCGCAGCAGCTAAGCAGCGATTTGAAGCAGACCTTCCGGTTTAGGGCGTTGTACAGCAAATCTGGAAGGGTTTTAAAAATTGATGTTTGTTTGTTTGTTTTTTTGCCTAAGTGTAAAATTTTCCCCAGAGCACTACAGTTTGGAGCGCTTTCGGGTAATTTTGCCGGCCTGGAGCGATATGGGGCATTTCCAGGCAGTCGGGAGAAAGAAAGAGAAAAGCAACCCCAAAATTTCCTAAGTGTAAGGTTGCCCCAGAGCGCTGCAGTTTGAAGCACTCTAGGGCAAATTCTCCTTTCCCGAGCGCTATGGAGCATTTTTCAGCCGAGTTGTGAAAATGAGCAAGAAGTCCCTTTTTTGGCTAAGTGTGCAATTCTGCCCTATATCACCGCAGTCTGGAGCGCTTTCGGGTGTTTTTTCCCTTTTGAGGCACTCTAGGGCAATTTCGGTGTCACCAAGAAGAAAACAGAGCGCAAATTTTCCTAAGTGTAAAAGTGCCCCAGATCGCTGCAATCATGAGCGCTCCAGGGCAAATTTGTTGAGGATGAGCACTCTAGGGTCATTTTTCGGCACTTAGTGGAAAAATTGGGAAAGGGTCAATTTTGGCTAAGGGACAAAATGCGCCCTAAGCGTTGTCATTTGGTAGCGTCTCCTTCTGGAGTGCTTCAGGGCAACTTTTCCTTGTTCAAAACCGAAGTAGCCAACCAGCTCCAGGGTAGCAAGCAACGTTTCTTTTCGAGCATTTTGAAGGGGTTTCCCGCCCAAATTTTTCCAGCTAAGTAGTAAATTCCCCTAAGGTAAAAGGTCAATATTTTTCGGGATCAAAGCCTATTTAAGTACAGCCAAGGCCATACTCAAGTATCACGATTGGTGACCATTGAAGACAAACAGTAGCGGGCATTTGAGGCAAAGTACCGCTACATCCACCACATTAATGGGCCATCCCCTCCCAGCTACCGAATCTGTCAAAGGCCATACCAGAATCAGGGAGAACCATGCGTCAAGTACAGCTACGGCCAATAAAGATCAAATATGGCCGCTTTTTACGGCTTTTGCAGGTTTGGGTATTTGTGCCCACGTTGTAATCTGGGGGAAAATTCTGCTATAAATAGCAGTTCATTTTATTGTAATAGGGGGGGAACATATTGCTAAAGAAAGTTGCTGTAACTAAGACTGTTTGCTTCAATACAATCCATACTTTGGCTCCAATTGTGCCTCTTTCTTTTATGCTGCCTTATTCGTGTCATTTCTGCATTTACTCATTTATTTTTCTGATTGCTGTCATTCTGAACTCTGGATCGCAGCATTGGCAATTATCTGAGCCTGGAATGCATGTTTAAGGATACATAGGGAAGAATTTCACAGCTGGTTTCTGTTACATGTATTGTTTTGATTGCTGTTGGTTTAGTTGCTAGTTAGTGACTGTGCTGCTTGTTCTTTCCCAAAGCTGAATACCACCGTTTCTATCCCTTATATCTTTTATTTCTTTGTAGTTCTCTTATCTTGAAACCAAAAAGTTACATAGGAAGCCGGCCTCCTCCGGAGATTGGTGCGGAAGGCATTCCTTCCTTCCGGCCTTTCAAGCTGTTGGGCGAATCGAGGGCGCAACGACAACAAATCCTTTCCTCATGGCAAATTTGTAACCAACAGGCACCAAATCATTCTTTAGAACCTTTTGAGGGAATCTTGGTCTGAGAAGTTGGGGAGTCAAGTCGAACCAAGGAGGAAGATGGTGCAATTGATGACAGTGACTCAGACAATGAACTTGTAGAACAGCTAGATTTGGTTGTATGGAGCAGAAAATGCAAAGTGAAGACAATATAAACCCATGACTGAACACATGGAATCGCAACCTCGGTCTACGAAGCATAGACGAATTCGGGTGCCATGTTAGATTTCCAATGGAAGAAGAGGAAAGACTAAGATCAGTGAATGCAAACATCATACAGTGGATGGTTGGAATGTATGTTGGGCAAGGAGAAACACAAAAATAAAAGCCTTGAAGTGAGGGCAATGAATATGAAGGAATAAGTTTCCTTGCAATTATTGGTCGTGCAAAGCAAAGCGAGAAACTAAATAATTGAATTGTAGAGTTAAGGAGACAATGTCCACGAGAATAGATAAGGATGCAATAAGATATACATCCATTGGATAGAAGTTCTTTTGGAAACGAAACAATTCCAAAAGAAGTATCCTTTTCAAGTGGTATACCCTCTATTAGTTCAAGCAGTGATGAATAAGATTGGAATAGTGGGAACTCAGGCATGGAACTCGAAAGAAGAGTGAGTGAGGAACAACAGCAAGCAATTGAGAGCCGAAATGCCTTCGAGGCAGGAAGGCAAATGAGTTGGAGAAGTCATGATCCCCCAAATGGTTCCTTGGGAAGTAAAAGTAGTTTGCAAAGACTACTAGACGACCCAACGTGTGCTTACAAATTAGGCAATTCACACAGACCAAGAGGGCTTTTAGGTCCCCCAACCCACCTGGGTTTGCCCAACCAAGGGGGGAGATCGTCTGGCCACTTTCCCGGTCGTCTGAGGGGAAGAAATTTCTCTCAGACTACCGCTAGGTCGTACAACTAGTAAAGTGGGTAGTTAGGACCACCCCCTGGCCTTTGGGAAAATAGGCGACCTCGGACAGCCCTAGAACCATTTGAACTGAGGGCCAAGCCATCAAGAGTTGTTGAAGATCACTTGGGAAGAAGGGATGAAACAAGTGCAACGATATCGTACGGAGAATAGGTTTGATCAATAGCAAGACCAAGGTCGTCTAAAGGAAGAGTTATGGGAATGTCAACTGATAGACAAAATGTAGGAATTGAACCTTAGCTCGGAAGACTATATTAAAGGAGACGGCAACAGAGAAGGCGGTTAGGAAGGTTGTAAAGCAGCTAGGCCACCCAGGTCGTACAAAGTGTTAAACCTCAACGGCAAATGGACAGACAAGGCCATCCAAGACAAGGTCGTACAACACCAAGGCCATCCGGACAGGGAAGCCATCAGGAGAAATGGATGGAGGCATCAACAAGATGGACAAGTCATCTAGATGTCTAGGTCATACGCATAGGGTGGCAAGAATAATATTTAAAAAAAGTGAAAGAACACAATGTACAGTTACATGCAAGGTGGCAAAGTGGTAGGTGGGAGGCAGTTGACGCATGCAAGACAATTGTCCCCCCCCCCCTCTACCACCCCAATCTTATAAATAAACATTGGGAGATGGCCAAAAGCATTCAATAGCTCAGTGCCAGAGGAATACTGTGAAGGAACTGAACTAGCCAATGCATGGAGGAGGAATTATAGACTGTATGAAGAGAGTGCACCAGTAGCAAGAGTTGTACAAAAACCAAAGCAAAAATGTGTGAGATACCTTGAGGAAGAAGGTTTCATTACAGAAATGTGTTAGGATCTCATCCTAACCCTTAATGTAATAACTTCCTTGATGTAATAATTCCTAGTGAACGTGGGTAGTACCCATGATTAATATTTTGTAATGTTCTAAGTTTTAGCTTAGGTAGTGCCTATGACAAATGGCACCCTTTTTTATGTAACACATGGTAGATAGGTGGCATTGTGCATGTAATTCGGGTGGCATTGTGCATGTAATTCGAGTGGCATTGTGCATGTAATTCAAAGTGGCACTATGCATGTAATTCGGGTGGCATTATGCATGTAATCCGGGTGGCATTTTGCATGTAAGCCAACCTTGGAAGGAAACTCCTTAAATACCCGAAAGGGCACCAATGTAACCATCTTTTGCAAAATTAATGAAGTATTGAAGGAGGTTGCCCCCTCGAAGAGGCCTGCGATTCGGTTCTATTGTGAGATTGTTCTTTATGCAAATTTCTGTTATATTAATGTGATGTTTATGTGAGTTATTTCCAAGCAATTGTGTGAGAGTGTGTTATTTGAGTTTATTTTATAGCGGGATCTTAACAAGTGGTATCAGAGCGCTTTCCGGGGCCAGGTTATGCTTGCAAGCTGCAATGATTCTTGCCATCCCAATCCGCCTGTTAGGTATAAATTCCGTGTGTTTTTTCCATTATGTTTTTCCTTATTAAAAAAATCCAAAAAAAAAATACAGTGTTTTTTTTTTTCCAGACCAAAAACAAAAAAATATATTATTAGTTGAGTAGGTAGAAACCTATGCCAGGGGTTTTAAAATATCGCGAAGGATCTGTCGTTATTGGCTAAGCTAGATAGCCCATAAAGCGTCTAGTGAAGTGAGGGGCGATCAGGCTCCAATACCCGGGCCTCAGACAGAACTCGCGCACGGACTTGAGCTCCCACGTATCTTCGGGTATATCGGGAGACCATCTAGGATTAAACAAACTTTTAGCCATTAGGAAGCTCTTCGGCCTTGTATTACTCATAGTCTACGGGACAGCATCCTGGACGATTACCCTCCCGTATTGTCAGAGGCGGGTAGTGTGCTCAAGGGTATGTGTGGAATCCTCCTTGAGTAGTGGCACGAAATATTGGTCCGAGCACTATTGTTCGTCACTTGTCGGTATATTAGAGGGCCTATGGGTGGTACATACTCCTATACTTAGCATTCCCTGGTTACGTTAAAGCGCAACTTTGTAAAAAATACAAAAATCAAAATCAAAATAAGAATCCAAACACCCCCATTCGTAAACCTGCATTTCAAAAGTGAGCATATGAGAAAGGAGTCCTCTACCAAAAAAAATAACAAAAGGGACATGCATTCGGGATAAGCCATGAGGGTGACACTTAAGTTGAAATTACGGAGAGTAACAGTCAAATTTACGATGGCGATCCACGGTCGAGTCGATCGAGTCGGAGAGGTCGGCACGGTCGGGGCGAGAATTCACGAGTCTTGAGTCGGAAACAGAACTGTCATATCAGTCACCTGCAAAATACAGAGAATCTTGAGTGTGAAACACGGCCAGTTTTAGATAGTGCTCCAGTACCCAACTTTTGCTCAGTAGCTCAGAATCAGAATCTGTAAACACCGTTAGACTCAGCAAAACAGGAGATAAAAAAAAAAAAAAAAAGTCTGGGGTGCCAAAAAGTAGTGTTAAGAGATATAGCTCATTGTGACCACCTCCTCCTGCTGATCATTTTGATATATAGCACCCAAGCACTTTTTTGGGCATTTACTAAAAATAGTAAGTCAAAAAAATTCAATTCTATTTTTAGTAACTGGTCACAAAAGGTCAAAAAATGGCCCAGGGTACTCGTGGACACCAGAAAGAACTAGAACACTTGGATTCCCTAACAAAAGCCATTGAGAACTTGAACTCGGCTTTTCACTCCATAAGGGAAGAAGTCCAAGGTCTTCGCTTAGAGCATGAGGCCACTAGCAATCGCTTAGAAGAAGCATTGGCTGAAGTGGACAGCAAATTGAGAAGAGAACCACCCAAATCAGAATACCAAGCTGAGAGTTCTACAAGGAATCGTGACCATGATACACCCTTCAGAATGCCCAAGTTGGACTTTCCCAAATTCAGTGGGAAGGATGTTGATGGGTGGCTATGTCGGGTTGACCAATTCTTTCGACTTCATAATGTACCGGTATTTCATCGAGTCCGGGATGGCTTCCTTTAACTTGGAATGCGAGGCTCTGCTTGGTTTCAATGGTTGCGTCTTACCTACCCAAATCTCTCTTGGGAGGATTTTGAATCCCAAATACTCACTCGATTTGGTCCTAGTGAGTTTGAGGACTTCACGGGAGCCTTATCCAAACTACAACAAACGAGGTCGGTTCGAGAGTACCAAGCTCAATTTGAAAAATTGGCCAATCGAACAAGAGGATTGAGTGAAGGGTTCTTCCGGAGTTGTTATATCAGTGGGTTGAAGATGGAACTCCAAGCAGAAGTCAAAATGTTGAAACCACGAACTATGATGGAAGCTATCAGTTTGGCCCGTCTGGCCGAATCTAAACTCTCTGCCCAAAGACGCCCATCAAAGTTTTCTCAAGATAGACCTTCATTTCCCCCGAGAGCCCAACACCCAGATGATAATAAACCTGCTGCACCCAAGCGCCTCACCACCGAAGAGATGGATGCACGTCGTGCCAAAGGATTATGCTACAATTGTGATGAAAAGTTTTTCAAGGGGCATAAGTGTGCACACAAAAAATTGTTCTTGATAGATGTTGGAGAACATGATACCGTTGACGAGAGTGATGAGGATGAGGACCCTCCGGAAACACCTCCCCCACAAGAAGAAGGGAAACGGGAACACGAGACATCAATTACAATCCATGCCCTTGCGGGCATTACTACTCCTCAAACCATGAAGGTTACGGGATGTTTCAAGGGCCAACGTCTTTCCATCCTTTTGGATTCGGGAAGCACGCACAACTTCATTGACCCTAGAGTTGCTCAACGGGCAAATTGCTATATCCATAATTGTAATTCCTTTGAGGTCATGGTAGCCAATGGGGGAACCTTATCTTGTAAAGGAAAGTGTCACAATGTTAAAATCAAGATAGGGGATTATGAACTCAAGCAGGACATGTTTGCCCTCCATTTGGGTGGATGTGATATTGTTTTGGGATGCCAATGGTTGAGTACGTTGGGCACTATTAGTTGGAACTTTGCTAAACTTTGGATGCAGTTCTTCCAGAACGGACAAACACACATCATCAAGGGCTCCCCGACAGGGAACACCTCAAATTATCGGTTCAAACGGCATGGAGAAATTGCTAAAGAAATCATCACGTGGGGTCATTGCACAACTATTCTCTATCCGGCCATCCACATCTCCAATGGGTGAAATCCCACAAGACATGCAACAGATTCTCCACAAACATGAGGCCATCTTTTCGGAACCCATCACACGACCATTGCATCACTCTCACGACCATGCCATTCCATTATTGCCGGATAGTACACCTCCCAATATCAGACCACCTTATGAGCGACTCAAGCGCACCTTATTTTGGAAAGGTAGGAAACAGGAAATTCGCTCTTTTGTGGCAGACTGCGACACGGGTCAAAGGATGAAAAGAGAAACGAGTGCACTCTTCGGGCACTCTTCCACCCTTGCCGATACCGGATCGGGTGTGGGTGACATCTCTATGGATTTCATAGAAGGGCTACCTAAATGCGGAGACAAGTCTGTTATTTTTGTGGTAGTGGACCGCCTTTCAAAGTATGCTCACTTTTGTGCCCTAGCCCATCCTTACACAGCATTCACTATTGCCCAAATTTTCCTTGACTCCATATTTAGCCTTCATGGCATGCCAACCTCCATTGTATCTGATCGTGATCCCGGCCTTACTAGCAATTTTTGGCAAGAGTTGTTTAAGTTGCGGGGGACTCAGCTCACAATGAGTTTAGCCTACCATCCGCAAACGGATGGTCAAACAAAGGTTGTTAATAACTACTTGGAAACCTACCTTCGCTACTTGCCTCCGATCATCCTACTCATTGGGCAAAATGGCTTTCTTTGGCCGAATGGTGGTACAACACTTCCTATCATACCGCCACCAGAGGTTGAGTACGGGCACCCTCCACTCATGCCTCCCTCCTACATTTCGGGCAGCTCCAAGGTACAGGTTCCATCAACACTTCCCGAATTGGATGAAGAAGGCTCCATCTTACTTGCACCAAAGCAGCTGCTTGTATCGTCGAACTCGCAACCGTACCATCACAGAGGTCCTGGTTCAGTGGCGTGGACTTCAACTTGAGGATGCTACATGGGAGTCCCTCCATCAACTCCAGCAACAGTTTCCTCATTTTTAGCTTTGAGGACAAAGCTTCTTCAAGGAGAAGGGCATGTTAGGATCTCATCCTAACCCTTAATGTAATAACTTCCTTGATGTAATAATTCCTAGTGAACGTGGGTAGTACCCATGATTAATATTTTGTAATGTTCTAAGTTTTAGCTTAGGTAGTGCCTATGACAAATGGCACCCTTTTTTATGTAACACATGGTAGATAGGTGGCATTGTGCATGTAATTCGGGTGGCATTGTGCATGTAATTCGGGTGGCATTGTGCATGTAATTCAAAGTGGCACTATGCATGTAATTCGGGTGGCATTATGCATGTAATCCAGGTGGCATTTTGCATGTAAGCCAACCTTGGAAGGAAACTCCTTAAATACCCGAAAGGGCACCAATGTAACCATCTTTTGCAAAATTAATGAAGTATTGAAGGAGGTTGCCCCCTCGAAGAGGCCTGCGATTCAGTTCTATTGTGAGATTGTTCTTTATGCAAATTTTTGTTATATTAATGTGATGTTTATGTGAGTTATTTCCAAGCAATTGTGTGAGAGTGTGTTATTTGAGTTTATTTTATAGTAGGATCTTAACAAAATGAACGACATTGCAAAAGTGAGTGGCCAAGCCAGAGAGAAGTGCAAAGTTGCCAAGAAGAAGCAATGGAGAGGGTTTGTGCAAAGAAGCTCTTTTCCAAGTTGTATGGACTGTAGAGATCATACGGACTGCCAAAAAAGGAAAAATTTCAGAACTAAAAGTGAGTGTACAAGTCAAATTGCATGGAGAAAACTATACAAAGTTAGGCTATCAAGGACAAGGCTGTCTAAAGCTAGACCATACAGTAAAGAGGTCATATGGCAAGAGGTTGTACAACAAGAGGCTATACAAAAGGAAGCCCTACAGCAAAAGGCCATACTACAAGAGGATGTACTACAAGAGGCCATACAACTGGAGGTTGTATGGCAAAAAAATTGTACTTTGTACGACAGAAAGTTGTACCACAGGAGGTTGAACCGCAAGAGGCCATATAGCAGGAGGTCATATAACAAGAGTTGTCAAAGGTTGGTGAAATTCAAATCCAAGGAGAGTGATTGCAAAAGGTATGCAGAGAAGGCCACGGATTTTGATGCAAATCGAACGGGTGGAATAGTAGAAGATATTTCCACCTAAGGCTATGTTGCAAGTAGGACCTAACACCTGTTGGAAAGGCATCAGAGTTGGCTTCGGAAGAGCCTATTTGACAGCGTGTGCAGAAGAGAGAGAATGTGACATGGATGCAAAGGGAGAATGAGACAATACGGAGTGGAGTTCAAATCAAGGACAAGGACTGGAACCCCTGATGAATGACAAGGTTATGAAAAGGAGATAGCAGCTTCCCCTCAGGAGAAAGGCAAGCGGAAGGAGAGGATGTAGATCCCCTTGGGAGACATAACGTGGATAGCAGCAGCCAGAGAATTTTGTAGAACATGGTGGCTAGAAAATCCGGAGGATCACCTACTAAAGATTGCGTTCCGAAATGTAGGAGTGCAGTGTATTATGCAAGTACCTATTGGTTACGAATCTACCATTAGGAAAGGTGTTTTATCTTTTGCGCCCTAGATTCGCCCAGCAGATTGAAAGGCCGGAAGGAAGGGATGCCTTCCGTGCCAATCTCCGAAGAAGGCTAGCTCCTATACTACACTACTTGGGGTTTTTAGATAAGAGTGCGGGAAAGAGATAAAAAGGAGTAAGGGAACTGGAAAGAGATTAAAGATGCAGAAAGAAATATAAATGGCAGGCAATAGTATTTGGGAAAGAATAAGCAGCACGATTACTAACTAATAACTCAAACCAGCAGCAATCAACATAAAGCATGTAACAAAAACTAACACTGCTACTCCTCCCTATGTATCCTTCAACAAGAATTTCAGATTCACTCAATGTCCAATGCCCTAATCTAGAGTGCATAATTACAGCAAGCAAAAATATAAATGAATATAAACAGAGAAACTTGCAGAAGGCAGCATAAAAGGAAGAGACAAGAATTAGGATGCTTCAAATTGATGCGAGTTCGGTTACAGCAGCTCTCTAGCAATATGTTCCCCCGCCTTTTACAATGAAAGCACACTGCTATTTATAGCAGAAATTTTCCCCCCATTACATTAATGCTCAAACCCTAAGGGTAGCTGAGATTTGACCCCTGTCAAATGACAGTGTACCTGGAATACGGCTCACCATGTTTAGAGCGGCTCCGGACGGTCCTTGCAGCTGGCGCAGCATGCTTCATTAATGTGGTTGGTGTATCTTGCCCTTTGGAGCTTTTCCGGGACCTGACATGGCTGTACTAATGGGATGGGTTGGAGACTGGAACTCGTGTGCTGCGGATGCGCCTTAACGCCTACCCACCTTCCTTCCTTGGGATGAGTGCCTTCCGGAGTACCCCTTCAGGGCTGCCTTAGCATTTAAAAAATGCCCTCGCTGGAGTTCGCTGAATCTTGCTGAAGTTCGCCCAAACTAGGTCCGAGGACGAGGTTCGCTGAAGGTTGAGGGCGATCCTGAGGTTCACTGAAGATTTGAGCGAACTTGAGTGTTTTTTGGTCGACATGAGCATTTTGGCCGACTTTCGCTGTGAGATGGAAGCGATCCCGAGAGTCGCTCGAAAATGGAGCGAACTCGGGAGTCCTTGCCTTAGAAAAAATTTCAACTTTGCTTCTGCTAGCGATCGCGAGAGATGGGGGAGTCGCCGACTGAGTTGAGCGACGACGGGAGTCGCCGACTGAGTTGAGCGACGACGGGAGTCGCTCCAAAATGAAACGACCGACGTTGCCTCAACACTTAGAAAATTTTTGCATTATCCTCCCTGTTGACCGTGGTCGCTAAAAAAACGAGCGACCGACGTCGATCGCCACCAGATGGAGCGACCGGCGTCGACATCTGGCACTTAGAAAATATTTCAACTTTTTCTCTCTTGTCGCGGTTCGCTGGAAAATGTAGCGTTGACGGCGATCGCTGGAAAGGAGGGACGAAGACGGAGTTCGCTCCAAACTTGAGTGACCGACATCGACCTTTAATGCCTTAGAATTTTTTTATGCCTTCGCTTTGTTGCTGACGGTCGTTGATGTCGAATGTCGTTGGAGGAGATCAGCAAGGATGAGAGTCGCTCTAGAATGAAGCGAATCGCGGGAGATCTACACTTAGACATTTTTTTTACCCTTTTCTCCGCTGCCTTTCGTCATAAAATGATGCGACGCCGTGAGTCGTTGGGCAGATGGAGCGAACCCTGGGAAGCCGGTGATTCTGCCCTAGACACTTTTTATCAAGTTGTGCCCCTCGGATGAAGTTCACAGCTGCTTTGGCCGAACATATGGCCGACATAGGGTGGCCGACATGCGGCCGACATCGGAATTCTGGCCGACATCGGGATTCTGGCCGATGCCGGGGGTCGCTAACGAAGGGGAGCAATTCTGAGAATCGCTCGAAATTTGAGCGAACTTGAGATCTTTGGCCGGCGTTCGCTCGTTGGACGACGTTCGTTGCGAGATGGGAGCAACGACGGGAGTCGCTGGTAGAGTTGGAGCGACGACGGGAGTCGCTGGTAGAGTTGAGCGACGACGGGAGTCGCTGCCAAATGGAGCGACCGGCGTCGACCAACACTTAGAAACTTTTTCATTCTTTTCCCCCCGCTGCCCACGGTCGCTGAAAACTAGAGCGACGACGGGTGTCGCTGGAGAGTTGGAGCGAACTCGGGAGTTTGGTGCCTTAGCTGATTTTTCGTCCCGAATTTGAGCTTCCTGGTTCCGCTTCCCGGGGCCATAACTTTTGATCCATTGCCCCGATCGCCTATTATAATATACCGCCGGAAAGCTTGCGAAAATATCTGCAATGATGAAGTATCCAAAGATCATTTCATCCACTTTATCATCCTCTTTTCGGGCCTGTGAAAATGCCAACACTTCTGCATGCTCTTTGCCGCCTTGAAGCTCCACACTTAGGCAAAATTCTGTGAAAAAAATTAATGTGGCAAAAATGCCAATAGTACCAAGCTTTGACAAGGACTTCTTCAAGTCATACCTGTTGGAGATGTTGTAGATGTATGATACTGATCTAAATCAAAGTAGAATAACGATTGGTAACAGAAAGGTTCGTGATTGTTCTCCCCAAGCAATTTTCGAAGAACTTTCGAATTGTTGAATTCTACTAGGCCGATGGAGTGGCACATTATTGACTGAAGATTTTTGTGGATAAAGTTACCAATCTCAATCCACAAGAGGTGGCTAGGTTGACGAAGCATGGAAGCTACGGATTGAAGATGTAACATTTGAAGTCTAATGAGCTATGATGTACAATGAACATGATCATGTCTAGATTGTTCGGTTTTCAAAGAGCCTCGAAGATGCCCACTTGGCTCATACCATACATGGAAGGAGTTATGCTCGAAGAATCGTATGATTGGGCTATGTTCTTGTCAAACCATATTCAGATTTTTTGATACGGTATATAAGGAATTTTTTTATGACCTTCCACGCCATTGCTTTGATTTTGGATGCAGTATCGTAGGAGAAGCTTTAGTTTCCAAGACCAAACCCTCCTAAAACTATTCTAAAGCATGCACCAAAAATTCTCAAATGGATACATGTGGTACAATTAATGAGGTTTACTACTCCGAGAAAAAATAAAAGTGCCTTGAAGAAGAGAAAGGCACAAGAACCGTCAATTGATAAAATGGATGCTTTTGTTGAAGGAAGCAAGGAATCAGATGAAGCTGAGGAGCAGCTGCCAAAGGCCAAGGAGCTAGTCAAAAATGAGAAAAGGCAAAGAAGGTTGGAGCAATAGTGGCAACAAATGGGGGTGCAACTGTAGCAACAGCCCCAACATCAGAGGAAACAACAACAGTTAGAAAATTAAAAGCAAGCAAGCTAAAAACAACAATAAAACAATACACGAGATTTATGTGGAAACCCTGTTGTGTGCAAGTAAAACCACGGGGCAATGGCAGTTATAATCTTTTTATTAATCTCAAGGAACTATTTCACATTAGCACCCTTTCTTCTATATATACAAATACACGGGGTCATTCCTTTTTATAGGAAAACAAGAGAAGATTCCATAAAAGTTGAGATACATCCAAAACGCATTAATTAACAACCGCGTTTAATTAATTGCCGCTTATATCAATCGTCATGTTTAATTAATTGTATCTTATATTAATTGTGCACGAGAAAGGATCGCTATAAGTTGCACCACCATGCACCACTCTTCTAAAGAACATATTGACTTCACCTCCTAACAACAACAACATCCAGAGAGTCAAGGACCCCCACAGTAGGCCACAACAAGGGAGACCGATGGTGGCAATGTTCAAAAGGTGTTGGAGGGTCAACAGAGTAAGAAGTGTGGAATGTCGTAGGAGGTAGTACAAGGGGAAGCTCCAACACAACCAGGAAGTCAGGTTGTGCAAGGAGGCACTACAGGTACCATGGCAGGTAAAATGAGTGGCTTCAAGTGAGGTTGTCGTGAGTGGAAAACCAAAGTCACAGGAACTTGTTGCACAACATGTGGAGTTGCAGAGAAGGCAACGCAACAGTTTGAGGGAAGAACTGCACAACAACATGGGCAAGAAACAATAATAGTAGATGTAGATGAGGAAGTTTAGACTATAGTTGATGCAGTGGGAGCATCACCACCATTGGATGAAGCACCAAGAGGAGATTTTGTTGGTGATGTTTTGGTATAGGTGGACAATGTTGATACACCTAAAAGTTACAACACAACACCGCTGAGACAATATGCAAATGTTGTGGATAAATGTGGATCACCTCCATTGGATGAGGGACCATCGATGGAGTTCACATCTACAACAACACAGGCTACGACACCAATTTCAATTGTGTCGGAGGAGAGAGAGAAGGGGAAGTAAACTGCATCAAAATACAATTGGTGGCAGAAGGGCCAGAGTAGCCAACCGTCTAAGGAAGAAATTGAGAGAAGAAAGGAGATGGTGGAAATAGCGGAGAAAAATATTGATGCAGGAGAAAAGATTCAGGAAGGGAAAGCAACCAAACAGAAGATCAACTTGACAGGTCACAGTGGGGAAGATGTGGAGACTACCACCGAAGATGACACAGATATGGAACTGGCGGAGGAGACAAGTGAGCATTTCATCATCAAAGTGCCAAATTTAAGGAGACCACCAGTTCTTGGGGAAAATATCAATGAACAGGTTGACACATTCTTTGAGAAGGTGACTGGATTGTTTGATAGAGTTCACAGTGAGTTCAGAGTTGGATGTGTTGGAGACTAGCAACTATGGCAATTGAGAATGGAGAATGAGTTGAGCAAATTGGTGCATTGGGCTCGTGATGATGAGCGTATGAAAAAGTTTGCAAAAATCTACCAAATGCAGCCATGGGAGCTAGGAGCTAGCAATAGCAGTGTCAATTCGATGCTGGGAATCAAGAATCTGCCAAAAGGAACTCAAGTACTCTATCGACATCCACCATGAGTATATGTTGATGAAGGAAATATGGCACCCTATCCTGAACTTCTAGGTGTCAAGTATGTGAAGCTTGCACCTGAGTTGGTAAAGTCATATGCCAAAATGAACTTTTTGGCATATCTCATTCAATGGTTAGCAGCAAGATTAGAGACGTTCCAACAAACAGTTTGTAACCTGAAGCTGAAGGAGGAAGAGTTGGCTAACCAAGTGCAAAGGGTGGAAGGACGACTTCGGCAAGTGCAAAAGGATGCCAAAGCAAAACTAGCTGAGTTGAGGAAAGAGATGGAGGCTATGAGGCAAGTGCAGGAACAATAGGATTAGTTGATTGGTCAGTTGAAGTCAGAGTGTGCAGTGAGGGAGCAAACTCTAGAAGCGAAGATGTAGGAGATTGCTCACCAGGATCAACTAATTGTTGAGCATGATGAGTAGCTGGTAGTAGCTACAAGGAAGGAAGTTGAAGCAACAAGAAGGGAGGCGGAGTTGAAGGCTAGGCTGGCTGAATTCGAGCAAAAGTCACATCATTATGGCTTCCAGTGGGCTCATTACTAGGCCTATGCAAAGCGGTTGAAGGGAGAAACCGAAGCCTTAAAGTTGTAGATCCAGGAGCTTGGAGGAGTACCTGTTCCGTCGCCTCAACCTCAAAAGAGCCAAAGTCCCCAAGAGCAACAACAGTCATCAATGAGGACGTCAACCATATTAGAGAGGAGGGCAGATGTAGGTACTAGTTCTGACATGCCACCTCAGCAAAGAAAACAGACAAGTCAAAAATAGAAATAAGTGAGTTGGAAGTCAAAGTACACGCACAATGTAATTTTGATGTAATAGTTTTTGTTTTGTAATTTGAATAAAGTCGCACATTGTAATAATGCATGTAATAATGAGTTGAGTTATGTGTGAACATAGTCATGCAAGGGTAGTTATCACCTAGTTAGGAGATGAGGTGTCGGGGTGGTAGTTGCTTGTAACTACCAACCCCATAGATTAAATAGTACCCCCCTCATTCATTTGAGGGATACACACATACACATGGGAGATGGTAGATGTGAGAGGTATTGGGTACTGTAGACACATCAACACACATACAAGAGAGTAGATACATTCACACAGGCATTGTATTGTGTATGCCCAAAGGAGATATTCTGCACAAGATATGTAAGATAATGTCGTACGTATTTCACCGTACAGGCTATTGTTAATGCAAGATCTACTCATATTCATTCATCATCTATTATTGCCATTGTGTGTTCTTTGTATGTATTGTTACTAATGATTGCTACAGTAGAATAGATTCAATTTGTTAGTTGTATTCTTTCCAAGTTTGTCACACAAGGTCATTCAGACTAGTGTCAAGTCGTCCAAGAAAATTGCCAAGCCATTAGTGAATTTGCCAATCCGTACAGTGAGTTGCTAGGTCGTACAATGATGGTGACAGGTAGCACAGTGAAGTTAGGTCGTATAGTGAAGTTGTTAGGTTGAACAATGAAGTTGCCAAGTCGTACAGTGAGTTGCAAAGATATACAATGGAGAGCCTAGGTTGTCAAGACTCAAGACAGGGCATCTAGTGAGTGTTAGTTGTCTAAAAAAGGACAGGCCGTCCTATTCGTAGATTGGGTAGTTTGAAAAAAGCAGTCATAACAAGGATATGATACAAGCCATACAACCTCATCATTATAAACCTAATCATTAAATTTGTCGATCTGAATTATTCCTCCAAGGGTGGAATAACACCACCGTGCTACAAGAATTGGCCAATTCAAGGTTGACGTATAGATGGCCCTGTCTAGAATGAATGCATTGTTGGGGCAATGGTATGACAAAAGGGTTTGGCAAGATCATGTAGCAATCCTAAGGGCAGTTCAGGAGTACTCCAATATGCCCTATACTATTGATTGTGCAAAACACATTGCACAACAACTAAGAGTTCAGTTGGAAAAACTCCAGGAATCATACACTTTCATATACTCATCTTACTTGATTTGGTTAATTATACACCCAAAAAGGGAATGGTTCCAAGATCTTCAACTAGACCATTTTGATAAAGGGAAGTTGCAACTGGTGTGCAACTAGACCAACATTCATGATAAAAGCAAAGAGCAAGATTACTATGAGTTCTACACCAAAATATATGGACCAATAGTGAAAGGATTGGAACAGGAGATCCCTAGGCTATCAAAATTTGCTAGGGCTTTGCTTAGACCCCAAGGGTAGAGACCATTGGGTGATTTCTACCTAGGGAGATATAGTTCTCTCATTCGAATATATGGATATTCAAGACAACCATTTGAGTTACCAATCTATGTATCTAACTATATTTGCAGCCTTGAGGTGGTCCAATAGCTTGACTATGTTGATCAAAAGTTCTTTAAAGGACAGAAGAAGGCCACCTTGTACAAAGTGCCAGGGAAATATCTATTAATCAAGGCTGAACATAAGAACTGTAATCTGCATTTGGAAGTGAGGCTAACATAGTTGGGATTGAAGCAGATGTCCAACTTCTAGTCTTACAACCCAGATGCAATTTTCACATAATATTGGAGAGTTGTAGGATAAAGAGAAAGTACACCCATGAAAGGAGGCCAGATCTGGAGGCCAAAAGAAACTTGGAGGAAGAACTCGCAAGGGCCAGAATCAATGCTCAAAGGGCATACGAGGATGAACTAGACAGATGGTATAGAGAGCCACTGGAATGGCATGCTTTCTATACAAGAGCCAGAATTGGTTTTGACCCAGACGTGAAAGTCAACTCCATGGTTTTTAAGGTCCTCATAGGGAAACGCAAGTGGAGCTTGGAGAAAATGCTCACATGGAGGCATATGCGTTTCAAGCTTGATGTAGTTGATACTCCTGTAGAAAAACATGAAGAAGACCCAATTTTCTCTATGATCTAGGACTAGTGTCACCACGATGAGGAAAGACCAAAAGGGGAATAAGATTCACCTACAAGAGGAACAAAGAACACATCCAAAATGGAGAAAAGTGGTACACCTAAGAAGACAAAGGTAGATGTTGCCCCAAAAAAAATAAAAGTAAAATTCAACCCAGCCAAGAGTCAAAAAGATGAACAAGGTGCTGAAAATGAAAGATCCAAGGAAAAGGAAAGGAGAAATTGCCTGAAAAGCCATTGGAAATACAAGAAGAGCAGGCCAACGAAGAAGGGGAGATATCTCAAAGACCCCAGCAAATACAAGTTGAAATGAACCTAGGAGCTTTATTGGGAAATGAGGGCGATGCTGACTTTCAAGGTATGGCTCCTCTTGAAACATAAATTGTATGCCATTTTGCTGATGAAGAAATGGCTGAAGCACGAGCAGTCGTTTTAGAGGCTCAGAATTATCCTGACCCCCTCACTTCTACACCATTCGCTTCTTCTATTCCCCATACTTCTTTCCCACCTTCTTCAATTCATGCTTCTAATATTGTCCTTCTTCTGTTGTGCTCGATTGACCACCATTAAGCGACACCATTCCCACAACTAAAGCACGTACACCCAATGCCTCTCCACATAGACATACATCAAGTGTACGGTCATCACCCTCCAAGGTAAAAACAACACAAAACAAAAAAAGCCTATTTTCCCTAAATCTACAGTAACTGCCACTGGTGTTAGCATGAAACAAGTTTTCACACAAACAAGTTGTTTGTCCTTCCATCTCTGCCCCACTGCCTCCCTCATTCATCAATCACACCACAGCCTCTCTACCTATTGACATAAACATTGATGCCACGTCACATCAACCTGAATTAGAAACACTAGTTGGTTGTCGAGACCTTGACCAGATCTCAACCATGGACACCATAGATATGTTAAAAGTTAAGACTGTCACGAGCAAATCAAGAAGCTAGGTATTATAAGGGGCAGACCAAAGAGAAAACTGAAGAAGTTCACAAGTTATAGATGATCATTGAACACAAGCAGGAAGTATTAGCTCACTTATGGGACCAAATATAGACAACCCTAACAGAAAGAGAAGAATTCAAACAACAGACAGAGCAAGAAAAATGATGCCAGGAGGAACAAGTGCAGCTGCTCAGAAAAGAGAGAACTCGAAAAGAAGGTCGAAACTAAGAAGAGTCATGGGAGGTAGGAAGCAAAACAACAGATTCAGATCCTGAGAGAACAACTGAAGCCGGGGGAAGAACAAATGAAACAACAGATTGTCACCATAAAAAGAAGAGCAGTATCAAATGAGATAGAAGCAAGAAGAAAACAAATGTGTTTTGCAAGAGCAGATAGAACAGTTGAAAACCACTGCCCAAGAACTGGAAAAGCAGAAAAGTAAAGAAATTGCACAGCTCAAGCAATCATGGTAGAGGCAGAAGCAAAGATAACAGAGTTGAAGTCTCAAATGTCAGTGCCTAAACGAGTGTGATTCCTTTGGGATGAAATTGGTGGAGAGATTCAACATGCCAAGGGATATTTCTCTTACCTTAAGGAGTGTGAGGAGCTAATAGACCAAGTGGCCCCAACTATAGAACAAAATAGGATACAACTGGAAGCAAGAAAGGGGCACAATGAGATCATGCAACAGGTTCGAAGAATGACTGTTCATCAGGATAAGTAGCAAGGTCTGACAGACAAAGCCATCCTTACCAGGAAACTTAATAACATTCCTCATAGGCTAAACAGATGGAAGGGTTGCATAGCAGGAAGTGGTTGGTCAGGTACAAAAGAAGATCAACCAAATGATTGAAAAGTGGTTGCTAGATCTTAATGTTCTCATGACAAAGCAACTTGCTGAAATCATTGAAGAACAAAGAGAAAGGGATGTTCAATCAGATAAGTTGCAGGAAGTTATAAGCAGGCTTGAAGAACTGCATGAACAGATAAAACAGGTAGCAACAGAAGTAGAGGATCTTCAGAGAGATACATATGAGGAATTGACCAATGAAATTGATGCATTAAACGGTTTCTTGATTCCCTCCGACACGGACTGATAAATCCTAAGAATGATGATTCAAACAAAGTAGGCAGGATGCAAGAAGTCCGACAGAAGACTCCATGGCCCAATGGATAAGGCACCATCTGGGATCTCCCGTCAATCAGGATTGACATCCCCACAAGTTGCAAGAATTGTAGTAGTTGACTACCACCATCGCTTCCAGACCAAGTTCTATCACACAAAATGAGACAAAGGATGTGAAGAGATCAGGTCGAGACTTCAGATACGCTTCACTCCGAGCACGTCCCACTCCTAGGCAATACGTGATTTCCTCGAGAACGCCTCACTTGACAGGGCCCACTTTGAAGTGCCCCTCTCCAAGAGCACCTTGCTCCCAGTTCGTGCACCTTACTCTATGTCTATTTTTGGCAAATGGATAAGGATGGCAAAATTGCATGCAACTTCATACTATAGTTCAAAGGCAGAACTGCAAGTCCAAGATTAGATTAGGCTTCTTATTTTCAAGTATAAATAAGAGTTTCATACTCATTGTAAAGGTCTTTTGGCCTTCAAAGCATACTAGAGCTACTCTTCGAAGTAAGATTGTACAAACATTCAAATTGCAAAATCAATAGAATTGTGGCATTCTTATTCACTTGTGCCTTTGACGTTTTCTATTGTGAATGTGTGAAGTGGCTCTACCCTCCTTTCGCTTGTTAGTGCTTCTCTTTGATTTTTATTGCAAGTTATTCAAAGATCCTACATGTTGCAGTTATTCGGTCACTGCTGAAATTGCCAATTGCATCAAAGCTGAACCTCACTATGGCTTCGGCCATATTTTACATTTCTTTTCTCTTGAACCCTTTTATCTTAGACAAAGTAGATCAGATTTGTTTTCTGCATATTAGATTAGTTTCTTTCTATGTTTTCCAGGATAGTTAGAAGGGAACCGGCCCAAGATCCGAAGCTTTAGGAGAGTGAAAACCTTCCCATCCATTTGTTGAACTACAGTCACAGGCACAAATCACACTTGCCGATTTTCATGTTCAACAGTTGTATAGGGGTCTTTGGGACCAAATTCAGAGTTGATAGTGCTAGCAGCTACATGCAAACACAAGGCAATAGTAGTTACGTAGGGCATGCTAACTAGACAAATAATTTTGCTAAAAAGATGAATATTGCCAGATGTGTAGCTCTTGCCAACTGCCTACCGATCCTGTTAAGTCTAGTACTCATCTATGTGAGAGATGCAAGGAAGAGTGTGCATGTTGTAGTTGGCTGAAGTGTATTGTTGGTAGATTGTTCGATGAAGTACGATGTATTGTAGATAGTTGTTGTGCAGGATACATGTGTGTGCAGTGTATCCATTTGCATTTGTGACTATTCCCATTGTATATTTTGTTTATATGTTGAAATGGAATTATATTGCATCAATCCGTATTCTATTTCTACATGAATCAATGTATAAGCGCCTTTCTAAACACAGATCGTGAGGCCAAGGTGTAAATGAGCAACAAATACGATTCTTAGCCAAGGGACCACAACACCTTGTATGAAGGTTGGTGAGAGCACTCTTGGAACAAGAAAGACAGTGAACCTTTGTAGCATGCTGATTTCACTGGAGTGCATATGAACCAAATATATATGTCAAGCAGAAAAGTAATGATTTGGTGATCCATCTCATTTATTTTGAAGACTCTGTAATCATGTGGAGTATAATTGAGTTTATGGAAGAAATTAGGAAGGACTTGCATACAACAATCAAGATGGCAGACTAGGGTCTCCAAACATTATTGAATTGGAATTTTGTCTTAATATGTGGCAATATGCAAGTAGTGCTCTCATCTCCCATACCAAATATGAAAGAGAATTGCTTCAAGACTCAAGATTTTTGGAATGTAACCTAGCTATTATATCAACAGAAAGAGGTCTAGAACTATCTGATTGTGAAGGTTTGAAAGTGCATGAGACTCTATATAGAAAAATGGTAGGTAGTTTGATCTACCTAAGCTATGCCGGATGAGGCATAATTTCCAATAAGTTTGCTTTTAGTCTCGTCACCTCTGTACGGGTCATTAAGTGGAAAGCTGCAAAACAGATATTTAGGTGCATCAAGGGCACAATGGACACTAATATTAAGGTAATAAGGAGTCAGATGTTCAATCTTGCTGGTTTCACAGATTAATATTGTGGAGGATGGAAGGGGAAGCTGAATGAATGATAGGTGTCCACTTTGGGATATATTTGCAATTTCAGTTCAGGATCTATATGATGGAAAATTAAGAAGCAGATTTCACTTGCAATGTCTTCTACTGAAGCAGAATACAAAGAAACTATTGGTGAAGCAACTGAAGATGTTTGGGCCAGGAGGATTCCTGGTGATGCAGTCCTTGAGAAGACTTAGGCAACCCAGCTATGGTGTGACAATCAAGAAGCGCTGAACTGTGTGAAGAATGCAGTCTTCCATGCAAGCATGAAGCATACTGAAGCCCATCACCACGAAGAGATGCAGAATAAATATATTGAGTTCGTGTATTGTCCACTGTAGAAGCAAAAAATAGACATATTTGCCAAACACTCGTTGAATTGTTTTCTCTCGAAAGTCCACAAACATGGAAAACCCAATTGTACTATTAATATTTGATCCAAGTCATAAACTGGGCTGGTGTTCACATGGTGTGCTACTGGTTACATAAAATGTTAGCATAAACATTTGGTAAATGCGCTTAGGACACTAGTTCCTCCTTTAAGGATCAATGTAGCTAGTCAGTTCAAAAGTTGGCTTCTGCTGAATATCAGATAAAAGTATGCATAAAAAGACAAACAGGAATCAATAATAAAATTAACATTGTACACTGAGCCTTCTCTCATTCACTTTTTGGAAAACAATGTGAACATCCCTGTCAAACGCAATTCTTGTCACCACCTAAGGATATAATAGCACTTGGTATTGGATGAATTGTTGTAACATCTACTTGAGGAAGTAAACATTTACAGAAAAATTTCTAGAAGAATCAAGCAAAAACAAGGAAGGAAAAAACTTTAAACTAACATGCAAGAAGGAACAACATTAAGATTACAATTGCCTTTTCCTATTCATCTTTACATCTAACTATTAAAAACACCAGTTTATGAGGATCCACCACTTGCCATACAAGAGTTTGTTGGTCTCCATTGACAAGATAATGTGATTCATTGTATTCAATATTATGTGAAAATAAAAAAGGAGCCTCTTAGAGAGTGGTATTTAAAGTCCTTTAACAAACAAGAGAGAAAGGCTACAGATAAATTGTTATGAAGCAAATAAACACATTGATTGAAGAACAGATCCCAAAATAAACTTTTTTTATCACTGGACAAGCCCTTGCTAAATAATCATAACATCTTAGAGTTAAATTTGGTCATATCAGTATGATGATTACAAATGTTTAGTGTAAAAACCAAACACAAAGACTAATTGTGGGCAAGCTATAACTGCACCTAATATTAATCCCCTTCAGACTAGATTTCTTAAATGACCTTGTCATGCATTCTAAGCATACTTGGGATACAAAAGTGAAAATGAAGTTCTCCCTTATGTGTTAGACACATTTGCAATCTTTGTAACCAAAAACATATTGTTTTCCTGTACAAACAACTTTAATGGGGAAATATCAATGTTGCGAGTGAAGAAAATCCACAATCCTCAGAGTCTCCCCAGTGGCACAAGGATTCTTTAGTTTGCTCTGTGTGAGATGTTACCTGCTTATATACAGAAACCCCCAGGTAAGGAATTGAAGCAGCAGGAGCTAAAATAGTACACATATTTTCCAGTTGCTCCATGTAGCTTTTATTTAGCTGCAACACCGACAGATTCCTTATAGTAAATAATCAAGTCAAAGTTTCCTTTTAGCTGCATTGAATATTTAATTATGTCCAACTTTTGAACAATGTATAGTATGTTAAATGTCTTGGATAAGACTTTTAGTCAACTTCCAACAAAATAATAAAATAAACCTCAATACAGAAGAAAAGATAAACAAATTCAAATGCTAACAGCAGCCATGAAGAAACAACCATTAGCAGAGAGCAATGTGCATGGAAGCACAGAAGCTTTGTGTATGTGTGTGTGGAAGAAACAACCGTTAGCAGGGAGCAATGTGCATGGAAGCACAGAAGCTTCATGTGTGTGTGTGTGTGAGAGTTGAGTATTGAACTGCTTAAGTTTTCTCTTTTTCCTGGAGAAAGACTCAAAAATATTGGCACAGACAATGCTACAAGACAAAATGGCTTGTAACTGCTTCTGCTGCTGGTTAGATGTAAAACTGTGAGATTCTCAATCATAGATGACAGGAGACTAATACTTGTACAACAATTGTTGACAAACAAGAGACATAAATAAGAAGTTACAATTTTAAATATTAAAAATACATATTATTGACTCATTTAAGTACACTGCATGCAAATACCAAAATAGAGATTACACTAATATAAAAATGGCTGTATTAGTACATACCAATATGCCCCCTACGTTGACATGAAAAAAATGATATGCAAGTAGAAAACAAGGTCATTCATAGCGTGACATGAAGTTGAATGAGGGTAACAATAAGTTGCTTTGGCAATTGAAGGGAATTAAGACTGATAAGAGGGGTTGGGTCCCCAGTGGAGGTGTCGTTTACAGGAGACACCCAGATACTGGAGTCTTCTACATGAGTACTTTTTGGGTGGAGTAGAAGGTATTTATCACTGTGGTACTCTATCTTCATCTACAGAACCCGCTTTTTATCATCTAATTCTCTCATTCAACTCATATAATATATAAGGTTTCATGCCAAAAAAGAAAAGAAAAAAAGGACAAGAAAGAAAAACAATATTTTTTACTTCAAAAAGGACATCCAATATTTAAAAGAATAATAGTATATACGTACTGAAGTCAAAAACTATTATTTGAATGTTCTCCTTATGAAAACGTTTAAAGATATTTAACACTAAAATCTCATAATACAGAATTACATTATGCAGCACAAATGCTTTGGTGGTGAAGAAAAATTGCGAAAAATCAGAATTTGCAGAACATAGGCATATGTTAGAATGTCTACCTGGTTGCGTAGATCAATTAGTGCATGTTGAAGACTTTTTGTGATCATAAATTTTATAAGTCGATCAATGCCAACCATCCCTGTAGGACCTAAGCTGTGACACAAAGCAATAATAATTGAGGAGCTGATATACATATATTCGACAAGCTACATTTTGCTTGCCTGATACAAGGCAAACCAAACCATCAAAGAGAACATTTCAAGAAACTGTTCAAATATTTGATATTTTAAAATTTTTCACAACTTTGTAAAATTAATTTCAATGCCATATGAATTGTTTCTAGGACATGATTACTTCCTAGAACTTTTGATACTGACTTGTTAAATTATTGCCACTATGTAATGAACTATCACTCAATATGTCCATTCAAATATAATCAGAACATACCAGGATTCCAGCAATGTGAAAGTACGTAAGCCAATCAATTCTTGGCCTGCTGCATCAAACCTGAATACAAGTTGTGACTGTCAAAGAATCCACACATGTCGTCACGTAAAATTTGAATCTACTCAAACACTAAAATTGCTATACTGTCAATACAAAATGTTTATATGCACATTGAGGACAATTCCTAAAGTGGTGTTGGATATGTCAGAAACAACAAACATCTTCGTTCTGTTTAACTGGTTTTTGGTTATTTAAATAATATACAAATGCCTCGAAACCGTTTGCATTTACCTTGTTGACCTGCATTTTTCTTTTATTTCTTTCAGCAGTATCTAAAAGCTACACTGCTTTTGGTTTGCATATATTGATTTGATATTCAAAATAGGCATGATTTTTTCTTTCAATCTTAGATTCAAATTTTTCAAGTAAAAATACAAAAATTAAGTTGATCTTGTATATCACATCCACCTTATTCTATTTATTTGTATGCATTATATTACTTTACATAGCATTCTCATTTCATTTCATTTATGAACATAATAATGACATTGTTGTGGGATTGAATGCAGATATGAAGACTTCAAAATTATAACTTAAAAGAAAAGTAAGTCAACTTATAAACAAGGCATAAAAGGGACATCTGTGATATGAAATCTAGTCACATAGATAAAATTAATATCTCATATCTAGTCTAACAGAATCATGATCTGTCATCTCGGCAGTTGCATTACATATTAGACAGAATTGTTAGCTGCAATAATGGAAATGTCCCTAATTTGCACAGACGATTCACTTCCCCTTTCTGAGTTGTTGGCCCCTGTTGGAAGTGATGACGATGTAGTTGCTCCAAGGATCCAAGATCCCATAGACCACACACACCAGGGAGTTTTGTTTGTTGCCACCCTGAGGATAAATGGCAAGGTTTGCTAATATTTTCATTTGTTGTTTTTGGTTTTGCTAGATCATGGAGAGAGCTTTGTTTGTTGCCACCCTGTGAATAAATGATGAAGGTTTGCTGAGATTTTCATTCTTTGTTTTTGGTTTTGCTAGGTCGGGGAAGTTGCTTTGTTTTTTAATTCTTGAGAGTTTTTGGTTTTGCTAAGTCTGGGAAGTTGTTTTGTTTTTTAATTCTTGGGAGTTTTTGGAGCATTTTTATGACATCCCTAGAGTTAGATTGCTGTTCAAGTGAGAAAGCCTTTATCTTTGGTTTTGCCAGGTCATGCAGTTTGCTTTGTTTACTATTTACTTGGAAGTTTTTGAAGCATTTTCTTGACATCCCTAGAGTTTGATGGCTAGTAAAGTGCGAGAGCATTTGTCTACTCCCAATGGTTCAATTACTCACTCCAAGCATCTACTTTATTTTTTTATGTTCTATAAGCCAATTACATGGATATGCTTTGACAAGAGATCGGATTGTGTGATACAATTCAACTGTACAAGCTTATATTGCTTTGGTGTAGTGGTTTAGGTGTTATACACTTGACAGTTATATTTTTAACTCTGAATCACATTTATTTTATGGACAGAAACACATTCACATACTCGTAATTTTAGGATTTGATGAGTGTATCTGCAATTTTGTATGTCATTCTCACTAAGCATCATCAGCTACCAATTAGTATGTTACATCTGTAGATGCAAAACATGGCATGTAAAATAGAGGAAAACCATCAAACAAGTAACAAAAAATGAACTCTTACCACCCACTCATAGGAGCAAGATACATAGAACATGATGGATTGGTCAAATGGAGGATTTGCTGCATCAATCGCCCTGCAAATAACAAGAATGAGATAATCAATTACAAAGTTCAATGTTCATTTTGGATATTACATTTAAATTGAATGAAATAAAAACATTTGTTAATATTCATTTATATGAATTGGACAGTAGCATTAGTCGTTTAAAATGCTTAACAGAGACAACAGAGAGCTCAAAGTTACTTCATAACCTAAGCATGTGTCTATGTATTTGTAATATGACCAAAGTGGGATCTTTAGTGTGGTACTCACTTTCCATTAACTTGTTCCTTCTCTGGAAAAAAAGGTAAGCATTCAACAGCATATGTGTACATAATATTTAAAGTCTTATAACAAAGCTCAAATTAACAAGAAAAATTAACATGAATAAAGAATATAAATTGGAGAATATATCAAGGTTCCTACATCAACATTGGAGAAAGACTTTCACATTAATTGACATGTATAAATACCACATTCTGGGTCTCATTTGAGATGGCAATTGATATTGTTTAACCTATCATCTAATGGACATGAAAGAAGGTTTATAATGAAGTCGATATACAAATTCTAGTGTATGTTTTTGACAATCTTTCAATATTTATTTTGTCTAAAAAGCACAACTACTTATCTTATTCATTGCAATAATATGTATCACAGATTTAAGGCATTTTATATCTAAAATTTGCTGATTTTCATGCAACAGTTTTGCTGTATCAGTTGTATATCAGATTTGTTACATGAAGGTATGAATGCACAAACCTTAGATTTATTGATTAGAATGATAGAAAAACTCTTTACTGGCAATGTTCTCATTTCACAGTTGATTGGAAAGAAGTTTGGCAATATAACCATTATTAAGAGGTAAGCAAAGGCAGTTTGTTTAAACTCTTCAAATGGGAACTTTGTCACTGAAACCTTAATACGATATTGGTTGTCATTGGCATGTTGGGTTCAATTAGTAAACTGTTTCCCACTAACATGCTAGTAAAAACCATCAAGTGGTGCTTATCAAGATTTGCCAGTTGCCACAATAAGTTTTTTTGATTGCTATACTCCACTTACCACCCATAGGATTAAGTAAGAATACTTATCTATCATTTCCTTATTGTAGCGACTGCTTAGGTTAACTGTACATTTACCCCTATGCCTCTTTCATTGCTTACTTGCCCCATGAACATAAGAAGTGCCTTAGCCTCTACATGGTTATTAGTTGAAGTTTCATATGATATTGAGTAAGCAAGGAGAATTTTGCCTTCGTTATTTCAAAAGCTACTACCTCCACCAGCTTTCCCAAATTTCCTTTGGAGACACCATTAAAATTAATTTTGATAAACCCAACAACTAGAAATTTCTGTTTTACTATAGATCAAAGCAGATCCTTTGTGTTACTGTTAACCCTTCCATATATATTCAAATCTTGTAACCAGAAGGTTAACACCTCTTTTTCTCCACTTGAGACTTCCCATGACGAGCACCATACCTGAAAACATTATGTGAGAGAGGAAATAATACAATTCCAAACTTGGGCATGATTTTGAGATTTGTTTTTTCAAATTCTATCATTCCTTTCAAGCCATAAATTCAAGCAAATAATGACAAGACCAGTCCTCTATAGATATATAATACTTTAGCTTTGAAACAATTAATCCAACATTTCATCAACTCTTTGAATATTGATGGAGCTATCCAGTATATTCTCATATTTCTAAAAACGCATCCCCAAATGGTGTCACCAAAGGTGCAACAAAGAAGTAAATGGTACCCAGGTGTTGTAGGTGAGTTGGAGAGGAGAGGGCAATCCTCCAAGGGAGGTCCCAGGTTCGAATCTCCACCCTACCAAAAATCTGAATTGGGTACCCAAAATCCAATTGATAATGTTGGTACGGGCAGGGCTGGGTGCGACCCCCGGGTGACTTTGACAGTGTAGAACCCCCCTGTTCGTGGTCTCTTAGACCAAGGCAGCCCCGCAAGGGGTTTTTCGCTTTAAAAAAAAAAGAAGTAAATGATTTGATGTTTCTAGATACTTCTTACACAAGGCACACTTGAAAGGTCCATGATATCCCTTTCTTTGCAGACTCTCCACTATAAGAATTTTGCTTTGGGTTGCTAACCAAATGAGTATTTAGGCCTTAGGGAGAGCCTTGAATGACCAAACATTCTTCCAAGGGAAATATTTGGGAGTAGGAAATTTTGATTGCTCTAAAGCCTTATATCCCAACTTGATCGAGTATCCACCATCTTTTGATAGATTCCAAACCAACTCATCCTTCAACATAAAAATAGGCAAATAGAACTCTTGAAGCATCCTTTGAAGCTCATTCGCTATTTGTTTGAGGTCCTCTCCTTCAACCAGTTTGCTAATAGAAAACCCTGATTTGGAGTAGTTGTTCATATTAATATAATTTTTGACGTTTGGATCTTTACAAGCTAAAGATGCCCGCACCAAGGGTTCCCATTTTGGACTAGAAATAAGACGACAAGGATTCAACCAAGCATCAAACAAAAACCTGCAGAATCCCCCTCATTGTCTGATCATCTAATATGTTTCTTAATCAATTGCAAACTATTTGATAAGAAGTTCCATGTTGCTGAACCTCATTGGCTTGTGGAGTAGTTGCCCTTTCCTCAACTTCTCTGATGCCTCCAGCATGTTCTAGATCTTCATGTAAAGGTCTAGCTTCCATTGCAATAGGACTTGTCATACCTTGGCCATGTCCATGACCACTATAACCCATATTTTTGAAGAAGAGACTCATGATCATGCATGGGATGAGATGTTTGGTATGAATACATGCTTCATTGATGGGGTTGCATGTACAGTGATCTACTTCCTTGAAAGTGGAATCCCCTTCTACCTCTTGCATGGATTGGCATTCATCTTGAAATGGCTAGCTCTTTATCTTGCCAACCAAGTTTTGTTTCATGCCTTTCATGGCTTTGGCATTGCTCTTCTCTAGGTTGATTCTTGGTGAGAATAAGATATTCTTAAAAAAAATGAATCTACTCTTCTCTGTTACTTTGACAGAACCTATAAGAAATCTGGTATGTTCAGCCAATTGGATATGTATGCTTTCATTCTCCCTTTCTTCTTGTTGCATTTTCTTCATAAGCATTTGCTCTCTTCTTCTAGTAAGAAAATTGCACTACCTTGGGTGGAAGACCTTCCTTTCTCTTTCAACTTCTCACATTGAACTTGGTGTTTGTCCAACAACCCTTCTTTGAGTGCTCCTTGTTACACCTTTTCAAGTGCTTGCAAAGATTCCCTTTCCATTTGTGTGATCTCTTTGCAACTGGATTTGCCACAGTGAGCAAACTGAATTGGGGCCACAGTGAGCTTTCCTATTGGCCTTTGAAAACATTTATCTTGTTCTTTAAGTCCTGCATATAATTCTCAATTCTCTTCTAATCTCTTTAGAGGTGAGGTTGGTTTTTCTTTTCCGCTTCTATCCTTGATACTCCGTCCTTATCTTTCCTTTATCAATGGCCTGCCCTTCCTTTATCCATGGCCAGCCCATGCAAACATGAAATTCCTCTGCAACATATGGAGTATAGAAGCCAATGCAAAACAACTCCATTCAAGCCACAAGGAAAGAACTACAAATGGTCTAGGCTGCTCAAAACTTTGCTCAATATGGACTAGAAGATTGATTTAAAATTTGTTTTCCACTTTGTTGTTCAACAGACATTCATATTTTATCATAAATGTACACAAGAATAATGTTTAGACAACATAGAACTCAAAAAAAAATTCTCAAGAAGACACACATCAAAGACACCAAATTTATATGGTGTAAAAATGTTTGCAGGGAAACATCACCATGGAGCAAACCTATGAGTACATCTTAAAACTGATGTGATAATTACTTAAATTTTGTTTCTCATCATAAGGAAGAAATTCTCTAGTCCCTGTTGGTTACGAATCTGCCATGAGGAAAGGATTTTTGGTTAATGCGCCCAGATTCGCCCACCAGCATGAAAGGCCGGAAGGAAGAGATGCCTTCCGAGCCAATCTCCGGAGAAGGCCGGCTCCTTTTGGGGGGCTTGATTTAAGCTAAAGGGAACAGGAAAGAAATAAAGGAACGGAAAGAGACAAATGTACAGAAAGAGATACAAATATGTCCAAAGGTTGGTGGGGGGGAACTAACGATGCGGGAACACACCAATCACCGCTACTACTGCATACAAACACGAGCATGACAAGGAGCGCAAAACCTAGGCGTACTTCCGATACACCGGCGGCGTATGCACGGCTTCAATAGCTCCCTAGCAAACATTCCCTACAAGGAACTAACGGCGGGGGATCGTATCAATCACCGGATACATACAGCGACGGGGGTAGAAAGTAAACCTAGAGATGCCGAGCCGGTATATGTGTTAGGTAGAGAGTTTAACCGCACGACTTCAATGGCTCCCTAGCAAACATTCCCTACAAGGAACTAACGGCGAGGGATCGCATCAATCACCGGATACGGGCCAGCAACGTCACACACAACCGATGGAACTGCTACCAAATTTATAATGAATGCTTTAAATAATGAAGTACGAGAAGGTGCTTTAAGCAAGCAATGCTAGAGGAACCCGATCGCCAAATGCCAAAGTGAATTAACGAGCGGCGACACGGGTGGGCCTAAGGCATATAATGAAAGACAGACATAAAAGAATAAAGATAGTAGAACGAGAACCGGGCATACGATTGTATTCATAAGCGGAAGCACGATTCTGATAAGCACGGTGGTTCCCTAACAAACATTCCCCTTCCACCCTTTACAATGAATTTCGGATGGGCTTTTATAGCCCGAGTCCCACCGATTACATTAATGGGCACGAGTCCCGATCAAACATGAGGTGACGAAGCGGCGAAAGAGCTGCAAATGCTGACCTTTTGTCGGGTCGGGCTGTACCCGCGACATGGTCTTCCTGGAATACGGACAGCTACGTGGCGGAGTCTTTGGGTAATTCTTCAAGTCGGCGAGGCTTGCTAGTAGGCTGGAGCGGGTGAAACCTCGGATCAGCTTTGAATGTGGCTATTAACGCAGGCGGTGCGGGCAGCCCATGCTTATCCCTTTTGGTCGGCAGTCTTGGTTCAAATCCCGAAGCTGGACACTTGTCTGATGATGGGTTATGCCGTGTGACACATGCACTGCCTTAGAGGGCAATCTATCCATCTTTGCTTGGGATCGGGGCTCCTTGGGATGCGTGCAAAAATCAGTGCAGTCGGGGAAGGCCTTCAAGCCTTGGTCAAATTCCGGGTTTGTTCCCCTACTGCCACACTGTCAAGGGCGCATTCCCGCTCCGTTGAGAAGTCGAGCTGCGCACGGGCGAACAGCGGTGTCTGCCGCCATATGGACTGCTCCGGCATTTTACCTTTTTCTGCATTGACTGTCGGTCTGCCCGGTGCAAGGTGCGCCCAGGAGGTGGGGCGAAGTACGAACTTCGCACCAAAGCGCCCGGCGATGCGCTCGCACCAAGCGGCGAAGTGCGCCTCGCACCAAAGCGGCGAAGTGCGAACTCGCACCCGGACTTAGCCAATTTCGGATAGACCTGTTGGAAAGCTGGAAAATCAACTTGGGAACTCCATGGAAAAAAGGGGGAGAGAAAGAGAATGGGAAAGAAAAGGAAAGGGAGAGAAGCGAGAAAAACGGAAGGAGGAAAAGAAGAGCAGCATTGTTACAAAACAACATTGAAGACATTGCACCCCGTGCAAAAATGTGACAACATTTACGGCGGCTCGCGGGGTGTCGAGCTCGCCTCGGCGCAAAGAATCCATGCCTTCATCCTTTGGGTGCAGAGGAACTTGCCTCCCCTGCCTGTTTCTGCTCTAACTGTTCTCCTTGCGGCAGCTGTTCTTCAGATTCATCTTTGTCAGTTGCCTCATCGGTATCTCCTTCTGAAAGGTCTCCATTTCACGCTACGCCTCGCACATGCGAGTGTACGCCTCTTGGGCTGAGCGCCGGGCTTCCGCTTCGAATGGCTTGCGGTCGGCTATGTCTTCTAATGCTCCGTGAAAGCGGCGACCGCGTGCGGGTCGATGGTGAGGTATCTTTTCTCTAACTCCCGAAAATAGGAGCGGATCCTGGAATATCTGGACACCATCCGAGTGACTCGATTGTCTTGAATTGGCTCTGTCCGGCTATCAATTTCAGGCGTGTCTGCTTCAAAGGACTGCCAATTCTTCTTTACCCGATCTAGGGTAAGGAGCTCGCCATTCTCAACAAAACCTGGACACCCAAGTTACGCAAGAGCGTGAAAGGGGGCAGACGGATATCTTTTTCATGCCCGAATGCATCAAGCATTCGTGCGGCCCTCTCACCTCTTCAACTTTTCTAAAATATTTGTGCAAGGTCACCCTTGCACCTGCCCATTCTGCGGCGAATGAGGACACGGGGGAAAAAAGGACGCCGTCGCGCTCGCGCTCTGAAGGTTTATCGCCGAGGTCCGGCCATTGCTTTGCACGGCGCTCGGCCTCCTCTACCCACGGGCTTTCCACAGGCGAAACTTCTTGAATCCTGGATGCGAAGTCCAGGACTGCCATCGCCTTAAAGGTATGGGGCTTGCATTCCCTCAGCAAACCAGCCCTCATTTCCTTAACTTTTGTCTTTGAAAAGACGGCCGCTTGAGATGTTTTTTCTGCAAGCTGCGACTGTGCCTGCTTCAAAGACTCCTGGAGGTGAGAAATCTGCTCCGAGGCTGCTTTCTTTTCGGTTGCGGCCTTTTCTTTGAGAAGCGGCTAGGCGGGCTTTGAATTCATCTGTTTCTCGCCGCGCCGCTTCCGGTGCTCGGTGGACCTAGATAGGTCCTCTTCAAGTTGCCTTACTTTGTCTGCAACGCAAAAGTTCTTCTGCTCCTCCAGGACTCTTGACAAAGAGATTGTCGACTTTGCGCATGATCGTACGAATCTCATCTTGTTTATCAATGTCGTCAAAGCTTTTCTCCTTTGTCCGGAGCACGTAGTCCGCCTTAGTCATTTCTCGGAGAGGCTTCTTCACTATTGGGATTATTTTCTCCGTTGTAATCACTCTCCTTCCGAAATCATACTTTGCGCGTTTTGCCGGGCGGCTATCTCTTCATGTCTCCTCCGCTTCGGGTCTTGGCGGAAAGAGACGAGAATACTCTACGGCTCTCGTTGCCGGGGGCAAGTCATCGAGTTACGGAGGTCGTCCATAAAATCTGGTTCCCCCGGCCTAGGGATCTGCGCGAGACGTCTCTCCTGCGGGGATGGGATCGGGGAGGAACCGGACGGACCTTGGAAGAATCGGTCGCTTGTGGGGGCGGCCGGGAAGCGGAAATGGGAGAGGGCGACACTTTGTGAGGGTTTGAAGCGGGCGAGGCGGAGGATGTGATGGTGAATGGACAGCCTCAGCACTAACCTTGGGCGAAGGGTTTGGAGTTGTGCTGAGAGAAAGAGAGACGTTAGGGTTACGAGCAAGCCGGTCGAAAGAATGGGGACCGCTAGAAGGACGCGGAGACGGGGGAGGAGGATGTGGTCATGGCTCGCCCGGATTGAGCGGGGGGCGAGTAGAAGTAGAGCGGGTGAGACTAGAGAGACGGGGACAGCAAACGTACTGCGGGCTCCGCTGAGCCGATGCCGGGTGAATGTCTTCTCTTATTGTCTCGGCGGGCGGCTTGGGACTGCCCAAGGCTGCCTCTGCGGTGGCGGGGACGCGAGCTGCGGCTCTGCGGCGGCTGCTTGCACTATCGGGCTAGGTCGCTTGATTTTCTCAACTCTCCTCCGCTTCTTTTCTTACGGAACAAGCTGTCGGATCGGGGGAAGGAGGCGAAGCGAGGTGCGGCGGCGCCGATGCTCCCACGGTAAACTTGTGCCGGGGTTTGACTTGCGAAGGTCCGCCGCAACCGGTCTGCGTTACGGCGGTCTTGGTGCTTTTCTTGCACGAGGAAGTGCCTCGGGCGCCGCCTCGGCTAACTTTTTCGCCTTTTCAGGCGCCGCCTTAGGAGCCACGAACTGCATTGGATCGGCATGGGTACTTGCTGGGCCGGCGCTGGCAGTTGCCGAAGTGTACAAGCTTGTTTGGGAGGAGACCCACTTTTATAATCCTCAAAGGGGCCTCGGGGAACGTAACCTTGATATGCGAACGGCCGCCGGTTGTCATGATCTTGGTCATAGAGAACCGAGAAGTCGTCATCTACGGCCGGGTTTCTCCTTGTGGATTTATCGTCTTTGCGTGCGGCATCTCATTTTCCGGCATTCAATAATCTTTTCTTTAGACCGGTTAAGGCACTGCCAATCTTGGACAGAAATTTTTTGAACACTGGAGATGAGAAGTGATGGTCCCGGTTTCTCTTGGGGTCATATGTCACCTCCTCGCGAGTAGAAATCCTGCCAAGGGGGAGAAGCTTCCATTAATTCAATCTCCGAGTCAAGGTCCACATGGACCACGTCGCATCTATCTTCGGTTATGTCCCGGGGGCACGGATGTGCAAACTTTCCCCTTATCCCATGAGGGTCATACTTCCAGTGACTGCGGCACAAAACCGAGGCCAATCCGGGACAGCGCTTGCTCTAGGTAGACATGTTGTCCTACCTCGATAATCTCAACATTGGCCCGGGAAAGAGGATATTGAAAAATCTGTCCTCTTTTCTTCCCTAGGCCAAACTCTTCTTCCACATAGTCCATACGTCGGGCAACTTCCATCCCGAACGGATGCTCCGAGCACCAATAGGGCAGCAAATAGGGTTTGCCCTTGAATCCGTGGATTCCGATCACAATCCCTAGCGTCGGTCCGAAACGTCCCCGAGCTTCGGTTTATCAAAGCACTCGTCATTTCTCTCGGGGGACGGGGGATTTCACTTTCGGTGAAGGCGACATGGCGAATCCCCGAGAAAGTTGAAGTTGAACTTGTAGTAGGACCCTTTCCGGTATAAGTCATCCGTCCAGTTATAGACGGGCTGGGGTTCTCCCTTCTCGTTAACCTTCTTCAAGTTCAGGATCGGCATTTGGGGGTGCAGATGGTACAAACAAAGCCAGACCAGAACGGAGCCTGAAACGAAAATTGGTTGGTCGGCGCTTCGGATCTTCGACGGATTGGAATGAATGGCGTAAGCCGACCGGTCTGCCCGATCGAAAGAGATGGGGCGTTTTCCGCTCCATCTGCGCCGTCGGTTCGTAAGATTCTCCACACGGGAGGCGTGCACGGCGCCGGGCTGGTGCGGGTGTACCGGCTCATCGGAGTCGCGGCCGAGGATCCATGCCAAGATGGTATATAGATACTTGCTACGAAATTTTACCAAAGGCATGGGGCCGGTCGGCCATTGTCCGGCTGGAAGCGGGCGCTCGGCTACGAATTGAGGAAATCCCTCATTCGCTTGGTGTGCGTGAAACGTCCCGCTTGTTCGCCCAAATTGATTTTTCGAGGATGGTGCCGGAGTCGTACTCCAGCCACAGGGCGAAAGGCGGCTGCCACGGTCTCCTGCGCGGTGCGAACAAGGGTTTGCCGCTGGGCTGCAGATTTGCCGGGAAGGCTGGTTTATAGTGTCCGACAATTAAGTCTATCGGCTCCGGGCATTGGTGGACGGGAGGGCACATGAATACGAAGAGGTTTGATTTGTACGCCGCTCCAAAATGATGGGAGGGCGAAACCTTGTCGACCCGGCTCTCCACATTCGCTCTCGGCTGAGTTAGGCTCATGGAAAACGAGCCGTCCACATATCTGCCCAGGTAATTCACCGGAGGTGGTGGGGATTGCCCACGCTGTACCTTCTTCGTCCGGGCCTTTGACTTTTTCTCTGGCGGAGGATCGCCTTTGAAAACTCCTGGCCGCGGCAAATCGCACAGTTCGCTGCTTCCATTGGGCTGCGGCGACACGAGCATTTTTCCCTTGTCCATCTCTCCGAGTCGGCAATAATGACGGGTTCGAGTGTATCTGCAACAAATTTCGCTATCGGAAGAATAATTAGCCTTGTCCGAGGAATAATCTCTGCAATCCGGAATGTTGGCATGATTCGACCCCCTTTTCTAGATAAAAACAGCGTCATTAATGCAACGCGGGAGGGGTAGGTCGGCTGAGTTAAAACCCTTGGTGGCCGCGCGGGAGAACGTTTAGGAAAAGACGCGCCCCGGCAGCCGTGCCTTGCTTTTTAGTTGCGTTTTCGCTTGAAAAACGCGCAATCATTAACTCGGCGTTGGGGGCTGCACCATGGGCGACGTTGCTGCCACCACTTGGGCACGCCGATCAAGACAAAACCTTCGGTGCGGAAACCCACATTAAAACAAGTGCAAACGCGCCTTGGGCCCAGCTTGGGGTTTTTGAATTTTTTTATTATTCTTTAAACCGCGTCCCAATACTGGCCCGGAAAACTAGGCGCAGCCGGACTCGCCGAAGTTGGGCACGGCCCGACCTCGCCGGCGAAGTCGGACTCGCCAATTCGGGGAAGTACGAACTCGCACAAGCGGGCGAGTACGAACTTGCGCGAGCGCGTGTAGCTGTTCTACCTCTGTTTTTAGTGCGCCCAAGGTTTGGGCGCGATCGGGTCTTTGCCGCCTTTGATCTTTAGATGGACTTCGCACGGGCGCGGCCGCTTTGTTCGGACTTCGGCCGAAACTTGATGCGAAGTGCGAACTCGGGAGTTCGCACTTCGCCCAAGTGTTGGCGCGGCGCGCCTCGCACGGGCGGGCGAAGTCGGACTCGGTGCGAAGTTCGTGCTCGCACAAACTTGCGCGTAGTGCGTGCTCGCACGAAGGGTTGCGCAGTGCGAACTTTAGTCTGCTTCAGCTTTTCTCGGACAAACTTCGCAATTCGGCTGGGCCGAAGTCAGGCTTCGCTGCGAAGTCGGACTTCGGTCAACACTTAGTCGATTTCTGCTCTTTTTTCTCCTTTCTTTTTCTGCATAGCCGAACTTCGCCCCTCCTGCGGGACAACGATGGACTTCGTTGCGAAGTCTGTCTTTCTCTCCCATGCCGCATTTAAGCTCAAAGAAGGAAAAATAAGCTGAATGCTAAAGCGGAAACTATACATGCGGGGAAAAATAAAAACACAAGGCAAAATTTTTACGGGGAAGGGCCACTCGGGCGCCTTCAACGGCGATAAAGCTTCAAGTGGAACCCGTTGACGGGGATGGGGAGGAGCCGACCCTCCATATCCGAAAGTATGTAGGCATTGAGCCGATTCACCGGGCAATCCGATAAGGGCCCTCCCAGAGAGCATCAAATTTTCCATGATTACCCGGTTTTGCCTTGTATGAGTCCCACTTCAACACCAGGTCCCCGACTTCGAAAACTCGGGCAGTGGTGCCTTTGGCAAACCAGCCTTTAGTGGCTGCAATGTGATCGGCGAAGGCCCGGTATGCACTTTCTCTGTCTTCTTCCAAGCTGCGGGAGTTGGCACAACTTTGTCGTCTACCGGGTCTCCGCTGCTCCTGTCTTCGTCAATCATCCACAGGGCGGGGATTTCAATGTGTGATGGCATAACGGCTTGCTTGCCATAGACGAGCGCATAGGGGGACGTCTTGAGGGATTTCTTGAACGCAACTCTGTCCGCCCATAGCGCCCGGTTCGGGAGCAAGTGCCAAGTCCGCTTATTTTTTTCAATGGTCCTCCGGAGAATTTTCAGGAGGTTCTTGTTAGTAGACTCGGCATGGCCATTCCCCTGCGGGTAGTAATTAGAAGACATCTTGTGATAGATGCCAAGGCCGGTGGTGTACTCCGTGAGTACGGCGCCTACAAATCCCGGACCGTTATCTGTCACAATCGACTCTGGAACCCCGAAGCGGGTAATCAGGCTCTCAATGAACACGATGACCGTTTCTTGGTCGGCGTTCTTGGTCGGGATCGCCTCCGTCCACCGTGTGAAATAGTCGATGGGTGTGAGAATAAACTTGTGGCCGGCGGAGGAGTTAGGAGAAATCACCCCAATGAAGTCCGGACCCCATTCTTTGGAACGGAGCTTCGGCTTGAATCGATTGAAGGGGCGGGGGTGCTTTTACGTTTCGGCCGGCATACCTCGGCATTGATCACACTTGGCACGGACCGCATACGCGTCTGCGAGCGAGTGGGCCAATAGTATCCGGCCCTTATTATTTTTAAGGCCGTTGGCCTTGAAGAATGGTGACCCCCGGGCATCCCCGGAATGAAAGTCTCCGAGGATCCTAGGCTGGTCGGATTTTATGACTGCACCGCAACGGGATGCCGTCAATGTTTTTGAAGTAAAGCCCCTCGGGGCGAAGAGTGTACCTTAGTGCACCTAGCCGAAATCTCCTTCGTTGTGAGGCGTTCAGGTGATCAGGACATCTTCCGGTGTAGAAGTATCTCACCAGTTCATTTGTCCAATCACTCCCCTCCGATAAGGAGTTGGCTAGGTAGACGCGTGTCGCTGTGTCCTCCCACTTACATGCGGAGATGCCGGCTACAGCGCTTCGGGCCAATTCTTGACACAAGGCTCGGCCTATGATAAGCTTGGTGGGCCGTGCTTCGATGTCAAACTCCTGGATCTTGGCAATCCATCCCGCTCTCTTGTGACCCGGTTCCCCTTGCAAGATGAAGCTGCGAACATCGGGGTGAATCACAAAGACGGTGGTCTTACTTTGGGAGACAAAGTGCCCGAGCTTTCGAAGGGACTTCATGACCGCATGGACCTGCCGCTCTATAAAATTGTACTTCTCTTCGTGTGGCGAGAATCACTTGGCTTAGGAACGCAATGGGGCGCTCCTCACCGTCGTCTCCCTTCGAGTCGGGGCTGCGGCGTAACTTTCGGGTTCTCCCACTGCATACGGGATGAAGTCCTTGGAGTAGTCCGGGTTTGTCAACACCGGAGCTTGCGCAATTCGAGCCTTGATTTCCTCGAAAGCTTGCTCTCTCTCATCAATCCATTCGTAAGGTGTATCTTTCTTCAACGGTTCGGCCATAGGCTTGATCACTGTGCGAAGTCCGGAATGAACTTCCGCACGAAGTTAATCGACCGAAGAAGGACTGCAGACCTTTTTTATCGGTGGGGGCGGCAAGCGAACGAGGGGCTTGTGCTCTGTCGGGGTCAATGGCGAGGCCTTCCTCGGAGATGACATGTCCCAGCGGCTTTCCTTCCTTTACCGCGAAGACGGACTTCTTCGGGTTTATAGAGATGCCGAATTCTCGACAACTTTCAAATATCCGCCGCGGTGCGAAACATGATCTTCTCGTCGGTGAGAGAAAACGGTCATGTCATCAAGATAGATGACAATAATCTTGTTGAGCGGCTCTCGGAAGGCCGGGTCCATGGCCCTTTGGAACGTGGCACCGGCATTGGATAAGCCAAACGGCATGCGGCGATAGGCGAACGTCCCCCACTTCGTGGTAAACGCCGTCTTATCTTGGTCTTCGTCTTTAACCCAAATATGGTTGTAGCCGGAAAATCCATCTAAAAGTGAAAATCTCTGGGCTCCAGCAACGATATGCAAAATTTGGTCGATTTGGGGAAGCGGATAGTGGTCCCGGAGGGAAGCCTGATTTAGGTTTCTGAAGTCGACACAGAGACGTATGTCGCCATTCTTTTTCCTCACGGGCACCAGATTCGCGACCCAGGATGAATGTTTGATGGGGTAGATGATCTTGGCCTCCGGCATCTTCAAGAGCTCGGTCTTCATCATGGCCTCAACCTTTGGATTTACGGCCCTTTGCTTTTGTCGGAACGGCTTGGCGCCATCCTCTAGCTCGATGGTATGCTGGATGACAGATCTGTCATACCCCCTCAAATCTTCGTAGCACCAGGCCACGATGTCGGGGAACTCCTGGCACAGTGATCTAATCTGCACCCGCTCCTCCGACGTGCAGTCTGTTCCGACCTTGATGGTTTTATCAGGTTCGAGCTCCAAGTCAGCATACTGCCTCGGGTCTACTTTGATCCTGTGGGATATTGCTCTGTCATTCTGATCAAAGAGACTTTCTAATGTAATCGGTCCTTTTGGGACGTGATTATTCCGTAACTGTATCAACCCCTCATATTGCTCGTCATCAGGGTCTCTACCTTCGATTACACACACTTCGTTAACCAGGAATGTGACGATCTCCTCGTCACAGCTGAATACTACGCGAGAAGGTATCCCTATCGAGCACGAAGGCACAGTAAATGGTGCGGACCGGCTTCGGTTTACGGACGACGTCTTCGGCGGAACGTGCACGGCTCCAACGAGACGCGAGAATATCCGCGTGCTTGTTTCTCTCACGCGATATTGCCTTAACGTTCAATGAGTCAAACGATTCCATCGGGTCCCCGGACCCGATTGCGGTGCGCTCTAAGATAGTGATGCTTAGACGCGCATTTATTCGTAACTTGATGACACACTAACTCCGAATCTCCGAAAATTTGGAGATGCTTGATTCCGAGCCTTTCCGCCTTTCGCGAGACCTAAGCACGGGGCTTCGTATTCCGCCGGGTGTTAGTACGGCTCCGGGCCGGCTGTAGGCATAGTCCCTACTGGACTCCGGTTGGAGAAACCGGGAGGACCCCTGCACCGGCGCCATTCTTGCAACGGGCGCCGTCAAAGAAAAGCTTCCCACGGCTCTTCGGGTGCGGGTCCTACCTCCTTCGCAACGGACACGTCAAGCTCCTCGGGCTGCTTAATGGAATAACAGCACTGCTCTGTCCCGATTACGGCATTAAAATCCCGCAACGAGAACTCGTCTTCTAGGCGTAGCACTTCGAGAGCTTGCTCGGTCGGTTCTCTTGTCACCGGTTCTTCTTCGACAAGCTGGACCATGCGGTCCATCTCTCCGCCGGGTATCTTGTCTACTAGAAAAGGGGAAGGCTTCTCATTGAAAATTTTCGGTCTCCTTCCTTTGAAGGGCACTTCCATGTGCGAGTAGTCTAGAGACGGTACCCGCCCAACCCGCGGTGAACTCCCGAGAGAGACACATGCCGAAGTAAGGCTCCGAGTCAACAATCACGACCTCTTGGATGACCACAATGTCGAGAGCTTTGTGCGGCCGGATAGGGATGTCCTTTATGACACCAGCTGTCTTGACGGGGGTGCCGTCTAGTTGCGGCACACCTTGGCTGCTCCGCGTGTATTCCATCCCGATCTCATCGCGGACGGCCTTCGGCATCACGGTCGAGGAAGCACCGAGAATCCACCATGCGGTTGTGAACTATGTGCCCTTGCATCCGCAAAGAGAGATAAAAGGGTGGCGGTCTGTTCTTCCCGGTGGTGGAGGCTGTCAAAGGTTGAACCGGGACAGCGGTGCATCCGCTTGCCGTTCTTCATGTTTTTTAGTGATTCTTGCGGCGGATCTACGGCACAGACGAGAAGGGCATCGTACATGCGGTTACGCGGGAGTCTTCTTTAACTCGTCTACAATCTTGTAGCCCGAGGTACTAGCTCCTTCTGTGGTTTAGCCGGTTCATACTTGGTCCGGTGCTTGTTGGGTGGCCTCAACTCGTTGTCTCTTGGTCGGAGACGGGTACTTGACTTCTCCTGGGCTTGTTCTTTGGTTTCGGTGGGGGCTGAAGTACGGGGAGCTTAGCGGGAGTTGGGGCCTTTCTTTGGAGGCTTAGGCTGGAACAGCGGCGGTCTTTCTTTGGAGAAGGTTTAGCGGGAGCTTTATCTTTGGATGCCTTCTCCTGGGCTGTGTAAGGCCACGGCCGCTTGTACGGTGGCGGCCCATTGGGCTGCGGTCTTTCTCTTCTCGTGTATACTGCAAAGGTTTAGCCGTGTCCGCGACTTTCTTTTCTTCCTTGGCGGGCGTCCTTGGGTTCTCTTACGGCGGGGCAAAATTGGCCTCACCGTCCAAGATCATGTACGGCTCATCATCTTCTATAGTCTTTGCCGGCCAAGGTGCGGATGTAGTCTTTGGTGCAAAGTGCAATCTTCCTCCGAATGCGGGTCATTGCAAGTAGTGCACCAGTTGACCTGGTCAGGGAGGACCGGGTGGGTCATCTATAGCGGCATTTCTCGGAGGCGGACGCCTCTGCGGTTGGTTTTACGGGGCTTTATCTTTTGTCAATGCCGGCGGCGCATACGGCCTTCTAGGAGCAAAGTCCATTTGGGCTGCTTCTTTTACATATTTGTCATGTCATTGGACATGGCATGATATCAGGAGGCCAAAGCCCGCACTTCTTGTAGAATCGTGTTACGGATCTTTCTTGTCGGGAGGCGGCAAGCTGTGCCGGTGGAGGCAAAGCGGCCAATGGAGGAGGGTTAGAATAAGACGCATACTGCGGGGAGCGAGGAAGCGGCGGAAAATGCGGAGCGGGAGGAGGCGGATGAGGGTAATGCAAGCGGGGCGGGCCGTATTGAGTTACGACCGGCGCCGGATTCCACTTGCGGGCTGGGGCTGCTGCCACTGAAGTAGACGGCACACCACCGGAAGCGAGAAGGATCTTGCGATCTTGGAAAGTCGGGATGAATCGGCTCCTGCACTGCGGACGGAAGCTTTGCCGATGGAGATAATGTCGGCTTCGGCTTGCTGGGCGGCTTCGTACGGTGCGGGGAACTCGTCAATTCGGGCGATCTTCGGCGGCGGGCATATGTACGAGTTGAAGGACCTCGGATAGTAGTGAGCGGCCATGCCGGTGAAGGCCGAAGTTCGCGAGGTACCCGTTTCCGAGGATCTCGCAAACCTAATGTTAAAATCGGGACACCTCCTCTTGAGGATGCCTCCGGATTGCTTGGGGCCGATGCGGTAGAGAGGTAGGATCAGCGGACTCGTTGCATCCTTTTACGAGCCTCCTGGCAAGGCGGGGCCACCCGGTGATGGATCCCTACGCGGCGATCTCCACCGGTAGAGAAGCTTTCCCCTCGGGGAAAGGGCCGGCGAGACGGGTCTTCACACTTTCATCGGTGATGGTATGCGGTGCGGCCGGGGCAAGGATGTCCTGGATGTGCTCGTACGCCGTCTTACCGTAGCCGTCGTATGTGGGAATAGACTTTAAAGCGGCGGGGGGCACGGCTTGGCGACCGATCGGGGCCAAAGGCCACTGTGGGAGTCCACCGCCGGGAAGAGATCATCGTCATTCGGCCGTTGATCAGCCATTTCTTCTTCTTCTCCGCCGTCGGTTGTGTACTCGGTATCGGTACTTTCCGAGGATACGGGATTTTCCTCTTCCTCGGCCTCTTCTACTTCGTACTCGGCTCTTCCGAGCCTCGGCTTCGGCTTCGTCGAAATGAGCTCGCGGATCGGCCAGCCTGGGTATCTCGCCTCGAGCGTGGATGTCTAGTTCGTAGAACTCAGGCGGGCTTCTCGGATTTCTTGTTCGCCACCTTCTTGTGTGCATGAAGGTGACCGGACCGGTCTTCTAGACTCGAGAGGATTTGTTCGTGCGAGTCGCCGGGTGTTCGGATTTGGAACAGCAATGAAGCGAACACCGGTGCTTCGATTCCGTCGGGGGTGAGAAACTTCCTTGTCTCACCAAGAGCTCGGGAAGCTATCGGCGCCGGTGGAGGCGATCGAGAAAATCTCTCGTCGGATGTGGGACCCGTGTTCCGCCGAGCGTGGCGAGCTGTTGCGCTAGGTGGAAGCTGGATGGGTACTCTTTCTTTAAATCGTGGGACAAGCGTCCCACGGTCGTGCCGAGCTGTTGGTTACGAATCTGCCATGAGGAAAGGATTTTTGGTTAATGCGCCCGGTTCGCCCACCGGCATGAAAGGCCGGAAGGAAGAGATGCCTCTAGAGCCAATCTCCGGAGAAGGCCGGCTCCTTTTGGGGGGCTTGATTTAAGCTAAAGGGAACGAGGGAAAGAAATAAAGGAACGGAAAGAGACAAATGTACGAGAAAGAGATACAAATATGTCCAAAGGTTGGTGGGGGGGAACTAACGATGCGGGAACACACCAATCACCGCTACTACTGCATACAAACACGAGCATGACAAGGAGCGCAAAACCTAGGCGTACTTCCGATACACCGGCGGCGTATGCACGGCTTCAATAGCTCCCTAGCAAACATTCCCTACAAGGAACTAACGGCGGGGGATCGTATCAATCACCGGATACATACAGCGACGGGGGTAGAAAGTAAACCTAGAGATGCCGAGCCGGTATATGTGTTAGGTAGAGAGTTTAACCGCACGACTTCAATGGCTCCCTAGCAAACATTCCCTACAAGGAACTAACAGCAGGGGATCGCATCAATCACCAGATACGGGCCAGCAACGTCACACACAACTGATGGAACTGCTACCAAATTTATAATGAATGCTTTAAATAATGAAGTACAGAAGGTGCTTTAAGCAAGCAATGCTAGAGGAACCCGATCGCCAAATGCCAAAGTGAATTAACGAGCGGCGACACGGGTGGGCCTAAGGCATATAATGAAAGACGGCATAAAAGAATAAAGATAGTAGAAACGAGAACCGAGGCATACGATTGTATTCATAAGCGGAAGCACGATTACTGGTAAGCACGGTGGTTCCCTAACAAACATTCCCCTTCCACCCTTTACAATGAATTTCGGATGGGCTTTTATAGCCCGAGTCCCACCGTTACATTAATGGGCACGAGTCCCGGTCAAACATGAGTGACGAAGCGGCGAAAGAGGCTGCAAATGCTGACCTTTTTGTCGGGTCAGGCTGTACCCGCGGCATGGTCTTCCTGGAATGCGGACAGCTACGTGGCGGAGTCTTTGGGTAATTCTTCAAGTCGGCGAGGCTTGCTAGTAGGCTGGAGCGGGTGAAACCTCGGATCAGCTTTGAATGTGGCTATTAACGCGGCGGTGCAGGCAGCCCATGCTTATCCCTTTTGGTCGGCAGTCTTGGTTCAAATCCCGAAGTTGGACACTTGTCTGATGATGGGTTATGCCGTGTGACACATGCCTGCCTTAGAGGGCGGTCTATCCATCTTTGCTTGGGATCGGGGCTCCTTGGGATGCGTGCAAAAATCAGTGCAGTCGGGGAAGGCCTTCAAGCCTTGGTCAAATTCCGGGTTTGTTCCCCTACTGTACACCTGTCAAGGGCGCATTCCCGCTCCGTTGAGAAGTCGAACTGCGCACAGGCGAACACTGGTATCTGCCGCCATATGGACCTGCTCCGGCATTTTACCTTTTTCTGCATTGACCTGTCAGTCTGCCAGTGCAAGGTGCGCCCAGGAGGTGGGGCGAAGTGCGAACTTCGCACCAAAGCGGGCGAAGTCTGCCTCGCACCAAGCGGGCGAAGTGCGCACTCGCACCAAAGCGGGCGAAGTGCGAACTCGCACCCGGACTTAGCCAATTTCGGATAGACCTGCTTGGAAAGCTGGAAAATCAACTTGGGAACTCCATGGAAAAAAGGGGGAGAGAAAGAGAATGGGAAAGAAAAGGAAAGGGAGAGAAGCGAGAAAAACGGAAGGAGGAAAAGAAGAGCAGCACTGTTACAAAACAACATTGAAGACATTGCACCCCGTGCAAAAATGTGACAACAGTCCCATAAATAAATTATCATAGAAATATTGCTGATGCACCCATCAATTCTTTCTACTTCTTCCGAAAAGGTCAGACCATAGTTCATCTTCCTAACAATAATAGATTATAGATTTATTAACTGCTCAAACACAATATCAGAAAAAGTGGAAAATATGATTTCTTCTTTCATGACAAATGCCTATTCATGAAGAGGCATGAAATTTCATCTGCACAAATCAGTTAAGATAATCCTCTGTAAGAAAGGCTTAGTTTTGCAAAGAATCTGGGGAATGGTCTGGTATTCAATAAATAAATGTTTTGTTTATTTGACAAATTAAGACAGGATGCTTGCATAGAAAGAAAGAAAGAAAGAAATTCCATGAATGCTTGCAAATGTCCAAAAATAGGTCAATGGGATGTGAAAGTATATGTTACAATAGCTAATCAGGAAACAATAATTGTTGTGTAAAATGCACTTTTTATCATCATCTTTAGGAAGACTGTAATCTTTGCAGTAACTTGTTTACTGCTAAGACAAAATCTTTATTAAAAAGAGCCTCGAGACATTTATTTTCAAAATGTCTTATGTACTCATTTGCTTTTCTCAGAAAGTTGAATCTCAGAATTATAAAATGCCATTATTGTGGGAAGCACAAATATAGCAGCCTGTAGCTCTTGTAATAGAACAAGTTGTAACACTATTTGTGATGCGAATGACAATTTTTCCTCACAAATGTTTCGCAAATTGCCATTTTTTATCAATTTGTCACATTTCATCATAGCAACATAAAATGCATATGCTTGCGAAGACTTACCCATAAAAGTTGTTACTTTTGAAAGATCCTTGATGTCCAGGCATGCATTTCGCGATTCTTGCATTCTTCTCTTATGATAAGCATTACATTCCTACTGGTGCACCAACAAAATTAGTATGGCCTAAATTAGGCAAAATAGCATAAACTCTCAGTTAAAAAATAACAGTACGGATGAGGAAACAATATACTGACATACTCAATCTCATACCTGCTCCATCTTATTTGTAATCACTTGTGTAAACTCTTCTTGCCATATTTGATGCCCATGAACATGTGCATAATCCTGCATTACATTGACATGTAATAAATGCCACAGCTCACCAGAAAACCAGAATGAATTGTTCACCCAAGAATTAATCTCCTTTTGGTGCTATTATTTGCAATTTAATTGTCTGTTTGGTAAAAGCTGTATTGCCAGAAATCATAAAGCAGCAGCATTGATTAACAATCTTAAAAATTCTAAACACTTCAAGAACATTGAAAGTTAGACAATGATTTATATGATCTACATGTTTGATCTTAATTTCAGAATACAAATCTATTTTATAATTTATAGATTTATAAGTTATACTTTATATTTTATAACTTATACTTTAAATGTTTTATTTTTTTATACATAAAAAATTCCCCAAAAAGAAAAAATTAAACAGGACTGAACCAAACCAGACCAGTTTGGTCCAGCATGAAAAATTCAAATAGGATGGAACCTGGCCCAGGTTCAGGCAAACTTGGTAACTATGCTCAAAACACATCTATAAAATTAGATCCTTTTGAGAAGAGTACCTACCTAATATGAAATGGGGGTTAGCTCTCTGGAATGATAAACTTTAACCCGCCACCTCCTTGGTTACGGTTCAATTCATTGCTAAGGGAGGGAAAAGGACAGACTGATCATGCTATTTCAGGACCCTTACCAAAAGATGCTTGTTCTTTCCATGAAAGAACAAAAAGGGGTCTAAAAGTTCTACAAATTGAGTGTCCAATCCATATGGTTATCATGATGACTGCTGCGATGATACTGTTTCAATATACATGAACTCTTCCATTCCCTTTCTGCCATTAGCTACACGTTTCTATCTCGTGTAAATGTTTTTCAAAGGCATTTTTCTGGAAGTAATAATTATTTTGGAATACTAAGTTTTGGAAACATGTTTTAGACCATACAATGCCTACTTGAGGCAACGTATAATATGTTTTTCCATATCCTACCTAATGGTGTGGCTACTCCATAAATACCTCATGTGCCAAGTCTCTGTTGCAGAGGGCACTCTTGACACCTAAATAATGAACCTACCACTTGCTTCTATAACCAAGCAAATTCTGATGGTATTATCTTTGCAATAACTATGAAGGTTCGGAGATAACCAATGGCATTTTTTTGTTTCAAACCTTTATCTACTTACCTCGCCTGATGCCTGTTAATTGTCTCATGTCATCTGTATTTAATCTTGTAGGCCCTTTTGTAGCCAGTTTGCTAACTTTTCTTTTGAAAGCTCAACTAAGTCCCAACTCTTATTTTTCTTAAAGGCATGAGTTTCTTCCTCCATTGCCTTCTTCCACTTTTTCTCCTGATTACCGTCCTCAAAAGTGGAAGGTTCATTGAGTTAACAACTCGGACCACAAGTTCCTATTTTATTTGCAGTGAAGATCTCATTTTGTATTGTCTCTTACCTTCACAACCAAGTAGCTGTGCATCTGCACTTGTATTAAAGGCAATTTCTTTTTCGTTGAAGGAATCACTTGGAGATAACCCTGCTTATCATCCTCTGTTGTGTTTTGAGAGACACCGTTCTATTTGGCAGAGCTTGATTATGGTGTGTCAGCCACTAAAACATATCTGTTTATCTCTTGTGGTAGTGATGTCAAATCAAGTAATTGGTATCTTTTTGGAAGATATAAATCCTATAGACATTTACTTTTTCATCTCTAGTTTATATACCCTCTACGCTTACTGCCCTTCTTGTATCCTGGGAATATACACTAGGAAGTATTGTCATCACTCTTGCAGAAGCCAGTTCTCACATGGTGCCACACAAGCCTGATGGAGCACATATGGAGCCACTTAAGCAAAAATAATTTTGATTGTACATACAGTTTGTCATTTTGTGTCATTGTGTAGTTTGTACGCTACGTGTTTGAAAAAATGAGCATACATGTAATTTGGATGTACATGTAATTATATTGTTGGGGTAGATAGGATTAGGTACGAGGAAGTAATGGAAGTAGCAACTACCTCCCCTTTCCCAGGAAAAGTATAAATAGACCCTCTCACCTTTTAAAATCATACATAATCAGATAACTTTCATTCAGCCGTCTAGTTGTGTGTGCCTGGAAGCATATCTATGTTGTGCATGTAATTGCATGTGACCATGTACAAACATATTTCTGCAGTAATTGAACATACATTGTCGTCCATACATATTGCAAATTCGTTCCATTTCAATTCTAAATATTCTTTTTGTCATACATTGTGAATGTTGTTTACTACTGATTTTTCCTGTAATTTATTACTCTTTTTCCTGTCATTCATTACTCTATGTTCCTTCAATTGTGGAATACTAGATAGGATTAGGTACGAGGAAGTAATGGAAGTAGCAACTACCTCCCCTTTCCCAGGAAAAGTATAAATAGACCCTCTCACCTTTTAAAATCATACATAATCAGAGAACTTTCATTCAGCCGTCGTTGTGTGTGCCTGGAAGCATATCTATGTTGTGCATGTAATTGCATGTGACTATGTACAATCATATTTCTGCAGTAATTGAACATACATTGTCGTCCATACATATTGCAAATTCGTTCCATTTCAATTCTAAATATTCTTTTTGTCATACATTGTGAATGTTGTTTACTACTAATTTTTCCTGTAATTTATTACTCTTTTTCCTGTCATTCATTACTCTATGTTCCTTCAATTGTGGAATACCACTATTGTGCTACGTATGATTGTGCAAACAGTGAAGACAGGAGAAAGTGAATGACAAATAACCTGACATGAGGACATGGGAGACGCGGGCTCACAAGGGCAAGCAAAGAGCCGACCAGAAGTTAGAGGATTGCACAACGGCAAATACGGACATGTAACGCACACAGAAGAGTTACATGACAGCAACGGAAAGTAACATGACAGAAGCGGGAAATCACGCGACAACGAGCCACATGACAGCAAAGAATTGCATTGCGGCGAAGTTGGGGACACGCAAATTGGCAAAGTGCTGACATAACTTGCTGGCAAGAATATATACACACCAGAAGTGGAACATGAGTGGAACCTTCGGGAGGAGGGTAGTCCGAACAAAGAGCAAGCAGAAGGGTGGCAAACATTGTCTCTAACAACAAAGGAAGAAGCATAAGTGGAGGCACAATGATCAAACAAGGATTAGGCCGAGAAGAACGTTCTTGCAAGTAAAGAAAGCAACAACGTGGAGCATGCAAAAGATGAGGTGGAGCAATTGTTAACTCCAACACAAGTGCGGCAGAGAGTACCTAGCATAGTAGCGAAGCTTGGCGAGTTTCGTCAAGTCCAATTCCGAGCCGGCCTCACCAAGTCACTCAAACTCGAACTCGGTGAGTTTTTTTCTTTTTTTTGCCAAGTTTTTTCGTGTCGAGCCAATATTTTCCAATTATTTGTATTTCTGTGCATTTTTCCCCTTTTTATTTGCTTAGTTTTTGCCTTGTCGAGTCTGAGTTTCTCAACTATGGTACCTAGAGGTGCGGAGGACGGAAGTCAAGCACAAAGGCAACCACGGGAGAGTGTGCTCGATAGACCAAAACCAATGCTCATGTATTCTTGAAGGACATCATGGAGTACAAGCACGGTACGGAGTGGCCAACAATTGTTTGCAGAAAACCAGTCTTCAATGGAAGGTTCATTGAGCAAAGAGGATATCAATGAAGAACCGCCACCAAAGGTAGACATGGCTGCAGGAACAACAGGCAAGCAAAAGTGCCCAAATTTCACAAGAGATGGGAAGGAGGATCCTGAGCATTACATCGAAACATGCAAGATGATATGGAAGGAGAATGGAGTCATGAATGTAGATGCATGGTTGCGATTGTTCCCAACAACATTGCTCAACATAGCAATTGATTGGCATTTGAAGCTAGAAGACCCCTTCACTTATTGGGCTGAGTTGAAACAAAGAGTTTTGAATGCTTCAAGATGATATAGAGATTATTGCTGAATTATACTCCACAAAGCAAAAGGATGAGAACATAACACTGTACAATCGTTGTCTGAAGGAGTTGATTGGAAAGATGGAGGTGAAACCTGTTGACGGGTTGCAGAAACAGTGGTCTTGGATGAGTTTCTACCACGATATAAAAAGAAGATAAAGGTGTTCCTATCAACCACATACCAAGAGGCATTCTATCATGCATTCAACTTGGAAAGTGAAATAAAGACGGAAGCAACAGGTGGCAGAAGCATGAGTCATGATTAGGACGATGACCCTGACAGCAATCAAGACCACCTCAGTGCCAGATCCAAGTGATGTGTAAGGACTTGGAACAAATCATCAATGACATGAGGGCGAAAAAGGACGACATTTGGTGTTCAAACTACAAGTCCGAAAGACATGCAAATGCAAATTGTCCAAATAAGTCTTTTACAATATCTGTGAAGTAGAGCGACATGCGATTGTAGAATGTTTGTTCAACCTAAGAAGTGTGATGCACCAAATGCTAACGGTGCAGAAGGAGGAGAAAAAGGAGAAACCAACCACTTCTAACAATGGGCAAGGAGTGAACTGTGTTGTATACCAAAACAATCGCAAGGATCGAAGACAACCACAAGCGGGTAACTGGTTCGGTGGAACCAGTAGCGGGTAACAATCATATTCTGTGAGATCATGAGTAGGATGTCTTATTGTATATTGTTGTGTCACATGTTATATTTTCTTGTTATGTTATGTTGCATTGAGAATAAATAATGTAATAAACAACATGTCATGTATATACTATTAGGTGTAGTTTATAATGCTTTGTATATAAAACTAGTTGAACGGTTACAAGAGTTGCCATCCCCCAACCTCCGAACTCAAATCCTTATGGATACCCTAGCTTGGCCTCAAGCACACAGCCATGGTATCACATTATGTTGTGTTAAACACTCAACTGAGATATATTGATGTATTGCAGACTATTGAGAATGGTGATCAATGCTTCATCTTTATTCACTGGGTGCTTTGAACTTGGTTGTGAGTGATCTTCTATTGTTCTCCTCATTCCCTAGTGTACCATTCCATTAAAAAAAATTGTTCTATATTACTCCATTTACTGCAAGTGTATTGTTGTCTTTTGCATGACAAGAGATACTTCTCCATACTACAACCTAGGAGATGTATCCCCATTTATCATTACTCTCAGCCAAGAGCCCCACTTATCGATATATCATTAAGTCCCTTCTAATCACTAGCTTAGTAGAAATAACTTTCAAATTTTCTGATCATTTACTTATTTGCTTTTTCTATATTTTCTTGGAGGAGTTTTCCTCTTCGGTTGCTCTTACTAGTTAATTTTGAACTGTTTAGTTTAACTCCATTGGCATATCTTAAATACTTGACAACATATTTATGATTTCAATTTATAATGTCACGCTTAAAGTGTGTGGTTGTGATGACCATACTAGGATGCACTATTTAAAAAAACTAGATCAAAATGAGAATATAAACACACTCGGTCATTTCAGATTCAATAAGGATCCTAATTCTAAGCCCTATCCATTGATAATCAGCAAAATTTCTAGGGAGTGCAAGTGCATTTCCAATGGGGGTGCAATGAAAACTTTTGGAATCTGGTTACATATGTGGAAGTACACCAAACAGCAAGAGACATTGAAAAATTAAACTATATAAATTGTTTAAGAAAATTGAAGGAGATATTATATTTATTATATCGAATAGCATAAACACATCAAGACTTTAGATTCATCATTCCCATTATTTATAAGGTTTTAAAAAAAGAGTGACCATTGAGCATCAAGATTCAGAATTACAACTACCTCATTACCCAAGTACCAGGCAGGGGTGTAATACATGTTCATGCACCCAAGGGATCGGATATGCAAAGTCAAGTACCATTGATCATTGATATTTAGGTTGAGAAAGGCCCCCTGCTTATTCTTATCACCAAGACTAGAAAACAGACCCATGAGTGTATCTCTGCTCAGGTAGCTAAAAGAATTGGGTGACTCTAAAGTGAAGTCTAGCCAAACTGAAAATCCAGGAGTTAATCATGGAATTGGCTTGCACAAGAGGTATATCTTGGCCCAATGGGTGAATTTCTTCTTCAAAGGCCTTGTTTACTCCAAACCTATCAAATAACATTGTGGTTTTCACAGAATTCATTAGCATTTATTTGGAAAACATTTTTTTATTGAGAAATTAAGTTGCAAAAAAAAAATATTGTTTTACTTGTGTCTGGTCCTGTGTGGAAAATCAAGATATTGTATGTTAAGATGATCCATTTGTTTGCTGAGGCATTAGAAGGAAATAATCATCTTAAGGAGAGAAAAAGTGAAAGAAGAGAGATGCTAAGAGTTTTGGGCATTAATTATTTTCTGATTTATAAATGATAAACATACACATTTCACTTTTATGGTCTAGAAAAAGGCTTCAGTTTTGGCAGTAGCATGCTTGTAGTCTAAATAAATACATGACATTGTGTTTGGGTATCTAATCTAACTTTTATGTGGTTATACATGGTCAGTTTTGATCTTTGATTATGGTGGAGAGTTGCGTATGGGATGTCCAAGCGGTTGTCACCAATCAACATATCTGACATCATTATGCATGCATGCTCCTCTTCTGTCAACCATAGAGGAGTCTCTCTCATATTTGTCCCTATGTGTTATTGTTTATGCATCCTGGAAAGTTGTCCATAAGAAGGATGCTATTGAGAATGGTTCCATTTTACCTGAGTTGTCCTTGTAATGCTGTGCCATTGATGTGGAATTGTAAATTTTATTTTCGGTATATGTATTTATGTTGCTCTCTTCTTAAGAACATCCTTTGGTTGCTTCTGTATGCAGACATGTTCGTCTACATGAGCCACAAGAATCTGTATGAATTCTACATAGTCATGCACAAAATTTGTTACGCTTTGATGTTAGGTTGTGTGAGAATAAATGATGTAATAAACAGCTTTCCATGTATATAGTTATGTTAGTGGTACATTTAAGTTTTGTTGGTGTAAGGGTATTTGGACAAGTATAGTAGTTGTTGGTCACGAATCCGCCATGAGGAAAGGATTTGTCGTTATTGCGCCCTGGACCCGCAAACCAACATTGAAAGGCCGGAAGGAAGGAATGCCTTCCGGGCCAATCTCCGGAGAAGGCCGGCTCCTTGTGGGGGTTAGTAAGATAAGATGAGAGTGCAGGAAAGAGATAAAAATGCGGAAAGAATTTACAAATGAGATTGGAGTTGGGTGGGGGGAACTAACAGTACAGCAACACATCAATCACCACTACTTACTGCATCATAAATACAAAGCATAACCAGAAACTGCAAAACCTAAGTATGCTCTCTGTATAAAGCAGTGTACGCACAGCTACAATGATCCCCTAGCAAACATTCTCCCTACAAGGAGAACTAACAGCACGGCAATGCATCAATCACCACTACGGACAGTAACATAAACAGAAAGCAACCAAGAGATGTCAGATCCAAGTATGTGTGTTGTGCAGAGAATTTGTACGCACAGCTACAATGATCCCCTAGCAAACATTCTCCCTACAAGGAGAACTAACAGCACGGCAATGCATCAATCACCACTACGGACAGCAACATAAACATAACACACAAACTGAAGGAACTGCTACCAAGTTTATCCTATGTATCCTCTGATCAATAAAGTCCAGGAGTACTTGGCCACCAAACGCTGGAGTTCAGAGTTCAGCACAGCAGCGAGCCATGACACAAGTAATACCTCAATAGTACCTGGCCACCAAATGCTGAAGCGAATCAACAAGCCGTGACACAGGAAACGTAAGGCATAGATGTTAAATAGAGGCAGCATAAAAAATAAAAGAAGTAGAACAGAGACAGGCGTATACTTTATATTAAGATGCAGAAGCACGGTTACAATGGTTCCCTAACAGACATTCCCCTTCCACCACTTTACAATGAAAATGTGGTGGCTATTTATAGCCCAAAGTTCCCCCCGTTACATTAATGGGCACAAAGTCCCAGTCAAACATTAGCTGACAAAAGCAGCCGCGGAACTGCTGGTGCTGACTTCTGTCGGGCTGGGTCGTACTCTCGGCATGGTCCCCCCGAAGGTTGAACGACCACGTGGCGGCGTGTTGGGTAGAAATTTATATTGACAGGAGTGCGGGTAGCTGAGGTAGGTGGAAACTCACATCAGCATTAAATGAGGCAGCTGGCATAAGTAGTGCGGCCCATGCTTGTCCTTTTGCTCGGCACGTCTTGGCTCAGATCCCAAAGTTGGACACTTGTCGGATGATGCTGCTTGACACGTGTCTGCCTTGAAAGGCAGTTTATCCAACTTCGCCCTGGGTCAGAGCGCCATCGGGTTGCGCAGGAAGAAAACAGCGCAGTCGGGAAGGCCTTCATGCCTTGGGTGCATTTCTGAGTTTATTTCCCTACTGCGCACCTGTCAAAGGGCGCACTCCGACTTCGCTGCGAAGTCGGGTTGCGCACAGGTGAAAGCTGATTTCTGCCGCCGTACGGACTTCTCCCCAAAACTGGGCGAAGTCGGACTTCTCTGGGCGAAGTCGGACTTCTCCCCAAAACTGGGCGAAGTCGGACTTCTCTGGGCGAAGTCGGACTTCTCCCCAAAACTGGGCGAAGTCGGACTTCTCGCGGGCGAAGTCGGACTTCTCGCGAAGTCGGACTTCTCCCCAAAACTGGGCGAAGTCGGACTTCTCGCGAAGTCGGACTTCTCCCCAAAACTGGGTTTCCTGGTTCAGCTTCCCGGGGCCATAACTTTTGATCCGCTGACCCGATCGCCTATTATGATATATCATCGGAAAGCTGGCGAGAAGATCTGCAATGATAAAATATCTAGAGCTCATTTTGTCCATTTTATCGCCCTTGTTTATGGCCCGCGAAAACCCGAACATCTCAGCATGCTCTTTGCCGCTTGAAAGCTCCATACTTAAGCCAAAATTTTAATGTGGCAAAATTGCCAACAATAGTTAACCTCTACTAACTTCCAACCATACTTCCTTTTGTACAACCTTCTTGTTTGGCCTAAAGCATCACAAAAGCATGCTCATTGTCATTGATATCGTAATGTACGTGCATTGCATGCTCAACTAGGCAATATTCCATAGATGTGCTGCATATGACTGGAATGAGAATGATACAAATTGATCTCTATTTACTATGTGCTGCATGATTATCTTGGAATGCAAAGCTTATAATAATACTTGGGATAGTTATGCTGACACATTAGTAATTGATTCTATGTCTGAATTGTTTGATGAAACAAGAATAGAGAAGCTACGAGAATTTATCAGCAAGATCAGTAGCAAAAGATCAGTTCTTCAGAAAGAGAGAATGATAATTCAACTTTGATTTTTCACATAAACTTATTTTCTTTTAAAGGAACAAGTAAGATAAAATATTTTGTTTGATAACAAAGCTTTGTTGTCCCATAGGTTGTTTTGGCCTCGTGGACATTAAAAATTTTCTTCTTCTTCTTCTTCTTCTTATTACATGTATTATGAGTGCGTCTTTCCATTGTGCTGTCTTTCCTTGTATAATATGGAAACGTATTGTAGAGCATTTCATTGTAAATTTGTTTGTGTGACTAAAATACAGCAATATTGCATCTTGGCATAATTGCCTAAATGGATTTGGGTCAAAGTTTGTGACATGGATGTACAAGAGTCATCGTAAGCATCTCGCTTTGAAAGGTAAGCAACGATGACAATGGGAAGATCAGAGTTGCCCATCAAGAGTAATAGAAGAGTCGTGTCAAGTTATTCACCCCTTAACAAGAAGGAAGTGTAGAAGGGAATCCTTCTATAATGCCTCCTTAGGATAAAAGAAGTCAAGCTTCGCCTCGTCCAAAGCAATTGCTGGAAGAAAGGGAGGTCATGCCTTTGTCCCTTTTATGGGAGAGAAAATGGAAGAAAGAAAGTGAAAGTGGTGCAAACTCTTTTTTCAACATATATGGAGGGCCAAGTGAAGACAAGTTTGAATATTTCTTCTTTGATGAGAAGAAAACTGATTATAAATGGAATCTTATTTGACTACAAAGGTTGATGCTCTTGAACAAGGATCAAAATCATAAGTCTAAAATAGAATTGCAAGAATGGGCTGCAAAGACTCTACAAGACACCAAAAGCAATAGCAGGTGGTTGTGCCAGATAGTGCATGTGTCCGACGTATGGCACATAAGCAAGTACAAGGTGGTCCATTCGACAATGTGCAAGACAAGGAGTCCAACATGGGAGCAACTATAAGGTAGTGCGTCTAAGGATTTGCAAGATAGAAGTCTGACAAGAACAACATTGAACTATATGTCAATTTGAGAGATGTCAAGCAAGTCTCATAAAATTGAGAAGAGAAGAAAAGTTGACCAGCCAAGTGTTGAATCAACCAAATCAAAACAATGACCAATGATGGAAAATATGCAAAGTGCCCCATGTTTTATGGTGATGAAATGCAAGACCCAATCAAAACTTGTATCACAATATGGAAAAAATGGGCAAATGGATGAGGCATGGGACGTAGAATTGCCACAAGACAAGAACCAAATTTGGGAAGAGTTGCATGGAGCCTTTGAAGAGGAATTTAAGTCATTGCAAGACAACAATGAGACCACCACAAAAAAATTATAAAACAAAGCAAAGCAAGACGAAATTGTTTTGGTCCTACATCTGAAGGTTGAGACAATTGGTCAACAAAATGAAGCAGCCATCAAACGAACTCAAAAAAATCTATTTCAAGGATGGACTTCTTCCTTAGGAAGATGAAGAAGGTGGTCCCTTCAATGTCACATCAAGAGACCATTAAGCGGGCTATGAATATAGAAAGCTAATCAAAGACATCACCCTAGGGTTGGGGTCAAGTAATCAGCGACTCTAAAAACAAGATTGATGGAGAAGAAATGCCAAAATGCTCTCCACAAGGACATGATGTGACACCCCATTTTATTACCCTTGGGCTATGGATGTGCCTCCTTGATTTTGATGCTCATTGAACCTTGCTTATAGTTCTGACATGAGCATCTACATTTCCTTGCTTTAGAGATTGGATGGATATTATGATAAGTGGAATGGACTTTAAATTATGGATAATAACGTTTATGGTTTTATTTGGGATACTTCACATGCTTTAATACTTCTTAAAAGAATATAATGGATAATGTTTATTCATTTTTTTCTATTTTCTTATTATGTTAAATTAGTTAGATGGGATTGAATTGACTCCCACGCATATCATGTCATGACCGCATTACCACGATATTCAACAAACTACATAGTCTTATTATAACAAACATATTGGCAATTATGCATATATCACCTATCAAGATTTGAACCTAGATCTCCTCCATGAAAGTCGACATATTGAACCACTTGAGCTCATGATACTTGATAACATTTATTTATATTATGTGGGGTATTATCTTTTGACTATAAGAACCATATTGTGGTCATACTTTAACCCTTTCTTATTTTAATTTGATCTTTGATATTAAAATGTATAATTAGTTCATTGTATTAATAAATTGTGACCATGGTCTAGTTATTAATAAAGTATCCATGAAGACAATTACTCAGAAATTTTCGATTTATTAAGAGGATGGTTTAAGTGATAAATGGGTTCCCAGTTCCTCTTTCAAAAGAGAACTCCAAAGAAACACATATCAAATCCCTATTGGAGGAATCTCTTTTAGTTATAAGAAATTCATATAAGAGTAAAAAGGAAAAAGAGAGAGCTCATTCTAGAAGATTTTGGGAATGGAGAGAAATAACCATAGGAGGAAAAAGAGAGCTCCTGCCATTATTGTCATGGTTGAAGGTAAGGTTTTAGACCCATTTGCTTTCTATGCATGTTAATTTGTATTTAGTTGTTGCAGAAGGAAAGAGAAATTAAACAAAGGGTTTTCAATTCTATATTCTGCCATTATTGCTTTGCACCTAATTAGAGTCTAAGTATTATTTCGAAGATATTATTTTATACCTTTATATGTTCTCATCTAAGGTGTTCTTTTGGTTGTAGGATAAATTGGGTTTAGAAGTCTGAAAGAGAAAAGAAATACCTCATGATTTAGCGTCCTTCATGTGTGCATCTTGCTGTTTGAAGTTTTGCTATGGTATACCTGCCTTATGTTATGTTCTCATCTAAGGTGTTATATTGGTTGTAGGATAAATTGGGTTTGGAAGTCTGAAAGAGAAGAAATACCTCATGATTTAGCATCCTTCATGTGAGCATCTTGCTGTTAAAAGTTTTGTTATGGTATACCTGCCTTGTGTCATGGGATAGTTACTGTTGAAATTGGAAATGGAAGTGCATTATGAGGAATTACTTTGCTGTTTGTGAATAGTAACTTCTGTGGTACTTTATGTTTTGATTCTGTATTTATTAGTGGAGGATGAGGTTGAGGAGGCCCTTATGTGATGGGATTTTTGGTTGTGATAAGATGAGTACCTATGTGTTTATTGTGGAAGTTCCTAGCCAAATCTAGAGGGGGAAGTCCCTCTAAACTTGGCAGACTGGACCACAAATTTGGCAGATAGGGATGGATCCCTTGCCAAGGTGAATTTCCTCCATTGCTTTGCCTCTCTTTCTCCATCGAGGTCTATGAGACTAGGGTTGTATAGCACTTGACCATAGCAACCAATCCAACCCATCTTGCAAAGAAGGTTCTACGAGTCACTTCCTAGGTTTATATTATCTTGTTATAACATTGGATGAGTGCAGAAATGGAGGTCCTTGGGTACATCCAGTTTGGAGAAAAGGAAGTTGGATATAGTGGGTTTGACAGCCTCACAGGACGAGTATGGTGAAGGGGCACGCTATGTAGGTCACCTATTTCAGAAGTCTGCTGTGTGTCTACAGGATATGCAATCTTGCTCGAAAGTGTCCAATGTGTTAACTTGTAATTCTATCATATGACTAATTGCTCCTACAAAAAAAATATTATAGTTGTTCCAGTTTCTGTTTAAGTAAAGGCTAACATAAAGAGGGTCATTACACATGATACACCTGTTTAGAAAATTCAAGAATGGAAACAAAAACAAATAGTGCACTAACTACAAAGTTGAGGGACACACCAATGAAACATGCATGAAGAAGGCATTCCACAATATTGATGATGCAGATCACTCAACAAAGAAATGCCCCTTTAATATGAGGAAGAAATAGGTATATGTGGCACGAGCGATAATGCTTCTAACAATTCAAAGGGAGGTGCCACCAATGGTGGGTTTCATGAAAACCACTTAGGCAATAGAAAAAACAAAATGAGATTGGAAGTGGTGCATGAATTGAATATGATGTGAATGACAGAACAATTGCATAGTTTCTTAAACGTCATTTATGGGTTACTTATGTGAAAATGTTAGAAGAGCATGATTCACAATGGACAAATGATGTGCAGAGGGCATGAAAATCAAGATGAGAGATGTTGTCCCAAGGAAGCCACAAAAACATAACAGACATGGAGCACACCATGCTTGTTATTTAACCGTAGGTGAAGCAAAAGCAATACCACAGTTCGAAGGAAAGAAAGAGACAGAAGTATAAATGATGTTAGGACCCCATCCTAACCTAATTAGGTAATTACCACCTTCCTAACATGAGGACCCCATCTTAATAATATTATGTAATGTTTTGTAATGTGTATGTGGCATTTGAGATGCCTAGACAAGTGGGGCCATTTAATGTAACCATTATAAAGAATGTAACTGCTTGTTTGTCATGTCCCCTTTCTGAGCTCGTCAGCATTGGCACAGTGCATAGCCTATTCATGTGATCCTGTAGGCTATGGGAGCAGTTTAAGGATCTTGGAAGTCAGTTGGAGCAATTTCCTATTTTTTAGGGCCGTGTTTTTTTCAGAACAGTTTCTATATTTGGACAGTTCGACCAAAAGGGCATCCAAAAATGCTATCAGATGTTGGCTTGGGTCTTCCGGTGCAATTATTTTAATACTCATAATTATTTAATTATAAAGTCGTATTTAATTAAATAGACTTTATATTATGTGTGCACATAAGTCACTTAAGTGAATTATTAATTATTTGATAAAGTGACTTAGGGAGACATAAGGATTTATTAAAAAGGGGGTTTTTTTATCCCACATTGGTTATGTTATGATACAGCCAGGCCGAGTCAATAATAAATAAAGTGGTCGGGCTCTCATTCCAGCATCCTTGAACATTGAATATATTGCTTGATGCATTTTGGAGAATTTGCTTGCAGATTCGAGCTTGTTGAGAACGGAAACTCTCGGCAAGGACATCCACTACGGCTGTGAAAGATCAGCTCTATTGGATTTTGATTGTCTTCATTCAGAGGGCAAATTGGAGATCAAAGAGAATTTTTGGTTCGTCACTGATATCTTGTGTGTGTTGGGAGATAGCAGCGATTTAGACCTGTAGACGGTACTTATTTGGAGGCTGTAGCAGTTTACTATTCACGCGGCACTGTAGCAGTTTACTATTCAAGCGGCACTGTAGCAGTTTACTATTCATGCGGCACTGTAGCAGTTTACTATTCACGCGGTACTGTAGCAGTTTACTATTCATGCAGCACTGTAGCAAATTACTATTCACGCGGCACTGTAGCAAATTACTATTCACGGCACTATTCACAAACTATTTCCAGAACATGGATTGCTGCGATTTGTTTTCAGACTTGAGGAAAATCGGGTATTTTCAGTGTTGTTCATCATTGTAATTTCCCTTGCAATTAAGTTGTTCCAGTTTGTGAAGCTTTCTTTCAGCAGTATACTGTATGTTTAAATCCCATAAAAATACCTAAAAAAAAAGAGCATATATTTGAATAAAAAGAGCAAAAATTTGTGTTTTTCTTTTACTAGTCAAAATAGATAGGAAACAATCCAGAATAGGGTGGGTTGTTACAGTGGTATCAGAGCGAGTTATATCTGCCGACTTGTGGGTTTAATTAATGAGTGAACCAGTTGGTAAAGGGAAAGAGAAAGATTTTCATCTTCAGTACGAGCGACATAAGAGATCTATTGAATTACTAGACAATATGGGTGATGATCAGCATCGGGAGAACCCTAGTATATTTGGGGCTCTTAATGCTTTGTCAAAGGCACAGATGGATATGCGAGGATCGGATGATACGGGGACGAGAAGCATTAGCAGATGCTATTATGGCTATGACTAATACTTTGCAGGGGCTACAGACAGGGACTAATCAGGATGGTGGGCCTAGCTCATCAAACAGGCGTATTCCGAGCAAGGGCAGCCAGGGCATGACTGATCAGAGGCAACATACAGTTGTTACTTCTCGACCGACTCAGCCTACGTTCTTATCTAGAGCTGAAGTTCCAGCACCTGAGATGCACACAGCTCAAGGGCCTATAGAGGATCAGTTTGAGGAGTGGTATCAGCGGTATAGTGCTCTTTCGGAAGGCCTTAGGGCCCATTGGTCATTTGACCAATACGTCACTCAGAAGCAGAGGAGTATGGGACAGGGAGGTGGTCACCGTACTGATCAGGCTAGACCAGCACAGAAAGAATTCAACCAAGCACTGAACAAGGTTTCTTTACCTCAGTTTGATGGTAGTGGCAAATGTACAGCCAGGACATGGGTGGATAAACTTGATAATTTCCTCTCACTTCGACCTATGCTGGAAGAAGAAGCTATAAAATTCGCCACATTACATCTTGAAGGAGCTGCACACGATTGGTGGTTTCATGGGTTGATCACTTTGGGTCATAATTTGATTACATCCTATGAGGAGTTCACACGGCTACTTATCGATCGATTCGATAAGAAGGATCCTGAGTTGTATTTTCGAGATCTGGCACAGTTGAGGCAAAACAGTTCAGTAGAGGCCTACATCACAGAATTCCAGTCCATTTATGTCAAAGTGGATGATATCTCAGAGAGGCGTCTAATCATTCTCTTCTATGAGGGATTGTCTGAGCCGCTACGTGGTTGGGTAAAGGCATTTGATCCAGTCACTTTACAGGATGCCATGAAAAAGGCGAGAAGCATGGAGTTCGCTGTTCCGAAACAAAAACCAGCCTTCAAACCTTTTCAGAATAACAAAGATAAGAAGGGGTTTGTCCAGAACGCACCTAAAACTGAAACTAAGAAACTATTAGATAATGAGCTCAATGAATTAAGAAAAAGGAAATTATGCTTCAGATGTAGAGAACCATGGGAGTTGGGCCACAAGTGTTCAGTTAAGGTGAAGCAACTAGAGGCTAGAGAATATTTTGAAGTTGATGAATCCGGTTCGGAGCATTCGGATCAACGGGAGGATGAGGAGAATTGTGGAGCGGGGGAGACGGAAGAAGAGGCGAGGTACAGATTGCACAATTGTATAGTTTTAAAAAGGGATCTTCTTTCAAGGTCCGAGGAGTCCTTCGGGGGCAGCGGGTGGTGACACTGATTGATACAGGGCAACTCATAACTTTATTGATGTTGGGTTGGTTGATAAGAGAGGGTTGCAGACAGAAGAATTTCCAGGATTTAGAGTAATGGTAGCAAATGGGACAGCCATACAGTGTAACCGTAGGATCCCTAAACTACAGATGAAGTTAGGAGGCTATGATCTTACTGATGATTTTTATGTGGTTAATATTGGGGATACTCATATGATTCTGGGAATGCAGTGGTTAGAATCCTTGGGCGAATTCACTATGAACCTGAGGGCTATGGAGATGAGTTTCATGACAGGTGGCAAGAAGGTGACGCTGAGAGGCATGTCAGACGGCGGACCCCGAGTTGTCTCCATTAAGCGAATGGAGAGGCTTTTCAGACATGATGAGGTTGAGTGGGCAGCAGAGTGTCTCATTACTTCAGCAGGGGATGTACAGGTTAAGTCCACTTACCGACCCAGAGATTCAGGACATCTTGACTAAACACTCCAAGGTGTTTAGTAATATTCCTCCAAGGAGACCTCCGGAGAGAGGAATGGAGCACATTATTGAGTTGGAGGAGAGTGCTAAGACAGTTATCACTACACCCTATAGGCACCCTAGGCGACATAAGGATGAGATTGAGAAAACAATTCAGGAATTGCTTGACATGGGACATATCCGACCAAGCAAGAGTCCTTTTGCTTCGGCTGTGGTTTTGGTAAAGAAAAAATATGGGACTTGGCGTATGTGTGTTGACTATAGGGAGCTAAATAAGAAAACAATTAAGAACAGGTACCCTATTCCACGCACGAATTGATTGATGAGCTACATGGAGCTCAACTCTTCTCAAAAATAGACCTGCGCGAGTGGTTACCATCGGATCGGAATGAGAGAGCGAGGATATAGAGAAAACAGCTTTTCATCTGTCATTGTGGGCACTTTGAGTTTCCGGTTATGCCTTTTGGGTTGACCAATGCCCCAGCGACTTTCCGGTCTTGTATGAACAAGATTTTTAGCAGGCAGTTGAGGAGGTATGTTTTGATATTCTTTGATGATATTACGGTTTACAGTCGATAATGGGAGGAGCACCTACAGCATCTTGAGGAGGTCCTCCGTATCCTCGAACAGGAATCCTTTTATGCTAAGGAAACAAAATGTGATTTTGGGTTGACCGAGCTCTTGTATCTTGGGCACATTATCAGTGCAGATGGAGTACGTATGGACCCGGATAAAATCAAAGCTATCCAGGATTGGCCAGCTCCAACAAATCTATCTCAGCTTAAGGGATTCTTTGGACTTTGTGGTTTTTACAGACGGTTTGTGAAGGGATTTTCGTAGTTGGCAGCCCCACTCACAGATTTGACCAAGAAGGGTGCCTTCAAATGGTCTGATGAAGCTCAGAAGTGTTTCGAACACTTCAAACAGGTTATGTGTTCTTGCCCGGTGCTTGCTATGCCAGATTTTTCACAGCCTTTCGTTTTACAATGTGATGCTTCCGGTGAAGGGATTGGTGCAGTTCTGATGCGAGACAGACACCCAGTGGCTTATGAGAGTCGGAAGCTCCAGGGGGCAGAAAGGAGTTATTCTATTTATGATAAGGAGATGTTGGCGATAATGCATGCTCTCGCCAAATTTCGGCAGTATCTGGTTGGAGGTAGATTCACTGTCAGCACGGATCATAACAGTCTTAGATACTTCTTGGCTCAGAAGGATCTAAATGAGAGGCAAAGAAGTGGGTCAGCAAGCTACAAGCTTATGATTTTGACATAGTTTATGTTAAGGGAAAGTCGAATGTGGTTGCTGATGCTTTATCTCGAAGGCCTCACATTTGTTCAGTGACTGGTATTTCAGCAGAATGGCGAGATGTTATTATTGCAGAATATGCCGAGGATGAGTGGGCATCCAGTTTGCTAGAGGGCAAAGTGCAGGATGACCGTTATATGATTTCACAGGGTTTGATCCTTTATAAGGGTCGCGTTTTTCTTCTATCTGGGTCACGGTTTAGGAAGAGAGTTATCCAGTATTTTCATGATGATCCGACTGCAGGTCATTCAGGTTTCTTTAAGACTTACAGGAGCATTCGGGAGAGATTTTCTTGGAAAGGGCTTAAGAATGAGGTTCTTCAGTATGTTCGTGAGTGTTCTATCTGTCAGCAAAATAAGGATGAACATACACACCCAGCAGGTTTATTGCAACCCCTTCCAATACCGAACCAGAAATGGGAAGGTATATCTATGGATTTCATTCTTTGGGTTACCCACAGTGCAGGGCAAGGATTGCATTTATGTTGTGGTGGATAGACTCACTAAGTTTGCACATTTCTTTGCTATTTCAGCTACTTTTACGGCTGCTCGGGTGGCTGATTTATTTTTCAGAGAGGTGTTCCGTTTGCATGGAATACCCAAGACTATTGTGAGCGAGAGGGATACACGGTTCATGAGCATTTTTTGGCAGGAGTTATTCAGGTTAGGAGGAACCGAGCTCACTCCCAGCACTAGCTACCACCCTCAGACCGATGGGCAGACAGAGATAGTTAATAAGTGGATAGAGGGTTACCTGAGGAATTATGTTTCAGGGCAGCAGAAAGCTTGGGTGAAGTGGCTTCATCTTGGGGAATTCTGCTACAACACAACTCACCACATGACTATTGGTATGACACCTTTCATGGCTTTGTATGGTTATGAGGCTCCAAGCTTCATTGATCTTCTATTGGGTGACAGTCGAGCTCCGAGAGCTAAGGATTATTTGCAGGACAGCCAGGACTTGTTGAGGTCCCTCAAGGATAATATCCTTCAGGCTCAGAATCGGCAAAAGCTTTATGCCGATCAGCACAGAGTTGAGCGCAGTTTTGAGGTGGATGATCTGGTCTATCTTAGGTTGCAGCCTTATAGACAATCTACTCTCAAGAAGAGTGGGAAGGAGAAGTTGAAGCCCAGATTTTATGGACCCTTTCGGGTAATCAGGCGGATTGGTGAGGTAGCTTATGAGTTGGAGCTACCTGGTGACAGCAAAATACATAATGTCTTCCATGTTTCACGCCTCAAAAAGGCGATTGGTGCACGCATTGTTCCTTCTATTGAGTTGCCTCCATGGGATGAGGAGGGTAAACTCATTTTGGTTCCTGAATCTATTATTGATTACAGGGAGAAGGTGTTGAGGCGGAAGGTAATTAAGGAATATTTGATTAAATGGAAGAACTTACTCGTTGATGATGCTACAGGGAACATGAAGACATTCTACAACATCCGGCACTAAGATTGCTTGGGGACAAGCAATTTTTGGGAGGGAGGACTGTCATGTCCCCTTTCTGAGCTCGTCAGCATTGGCACAGTACATAGCCTATTCACGTGATCCTGTAGGCTATGGGAGCAATTTAAGGATCTTGGAAGTCAGTTGGAGCAATTTCCTATTTTTTAGGGCCGTGCTTTTTTCAGAACAATTTCTATATTTGGACAGTTCGACCAAAAGGGTATCCAAAAATGCTATCAGATGTTGGCTTGGGTCTTCTGGTGCAATTATTTTAATACTCATAATTATTTAATTATAAAGTCGTATTTAATTAAATAGACTTTATATTATGTGTGCACATAAGTCACTTAAGTGAATTATTAATTATTTGATAAAGTGACTTAGGGAGACATAAGGATTTATTAAAAAGGGGGTTTTTTTATCCCACATTGGTTATGTTATGATACAGCCAAGCCGAGTCAATAATAAATAAAGTGGTCGGGCTCTCATTCCAGCATCCTTGAACATTGAATATATTGCTTGATGCATTTTGGAGAATTTGCTTGCAGATTCGAGCTTGTTGAGAACGGAAACTCTCGGCAAGGACATCCACTACGGCTGTGAAAGATCAGCTCTATTGGATTTTGATTGTCTTCATTCAGAGGGCAAATTGGAGATCAAAGAGAATTTCTGGTTCGTCACTGATATCTTGTGTGTGTTGGGAGATAGCAGGGAGTTTACTATTCATGCGGTACTGTAGCAGTTTACTATTCATGCGGCACTGTAGCAGTTTACTATTCACGTGGCACTGTAGCAAATTACTATTCACGGCACTATTCACAAACTATTTCCAGAACGTGGATTGCTGCGATTTGTTTTCAGACTTGAGGAAAATCGGGTATTTTCAGTGTTGTTCATCATTGTAATTTCCCTTGCAATTAAGTTGTTCCAGTTTGTGAAGCTTTCTTTCAGCAGTATACTGTATGTTTAAATCCCATAAAAATACCTAAAAAAAAAGAGCATATATTTGAATAAAAAGAGCAAAAATTTGTGTTTTTCTTTTACTAGTCAAAATAGATAGGAAACAATCCAGAATAGGGTGGGTTGTTACATTGTTTGGTAGAATATTCTAGCTCAGTTGGCCACTTGCAAGTGAAGCCAACCCTTAAGCATTATAGATAGGGTTACGAAGAGTCTTTAAAAAGGCAAGGGGGCATATAGATGAAGGCATCTCATATTTTATTGTATCGAAGCTTTGCTTCTAAGGAGGTTGCCCCCTCAAAGAGGTCTACAATTCTGTAATGTGTTCTTGTTTTTCTGCAATATAATCTACTGCATTTCCATTTAATCTTCCAATATCGTTAATTTCAAGCTCATTTTCTATTATTATTGCAATATTGTGTGGATGTGCTTTTATTTTACTGCGACGTTCATAACAAATGGTATCAGAGCGCTTTCTAGGGCCATGTCTTGCTATAGTGCAAACACTTCACGTTCTGCCATTTCGACTTGTTAGGTATAAAATTTTCTTGTTTTCATTTTCCTGCTTATTTTCCTATAAAGGGGAAAAAAAATCAAATCATATTTTTTCCCTCTATATTTAGTTTAATAGGTTAGAAACCCTATGTTAGGGGCTTTAAAATATCACGAAGGAGTTGTCATTATTTGCTAAGCTAGATTGTCTATAAAACGTTTAGTGAAGTGAGGGACGATCAAGCTTTAATACCCAAGCCTCAGACAACACTCGCATACGGACTTGAGCTCCCACGTATCTTTGGGTATATCAGGAAACCCCCTTAGGATTAGGAGAAACCTTTAGTTGTAGGAAGATCTTCAATCATGTATCTATCCATAGTGCACTGAGCATAGCACTCAGGAAGATTACCCTCCCGTACTATCAAAGAGACGGGTAGTGCGCTCAAGGGTGTGTGAAACCCTCCTTGAGTAGTGGCCTAAAATATTGGTTCGAGCATTATCATTTGTCACTAAGGTATAATAAAGGGCTATGGATAGTGCGCACAACTTGGCCTAGTGTTATCCTGTTATATGTTACACCTCCGAAACCCTAACCATAGAGCATTCTGTGAAGACTACACCTAGCACAAATTTGACATACTGTAAATATTCCTTGCTGAAGAAGAAACTATTGGGGATAGTAAAACTAGGAAACAGAATCAGACAGGGCAGTCATCAGGGCAGTTGTCAGGGTAGTTATCTGTAACAGATGAAAACAGTGACACACAGGCAGTTGTCAGTAGCAGCCAAAACAAAGTTTGTCGGGACAGTTGTCAGTAATAGTGCCAGACAGGTCAATGTCAGTGATAGAATCTGACAAGGGACTTGAGGATAACAGACTAACTAGTAACTGATATGGCTTTTGTCGAGGATTAGAGAAGAAAGTCATTTTTTTAGGTGAAGGAAAGCTTTAAGAGAAAAATAGACACCACTTGAAGACAACACTTGACTAGATAAAAACAAGTCTAGGGTGCTGAAAAATGTCATTGTGAGACCTAGCCCATTGTATTCATTTTTTCAAGATGATTGTTTTGATATAAAGCACCCAAACACTTTTTTTGGCCCATTACTAAAAGTAGTAACTCTTGGAACAACACTTATTTTTAGTAATTCGGTTGGGGTCGTCCAAATCACAAGTATATGGCCGAAGGGCCTACAGAAGTAATGAGGGAGTTGGAACAATTAAATCAAACACTCAGTAACCTACAGAGCCAAATGTCACACATTGAAACATAAATGAGACAAATGAAAGATCACATGTAGGTCTTGAAATCTGACCAGCTTAAAGTCCAAACAAGGATTGCGGAAAAATTCCTTAAGGTTGAAGAGCAGTTAAAGGAGGCCCGAAATTATACCAACATATTAACACTGAAGGACCAGGTGGCAGTTTAGTAAATAGAGATGAAAAAACCCATCATGCTCTTCTTGACACTAATACCCCGTGTAAAATGCCCAAATTGGATTTTCCCAAGATTAGTGGCAAGGACGTTGATGGTTAGTTGTATCGGGCATATCAATTTGTCAAACTCCATAATGTTCCTCGATATTTGTGGGTCATCTTGAGTCCCAATTACTCACTCGTTTTGGCCCTAGTGAGTGAGGACTTTACAGGATCCTTAACAAAATTGAAACAGACCTCTACTATCTAGGAATATCAGACTCAGCTTGAGAAATTGGCTAATAGGACAAAGGGTTTGAATGAAGGATTTTTTCAGAGTTGTTTTATCAGTGGGTCGAAAGATGATATCAAGGCAGAAGTAAAAATGTTCAAACCACGGTATATGATGCAATCCATACGATTGGCTAGATTAGTGGAGAAAAACTTTTCTACCCAAAGGCAGTCATCTAAATTCCACAGACCAAACCTACATTTCCATCCAAGTTCACATCAAATACTAGCAATAAATCTCCACCAATCAAGCAATTGACTAGGGAGGAAATGGATGGCTATAGAGCATAAGGCTTATGTTATAATTGTGATGAGAAATATCCGTCAAGGCATAAATGCATACAATAGAAGTTGCTTTTGTTGGATGTGGATGAATCAACACTAAATGAAATACCTAACAAAGTGGAACCGTAGGAGGAAGAACCTTAGGATGAGGGTGAAGCACAGGAAGAACCACAACCAAAGATTTCTATCCATGCATTTGCAAGAATCTCGACCCCTCAAACGATGAAGGTAGTAGGATTCTTCAAAGGCCAACAAATTACAATTCTTATTGACTCCAACAGTACACATAATTGATCCCTAAGTAGGTAAGCAAGCGAATTGTTCTATCCTATGTTCCTGGACACTCCAAAGTTCAAGTAGTGGATGCAAGTCTTCAGGAGCGTGCCCAACTTTTGCAGTAGTTGAAGGAGAACGTGGTGCTTGCTCAAAACCGGATGTGACAACAAAATGACCAACACTGTTCTGAGCACAGCTTAAATGTAGGCAATATGGTCTTTCTTCGACTCCAACCCTACAAACAATCTTCCGTGCAACTTCAAGCTCATCAAAAATTGGCAGCACCATTTTATGGACCCTATCAAATATTGTAACAGATTGGACAAGCGGTCTATAAGCTTGCCTTACCACCTTCTTCCAAGATCCATCTAGTCATCCATGTCTCTTGTCTCAAGAAGGTACCCGGCAATCGAATTCAAGTTCAGTCAACACTCCTTGAGTTAGATGAGGAAGGCTTGATCCTCTTAGAGCCTAACAGCATTTTGGACCGAAGAACCCACACTCTCCATAACCACACCATCACTGAAGTTTTGGTCCAGTGGTAGGGTTTACAGCTAGAAGATGCTAAATGGGAGCCTCTCCAACAGTTACAACAACAGTTTCCCATCTCCAGCCTTGAAAACAAAGCTTTTTGAAGGGGAAGGGCATGTTAGAACCCCATCCTAAACTTACTATGTGATTACCCCCTTCCTAATGTGGGGACCCAATCTTAATAATATTATTTAATGCTTTGTAATGTGTATGTGGCTTTTGAGATGCCTAGACAAATGGGGCCATTTAATGTAACTATTATAAAGAATGTAACTACTTGTTTGGTAGAAGATTCAAGGTTATATGGCCACTTGCATGTGAAGCCAACCCTTAAGTATTATAGTTAGGGTTACGAAGAGTATTTAAAAAGGCAAGTATCAAAGCTCTGCTTCTAAGGAGGTTGCCCCCTCGAAGAGGCCTGTAATTATATAATGTGTTCTTGTTTTTCTGCAATATAATCTGCTGCATTTCCATTTCATCTTGCAATATTGTTAATTTCAAGCTCATTTTCTATTATTATTGCAATATTGTGTGGATGTGCTTTTGTTTTACTGCAAGGTTCATAAAAAATGATTGTGGAGCAACCCATGAGGGATAAGAGACTAACATAGAAGGAAGTTGTGCATACACCAATAGAAACACAAGTGGAGCCCTCAATTTTCAACTTTGACAAGGAGATTCCAAGACAGGTGCAACAACCCTTGGAAGACTATGGAATTTGTTTTTTAGGATACCTTTGCAAATCGAGGATGGTCGAGAAGATAAAAACCTATCTCCCCCCTCCACCATAGAGAAACAAGATGGAAGGGTTTTCCAATAAAAATTAGATTACATGCTAGAAGAGTGTAGTCCCGAGAAGCACAATCTAGAATAGTGTAGTCCAAACAGGCACAAATAGAGAAGTGCAGTCTAAAGATGTAGTATAGAGCACTGCAATACAAAAGATTTAAGTATGGAAGCCCAATCCTAGTTCGATGGAAAGAAAGAGATGGAATGAAGTACAACTGAATGTGGAACAATCCATGATAGATAAGAGACTAACATAGAAGGAAGTTGTGCATACACAAATAGAAACACAATTGGAGGCCTAAATCTTCAACTTTGACAAGGAGATTCCAAGACAGTTTCAACAACACTTGGAAAACTATGGAATTTTTGAATTGGGACGCCTTTGCAAATCGAGGATGGTCGAGAAGATAAAAACCTATCTCCACCCTCCACCATAGACAAACAAGAGGGAAGGAGTTTCCCAAAAAATTTAGATTACATGCTGGAAGAGTGTAGTCCCAAGAAGCATAATATAGAATAGTGTAGTCCAGACAAGCAGATAGAGAAGTGCAGTCTAAAGATGTGTAGTATAGAGCAGTGCAATCCAGAAGATTGAAGTATGGAAAAGCCCAATCCTAGTGTGCATAGTTTGCATAATAAACGCCATTGAATGCATGAGGATGAAGGTCATTTGCTTGAGTATGAAGAACTGTGTCATTAGATAGGGAGTCAATTGCCAAGGGGTCATCCAAATGAGGAAGGATGTTGTCTAGACAAGGAAAAGTGTCATGTGGATAAAGATGCAAGCTGCATGATAAGGAAACAGATTCTCCAAATGATCGACAATGTCGTCCAGATGATGAATGATGTTATCCAAATGATGGAACTTCCACTATACTAGAAAACCATTTGTTAGATGGGAGTTTCTCGAATTCAAGTTGAACACTGCATTGAGGGGATTAACTATGAAGAGAGAAAAAGCAATTGCAATTAATATAGTCACATTAAAACAGCCATTATCATCATAAAATAGGCTAACACCCTCCTAAGTTAATGCTATTCAAAGCATCGCCATAATTATATTAGTTGACAAAAGCTTTTCCTCAAGCCTTATACCTGAAAATACTCCATTGATTGACACCGTGAGTGTATTGAAACCAATAAATCCTGCAACTTCTTCTCAAATTCTTCTGCTCTATCTATATATGCAACAAAACATCATATTACATAAGGTCCAAATATGTTAAAGAACTTAAACAAACAAACATAAAAACTAAGTGAAGCATATCAACTTAAATTAAAAATTCGAAAATTCATTAATATCCACAATAGGAACAACATTTCAGGACCTCAGCTAAACTAATGCATTGAATATTTAATGAAAAGACATGAAACGATGGAATTGTGTGTTAGTTCATTCACAAAATGCAAGCAGTGTAGGCATTAAATTGCAAATATGTTATATACAATTAAAGGCCTATCAACATCTCTATTGGAAACAACAAAAACATAAAGACATAATACAAAGTCTCAAATTGGAAACAGTACATCCCAACCAAGAGATGACTAGTATAATGCCTAAAAACTAGTTAAAATTATAATAAAATAAAATAAAGACTGTTTTTCAAATCAGTGAAATATGAGCCATGTCACCACCAGTGTTATTTTCTTAACTCAACCTGTATTAAGTTTATAAGTGTGGACTTGTGCTTTGGCAACTACCAATACCATTAAGGGTTTCCAAATTTGTATCATCCTCATAGGGAGCATGTTTGTTGGCTTCAAATTTTGGCCATTTCAAGTAAAATTCCATCATTCACTGCACTAATAATGTTGCAAGATGGCTTTGTCTATTGTATCATAAAATATTCTTCACATTTCTTGTGGCATTTGGTGGAGCCCTACCATAGCATCTTGGATTTATCTCTTGTTGGTGGCTGAGTTTCATTTAGCAGTCTTGCATCAAGTATGCCTATTCTTCTTCATTTTTTTATTTTTTTCTTTTATCTCAAATGTATATTCGTCTTAGTGGTCCATGACTATGCAAATATCATAGGAATGTGCTTTTGGGCATTCTTGTTCACAAGAAATACCTATTTTGCACCACATCCACTAAACATTATTGACTCAGTATCACTCTTTTCTTCATTTGCAACACATCAATGAATGCAACTTCCTATTAGTTGTCAAAAACATAACAAAAATGGCTCTCAACTCTGTGCAATCTATTTGTATGTTCAGAGGTGTTCCTCATAGTTGTAGCTGTACAAGAATTTAGCAAGGCAAAACGCCTTCATCAAACACAGATTCTTTAATGCCTCTTTTGATCTCACCATTGATTTTATTTTTTCTTTTTTCTTTTTTGATGTTAGCTCTTATCCTCCTTTGTACAGTGAAATTGCATCTGTTCATTCTCTAAATCAAAATAAGGATTTCATCAACTGTCTTGCTTTCATCCCTTCGAAGAGACCAGCAGCAACTCAGCCCAAACTGGAGGAGATCAGCTGCCAAGTAGAGCACAGCATCTAGGGCACGGACTAGGATGTGAGTCAGGACATTTTCTAGGGCTTCGACGGAGCGAAGCCAGGGTTTTCAGCAGAAAGAAATTTGGCAGCAGCAGAATAGAAGAGATTTTCAGTGGAAGTAGGTCTAGGGCACAGAGAGAGAACAGTAGAAACGCAGGTTTTGCTAAGAACCCTTGTCTGTGGTGAATAAAAATCCGGAGCACAATGAACATCAGTCATTGCGAGTTCAGTCGTGCAGGAGCGGAGAGAATCCAAAAACCCTAATCCTAGCTTCCAAAATCAGCAAGGGTTTTGTTGGAAAAGGGAGAAAATCAGCATGTCAACAAAGGAAATCACATATCCGAGGAGTAGACCAATTGGTTCATCCAAACCCTATAAGGGGGCGGAGGTCCAAGGTTCAAATCTCGGGCCTCGTCGGACTGAACGCTTGTCCCTTTCCTGGTGCTTTCAGCGGCGTAAAAGGTTTAAAATGATTGTGGCATGGTGGTTATAGGGGCGGACTACGCGAAGATCTGTGTGGCGGCTTCTAGGGCGGACAGCGCAGAATACTGTGGCGGCCATAAAAGATGGACAGCCTGCCCGGATTCGTGGTGGCTACCGATTCCACCATGTAAATTAAAAAAAAAAAAAAAAAAAACAAAGGAAATCAACGTGTAGGCAGAGAATTCAGAGTTCCAACAAAAGGTTTCATCATTTCAGCAGTGAAATTTGGCATTTTTGTCAAGGGTTTCCTCGATTCGGCAAGAAAACCCCTAGTTTTGCAAATGGTGAGGGTTTGGAGTGTGTCAGACAATCTGAAGTGAAAGAGCAGCCACAGACTTTTAAGTGCACAATCATCCGGTCATTTGCCAAGGTGGTTTGGCTAGCACAAGCCATCGAACCACTAGATAGGGTCGTTAGGCCCAATGACCAGGTCGTTCAGCCTAAAGAGGTCATCAAGCCCCAAGGGTGGGTTTTCAAGGCCTGGAAGAGGGTCATCCAGCCCTAGACGAGGTCGCCTAAGGCTTGGTGGTTGTTATCCAAAACATTGTGGAAGTCGAGGGAACCACCAGGGGTGTGAGGGAAGCCCATTGAACATAGACAATTGTTTCGGTTACAAAGGCAAAACCCTACCTACCTAGTAGAGGAATTTGGTGGATGCCTTAACCCAGCAATAGTTGTAGAGTCAATTAGGGCATAACATGAGGAGTTGTCGTGTGATTGTGTGCAGACATGTCTGCATTCTAGACCGTGTGCAGTTACTTATTGGCCGCGATAGTTATTCCCAATTGTCGATGTGGGGGATTTAAGTAGGCCAAGAGAAAGAAGAGCCTAGAACGAGTTGATCCATAGAAGGAATGCATCCAAGGAAACAGATTTCCGAAAGCAAATAGGATAAAGAGTTAAGAAGACAACCTTCCGGATTTGCCCGATAGTAGTCTAGTGCCAAGACAAGGGGCAAGGGTGTGCTAGGGAGAGCATGGAGTAAACCTTGACGAGCACGCTCAGCACTGGAGAAGAAATAAAGAAAGGAGATATTCTCACCAGGTACACTCCAGATGACAGTTCAAGGTCACGGTCCAATACGCAAACACTTGAACCAATGCCAAGGATGAAGCAGAAGAATGATAGCGAGAAGATGGCACTCCAAAAAAGGGAATGGGGAAAGAGAGGATGCAGATTCCTCTCAAGGAGATTACATGGACGTTGTTGACAAGGAAAATTTCGCAGAAATGGAGGCCTGACAATCCCCAAAGCCCACTGAGGTCAACATTCTACAATGCCTCAACACATTTCACAATCTAGGTACCAAACTTCAACAAAGAGTTCTTCAAACCCTACTTGCTATAGATGTTAGAGAAGTATTATACAGACAAACAAATAAGTAAAATTTTGATTGGGAGGAAGAAGTCTGGATCACTTTGGATGCAATGACTTTACGATAGTGCTCGGGTTGCCTGGTCCAAGCAACAGACCTATCTACAAGGAGGAAGTGGACCCTTTCAAGTTGAAAATGTCAATAAATATTCAAACTTGTCAACAGAGGAAGTAGAAAATCTAACGAGGCATGGCAACAAAGGGCTCAAAATGCATTAGCTTGGCACAGAATAGTTGGAGTATGCAATGTGCATTATAATGCCAAGGTTGTCAAGGGAGTAGCAAGCATTGGATGTGCCCACTTGGATCATTTTGTACATGCAGGGGATGATGGACAGAGTCAAATTTGGTTCGGCATCACATTTGATAGAGTGGATTCATAATTTTATGTTGTCACAAAGAACTTCTCAATGACATTCTATTGCATTCAATTGTTATTGGATGTTGCAGCAATGGAGAGGGTTCCCATACCTGGAAAAGGGACTGTAAAGAAAATTATCAAAGCCATCTATATTTAGATGAGCAGATGTTGCACCCGTAACACAGATATGTACCCCAGGGAAAAAGGCAAGGAAGAGAAAGGAAGCACTAGTCATGAGATTAGTTTAATTGTCGCAAAGGGAAGCTGACGGGAATGACATCGATGAATTGGCGAAAGAGTTGGAGACTATGGGAGGTTAGGAAGCACAAGAAGCAGCCTCAACCGCCAAAGTCAACAATAAGAATAATACCTCCCCGAGGGTTGTCTCACTCAAAGTTACATTCTACCATTGTTGGGAATGGTGGGAAGATGAACACACCACAATAGGTTGTACAAGCATGTTGTGCACAATAGCAGGAGAAACAATAGCGAAGATAGAGACATGCACATGTTCAAGGACAACAACATATTCAAGTATAGGTAACTCCACCAAAAGGCCAAAGGATAACTTCAATACCAGCAACATTAGTGATTGCACAAGGAGTGGCTTAGAATATCTCCAAGGAGGTGTAGGGTGTAACACTTGTGCAAGTTGGAGGTGAGAACACGCAAGTTGGTACCACATAGGGGAGGAAGAATTTGAAGGATCAAAGGGCTACAGGAGATCAACAACCAAAGCAAGGACCAATGCAAGATGCAGTTGCATACGAAACAAGGGTAGCACAACAGTAGATAGTAGTGGACAAGGTCACAAAGGAGATAGAAGAGGTCGATGCTAACTTGGAAGCATAGAATGCAACATCCACGGAGGATATGGAGCCACCAAGATTTGACTTGAGGACACCTAGACTACGAGGAGATGTGGTGGCAGATTTGGGAGGAAATGACAGTGACACCTCCTCCATTCATCAAGAGGATTTTACCACACCCTTGTGGGAGTTTGGAGAAGACATAGCAAGGTGAATGTCTTTCCCTCCTTTTGGGGGCAATGCCCATGGAGAACCTCAGAGAACCTATGAAAAGGTGTTGTTTTAGTAGCAACACCAAGGATTATGGAGGTTGGCTAGTCAAACCAAGTAATGGCAATAGATGAAGAAAAGCAGAAAATGGAGGAAAAGCTGCTAATTCGAAGGAAGAGGAAAGAAATCAAGGAAATCTCAAAGGTGGATAATGAAGGTCCAAGCAATAGTGAGGATGACAAGAAAGTTGGTTGCGACAGTGATTCAAGCAAACACGTGATGATTATATTGCTTGAGTTGAGTCTGCCAACATTGAATGGTGACATTATTGATGAATAGTCTCTCAATTTTTCAACAAGAAGAGTGGATAAATGGACAAAATGAAGAGAGAGTTTGAGGCTAGTGCCATAGGACAGTGGAGGATTTGGACACTCAAGGTGAAGACTGCAGTGGCCAAATTGATGAGTTGGGTATAGAATAAGCAAGGATGAGGAAGTTGGCAGTAGCATTCAAACCATGATAGGGCTCATGGAGCTTCCAAAGGATACAAAGGCTTTGTACCAGCATTCCAATGAATAAGTTTGATACTTATCCAACACTTGTGACAATGACGAAGTTCAAGTTGGCACCAGAAATGGAGTCAACTTATGCGGGGCTAAATTACTTGGCTTACTTGATACAATGGCTAAAAATAGGACTTCAAATGTACCATGAAATGGCCAATAGCTCATAGTTGAAGTTGAAGGTGGGACAGCAAACAATCTGCATAACAAAGTTGGTGGATTAACTTCGATAGTTGAAGAAGGAAGTCGAAGATGAATTGGCAAAGAGCAGGTAGGAGATGGAGGAGATTAAAAAAAGTGAGGAACAGTTTCGGCAAATTCAGCAACTTATGCAAGAGAATTCAGCGAAGGATCAACAACTTGCAACTAAGGATGAGGAGAATGCAACTTTGAAGGCAAAAGTTGCCAAGTTGCAAGGAAAATCACAACACTATGGATTTAAGTGGACAAGATATTCAACCTATGCCACCAAGCTGAAACCTAAGAATGAGGTACTAAAGATACAAGTTCAAGGATTAGGTGCTAAACTTGTTAGATTTCAGCCATCTCCCTAGAGGCAGTAGATGCAATCAACAAGGACATTGATTAATCTAGAAAGAAGGGCAGATGTAACGGTCAATTCTGACATGGCACCATCCCAAGTGCCACCTTGTGCCAAGGAGGGTGCACACAAACATGAGCACGCAAATAAGATTTTGTTTGTATAATTTTTCTTGTCATATTGTGAACAATGTAGTTTGTGCGCAAAGTGTTTTTGGAGACTACATGAGGTAGATGTTGGCCATTTTTGGACAGCTTTTGGTTTCTTAGAGGATGTCCAAAGCACCATTGGTGTCAAACAAGGTTGTCCTCTTTCTCCACTCTCTGGGATCTACATTGATGAGCTTGAAGAATTTATTTGTCAATACACACCACAATAGCAAAACTCAGACTCGGCTCGGGCTCGAAAAGGTCGACTCGGGAGTTGGACTTGGGACTCAACAAAAAAATTCGGCAAGACGGCAAAATCTCGGCAAAAGAAAAAATGAAAAAAAAACAAATATTTATTAAAAATATAAGTTTTTTCATGCATATTACTTATTAGTATATTCTAACACACTTACTCAACATTCAACATTATACAAATAAGAAATTAACAAGAGGAAGGGACATATTCTAAGAACAAGCTAATAGTTTTAAATATAATTATAAATAAGTAAATAAATAAATAATATAATGATAAAATAAAATTTAATATATAAAGTTTTAAAACATTATTAAAATTTTACAAAACATTAAATAATAATAAATTACTTTATGTCTAGACTCTAAATTATAATGGTTGGGACGTCAAGTATAATAATATTAAAAAAATTTAGAAATTTAAATATATAAAAAATATAAAATGTCTAAATTATATAATTAAATATTGTGTTAAAAATGAGATCAAATACATAATCAATAAAAACAATATAAAAGTTATAAAATATATATTAATTAAACATCAAATTTAATATATATATATATATATATATATATATATATATTTGGTTTGTGTGAAAAACCCCCTACGACCCACGCTTAGGACTAGGCATCACCATCCCACCATGACCTCTCATAAGGGTGAGAGTTAAACTTATCAATAGGGAATTTAACACAGCCATACACACACCCACCCTCTCACACACTCGTAGTCAAAGATGATGTTTATCGACAATATATTCAAATCACTTGGGTTGCTCCATATCAACCTCTTAGTCCTAAGTTGGCCTTCTACACTAAGCATTTCATGAGGATTAAGAATGGCATTATTACTTGTCCTAATTATGTTGAATGACATTGGACACACAACCTTAGGATTCCTCTTGGTCAACTTAGAGTATGCTCACATCAGTTACGAGTGGAGATGGACCACCATATTTCTCGAGAGGATAGGGTATGTCATCTTTGCTCTATTTGGAAGGTGGAGACTGAAGAACATTTCATCTTTAGGTGTCCTGTTTATTATGAGATTCAAGGGAGGTACTATTGCTTGTATAGAGACTCAGGTGGATCGCTTGCCACTTTTTTCAGCTATCCTCACCAAAGATGCTTGGCCCTTTACCTCATGGAAGCTATCACTCTTTAGCGCCAGTTATTACAAGGGAGGCAAACTACTACTTGGTTAATCACCTCATTCTTTCACCCTCTCTCTGTAGTTGAGAGTAATAAGCGCTCATTGGAAGCTACAACTATCCAAAATAATAATGACAAATTTGTGCACCCTTGTCTACAAACAAGAGTAGCTACTAGAGCTTCAGTTTTTTTTTCTTGCTTGCTATAGGACAAGACTGTAGTTCTTCGGCGTTGGGTTTCGACCACCCCTCACATACAAAGGAGTTGTAGACAAGCACAATTTACTAGTTTCTTGTCCTCTTCTATTGGTTCCGTAGCCATGGATGCTAAAAGAGTCATGAGGGACCGAACTCCATGTCCTTCGAGGATTATCCAACCAGGCCCTCTTAGTCTTGGCCATTCTCTTGGGAGCATTAATAGATCTCACTATTGATTAATGTTGGCGCTTGGATCCATTGGAGCTCCTTTCTATCTCTTTTGTACCTCAACTTCTAGATCTCTCTTAATCATTAGCATGTTTTGGTTTATCCATTTGTAACCATTCAGGCTGTAATTGTATGCCATACAGTTGTTCCACTTTAGAGTAGTTTACACTAGATTCTTTACTCTAGTTTAGCTTACTTTCGTAGTACTTTGTGATTACTACAATGCATTATAATTTGTAACAGCTCTTTTCAATGAGTCCCATTGGCCTACTTTGGCCATCTATGGACATTAATAGAATTATCTTATCTTATTATCCTATCCTAGAATGTCGCCATGTTTCGCATGGCAAGTGTTTGTCATTATCCATGCACATTGAGTTGTTGTCAAGTAGAAATCATTTGTTATGTAATGAGTCATTAGTTGTCAGTTGGTGGACAAATACAAAGGAAGTTGCAAAGTTATGCAACTACCTCCCCTTACATTTCCACACTAGATAGACATGATGGTTTTGCACATGTTGCATGCATGTATGTTGGATGCGGACATTGTTGAATATCATTGTTGTGTCCATGGCGGTATTGGTGTTCACACTCACATATAGCAATGACAATGTGAAGTTTCAATTGATATCCTGTCTCTAATCTTTCTTTGTGTATGTATGAATTGTTGTTGCTGTTAACAGTTGCTTGTCATTTACTTTTCCTATTCCTTCAATTTGGAATGCACTCAATGTACTACAGCTACAATCCAAATGCCTTTGCTAGGCACTCGAAATCTTGAGATTGAACTATGTAGACTCCTTCCTCACTTAACTTATTCAAGAAGGCACTCTTCACATCTATCTAATGCAACTTCCTGTTAAACCAACCAACAGTGGAGAGAACCAACTATGTGATTACCAATTTTGCAATACAAGAAAAAGTTTCTTCTTGGTCCATCCCTTTTTGTTGCTCAAACCATTTGGAAAAATGGCAATCATCAAATTTATCCAAAGTGTCATCTGCTTCACATTCGACTTTGTACACACATTTGCTAGTGCATCCACCTAGCAATCTATTCCTGCTACTCAGTCTTTCCAGCAGGACATCCTTGTGATGCAATGATCAAAGATGTTGACCAGTTTGGAGGAAGGAGCAGATGTAGGCAGCAGATATGAGGGTGTGGCATCAACATAAGTGCCACCACATCCATGTCTCACCAATGAGCTACATGTTGTACATAGTTGTCATAGTTCTGTTGTATGTCGAAATTGTCATATGGGTTGTCAAGCGTGTGTGCATGGTATCCTAAGTATCCGTGTTAATGTGGGGTACTTTTAATTTTGTATGCATGTACATGGATGTTAGGTGGTTGGGCATTTAGGTGGTTGCCAACTATTGCCTAATGCACCTTTCTCCTATATAACTGCACCATGTAACTCTTTCAAGGTATGTTTTCATAGTGTTATCATTGATCATCATTGTATTGTATGTTTGTAGCACATATATCAATATTGATCTAAGTTATTATTGTCTTCACGTACAAGAGATCAGAATGTCATGTAACTATTACAAAGGTAATGATATACACTAGTTGATGCAATGAGTTCTATTTACATTCATATGTATTTATTTATGTTCCACTTTTCTTTTTGTATTGTCTATCACTTTCTACATGTGATGTGAAGTACGTAAAACCTAGACTACAATTACTTCCATTCTCTTCTAGTATCGTACAACACTAAGCACTCCTCGTATGATGCTATGCATCCTCCTCATATGGAGTTAGACCTCTAAGATAGTGCCCACCCCATAAAGCTATCAAGGGAACTTCTCCATGCATAGGATAAGGCAATCAACATTGCACGTTCCCACAACATGTCTAATTAGAAAGACATTTTTTTATTCCTGTTTTGTCTAAAGGATCTTCGTGGTCAGAGACTAGAAGGGTTACTGGGATCTGGCCTGATCCACTTGTCCCCACCATTCTCCTTTAGACATCATCAAATCTTACACCAACTCATCCACAATGACGATGATTCAACACAAATGGACATACACCAATAATAATTGCTTTCAATTCATAATCCACCTTTTTGCAAAGACAGATCTCCTACAATAGTTTTTAAACCAATTTTATGATGCTTGTATTATATCAGTACTATATTTTTGAGATGGATGTAAGCAGATGAGTTGGCACATGAATATCATGTCTACATGAGCACATGAACTATCGAATGAAGTTATGTCATATGACGTGTTGAATAGTTTGCCACATTTGGTGTGTCATCACAGTGTGTACGGCATATGTTTGTAATAAATATCATGTAATGTTATGAGACAAATTTCCTAATTCATGTACATAGGTAGTTAGGTGGTAGTTGGGCAGTTGCCAACCGCCTACAGGTTCCTGTGGTACCTATGTGTATGCCATCTACCTTGGTCAAGGTATGTTGGGTAATGTTGGTAGACATATGTTCAGTGTTTATGATCCTTGTGTGCGGTTTGTGTGACTCAACCAGCCCATGATGCATTACATATAATTGGAATATGAAGGATACATGATGTATGTGCAGCTTATTAAATGTATTTGTAAGTGCTTCCTGTTGTGCATCTTTATTTATATATAATGAAAATTTATATACATTGTCTATGTACCATAGCATCCAAAATCATGCCCGTCATGTGGGTACTGGCAAATTAGCAAGCCAGGTGCACTTTGAAAAGGCAAAACACCTCAACTCCTGCTAACTCATGATTCTAACATCGACTTGCCTAGATTTGCATCATTTATGAGACACTCCCTGAACTAAAAATTCATAGAGGGGCAACCTTCAATTTTTAAAAAGTAGTCATAAAACCTAGAAAAGCAAAAGCCTGGACACTTAAAACCTAAAACACTTAAAACAAAACTCTCATTCAAATATTTTTTCACTAACTTGACTTCAACAACAAACTGTCACTCACACTCAACAAGAGGGGCAACCTTCAATTTTTAAAAAGTAGTCACAAAACCTAGAAAAGCAAAAGCCTGGACACTTAAAACACAACTCTCATTCACATCTTTTTTCACTAACTTGACTTCAACAACAAACTGTCACTCACACTTAACAAGAGTAGTAATTTGCAAGGGTTTGGGGCTACCAAGAGCTAGAGTATGGAAAGATTGTGGAATTAGAAATAGTAAATCCACAAAGGTACTTTTGAAAGAAATTTTCAAGTTTAAAATATAACCCAACCTTCTTTGCATTGGGTGGAATTGTATATTTGATTATATTTTGATAGATATAATGGACCTTAAAATAGGTATGGTTAATTTTGTATTTCATTATTGATATTTTGCTGTCAAATGTAAAAGAATTGCATTTATTTTTTATAAATCTGTTACACTATATTTTTTGTTATTTGTCTATTCATTGTCGAGTTTTCCTCAACTTTTACCCCAAGCCAACTCGAAGTCTCTATGATATCTATCACACAAATAATTTAATGCCCATTTAACATAAAAGGGTGGCTCCAAATTATAAATAAAAAGCATGTAGCCAATCATATAATTCCAATTGATGACAGACTTTAAAAAAAGAAAAGAGGGAAGGAATATACATATCAAAGAAATAAGGGGCATACATTATGGAGGCCAAACCTTAGAAGCACTTTGCAGGGGTCATTCCCTCTTGAGTTTAGAGCATTATTGCAAAGGAAGGGGTCTCAGTTGTCAATATTATGTTTCATACCTACAAAAGCCATAGAGCTTTAAGGTTTTACTTCTCAAATATAAAATGATTGGTGTTTGGAGTCGATTAACAAAAATCTGTTCAGAGTATAAAACATCAACTGGCACTGAACAAAAGATTATGGTTTCTCGTTGAGGCTTGTTGATTGGCATACCATCCTTGTGTGAGGTGTTGCACTGTTCTTAAACATCATAAGCCCTTGTTTCTTGAGTATGAATGCACTGCATGCTAAGCCTAGAACAATCCCATCTCATACTAAAATATGTCTCTTTAGCTGAAAAGGCAACCTTCTTCTTATACTGTCCATCAATTCATCAAAACTTAATTCCATTGGCCAGAATTATCAAGCCGCATTAACACAGAAAAGGATGTGCATGACAGTTTTGAACCTCGGTCATCATTGATATGAGCACCTCTTCTTAACACTAATCCACACCTTGATGGAGAAAATGCTCTCTATTTGAGAGAAAATTGTGTATTTTCATCTGTACAAAGGAAGTATATCTTCTTCCTTTTTCCTCTTTTTATGGGCCTGTTTTTGATGAAATTCATCTTTCCATTGACTAGCCCTTCAATCTCTAGCAAACAGAAACTCATCTATTTTTTAACATTAACAAAAAACAAAATAATCAACTCGTGGCATACATACTAGTACAAAACATAAGGGCAGAATTTAATGTCTTTTCAATTTCTCTTGCAAGCTCTTTCCGGATTCCATCCTCCAGTAGTTGTCTAGGATCCTACAAAATCAACCAAAAGGTTTAATGTCAGTTCTCCCTTTTATTATTGCACAATTCAATCAAAGAAGAAGCTTAAGAGTTTAACATATAACTAACAAATCCAATTTAAATTAACCCAACGAGTTCTAATTCTCTTTATCCACTACATTTATTACTTACCAATTTTAATTTTTTTTATTGATTATATGGGATTGAAACAGGCCCCCACCCACAGTACATTATCAAAACATATTGGTAATACAACAGCTTGACTATTATGCATGTATCACTTGGTAAGATTCGAAACTGGGACTCCTCCTTGAAAGTTGAGGAATTTGTCCGGTTTAGCTAATGCCATTTGATCATTTATTTCTTACTTTTAATATTAGTTGCTCCGGAAAATATTTTCTTGACCCTAAAACACTTTTCTCAAATAATGGAAGGTCATATTAAAACAAATAATCATATACACGAGAACAATCTATATGCATGGATCTTGCTTCATGAAAACATGCACAATATATTTAAAAGCATGGAAGTCATCATCACAAATTGACAACACAATTCCATGGCTGTTGTTTTTTCATACTCTTATCAAATTCAATTGTTGAGGAATCCACTCCTATGATCATCCATAGCTGTAAAATACTAAAATGCAGATATCATGTTCGATGAAGTCAAAGATCTTAATAAGACAAAAAACTAGTGCACTGCGTAAAAACATATGAACCATTTACTTTAAAATAAAATGTCACGCAGAAATAAGATAATAGACAATGAAGAGAGGGAATTACTCATTGAACCTCCAGAAAAGGGATATAAAAAACTGATGAATGACGCAAGTTATTACAACATGTATTTCATTGGCGTACATTGCTAGTACTTATGAAATTTCTCTTTATAATGTTGAAGATATGTCCTGGAAATTACCAATTTCTTTTTAATTGGTTATATAGGGTCTAAATAGGCTCCATCCACATTACATCCTAACAGCATTATTGCTGCATCTCAATACACCACATTATCATGATATTACAACAAACCATATTATCATGGGCTGCTTTACCACAAGAGTATCCATACCAATGCATAGGTTGCTCTCATACTTGGACATCAGCGTTTATAAGTTTGAACCTATACCTAATCTTTTTCTTTCCTGTTTCTGTAGTGGACTTAACCACTACCTAATTGTATCTCTTATAATATATTTATATTCTATTACACCCTTATATATAGATAGATAGATAGATACGGGCTTGTACATGACGGGGTATCTACCCATCTATCTGTTCTTTTCTTTTGTATACAACATTGTATATTGAATACTATATGGATTTCATGTAATAGACCTACTGGCCCATTACAATGGTACCAGAACCATGTTGAAACCTGTGGTTCAACTTCTAGTCAGTGACCCAAATTTATTGGGCTTGTAGCCTATACTCACTTTGGCATGTGGCTAATAAAATTTCAGCCTATGGCAATTTTTTTCAAGTGGATATTTTCATCTCCCTCACCCACCTCCCACCCAATATTTTACAATTGTCTACCTGAGATGTCAAGAGGTGCAATTCAAGATGAGAAGGGGTGTGACCTGAGATACAAAAGCATAAAACCTGAGAACGAAACAGTGTGATCGGAGATAGGAAAGTGTGGCCCAAGAACAAAATGGTGTAACCCGTGACACAAAAGTGTGCAACCCAAGATATGTAAGGGTGTGACCCGACTACAAACTTGTGCAAGTAGAGATAAGAAAGGACTTGACCTCATAATGAAAGGATGCGACCCAAAAACAAAAGGGTGCAACTCAAGATATAAAAGGGTGTGACTTGAGATACGAAAATATGTGACCTAAGATATGACCATCCACTTCATTGTCCACTTTTTCCTAGGCTTTGAGGGAACATCCATGCATCCTTTTTCACCATCCACATGCTTCCTCATCCACTCTAAAAGGGAATTTGGTGGAACATAGCTTGATACACAATCTAGAAGACATACAAGAGTTGCTAGAGAAAAAACTGATATCCTAGTCATTCTATCCATTCTTTATGAATGCTCAATGGAAGACTATTGAGATAATAGGCCTCTACGTGCAAATTAAAAATCGATACATACCTCTTTGATTCAGTCATCTAACTCTTCAACAAGGTTGTTTTCCTATATTTCATCCCGCATCATAAATTAAATGAACTCAGAGCAACAAGCTCAGAGAATAGACAAGGAAAAAGAAGGTTACATACAAATTTTCACTTTATAAATAATAACATACCAACTCTATAACTCCAATAAATGTTTTTGACATAGCTAATATTCCCTGCACATGCATGACATAGAAAAAAATTAGTACCACCATTTGGTCAACAGTCACCTTTAAAAGAGAAACAGAAATCTTAAAGATGAGCATTAAATGTCAGCAGGAACAAAATGAGTAGAAATAAACAGAAAGTAGATTACTTTCAAATAACATTTATTTTTGCAAGACACAGAATTTATATTAGAATGAAAATAAGATAAAAAGCAAACGGACTGCTTTGCATGTGTGGTAAAGTAATGATCAAGTCAAGAACAACTAAGATATACACAACATTGAACATACTATAGCCATACAACATAGCATATGGTATTATTTTTTCCTAAATTGTTATTAAAATAAAATAAATAACATTTTTTCTTATGAAATTAGATTAGACTGGTCTTAGAGATACAGACAAGCCCCTAACATATGAAAATGACATCTGCATTACACTCTTTTCAGTAGGTTACTAAAACATAACCTAAAACTCTTCAGAAATTTCTAGGATAGCTTACATTCAACTTCAGCTGATTCTGGAACCAAAGATTCCATGTGCCAATAGAATAATTTCTACGCTTCATGAAAATATTCCTCTTTGATGACTGGTACTTGCTCCTTCAAGTAGCTTGGAGGAGGAATTTGAGTCAGTGACAAACATTGCATTCTGCAAAAATTTCTAGCATAGCTTGCATTCAACTTCAGTTAATACTGTAACCAAAGATTCCACCTGGTGATAAAATAATTTCTATGCTTCATGGAAGTATTCCTCTTTGATGACTGGTACCAACTCCTTCAAGCGACTTGGAGGAGGAATTTGAGTCAGTGAAAAACATTGACTTCTGCCAAAGGTATCTTTTGCTTTTATTTTTGCATCCAATTCTGCATTTGCAGAATGCAAACTAGAATTTGTTGGAGTGCCAATAAGACTGGCTCATATCTTTGAGACCAGCATATTAAATATTCATAATTTGATGTTGTTAGCTCATGGATAGCATTGACAACCATAGTAGTCAGACTCTTTTGGACTCCCGAGTACTCTGCCGAGTTCGAGTCCGAGTGGGCTCAACTGCGCCAAGCCCACTCCGACTCCTTTTTTTTATGGACTCGACCGAGTTCGGCCGAGTCCGAGTCCGCCACGGACTCCCGAGTCTCGATGTCGGGACTCGGCTGGCCCAAAAAAATGGAAGTTTAAAAAGAAAAAAAAAAATTACGTCTAGTGAGGTTAAGTGTTGATGATGCTCCACGACTTAAGCATCCACGTTGGCCAGTGCGCAATCACGAACAAGACGCTAAAATCTTTGTTTATTATATTAACGAGAGAATGTGCAATTTTGCTTCTCAAACCTTCAGAATGCTTATCCCTCAATTATAATTTATTTTAATACAAATATATCTTTCGTCGATGGATACATCATCCGCGTCTTGTTTGGGAATGGGAACCGCTTCAGAATGCACGTATGCATGTCCTGTAGGGTGTGGCGATTCGGACGGAGAATGACATGATTTTTGGAGGCGTTCGATCAAGGAAGGCTTGAGGTCGCCAGTGCTAAGACCTCTTCAAGAAAGTTTGTCGCGCAGTTCTTGCACCTTCATTTTCTTCCACTCTTTTCTCTCCTTCAATGCACCCTCCCCCGTCGCTGTCACTACCACCGTCGCCATTGCAATTACTAAAAATTATTAGCTTGCTATTAGAATATTACACACCACGCCACAATGGAAAAAAATTAAAAACGATAATTTATTTCGCTCTGAAACTCTCGATCGCCAACAAAACAATTGCTACGCACAAAGCTCCCCCAGAATAATGAATGTCGCTTCTACCTTGAATTTTGGTAAGCAGTTTTAAAAAACGGCTTCCCATTCTAAAACCGGAAAATGGCTAGGATTAAATATTAGCTTTATTAATATTTGAAGAATTTTTTTTCAATTTTTTTTCTCAGGAACCTTTTAATAAAAGTAAAGTTAATAGATCCCAACCAACCATCTAGGAAATCAAATCTAGACAACCCACCGATTATAATTAACCATGGTATTTGAATATTTTATTTATTAAACATGGTGGACTAAGTTAGGGTGATTCCGTCATACAGTAAATATTATTATTTAATATTTTGTAAAATGTTAATAATGTTTTTGAACTTTATATATTAAGTTTTATTATATCATTATATTATTTATTTATAATTTTATAAACCAAATTGGTCATGCCTGCAAAGGTCATAGTCTGTTCCGAATCCTCTGAGTGCATGCCAGACCGACAACGATGGTATGAATCTCAAGTGACCGGTGGTCCTCTTCATGCCGGGTTATAAAATAATGAGGTGGTATATGCTTGTTGGGGGAAGCCCCTGTAGATTGAACCTTGCACTTGGCAATTACTAAAAATTATTAGCTTGCTATTAGAATATGCTCCTTCCTCTTGTTAATTTCTTATTTGTATAATGTTGAATGTTGAGTAAGTGTGTTAGAATATAGTAATAAGTAATATGCATGAAACAACTTATTTTTTCAATAAAAATTTGTATTTTTTTTCATTTTTTCTTTTTACCGAGTTTTTACCGAGTCTTGCCAAGTTTTTTTGCCGATTCCCAAGTCCGACTCCCGAGTCGAACTTTCCGAGTCCGAGTCGAGTCCGAGTCCGACTCCCGAGTCGAACTTTCCGAGTCCGAGTCGAGTCCGAGTCCGACTCCCGAGTCGAACTTTCCGAGTCCGAGTCGAGTCCGAGTTTTGCTACTATGTTGACAACAGATTTCCACCCTTTTATTGCACTTGGGTCCTGCAGTAATATGGTGGGGTCAACAGGAACTATGTATGCTGGATGCATTTGTAAAAGGACAAATTCTGATTCACTTCCTTGGGGAGGATGTCTGTCCTGACTGTTTGGCTAAGAAAAACTAGAACTTTAAAGAGTTCTGGCTGGCAAATAGGGAACACAGTCTCTTGTGCTTTGGTTTTCTGTTGTGGATGGACTGACCGGGATAGAGGAAATCCCTTTATGATGGCCTTGAGGAATGTAGAATATTACTGAGAACATGCACCAGAATTATTCTTCTCCAATTCCTTGTAGCTTCTTCTATCACCTATATCTCATGTCATACAGTCATGATAGCTTGATTCTCTTTCTCTTAGTCATGATTGTGATTAAAATTCCGAAGTCAAAAAGATAATGCTGAAGATCCTATGAATCCCATCAGAGAGAAGCCTCTAGCTTGGGAAAAGCAGAAATGGCCAACAGCATTATGAGTTTTTTTGGAAAGCGTGCAAACAGGTGTGATATTGGTGACTTCCATTGCAAGCATATTCTGCTGTATTGTTCCTATCCCTTGGTATTTAGTTTATCATCATGCTCTGGAAAAAGGAAAGCTCCTTCAATGATGCTTTTAGGCTATCTTGGAGTATGAGATGTCTTGCCTTTGTCTCTACTGGCCTTTGGAAGCCTCCCTGACAGGTTGAACAGATGAGTGTTGTGCTTTGCTGAGTTGGTGTCTTGTATTTGCCTTCTAATAAGGCAACATTTTAAAGAAATGACAAAGCATGTATGGGAGCTGCTGACCTCTTGAAAAAAGAACTATATTTAGATGGGATGATAAGAGTGCCTTGATAACTAGGATAACGATTGTGGTTGAGTTCCCCCCAAACATGTAGATGCTTTATTTTTATCTCTTTTGCTATTCTAATCCCAAGGTAAAAGTCTTTATATTCAGCTACATCGTTGGTTCAGATTGTAAATACTAGATTGACCAAGTATGTTATTAATCATTTATTTTACCATGTAGGGATTTATCCATTTTGGGTAACCCTCAAGGTTGTAATTTTATGCCATACAGTTGTTCCACTTCAAAGTAGTTAACACTAAATTATTTACTCTAGTATAGCTTATTTTCGCAGTATGTTTTGGTTATTACAGTGCATTCAGCATTGTGATTTGTAATAGCTCTTTTCAATTAGTCCCATTGGCCTCCTTTGGCCATCTGTGGACATTAATAAGATTATCTTATGTTATCCAAGTGGTTATGAATTACCACTCCCACTCCAACAATTTCCAGATTGTAGCTATAGACCTTATCAGAGTTTATGGGTGATGTTGGGGATCCCCATACCCTATAGGCACTATTTGAATCTTAGGTAGTGTAATGATACAGGAATTTTCAAAGTCTATGGAAAGCCAAATCTTTTGTATTGATTACCTTAGAAGGTGTATGGACATTATGATGAAGGCTATGATTCAGGTTTTATGGTGTATGTTGTAGCGCTTGGACTATTGTACTCTGTTTCTCTTAAAAACTCTCTGATCACAAACCAGCCATATTTGCCAGAGTGTGTAAAATGGGAGCATTTACTGAATTATATTTATCTAGGCTAATTTAAATTGGATTGGTGGCCACTAATTTATTAATTCTGACTTTGTCCAGCCAGGATTTTTTTCACTGGTATCCTACTGATCAATTTTTCCAACACTTTACATGACATTGAGGAGACAAATGGTGACCATGAGATTCAACATCTTTGAGACAGCAAGGACATCTAGCTGGGCCCATGAATCCTTTACATGTTAAGACATCTGCTGCAAGGACCTGCCATGCAATGGCAGCCACATAAAGGTTTGGATTTACAGCCATGTTTGGTTTTCACTTTTCTTGGAGCATCATCCATTTCTTTTTTGTGTTCTGATCCTTTTTTTGTCAGTGCCTCATAAGCTGCTCTTATTGTACAATCCCTTGTACCATATGAATCACAGATGACCTGATATTTTGCTCCCATCAAGGAAAACACTTGCTCCGCTAAGGTTTTAATGAAAAAACTGGTCTTGGGGTAAAATCACTGCATATGACTGGATATGCATCATTAAGTCATTGGATTTGTCTGGAATTGTGTAATCTGTCAGATCTCCATCCATTTCTTTGTAAAATTTTTCTTTTCTGGAATATATAATATATATCAGATTTTGAGGTCCAATCCATTTGTGCTCCCAGAATTGTGCAGCTTCTCTAAATCTAATGTAACAATTTTAAGGTGTTTTATTTAAAAAGGGTCCATAGTATGCACCCTGACAGGAAGATAACCCTATAAACCAGAAAGAAAAGTTCTCTAGTTCTTAGGTCTATATTCCTGTACGGATGCATATTATGGACCAACTTTGCAAGAACCATTATGAGGAAGCTTCTTCCATAAATTCCTCACTTTGATGTCATAAGTAATTTTTCAAGGGCAGTTCATTCCCTCATATGCAAAGCTTCCTCCTCATCCGCTCGCTTGTTATCAGGGACAACACCATTTTACCCATATCATAACTTTTTATGAATAAACATCTCTATGCATGCCTAAAAGTAATATGCTTATAAAAAAATTTGGAAAGGAACAGTTTTTAATGTGGAATAATATGAGTATCCCTTGACTCCCAATTGAAACATTTTATGTCAAAATAACCAAAATATGAATTGAAAAAATTGCTTGTATTTAAAAGTTAGAGGAACATTATCATCTGTTATGCTACCGTGTGTGAGCTCTTCCATCCCTTTAGTGCAGGTATATGTATGGGGTTGCATGTATGTGCAAAATCTTCTAAGGCTGATCACTGCCTCTTGGTCACAGCATATTGTCCACCCCATCCACAAATCTGGGGACTATTCAGATCCAAATAACTAAAGAACTATCATGAATGGGCAAACATTTGCTAAGCTTTATGCAACAATTTTGAATATGAAACTCTCATAATTGTTGGATAATGGAACACTTAGAACGAGAGGGCAGGCTGGTTTTACAAGGGATCATCAGACTATTGATCATCTTTTCACTCTTAAGGCTATATTATTCAGGAGGCTTGCAAATGGCCTTCTAAAGTGTTTTGTTGTTTTAACAACTTTAGAAAGGCCTTGGACATAGTTCCTGGGTATGTTTTATTACAAAGGCTACATGACATCGTCATCTTGGAGCACTTTATCACCGCCATCAAGAGACTATATGTGGTAGTTGTTGCCATTTTCAAACAGCTTTTGGTTTGTAAGAGGATGTCCAAAGCATCATTCACGTCAACAAGGCTGAACTCTTTCTCCTTCACTCTTTAGGGTCTACATTAATGAGCTCGAAGAATTTATTCATCAAAACACACAAGCCGATGATGGTTGCCTTCCACATCATGTCCTGATAGCCATATTGCTTTTTTTAAATGATGTTGTTCTTCTTGCTCGCTTTTGTGACTTAAAACAGTTGGCAGTCAATCTTAGCAAGACTAACGTGATGATCTTTAACACATCAAGGAGTACCCTATCTAAGTTTCAGTTCTTCAATAAGGGCAAGTCCATTGAGATCACCATCACTTATACCTACTTGGGGGTTCAATTTAAAGGTCCTTCCCTTAATATTCGACCCGCTTCACAATCATGTCTTTGCAAGGGATACGCATCTCTCTCAATCTTGGAACACCAATGCTTCCAACAACCATTTCAAGACATACCTAAAAAGATGCACCTCTTTGATTGCATCATCAAACCCATAGTCCCTAATGGATCCAAGATTTGGGGTCCAAGTCTAGGGTGTGTTGATTGGGCTCACATTGAGAGGGTCCAAACTATTTTGCTTCAGCTATTTACGCTCATCCTCTTCGCCTTGAGAGCATGTTCAAAATTATTTTTCAACTTCATCGCCTTAGATCCATGGATGACTACACCTTAGGTCGATAGAGATACCTATATTTTGCGCTTTGCTCATCAAAATAAATTACCTCTAGGGGCTCTTTTGGTCGTCATCATGGATGGCACTCAAAAGTTACTTCTCTTCTTCAGTCACTTGGCATCTCCATAGATCAATTACCTGCCTTATAATACTCTTTATATGCTCCTCACCGTCTTCTTCCTAATAAGAAGGTAATTAATCAAGCAATCAAAGATGATGTTTATCGACAATATATTCAAATCACTTGGGTCGCTCCATCTCAACCTCTTAGTCCTAAGTTGACCTTCTATACTAAGCATTTCATGAGGATTAAGAATGGCATTATTACTCGTCCTAATTATGTCAAGCAACATTGGACACACAACCTTAGGATTCCTCTTGGTCAACTCAGAGTATGCTCACATCAATTGCGGGTGAAGATGGACCACCATATTCCTCGAGAGGATAGGGTATGTCATCTTTGCTCTATTTGGGAGGTAGATATTAAAGAAGATTTCATCTTCAAGTGTCCTGTTTATTATGAGATTCTGGGAGGTACAATTCCTTGTATAGAGATTCAAGTGGATCGCTTGCCACTTTTTTCAGCTGTCCTCACCAAAGATGCTTGGCTCTTTACCTCATGGAAGCTATCACTCTTTGGCGACGGTTATTACAAGGGAGACAGACTACTACTCAACTAACCACCTTGTTCTTTCACCCTCTCTTTGTAGTCAAGAGTAATAGTGCTCATTGGAAGCTACAACTATCCAAAATATTAATGACAAATTTGTGCACCCTTGTCTACATACAAGAGTGATTACTAGGGCTTTAGTTCTTTCTTCTTGCTTTCTATAGGACAAGATTGCAGTTCTTCGGCATCGGGTTTTGGCCACCCCTCACATATTGAGGAGTTGTAGATAGGTACAACTTACTAGTTTCTTGTCCTCTTCTATTGGTTCCACAACCATGGATGCTAGAAGAGTCTTGAGGGACCGAACTCCAAGTCCTTCAAGGATTATCCAACCAGTCTTGGCCATTCTCCAGGGACCATCATTAGATTCCACTATGGAATAATGTCGGCACTTGGATCCATTGAAGCTCCTTTCTATCTGTATTGTACCTTGACTTCTAGCTCTCTCTTAATCATTACTTTTAGCATATTAGTAGGGTTTATTCATTTTGGATAACCCTCAAACTTGTAATTTTATGCCATACAGTTGTTCCACTTTAGAGTAGTTTACAGTTTACACTAGATTCTTTACTCTATTTAGCTTATTTTTGGAGTACTTTGTGGTTACTACAATGCATTGTAATTTCAATTTATAATAGCTCCTTTCAATGAGTCCCATTGGCCTACTTTCACCATTTGTGGAAATTAATAGAATTATCTTATCTAAGTAAACATCATTTTTGGTTTTCTTCCACTGATGTCTTCTTTCTTTCACTCTAGTTGTCGCATTTATATTTAATCTAAAATTTTCAATATATAAGGAAAGAACAAAATCATACTATTGGCCAAGAAAGATGAAAACAGAAGATTGACACTCAAAATTACAGGAAGTTAAAATAGCTAATCAGAAGAGCTAAAAGAATATTCAAACTGCTAAGAATAGTCCCTTTAAAGCTCCATTTAGTAAGCAATAAAACCAAATAAAAGAATGGTAGACCTAAATGTATAAACCCCAGGAGGTTAAGTATACACAAAACCATAGAATACAAATGAATCTTGTGAAATAATCAAGAAAAAGAGGTTGAGGAACAAAGTTATGGTATGCATTGTTAGGAGGTGAAGCCACTATCCAGTTTTACTGTCTGCAGAAGCTAGGCTGCAGCAGACGTCTAGGCTGCTAGACATCTAGGCCAGACGTCTAGGCTGCTAGACGTCTAGGCAGCAGACGTCTAGGCTAGACGTCTAGGCCAGATGTCTAGGATGCGGAAGACGAACAGTTTCAGATGCTTTTCCTTGGGAGTGGAAACGAACAGCTTTTTCGGAGGCTTCCTTTGGGAGAGGAAACGAACAGTTTCGGTGTCTTCCTTTTCTGCTCTATAAAAAGGGAATGATCCCTTGCATGTGTATGCGGTTAAGAATGTAAAATTTTGCTGAAATCAATAAAAGAAGAAGTTGCCATTGCCCCATGGTTTTTCCTGCACATTGCAGGTTTCCACGTAAAATCTCTGTGTTACTTGTGTTGTTGTTTTGTTCTCTGTCATTGTGTTTTCCACTTGCAGGTATAAAATTTGAAATTTTACTAACATGCATCAGAATCAGGTGAAGGAAGTCCAACATGATCACCATGAAAGGGCCAAGGTAGAGTTTCATGTTAGCCACATAACAATGATCCAGGCTAAGAGAGCCTGACTGACTAAAGAATCTTGAGAGGAAGCAGTGTAGACATAGGAAGAAAATTGGAAATGTGCATGTGCCTCTGGATGTGAACAAGAGGAGGTAGCAGACCCTATAGAGCAAGCGCAAGAACAAGAAGTTTGAGGTACCCTCATCCCAACTTGTGAAAAGGACCATCATCCCATAGATTTATCACCAGCTGTACTTGTGATTGCAGTAACCAATGGGGGGCTCTTGATGCCCCCAGTGGCTGAAATAGGCTGAATAGACAAGGTAATAAAGCTGTTGGTTCTAAGCATCCATACAGAGTTTAAAGTTTGAAATTAAATGCTTCCAAAGTGAAAGGGTCAGACACCTCTAATTTGCATAAGATCCAGAGAAATACAATTAAATTGGTACCAACGACAAGTTCATTTCATGAGGATAAATGTACCTATTTTGAAAACATAACAAAGCTATTGAAAGTGAAGGCAAGATTTCACAAGGTGATGTTTCAAAACCAAACACATAGAAACTTCAACCAGATATAGAAACTACACATAGACTGTTGGTGAAGAATGAATACTACCCAAAATCTACATAACAATAAGCATTCTAATTTATTTGGTGCATTCTTTTTCTCAAACTAAATTGAATAAAGAATAATTGCCCATCATGATTACCAACCGACTCATATTCCTAAATCAATTAGAAGATTCTGTTTGAAGATGAATGTAATATATATAATTGGAAGAACATTCAACATTCTAACATATATCATACTCTATCAGTTTTTAACAAAAGACTTTCGAAGATTTGCAGATATGTTTGAATTTTATAAGTTAGAAACCAAACCTGGGAGAAAACTGCTAACCGATGGGTAGACTTTACTAAATCATATCGCTCGTCTAACTAAAACACACACAAAAAAATCACAATATTCAGAAAGTAATTTCACATATCATGTTCAAACTAAGATATATACATAATTATACTTCAAAACTGGTATCTTGCAAAGGCACATATTCTTGTTCTAGTCATCTAGAGAATACTATTGTTAATAAAAGAAAAATAGACATCCCTAGTTAACATGAGTAAGAATATAACAAATTGTTAAATGAAAATACATTAACCTTTTTTTATATTGTGGATTTGCATAAAAAAGAGAGTTTCTGTGCTTAATAGACCAAACACCTTAAATTCAAAATATGAAGCTTTAATACTATACAGGAACCATAGCTAGAAGTAAAACTGAACAGTAAATGTGCTTACAAAGACAATATCAAATAGACTAGTTGTACAACTATTAGCAAACAAAGCTATCCATACCATTGTGCCACAATCTAGCTATGGACAGCAATTGAGCAAGTATGAAATACATATTGAAAAAATTGATACCTGCAAGAAGTTGCGTAGAGTGGCTTTTTCAATACGACTAGGCAAGTCATGTATGTTTTGGGTTTGCTTTGCTACAATATCATTAAGAATTTTGAAAATATTGATCTGCAAAAACAAGAACAATTTGTGAAAGGAAATGAAATAATATTCAATAAATTTATCTTCCTCCTCCACTCTCTCATGGAACAGAGAATTTGCTCTCCAACGAGTCAATAGATGATGCAAATAAATTATGTTATATAATACACAGTAGTTGACATGCATTCAACAAAATATCTTCAGATTATAGGAAATCAAAACAGCAAGCGCATCCAACTTTCAAGGAGGCGACCCAGGTTCCAATCTTGCCAAGCAATACATGCATAATTGTCAAGTTGTTGTAATAACACAAGGTGGTCATGGGTGGAACCCATTTCAATCCCATATAACCAATTAAGGAAAAAAAACAGTGAGCACATCTATTACTTCAGTTCTCATATAACCAATTATTCTATCTGACTCTTGATGTGCTCTTTAATCAGATTAATTTATCATGGAGACAAACAACAGAAAAATGATAAGGATTTAAGTATTAAAATGGCATAAAACAAAAGGTAGACAACGTTGAATGACAAGGGTTTGAATGGACCAAAGGAAAATGGTAAAATGCATAAAAGAGTGATCCAATATATCTACAGCAAGCACACATGATTCACTTTAGGGAGTTAGATATAAAACAAGACAACTACAAGCATGCAGGACAAAAAAAAAAAAATGCTAAACATTTGTAAATAATTAATAATGGCCATACTGAGGACAATGTCTAGAGCATTTTCCATCCTAGATATGTACACGAAGTATGTCAGTAACATAACATGAAAATACACCAATGGTCACAATTAATGTTTAATATGTGTCCCTAATATTAAATGCATAGTAAGAGGAGTGGAAGGTGAAGCTACCTAACAAAATTTCTTCCATAATAGAATTCTCAAAGCCGACTACATTTATGGAATTAGAGGTCAATTTTACTTGTGGGATATAATTGGTAACCCCAAAGCATTTCAAATAAATTGTTCATCTCCACTAATGATAATTTGAGATATATGGAGAAAAGGTTTCAAGAAATTTCTGATTCTCTTCATTGGCAGTTTGACAGTTCTCAGGATACTCGGGATTACCTTTGTGCCTCGTCTGAACTTCCCAATTTCCTTGCGGCCAACTTTGCCTTGTGCCTCCTTTAGCAAGTAAAAGGACAACCAGGAAAGGGCTTTTCTTTTGCATAGATCTTTAAAATCATGATCCACAGCAATGTTTTTCATGGAGGGATTTATATAGAGCATATGTACTTCACTCTTCAATAAATCCACAGTTAAAGATATATGCAAATTAATTCCTAACAGTTGCCTATTTAAATTGAAACTTTAAGTAACAAGTCCTTATTGGAGAGAGTGGCAGCGGGCCGATGGCATAGCATTCAACAATTATACCACACTGTATTTGTATGATCAAGTAAGGCACTCACCAAATATCACCCCTTGTTTGATCAAGCACTGGGGAATCAATGATCCAGAATTAAGATGACAAAGACATTGTTAGTCTATACATAAAGCAAAAGCCTCATTTAAACACAGACTGTTGAGGTAATTGGTTCCACATAAAGGGTTGGCCATTAAATCATGACTTCATAAAGTGGGTAGTAGAAAATCCTCTTTTATTTACTATGGGAGAGGGGGATACATTCAATCATGCTTTTTGGAGGTGTGTTCCAACCAGGAGCTTTTGGTCATGGTGTCTGAACCACACTGCAGGAAACTCCTGGGGTGTCCTTATTTCCCCATTTCAGAAATGTCAAACTCCTCAGAAACTCCTAAAAATGCATCACCTAGAATCCCTACATTTTAGGACATTTCCAGGGGCATTTTACATTAAAAACACTCCATACTTGGGATTTTTAAGGGGTTATGCCCACATATACAACCCCTATTATTAAACAACTGAATTATATCTAATAATTGCTACAGCTGTAAGATGAAGGGAAAAAGAAAAAAAATAAAATAGTTTGGGATCAAAGAGGACAAAAAATCTAGTCACACTGCCTTTTCATTTTCGTCTTGTGTCCCACAAAAAAGTCTACAATAGCAAGAGCATTGTCCTGTTAGAGCTCTTTCTCTTAATGTCTTGTTGCTGATTTTGATGTATCAAAGAGCAAAAGCAAAGTTGATTATATATTCTACAAGACATGCACAGCCTCACATACAAAGGATAACATTTGACATTAAACAATGTAAATCTAAATGGAATTTATTAAATTTCCAAGTTTTCATCCATTATTTTTTAATCTTCTTTGGTTATTTCTCTCTCTTTACATACTCTCTCTCTCTCTATATATATATAGAGAGAGAAAAAGAGAAGAGAGAGAGAGAGATTCCTAATTAATCATTTTATTTTTTGTTTCTGATGCTTTGGGATCATGTTTACTAAGCCACTTCCATTTCAAAAACCATGCTTGTTTTCAAGTTTCATGCAACTTGGTTTCATAATAAATTTCGTTTTTTGTTTAGTACTTGTTCAACATAGACGACAAGTGTGATTTCAACAAATGGATGGGGAGGTTCTACTCTCCCCAACCTTCAGACCTCAGGCCAGTTCCCTTTTTCCTTTTATCTAATGCTAGAAATAAATAAAGAAACTGATCTAAAACAAACAGACAAATGAATAAGCAGCTAATGTAGAGAATGCAGAAAAACAAATCTGATCTACTTCATTTGAGGATTAAGATGAAAGAAAAAGTAAGTCATTCGTTGACTGAATATGATGGGATGATTCAATACATAACTCTATGCCTGATCAGTCGTATGAAATTTTCCTATAACAGCTATGGTTGAGGTACCTGCCCATATTGTATAAGCTGGCCATACAATCCCTATTGATGTGACACTTATAGGAGGTCCTATAGGGACATAAGTATACTGTTAATGATTCGGTAACCAAGAGATCCCTCACATTATTTGGGTGTTTTGATATTCATGAACGAAAGGGAAGAAACCTCTAAAATCACACCAAGGAACGAGAACGAAAAACAAGGCACACTACTCAAAGTGAGAAACAAATGGAAAACAAGCCGCATTGGAGGGGGCACTAACAAGCAGGGCATTCCGCAAGCAGGGCATTCGACGAGCAGGTCGCTCCAAAGCAAGCACTTAGCATTTTTTCACACATTCTCCCACTCAAACTTGTCTTTGCTTGTTGCTACTTTCATCCTTTCTGTTAGGAAAAACTTCAGATTTTATACCTGCAAGTGAGAAACACAATGACAGAGAACAAAAACAGCAACACAAGTAACACAGAGATTTACGTGGAAACCTGCAATGTGCAGGAAAACCACGGGGCAATGGCAACTTCTCTTTCTTATTATTTTCAGCAAAACTTTACATTCACGTTTTCAACGTTTCATCAATCATATTGATATGCAAGGGATCAAGTCCCTTTTATAGAGCATGAAGGGAAGACCCTGAACCGTTCGTTTCCTCTCCCAAAGGAAGCCTCCGCAAAACTGTTCGTTTCCATGCGGAACTGAAGCGATTCGTCTTCCGTGTCCTGACGTCTATCCTGGACGTCTACTTGCCTAGACGTCTGGCCTAGACGTCTAGCTGCCTAGACGTTTGGCCTAGACGTCTAGCAACCCAGACGTCTGGCCTACTGCCTAGACGTCTGGCCTAGACGTCTAGCAGCCCAGACGTCTGGCCTGTTGCCTAGACGTCTAGCAACCCAGACGTCTGGCCTGCTGCCTAGACGTCTAGCAGCACAGACGTCTGGCCTGTTGCCTAGACGTCTGGCCTAGACGTCTAGCAGCCCAGACGTCTGGTCTTCTGCCTAGACGTCTAGCAGCCCAGACGTCTAGTCTGTTGCAGCTTCCTTTTCTGTTGACTATGCACCTGTATAGTGACTTCACTTCCTAACATTCTCCCACTTGAAGTCAGTATTCAGGAATTTTTCTGCCAAAGATTTTCATCCAATGCCAATTGCCCAATGCTGCCCTTGTTACTTTTTCAGCAAGCCCAGAGAAGTTCTGCACCACTCAAACTTCTCTACCTTGACCGGCTTTGTAAGCATATCTGCAGGATTCACTTCAATGTCGATTTTCTGCAATAGGATCCTACCTTCTTCCACCACATTTCTTATAAAGTGGTACTTGACATCAATGTGTTTCGTGCGATCATGGAATGTTGGATTCTTCACTAGCTGAATAGCACTTTGGCTATCACAATGCAGCGTAATTTTCTCCTGCATTACCTTGAAGTCACCCAATAATCGCTCTAGCCAAATTGCCTCTTTGCTGGCATGAGTTGTTGCAATGTATTCTGCTTCAGTGGTTGATAAAGCCACAATAGACTGCAACTTAGAAGCCCAACTCACCGCTCCACCAACAAGAGTGAAGGTATATCCTGTAGTGGACTTTCTCCCATCTCTATCTCCACCATAATCAAAATCCACAAAACCTTTAACTTGCAAATCTGTCGATCCAAAGTAAATGGCAACATCTGAAGTGGCTCTTAAATATCTAAATATCCACTTCACCGCATTCCAATGCTCCTTACCAGGATTTGCCATGTACCGGTTGACTACTCCCACTGCTTGGGCAATATCCGGTCTGGTGCTCACCATGGCATACATGAGGCTTCCTACTGCTGATGAATACGGTACACGAGACATGCTTGTCTTCTCTGCTTCTGTTCTAGGACACTGGTTGGAAGACAACTTTAAGTGTGGAAGAAGTGGGGTACTAACTGGTTTTGCATTCTGCATATTGAAGCGCTGTAGAATCTTCTCCACATATGACTTTTGACTTAACCAGATCTTTCTTCCTTTTCTGTCCCTGTGTATCTTCATCCCTAAAATTTGGTTTGTTGCTCCTAAATCCTTCATTTCAAATGTCCTAGCCAATTGAGCCTTAAGTTCAATGATTTTCTTCATGTTGGGGCCTGCAACCAGCATATCATCAACATACAACAACAAAATAATAAAACTGCCATCATCAAACCTCTTATAGTATCCACAATGGTCAGCTTCACTCCTGCTGAAACCTTGGCTCTTCATGAAGGTGTCAAATTTCTTGTACCACATCCTTGGCGCCTGTTTCAACCTGTACAATGATTTCTTCAGTCTGCAAACCAAATGCTCTTTGCCTCTTTCTTCATAGCCCTCAGGCTGATCCATATAAATCTCTTCCTCGAGATCACCATGCAAGAAAGCAGTCTTTACATCAAGCTGCTCCAGTTCTAAATCCTGTGCAGCTACAAGTGCAAGTAGAACTCTAATAGTAGTCATCTTCACAACTGGAGAGAAAATTTCATTAAAGTCAATACCTGACTTTTGCACATAGCCTTTTGCCACCAAGCGAGCTTTATAGCGTTCCAACAACCCATCGTTGTTCTTCTTCACTTTGTACACCCACTTGTTTCCAACAGTCTTTCTTCCCGGTGGGAGATCCACAAGTTCCCACGTTTTATTCTTGCGAAGTGCCTCGATTTCCTCCTCCATGGATTTCCTCCACTTTTTCGCATTCTCAGACTCTCTAGCTTCCTGAAATGAACTAGGTTCACCATCATCAGTTAACAAAGCAAAAGAGGACTGATAAACATGAGAATACCTTTCTGGACACTTTTGTGGACGTGTAGATCTTCTAACCCAATGATCTGTTGATTGTGGCTCTTGGTCTTGTGACCGTTGTGGTTGCTCTACTTGTTGTTCTGCATGCTGATCAAAAACTTCAGCATGCTGATTTTCATATTCATCTTCACTCATTTCTACTTCAACTGGTACAACATTAGGAGTTTGTTGTACCTCCTTCCTTTGCATGGATTTTTCATCAACAATAACATCCCGGCTAATAATTACCTTGTGGGCAGTAGGATCCCACAGTCTATACCCCTTCACTATATCTCCATAGCCGAGAAAAACACATTTGCTTGACTTTGGGTCAAGCTTGGACCTTTTTTCTTTGGGTACATGGGCAAACGCATCACAGCCAAAGGTACGCAAATGAGAGTAATCAACTAGCTTACAACACCAAACCTCCTCCGGAATCTGTCCATCCAACGCAGTTGTAGGTGACCTGTTAATAAGATAAACAACTGTATTAACAGCCTCTGCCCAGAACTTTTTCTCCAACATGGCTGCGCTGAGCATGCTTCTTGCACGTTCCATGATTGTGCGATTCATCCGCTCAACCACACCATTTTGTTGTGGAGTATATGGTACAGTCTTCTGGTGCTTAATACCTTCCTGCATACAAAATTTATCAAATTCCTTGGAGCAATATTCACCCCCATTATCTGACCCGAGACATAAAATCGACTTGCCCAAACTCTTCTCTACCCGTGCTTTGAACTCTTTAAATTTCTGCAAAGCTTCCGACTTCTTCTTCAGAAAATAAACCCACACTCTCCTAGAATAATCATCTATAAAAGTCAGAAAATAGATGGCGCCATTTAAGGACTGAGTGGGGACTGGTCCAAATATATCCGAATGTATAAGTTGCAGAAAATCAGAACTCTTACCAGGACTTGCAGTAAACCGAACCCTCTTTTGTTTACCAAAAATACAATGCTCACACAAGTCTAAATTGCAAGACTTAATCCCAGAAAGCATACCTCTGTCATGCAGAATTTTCAGACCTTTTTCACTCATATGGCCTAGGCGTTGATGCCATAGCATTACTGCATCCTGAACAGAAGTTGTTGTTGCATGGTTTGTCACCGTATCACCGCATAAACGATATAGGGTCCCATAAGATTCTCCCTTAGCTACTACAAGAGCCCCTCTGGTAATTTTGCAATAGTTGTTACCGAAAGTGACAGAATACCCTAGCTTATCCATCATTTTGATTGAGAGCAAATTCTTCCGCAAATCGGGCACATGTCGCACATCACATAACATCCTTTCTCTACCATCGTCCAGCCTGATCCTTATATCCCCTCTTCCCACAATTTCTAAAGGGTGATCATCACCCAAATAGACCTTTCCACCACAGTATGGCTGATATTTGTCAAACCAGTCTCTGTGGGGAGACATGTGGAAAGATGCACCTGAGTCCAAAACCCAGGTATATAAAACAGATCTGTTGTTATTGATACATAAGGCTTCACATGTTGTCGTCTCCTGAATCTGCTGCACTGGCCTCAACTGATGGCTGATTTTGCTTTTCACCATTCTTTAATTGCCAACAGTCCTTCTTGGAGTGTCCTGGCTTCCCACAATGCCAACACTTCCCTTTCTGCTTATGTCCTTTAGACTTAGATCTGGACTGTTTTCTACCTTGTTTACTCCCCTCGAAAGATCGACCTCTCACAGATAGGGCTTCATTGGTTGAGGGTTCCAGAGACGTTTTTTGCCTCAACTCTTCTGCCAACAAAGCGGCTACCACATCATCAAATTTGAGAGTTCCTGATGATGAATTACTGATGGTCATCACCATATGATCCCAAGTGTCCGGGAGGGAACAAAGTAGGGTGATAGCTCTATCTTCATCCTCCATCTTCACATTAACTGAAACCAGTTTACTGATAAGAGTATTAAACTCATTCAAATGATCTACAACGGATGAACTTTCCTTCATCCTCAAGCTATAAAGTTGCTTTTTCAGAAAAACCTTATTTGTTGCTGATTTTGTTTCATACAACTTTTCAAGCTTTTGCCAAAGGGCTTCCGCGGTCTTCTCTTCAGCTACATTGAACAAGACAGAGTCTGCTAGGCAGAGACGGATTGTAGAAACCGCCTTCCTGTCCAGCGTTGCCCACTCCTCATCTTTCATGCTGCTCGGTTTACTCGCGACCCCTTTCAAGGCTTGAGCTTGGTCATTCTGAACCAACAAATCCTCCACCTTCATCTTCCATAGAGCGAAGTTCCTGCCATCAAATTTCTCAATCTCAAACTTGGTTACACCTCCTGTCATTGTTGCAGCTCCCACTCGCACAAAACCTTGAGCTCTGATACCAGATGTTAGGAAAACTTCAGATTTTAGACCTGCAAGTAGAAACACAATGACAGAGAACAAAAACAGCAACACAAGTAACACAGAGATTTACGTGGAAACCTGCAATGTGCAGGAAAACCACGAGGCAATGGCAACTTCTTTTTCTTATTATTTTCAGCAAAACTTTACATTCACGTTTTCAACGTTTCATCAATAATATAGATATGCAAGGGATCAAGTCCCTTTTATAGAGCATGAAGGGAAGACCCTGAACCGTTCGTTTCCTCTCCCAAAGGAAGCCTCCGCAAAACTGTTCGTTTCCATGCGGAACTGAAGCGATTCGTCTTCCGTGTCCTGACGTCTATCCTGGACGTCTACTTGCCTAGACATTTGGCCTAGACATATAGCTGCCTAGACGTCTGGCCTAGACTTCTAGCAGCCCAGACGTTTGGCCTGCTGCCTAGACGTCTAGCAGCCCAGACGTCTGGCCTGCTGCCTAGATGTCTGGCCTAGACGTCTAGCAGCCCAGACGTCTAGTCTGCTGCAGCTTCCTTTTCTGTTGACTGTGCACTGTACAATGACTTCACTTCCTAACACTTTCTTGAAAAAGCGAGATTCACAAATCACAAGTTAGGCAAGATTATGGATCAAAAACAATCACCATTTGCATGAAAACTTACGAAGTACGAACTCTGACACAAAAAACTTGTACATTTTCATGCAAAAAGATTTATGGGTTTCGTGCGTGTTAGTGTAACACAACCCTTTTCACAGATCCAAAAGGATATGAAGTACAATTGTGTAGATGTAAAAAAATTATGTGCGGGTAGGGTAGGATTGATTTCGTATTGAAATCATACTTGTGTGTCCCACCAGGCATGCCAGGACTGTTAACCTTACATGTGGTGGGTGTTTCTCTATGGGGCAAATCAAATTCATCCCATCGGGTGTGCCAGAACTGTTGAACACGAAAATCAGTAAGTGCAATTTGCACCCATGACCACAGTTTAACAAATGAATGGGGAGGTTCTACTCTCCCCAACCTCCAGATCTTGGGTTGATTCCCTTTTTCCTTTCATCTAATGCTAGAAATGAGGAAATATATGATCTAAAACATGTAGAAAAAATGAATAATCAACTAATATAGAGAATCCAAAAAAACAAATCTAATCTACATCGTTTGAGGATTAAGGGTGAAAGAGAACGAAAGTGCAAAAACATGGTCAAAACTGTAGCGAGGTTTGGAATGGGTGTAGTTGGTGTTTTCAATAGAAACAAAAAAAACTTCATCGCATAAGATCTTCAAATACCTGCAATAGCAATCAAAGTGAAGGAGTAACAGGGAAAAGGAGGGTAAAGCCACTGATTCCACACATTCATCAAATGAAAGGTCAAAGACGCAATCAAATATAAATGCCAAAAAACAACTCTTTATTGATTCTGCAATATGAATATTTTACAATTCTTACTCCAAAGTGTAGCTCCGGTATTGCTTCAAAGGCTAAAAGACCCTTTACAATGAGCATTCAGATCTTATTTATACTTGAACTTGTAGCCACGAAATGGACTACAATACATACAATGTATGTCGGCAATAATTATGCAGTGATTACATCATCCTTATCCTGTTTCTAAAAATAGACACGGAGTGAGCCACTCCAAGAGCGGGGCGCTTCGGTAGCGAGTCATTCCAATGAGCAAGGTGCTCAGCAAGAGGGTTGCTCCGATGAGCGAGGTGCTCTACAAGCGGAGCACTCAGTGAGCAAGGTGCTCCGATAACAGGGCTCCATCTTCTAAACACTTTGCCAATTCTTGTTGATTTCATCCCTACTCTGTTTTCTGCCTCAACTTGTGTGACGAACCTCCATTCGGAGCATGATGGTAGGAGCAAGCTACTACAACACTCCTCTCTCAGTTTTCTAGGTTTACTTCTCCAATTGGAACCGAAGTTAGGGCTTTTTGGGTTTGCTTCTCCAATTGGATCCGGGTAGGGTTCTTTGGGTTTGCTTCTTCAACAAGAACCAAAGTTAGGGTTTTGTAGGTTTGCTTCTCCAACCAAAACCAGAGCTAGGGTTTTCTAGGATTGCTTCTCCAACTAGAACTAGAGCCAAGGTTCTCTGGGTTTGCTTCTCCAACAGGAACCGAGTACGGTTTTTTGGGTTTGCTTCTCCAAAGCGAACCAAAGCCTGGGTTTGCTTCTTTGGCGAGAACCAGAGTCAGGGTTTTCTGGGTTTGCTTCTCCAACAAGAACCGGGTAGGATTTTGGGGTTTGCTTCTCCAACAGGAACTAGAGCTAAAGTTTTTGGGTTTGCTTCTCCAGCCGAAACTGGAGTGAGGGTTTTCTAGGTTTTGCTTCTCTAGCCAGAACTGGAGTGAGGGTTTTTTGGGTTTTGCTTCTCTAGCGGGAACTGAAGCCAGGGTTTTCTGGGTTTGCTCCTCCAAAGGGAACCAAGTAGGGCTTTTTTGGGTTTGCTTCTCTAGTGAGAACCAGGGTTTTTTGGATTCACTTCTCCAGCAAGAATCAAAGGCAACGTATTCTGGGTTTGCTTCTCCGAAGGAACCAGAACCAGGGTTTTTTGGGTTTGCTTCTCCATAGGAACTAGAACTAAGGTATTATGGGTTTGCAACTATCCTGGGAGCATTATTAGATCTTGTGTTGGCCCTTTTCTGATAATTGGTGACAACAACAAATGTGCTTCTACTTTACATCTCACTAAAGATTAATGTTGGTGCTTGGATCCGTTGCAACTCCTTTCTATCTAAGTTGTACCTCAACTTCTAGATCTCTCTTAATCATTACTTTTAGCATGTTAGGGTTTATCCATTTTGGGTAACCCTCGAGGCTGTAATTTTATGCAATACAATTGTTCTACTTTAGAGTAGTTTACACTAGATTCTTTACTCTAGTTTAACTTATATTCATAGCACTTTATGGTTACTACAATGCAATGTAATTTGTAACAACTCTCTCTCTCTCTCTTTGTATATATATATATATATATATATATATATATATGGTATTCCTACAATGCACACCTCCATGTATTACATTATCATGCATGCCTTCATCATGTCTTTCATGAAAGATCACTTTGTCACTTGGTCCTTCATCAACGTCAACAAACAAGTCTACATCACTTTCTATTTTAGACTCCCATCATCCCCCCTCGGAATGTGGCAAGAGCACACTTGGACTACATCAGTCATCAACCATGTTACGAACATCCCATTATTGTAATTGCATACCTTTTCAAGCAAGATGCTTGTTACAACTCAATGCATAAAGTTCAACCCAACTTGGTACAGGCAATGCCAAAAAAATGTAGAAATAGAATACAAGACACTACAATATAATTCCATTATATATAAATAAACAAAGGTGCACAATGGGGATAGCTTATAGATATATGTGGATAAATGCACATACACATCACATGTATCCTTCACAACACAGCTATCTCCAACGCACACAGACTTGTCTTGACCAGCATCAACCAACATGATACTTTGACTAACAACTCTGTTTATACATATAACTAACATGTAGCAAGTTCATCCATGCTCGCACGTGTTGATACACCACTGTGATCATGTAGACTTGATGTTCATTCACGTGTTAGATTTTCTGCCTACATCCTTTAGGTAAACTTTGTGAAAAATGACTCTAGATATGAAATTGCCAATCAAAAACATCAACACGTGAACTTGCCTACTTATTCTACAGAGGACAGAACAAAAACAATATCTTTTTTGAAACTTAACCTACAAATCATAACATGATGTGGTAATGCAAGAACAACATAAATCAAGTTAACATAATTACAATAGAAGGTTCAAAAACAGAGAAATGTGGAATGGAAGGGATGAATACTGCCTTATTTCAAACAGTTAAGCACTAACCAAAATGTTCTGAATTAGTATGGTCCCCTTCAAAAGTTGAACACAAACATTATTACTATTGCTTTTAATAAAGGGCCACATGTTGAAGCTTTGGGCATAACGATTACAATAATGCAAGGAAAGTCAACTTGCTCCAAGATACATAGATGAATATCACTGCACTAATATGATTCTGTGATGCCTTTTTAATACAAAATAGACATAAATACTGGAACATCTTCAATTATTTTAACAGATACAGCAATAGAAAATTGAACTCACTTGCACAAAAACTAGATATCAGAAAACGAAATCTACTTTCCATGACACACAAACTTAAACTATTATTTAATTGTTTTCTATAATTTCATGGAAGCTTTCCTGTTAATCCAAGAGATGGACTAGGGAATTCTTAGTTTGCTAAACATATGAGATTCCCTGTCTCTGTCAAGACTTCTTAACTTGAGATTAAGGTTGATTGTTGAAATGTGCTCCTAAAGTACAACTCCCATTAAAGTAATTTGTTAATAGCATGCACTTACATTATCGGTGAGTTTGGTCTACCGGCAAGGACGCCACTTGCATTATCGGTGATGTGACCCGGGTTCAATCCCCATGGCAGATGTGTATAAGAAGTATTACTCAAAAAAATAAAAAAATAAATAGCATGCACTTACGCAAAATTAATAAATTTGCAGCAGTTTTAGAAAAGCAGCAGATACTGATGAGAAAAACTGAATTTAATACACCACTATATATGAGAACAATGAAGACTGATAGCATAGAAACCGCAGTCCCTAAACCATGGGCAAATAAAATGTCCTAAAAATGACTTGCAGCAACCTAAAGGATGTCACGTTATGCTGTAATAGACAAGCACAATAAATTTAAATTCCATTTCTTCAATTGAACTCTCACTTTCATTTAATAGGAAAGAAGCTGAAAACTTACCGGGATAATCTCCAATACAGTACGCACATAGGCTACAACCTCTGATGAATAATATTCAGAGACGGAAAACAGATCTGCACTGAAAATAAATAGGAAAAGGACTAAGCTTTTGGAAACTACAATAGCATGCAACTTATTTTCTTCCTCCAGAGACCCACAAACATTATCAACATAAAACTTTTCAATGAATCAGAACATTGCAAGAAACACCAATTAAGATGCTGAGCAACAATAATGCAAAGGTAAAGCTAATGATTGACATGTTGTGGAGAAACTGCTATTTCTGATTTGCACTTTCTACTAACGAACTGCTACATAATCCTCTGAAAAGAGAGATATATTTCTAAGAACACAATCATTTTTATTTCTGTTTCTTTACTCCAGAAATGAGTGCAATGCTACTTTTCTTTAATATGCTAGCAATGCCTGGAAAACTCGTCCAAATTGCTTCCTATGGGATTGCTCCTAGTAAGACAGGACAAGCATAGAAATATAACTAATTTAGAGTAGAAAAAATTAGACAGTGAAATATTACTTTGTTAAATCCATACACCCAGGAATTATCCCTTTTAAAGTTGCTCGAGTACAACAGGAGAAACAAAAAGACTTTAGAAGATTGTTCTCCAGCTTCCTCAATCGTATTCTGAAGAGCGAGGGAATGGTCTATAGATGAAAGCTCCTCTGAAAGCTATCTCATCCTATGGTTCTCCAACTCTTAGTAGTTGGAAAGCACCATGTGCATAAACATACTTATAATGTTCAGGAAGTTTGGGCCAACCAGGGACAAAAACGTTCAGAGGTTCACAATTCTGGAAAAAGTTGGATGCAGTTTAGAAAATAGTGAAATAGTAATATATATATATATATATATATATATATATATATATTAAAATATATATAGTGGGTTGCACCTATTTTTATAATTTTTAATATATATATATATATATTAAAAATTATAAAAATAGGTGCAACCCACTATATATATATATATATATATATATATATATATATATTAAAAATTATAAAAATAGGTGCAACCCACTAAGGAAAAATATTCACCAAGTGTCAAGTTCATAACAATAAACACAATAACATGGTTTCAAACTTTGAAGACTTAAGTTTCAAACAATTGAACACGTGCAACATCAGAACGTCCTTCAAGTTCAATACTCAAAGTTTCAAACTACTCCTGGCATCAAATCCTACTCCCTATGCTAAGCTTAGAAACATCATCAACCAAACATTGGCAACATCAAAACCTGCTTCAAGTTCTATCTAGTCCTATAGTAGGCTCAGCATCATCAATATCATCAATTGTGTCTTGATTTTCTTCGAAGCATAGTTCTCCAAGGTGAAAACTGCCATCTTCACTTCCAAGGGACTGTATAAGCAAGCTTAAATTGCTATGCACAAAGACAAAATCTGATACCTTTTCAGCCTCATGTCAGTTCCTCCTTTTTGTATTGAAGAGTTCATGTGTTCTCCACTCTTTCACATGCAGTAGCACTACAACACTGACTAAAAATTTGCACAATAGCCTTCTGCAACAGAATTATTGGCCCCATGATTTGTCACCATCTAGCTGGATGCATTCAGGTCCCTATCTATATTTTCCTCCATGAAGCCAAACATGTTATCTTGATTTTAAAATAGTAAGTTTCCCTCTTAGTATATCCTTATTATCTTCCTTGTGAACCAGCTTATTTTTGTTGCAAATAAACCTCATTTTATATCCTAATCCCCATCATGACCTACCTCTACCAACTTGGAATTTCGGTAGCAAATTCTTACAAGTAAAATATGATAGAGCACATACTCCACTTGTTGCACACAATTCCCAAATAAGTTTGACTTCTTCGGGATTATATGCTGGCACTTTTTGTCTTCATTTGGTTTATGAATGCCCTTGTATACAAAACCCATGCAAGGCTTATTATCATCAAGCACCAAGTGGGTCACAACCCTTCAAGATATTTTCAGCCCACTACCAAAATTCATTTCCTAAAATCATGCATTCAATTTTGTTTAAATGGTTTTCTTTGCAAAGCTTGAACTCAACCAATTTATCACCAACCACCACTTTTCTCAGTGTTGTCCTCTCCTCTATTACCCTTTGCAAGGTGATAAAATTAGAAGTAAATCTCCTTCAAACTAAAAAAAGTCATTCACGAAAATATATATAAGCTCGAAGACAACCAATGATTAAGGACGAACTTTGAGGTTTGTTTTTTGTCCTACCACAACATTTTTTATCCACTCCAGCTTTAAAGATCTAATATATGTGCGTGGAATCCAAAAAAAGGTGAGTAAACCTCACCATCAATAATTCTTCTGTTCCTTTACAATTTAACACATTGTCCATATCAACTTGCACAACATTTTCCTCTCCACCCTCCAAGATGGCAGATTCAACGCACTTAAAATGAAATGAAAAGTTTTGAACTCATTACTTGTACGACCTCTCTTTCTTTCCAGTTCTTTTTCATTTCATTCAACTCATGAAATATGACTTGCAGCTCTTCATCAAGGAGACAACTTTTTAGAGTTTCATATGATCGTAGAATGTACCCAGAGTTGAGAGCTCCTTCTATGCAACTTTTAAAATGCGGTGAGTTAATTACATTGAAGGGAATAGTTTCTGCATAAAAAAATTGTGTGAGTGACCTATCCACATCATTTTATTCTTGTGGTTCCAAAATGATGTGGATAGGTCACTCACACAATTTTTATTCTTGTGGTTCCCACAAGAATTTCAACAAAGCCTATGATTTTTATCCCCCACTTGCACATTCTAACCAGTTTGAGTTTCTTGCAAAAGTGGTGCTTCAAAAGCTGAGCAGTTATCCAAGAAGCATACTGTGAGACTGCATGTTGAAGTTTTGCCCTCTTTGTTGCTGACGCATGTGATGCAGCAAGACAGAATTTATATTTGATTTTATACATTTTATAAAATCAATGTATTTAGGTTCCATTGAATTTTAATTGGCAACCTTACAAATCTTGACATTTGTCTTCCAAGGAGGTGGTTGCGAACCCTTGTCAAACTTACTGTCACATTTTGATTACATACGGAGAATTTCAGATGTCTCTTATATTTTCCATCTCTCTGTGCCATGTATTAAAAAAAGCCCTCTAAAGCTTCAATAGGCTGTCTTCTCAAGATTGTAACTGCTGCCAGTCCAAAAACGTTGTAGCATTGAAAAAGGTTCCAGATAGAAGAGTGTAAAATGACAGTTTGTAATTGTGACAATTTGACACTGTTTCACTTTCCATTTTCAAAGTTCTTATTTTTAGTTTGTGAACTAAAAGGAATGCAATCACAAACTGGAATAGCAGTTTGAATTTGAAACATGAAGAGTGAAGTCCAAAATTGTGAAATTTAGGCATGGGGCTGAACTGGAGACTTCACAAGTTTGAAACTTTTGCAGCAGCCTGTGCACGGTTGGAGTTAGGTGGACACACTGAACACAACCGAGCTCATTCAAACACCATTCTGAACTTCTAACAGACCACTGCAACTGCAAGTTTGCAGCCTACATCTACATCCTGCACTACCCTTTCCAAGTCTCTAACAGACTTTACAAATCTGCAGGCTACTCCATGCGTTTAGGCCTGCACTCAGTTCACTATGCATCAATGGTGTCTTGATTTTTCCATGGCACTCTTCACAGTGGCATCTCAATTCTGTCTGCCCTAGGCCCCTAGACATCTTTGTTTAGCTTTGCCTCCAACGACCTAGACCTTTAGACCAAGTTTTTTCTGGATAACATGTTTGCTGTGGACATTAATGACATTGATTTCCCTAGTATTTATGTTTCATGCCTTGTGTTCTCTATTTTTTGGCATGCTGAGTGCACTAAAAGCATGCCTTTGTTTTAGGTTTTTAGCAATGCAATTTCAAGGTCATGAAATTGACAGACGTAACAAGCGTTAATTGTTTTAATTAATTTGATTAATGTTTGTCACTTTGACCAATGCATATTTTTTCTTTTATTTCTTTCTTTCGTTTCCAATTTTGACATTTAAGCAAAGCCTTTTTATATATTTTAAAAATAAAAAATGGTCCAGACCTACCCAACTTCAAATCACTGGGAGGGTGGTCCCCCTTGTGCCCCTGGGGAAGGTGTCCCCACAGTTGTGCCCCCAGTTGTACTTCGCATTACTTCAACAAAAAAACATGGTCCAGACCAAACCTTACCAGGTTGAAGTGGCCAAAAAGTTTGTACCATCCCAAACCTGGACCAGGTTTGGCTGGACCTTGGAATTATGAGCAGAAGCATGGCATAGATTGTGGCAAATGTGTGCCCAATCATAATGGTCCTATAATTACTAGGGTTGGAGGTGTCTCCAAATTTATGAATGGGATGCATAACTGTCACAAACAAGTGTAAACCACCTCATTGAACAAGTTCATGATCAGGAAGATAAATGAGTTCAGAACATATTTGAGGTACTCGGCCTGAACTTTGAAATCCCTTTCAGAGAGCTTCTCTGCTGGTGCATAATTTCCAAACACTTGTCAAACATGTGAAATTCTTTTATTGGTCAAGATCATTAAATAAAAGTGGATGATAAAATGACCATAAGAAGAAAGCAATAGAACAAATTCAAAACCTCTTTTTCAAATAGAACACTCATCTCGTCAAAATCACATACCTAAGACATGTCAAAGAAAAAAATCCCATATGGCAAAGGACGTAACCATGTAGAATATTTTGTTGGACTTCCATGAACATTGAGCATCATCCTTGGGGCAATTATTCAAGAGATTGAAAGATTTGGGCCTTCAAATTTGTAAAGTTGTGGCTCACAAACAACTGATAAATGAGAGATGCAAAATATCTATTGTGTTGCAGTGTATTTGATTGAATTCTCATTGTGCGAGGATAAAATCATATGTTGAATAAAGCTACACAGATTTAAAAACCATTGAGAATGATTTCTGGGATAGTTGTAAAGATAGAGAATACAATAAAATCAAAAGTGAGAACTTTCTCTCTGAGTTTATGATAGAAACAATCAAAGCTCAAGGATAGTAACATAATTCAAAACTGTAACAGCTAGAAAATTATTTTGCCTTCACATCTGTACCAATTCGTCCATCAATAGAGCATTTCTCTTGCATATATATTTTGATATCTTGTCTCTATGCCTATTGATCCTCAACTAAGAGTGCCATTAATCTAAATTTAATTCAAAACATTCAAGATTCATCATGTATAGCCATTGATATGGCCAGTTTAACTTTTGAGCAGATTTTGAAATCGGTGAAGAACTTTTTCTCAGATTTGCAAATGGGATGAAAGGACTTTCTGTAAACATAGGGACTTAGGCTTTCAAACACACATATGGAAACATTAAAGAATATATAAATAAAATAAAATAAAAACGAAGTAAAGACACCAAAAATGCTGCAGGACATTGCAGCATTAAAGGAATATAATCAAGTCAAACAGGATGAAAAAAGGTGAATATAATTTATGATTCATTCCAAGGAAAGAGACACGGAATAAGCAATCAAAAGCATGCAAATATTACAATGGGAAAGGAAATCTGCAATGAGATATGATATAGCACCTGTTGCTCTGGGAAATTCGCAGCAGTGGCATATCTAACATAGAACGGAGCTTAAGAAATAAGCACTGTAGCTTTAGTAATATAAAAGGATCTTCTTCAATTCTCTTATGTATCCTCTCTGTAAACCTTCCCATTATACCCCATGCATATGCTGCATCACTAACCTGCAATAATTGTATATACGTGCATATAATTCTGGTTCCTTTTGACGAAGCAACCATATAATATCCAAAACCAAACATTATTTTCAGGTAATTGCATAAGCAGCCCACAAAGTATGTCAAATTAGACAAGAATCCCAGCAAAAGAACATAACACAATGTAAAATATTCATAAAGCAATAAAATGATTATAAATTGTTTCTAGACAACAGTATGGTTCTCAAAAAATGGAAGCTAAATCAACAGATTTCAAGCATAGAATTTCAATTTTTTGTAAATGTTGAACATTCAGAAGCACAGCCAAACCTCAGTCAAATTAACCATAACTTGTACATTTGCCAAAGTCAAGACATTGGACTTCACAAGATATGAAAGGTCAAATTAAGCATGACCTGAAAATGTGCCAAAACCAAATGTAGGTCAAGAGATATAAAAGATCTCAAAATATTAAAAATAGAAATAAAAGGACACATTGTGTTTCTCCTGAATGGCAGCCTTTTGCACAAGGGCCTTCAAGACAACGACCATTGGGATGGTAGCCCCCTAGATGGCACTAAACACTTAATGTTAATTTGTCCCTTAGTCCCTTATTCTAGATGGCAGGTCCCCTCATGATGGCGTGGACAGCCAATGTTATGACAACATGTGTGACAGCATCATCGGGGAAATCTAGAACACAAAGCAAAAGAAGGATGAAGATGTAAAGTTGTACAATCATCATTTAAACGAGTTGATCAGCAAAATGGAGAAACAACCAGCTGACACACACCAAAAGCAATGGTTCATGGACAGTCCTCATCCAAAGTTTCAGAAGAAAATGAAAGTTATTACCCTAACATCATACCAAAAAGCATTCAACAAAGCATTGAAGTTAGAAAGCAAAATGAAGACCCAGATAGTAGGGAGTCAGAAGTAATTTTGACAGTGATGTTGAAGACAAGAAGACAGACACGACCATCTAAGCACTTACTAAGAACATATTGCACATATGCAAGAAAAAAGAAAAATTAAATAAAGAGGAAGACAAGAAAGAGATTTGGTGTTTGGATTCGATTGTCGAATAGGAGGACATACGAATGCCAATTGTCCAAAGCGTTCATACGACAACATCTACGAAGTAAATGGACATTTTGTGTTGGAATATTTATTAAACCTGAAAAGTAAAAAGCATGACACCTAGGCTATCCAAAAATAAGTGGATTAGAAGTGAGGTGCTTGAAAAGAGGAGTTGGTGCAATGAGTACTGGTTGCAAAAACAATAGTCAAGGCAAAATGGTGGACAAAAGTAGTCAGATAATAGGAATTTAGGAGAGAATTGTTTGCAATATGACTCATTTGGACTACCGATCGTGTAGTCAGGAACTGTTGAAGATGTAGATGTTGCATGTCGAGGAGTTGAAGTGCACCGTGTGTCTCGTAATGTCATGCTTATCATAAGAATAGTGAGCCTTGAATATGCCCATGTGGCTCATGCAGTACATGCAAGGAATCATGGAAGGGAAGAAATATGGTTGGGTGTCATATTTATCTAAGCATATTCACAACTTTTTGACACACATGACAAAGAAGTTCTCCAAGGGATTTCATGCAATCATGTTATGCTTGATGCAGCATAAAAGGAGATCATCACTATGCCAGAATGGGGGGAAACCTTGGCAATCACAGAGGCTACCCCAACTATTTTCCATTGGAAGAACATTGCACCAGTGTAATGTGTTAGGAAGAAAAAAGTGAAAGATTGTCCCCAAAACAGCTGAAGAAGAGGAAGATGTAGAAGAGGAGGAAGAAGGGGAAAGTGATGAGGAACCAAGTGAGGAAGAGCAGTCCTTGCAGTGCTGCCTACACAATATGAGAATAATTCCACCTCGGGAGCAGACTCTGTGAATAGAAGAAGCAAAGCGTTAATATGAAGTAGTGCACATGCAGCCGACTGCGCAAGAGCTCAGAGTTGAGGAGTCAAAAGTTCAAATTGCACAACCAGTTCAGACCGTGCAACTGCTTGAGGATATGGAAGTGTTCACAACACCATAGGTTCTTGTAATTGTGCAAGTGGCATAGGTGGTTGAGACTATACAAGTGGTGCAAGATGGGCAACACAAGGATGGTAGGCAATAAGAGCACGTCACACAACTGAAGCATGACAAGGATATGTGAGGTGACGACGTGACACAAGAAAATGTTCACATCGAGGCCATGTATGACACGAAGATCATGACCTTGATGAGCAAGACCATGTAGGTATGGCTATATAAAGTGGAATAGAGGGCATAGTGGCTAAATGTAGGGTTCATACCACGCAAGTCAAGTCTACAAACAACATGGCTCGACATGATAGGACTAGTGCACAGCCTAGTGAGCTAGATAACGAGCCAGCTGAGAAGGGTGATTTAGAAAGACTGAAATCACCATGACAAGAATATGTATACAAAGTGAGCCCCTTCATGATCTCACCTACTTTTGAGCATGCAAGACCATTACCAGAGGAGGAGGAAGCATCACTTCGTGAGGTTCAAAAGGAATCTACTCACAAGGAGGCTAGTCCTTATGAGGAATCAGTCCATGAGGAGATAAAGCAACAGACACTACAAAGAGGCATGCAAAAGGACAAGGTTCTTGCATGGGATATTGATGAGGAGATGGGTTAGACGATGAACATAGTAATTTCTTTAAAATGTTTGAGATACAAGTATTGAAACAACAAACAATGTCAAGTGAAATCATTGATGAGCATGTCACGAAATTTTGAAACCAAATGATATGAGTCATAGTTCGTGCATGCAAAAAATTCTCAGAAAGCTCATTATGACAGTGGTGCATTTGGTCAATGTGCATGGCTAGTGAAGTCACCATGTTGTACAATTGGATGCATAGTGAGACATAGATGGCACAATTGGCAAAGTTCGTTGAAACACGAGCATGGGAGACAAAAGAGGATGAAAATACCAATTCAATGTTGAGGATGCCAAAATTGGCAATGGGCATTCCCATCCTATAGAGACACCCTCCTTGTATTTACCTGACAAAGGAGCAATCCAAAAGGTACGCTACTCCCCCCACTGTTAAGAGGCATACAATTGTAGATGACATTGAGGTTCCATTCAAGTAATTCAACTATCTTGCCTATCTTATATGATGGATGACTTCCAACACCAAGGCATTGCATAATTTGTCAGAGGAATTGAAGGTGCCTGCAGATATAGAGGTAGCTCAAGCAAAGAAGTTCGAGGATGATTTGCAACTCTTCGGAGAAAAGGTCACAGGGGCAAAATTGTGGAGGAAGGAGATGGAGTGTATCCTGGTGACAAGCATTCCAGAATAGAGGAATAAGATGACAAATTAGGAGCCAATCAAGACTACAATCAATGCAGTTCCAACTAGCATTCTATTTAGAATGGCATCAAACTTAATGGTACGGCTCATAGCTTGCCAACACTTTCTCTAGACTCAATACATGATTTGAATACACACATATAGCCTCTTCACACATATATTGTCTGTGTGCAGGGATCAGAATTGCAGACTGAACAAGGGCCGTGGGGGTTGCAGTCCAAAACGCAGTACGAGTAGAACTGCCAAGAGTTTTTCAAATTAAAGACTGTGTCGTTCCAGCATGAGTGCCATTCCAAGTAATATGGAGCACTTGCAGTAGACTTGATCCTGCCAATCCAATGCTTGTCGATCCAAGTGTTGTGGATCTAGTGAATGTCGTTCCAAGAGTGTCATCCCAGCAAGTATCTTCCAGTATATGTCATACTATGTTGTGTATGATGATCGTACCGTCAAGTTTGATGTTGTTCTGAGTACAACGTGCTTAGAACTGCATTGACTGCAGTCTTGATTGGCTCCTAATCTGTCATCTTATTCCTCTGTTCTGGAATGCTTGCCACTATGGTACGTTCAGTCCATACGTCGAGAGCATCAAGAGCACCTGATAGAGTGTGATCAGCAAATGGTGGAAAACGTATAGCAAATTGCAACATTGAGAAAACAAGTGGAAGCATTCCAAGTCGAGATGAGCGCAAAGCAAACGCAGGCATAGGAGTGGATTGCCTCTCTTGAGCAAGAAGCTCACAGGCAAGCCCAACAATTGAAGCATCATGGCCATCAATAGGCCAGGCATGTCGATTATGGAAAGAAGATGAAGGAAAAGCATTGTATTGTGTGCTAAGAGGGAGAGATTCATAGCCCTCCTTGTTAAGCAGCCACAAGCACCTGTACCAGCACCTATTTCTAATTTAGTGCTAGCTTTTGCTCTAGTGGACCAGCCTACCCTCCAAAATCTAGAGCCAGAGACGACAAGGACATCAACTAGTTTAGAGGGTAAGGCAAATGTAGACAGTAATTCTGACATGGTGCCAATGCATGCCCCACCCAATCCATGAAGTATACGTGCATATGTATGACATGTAAACAAACAATTTTGAATGTGCAGAGTCTATAGTTTCTATGTAGTATGTTACACAAAGCATGAGAATGCACAACGTTAGTTTGTATGTAGAAGTACAGGGTTTATTTTTGTTTGTATGCACAAGTCTGAGTGGGTAGTTTAGCCATTGCACAACTACCTTTATCTCACTCCGTTGTATATATACAAACCTTACTTCAATCTTTGGTATCGCATCCTATCATATTGTTGAGAACTTGTTGCATTGGTGATGTTGTGTTGACACACTGCTATTCCAGTTGCAGAGATTGTATTGTACAGTTCTGGTAATACATATTCTCTTTGTGCACTCTATATTTTGCACACATATGAAGTTTTCCTATCAATATTGCATTGTTTTGTGTTATTTCTCATATCTTTCATTACATGGAATATCAAACTGTTGTGCTAATATCATCCATCAGTTGGAAGGTTTCAATGATACTTTGAGGTCAAACCTTTTTTAAAAAGGATGGATTTATGGTGAACCTCATTTCTATCTTCTAATCCCCATTTAGTTGCATTATGCCTATGGTCCCAGGAAGACTAATCCCATCTCCAAATCAACCCCAAAGCTATCTTGATGGGTCACTAGCACCGAAGGGTTAACAAAACAAATCGTCCTCTGAGCAGGATCCTTTATCACCTTATTCTAAACTTTTCATCACTACAAACATTCTTAAGGGTAGTGCAACCTTCACCATTATTATTGTTCCTCGTAAATTCATTTTCTTTTTTGTCCACGACAAATATTCTTTTGACTCCTGTTGTTAGTAATGTAATAAGCTGCCCTGATTTAGTTTGGATTTTTGGCAAAGTCTGATTTGGTTTTTTCCTTTTTCTGATGTTGTGTGATTTTGGTTTGCTGCAGTTTTGTATTTTGAAATGCCAGATATGGGAAATGCAGGAATGAAAGCAAAGCATAAACCTACTCTACTTTCTTGAATCTCACAAAACTCGAAATATGGACAATGGATAGCATATATTTAAATCCACTATATAGAGTAAGAGAAATACAAAGTACCAGGGTTACTTGTAATTCTAAGTAAGACTGATTTCTCAGCTACAGCCAATCTGGACATAAGTAAATTGTTTGCAGATCCTCTAAACTTCACTTTGTCCACCCTCCCAGAAATTGCTTGCCCTCAAGCAATATGCACCGTCTACCAAGATCCCAAACGAATCTGTAGAGTGTCTCGCCCAGAAGATACGGCCATATGTTGTCACACCTAAAAACGGCACCACAACCCAACACACTACAATGGCTGATCACTGCAACTCTAACAATTGTCGTCTCCAGGATAATCGACCCCATACTGTAACCAAATGAAATCCCAGGGTCCCACACCAATATGAGAGTACCACTATCCTGCTGAGGTTGCGCCACACTGATCATCTCTGTAAAACCCAAGTGCCACAGCTGCACACTCCTCGTCTGCATCCTCAAGATGTAAATAACATCCCAAACCCGATTGAGAAATCTGTATATGCAGACGATCAGGTCAAGGAAGGAAAGCCGAGAGGAAGTTGGAAACAACACCCCAACAACTCCCACCTGTGAAAACATCCATTCCCTGACCAACAACTCCCGCCAATCAATCTGAAGACATAAGACTGGGGTCAACTGGTTGCTAATCCGCAACCAAACAACAATGTCCCATCTGGAGATCTGAGCTAACTCCCGCCGCCAATCAACCAACAGAAGTATCATCATATCACAATCTCCTCGAGTCATAAACTGCCATGGGTACACTCCACCTGGATCCCATGGGCAAATGGAAAGACTAGTACTCCCGAAAACTGATGACTCGTCAGGACGATACATGCACCAATTAAAACTCCCCGGATCCCAAATCCATATTTGGTCCTCTACATCGACAACCGAACCAAGGAGTAGTCCAATATCCAGCATACACATCTCCAAGTGCCAAAGCTCAAACGGAAAATAAACGGTCCTGCTCCCTGAAGAATCATGCTGGAATAATCGGCCTACAGGTGGAAAGTCACTCAGCCATAACTCTACCTTTGCAGAAACTCCAACCTGCTGAAGCAAACTACCAATCCTGTAAAAATTTGACTTTCCTTCTGGCGAAGGAAGCATCTCAAAGCCCAAGGAAGTATGCAATCCACTATCACAACACTTCACTCCATGACTATGCGTCATCTGGAATGAGGACCAATTGTCCAAATGTGGGCTGAACTCAAAATGGTGAGCGTGTCGCACAATATAATCAGTGAAAACCTCACCAACCTCATCAACATCACCACATGAGATAGGAGATATGGGATCAATCACAACTGAAATGGCATCCTGTACAGGGAATGCTCTATCATCCACGTCATGCTCAAACTGATCCTCATGGGTGATAGTTGACTCGCTATCATCGTTGTGTAACTCCTCACTACTCCCAATCTCATGGATATCCTCAACCAACTGTCGGACCATTGTGCTATTTGCGTCACATTCTATATGTTGTGTAGTGGCTGCGATAGGTGACTAAACTCCTGCCTGCTCAAGAGAGAAGAGAGCTAGACTTAACTCCAAACTAAGCTCATCAATCACTTCCTCTCTCTCTGCAAGTCTCTAGAAGGTCTTTTCAACAAACTGGATGGCCTCATCCCTATATGACAACAACTGTAAGTAATCAGATTTTATCTTTTCCAAAGCATGCTTAATAGTTTCCATTTTAATAGTTTGCACGCTTCCAATAGACGAGCCATCCATCAAACCTAACTGCATTTCCTTGAGCTGAGTTGTCCACAGGAGGTATTCAACAAAGTTATGTGCACTATCCAAATGCAATAAATCTTGGACAATCTTCTCTTCTGTAACCTGTAATTTACCTTTCCAACTATGCATGGCATCAGGTTCTAGATTGTAATCAGCAGTACACCCAAGAGTTTCAACTTTACCATCCTTTGTATAGTGATCAAAATCAGTAACCCTGCTTACACTCCTCTCTCCTACTTTGCGTACTGAAGTTAGGCATGACTTGTGCTCAACCCAAGAATCATCATTTGAATGAATAACTGCTGATTTTGCAACATCAAAATCAACGTACTCCATAATCTCATTCTTATCATGAGGACCAATATGCACCTCTCCAGAAGTAGATGCACAAGATGAACTTACTTCGTCCTCATCAAACTTCTTATTCCCTTCATCAGCAAATCTCTCCATCACCTCAGAAAAGTCACCATCCAAACACCTTAATTTGTTCCTTTGTTGATTCCATTAAGGAGTTATCCTCATTAACACTAAACTCCTCATCAAATTGGGGATCATCATGACATAGAACAAAGGTTTTACAACCCCCAATTAATTGTGCTGAATGCGAATCCGAAATACCCGGATCCCATGGGATTAAGTGCTGATCACTTAATTTTGACCCCACATGAGAATTATGCTCATCATGCAAATCGGTCACTGTACATAAATCATCCTGTAATGAAGTGAACCCACACTAAATACATGCATCCAATGGTTTGATTTGAAGATCAAACCCAAATCCACCCATGTTGTCATCACTGGGAAGTGATGAGAAGGTGTCTTATGCTGATCCAAAATCTGCATCATAATCAACATGCTCTTTCCCTCAACCAGTTTTAGTGACCTCAACCATCCGCTGTAATACTTTCTGCATGATGTCACCACTGTAGGGTTCTTCTGGAGTTGTAATCCTTATGGTCTCGCTGAGACATGAAGTGACTGCAAGTCTCACATCCCAGTCTGTATGTCTCATGATCCAAGGCTGGCCTAAAGCAACTATAGGTGCCTTCGCTGCCCAATTCAGAACCTCGTGATCAGATTGATCCTGTTCGGATAAACATGCATTCAATTCCTTCAATCTGTCAAGAAGATCATGCATTGATAAATTTTGGGACTCAATTTATTGCCCTAAGTCATACAACTTACAACTCAAATCCATTCGTTTTTGGAAATGTTCTGCTAACTGAATCTGATCTATGTTGTTATCTGAATGGAAAGTAGTAGACTCAACAATTTTGACATCACTAGCATCAAGTCCATTAGGGTCATCAAAACAACTGGAATCTTCATTATGTGCATTTTCATCAAATGAAGGAACATGCATGTCAATAGAAGCAATATGTGATTCCATCATACATACCTCGTGAATTGGGTTCACCTCCAAGAATTTCATTATACAGAACATCATCATGTATTAATGAGTTGTTGCTGGGAAAGATGCAAGGCTCATCATACCTTATGACCACAACCTCACTGGATTGATCTGAAAGCAAGTCCAAAACTTCATCCTGAATGTCATGATCGTGCATCAACAAACCGTTACAAGGAACCCCACAAGACTCTTCATGTCTGCGATCAAATATTTCATAGTCTTCACTTGATTGCTCTGAATGCGCATCCACAACTACTGTCCTATCATTTTCCTTGGTACTACAGTCATCCTGTGACCTGTGAGTCATGGGCCCACATAAATGTTCGATTGTCCACTTTCCTAGGCAAGTGAAGCAACGCTGCTCCCTTCTCAACTGATTCTTGCTTTTGAGAGGTGGTCCTGACACCTGTAAATCACTCGGTTTCATTTCCTTCTGTACCGAGGGAGGTTTCAGCTTCTTCTCACACTGCTTGGAAACATTGTCAACCAATTTACGTGCAGCTGAAGAAGTCATCTTTTCTCTGCTCTCATTGCCCCAGTTACCTCCTGGCAACACGTGCCCTTTTACCCCTATTCCCATGATCTTCAAATAACTTCGAAAGGAAAGTGAATTTTTGAATTCCACATGTTTACCCTGATATTTTTGAAATAGGGTGTCTATCTTTAACTGATCTCTCCGAAAGTTAGCTATCATTTATTCGAATACCTTGTCATGATCCATGATTTCTTGCGGACTACACAAGCTGGCAAGAAGAGCTTGTGCTCTGATACCACCTGTAATAAGCTGCCCTGATTTAGTTTGGATTTTTGGCAAAGTCTGATTTGGTTTTTTCCTTTTTCTGATGTTGTGTGATTTTGGTTTGCTACAGTTTGTATTTTGAAATGCCAGATATGGGAAATGCAGGAATGAAAGCAAATGTTGTGTGATTTTGGTTTGCTGCAGTTTTGTATTTTGAAATGCCAGATATGGGAAATGCAGGAATGAAAGCAAAGCATAAACCTACTCTACTTTCTTGAATCTCACAAAACTCGAAATATGGACAATGGATAGCATATATTTAAACCCACTATATAGAGTAAGAGAAATACAAAGTACCAGGGTTACTTGTAATTCTGAGTAAGACTGATTTCTCAGCTACAGCCAATCTGGACATAAGTAAATTGTTTGCAGATCCTCTAAACTTCACTTCTCCACGCCACAAATCAATGTTGAGTGTTGTATTAATGATGTCGCCCCTATCTGAGGTGTTTGCAGGCCTAGCAAGGGGGCGATTCACCCCAGAAATTACACGCCAGCTCTCTGCAGATGTAAGGTTAGCAACTGTACGGCCAGCAGCAATTAATAACTTGTACGACACCCCTGGAATTGCTTGCAAAATACCTTCAACTGTACGGCAGGGCAGATTTAATAAAGTTCTTCAATGATAAGCAAATCCCTCACTATATTTGATGACCAATGCTCAGAATATGACAACAATGGTACGGCTGGAAGAGAAATAGAAGATATATCAACAGCCACAATATTCCTTAAATGATTTGACAATAATTCTCCAATCAGCAATTCAAAACCCTTGGAATATCAATTCTTGAAGCCCAATTGTGAATGCTGGATGCACACACCTCGAATCCACTAGGATTGATCTCTCACAATCGAAATGGATGTCCTTGTTGTAGATGATCGTCTCCAGCAAGCTTGAAAACCCTTGCAATTCCTTGCAAAATGTCTTCTCCAAAGCCAAAGCTCTCCAAATTCCCAAAACATGAATGCCAAAATGATTCTCAATTTGCACTTTAATACCTTTTCCCAATGGGTCGATTCACTTGGCCAAAATAAACATTTAATAACATTAAATACTCCACTTTATAATTGTCCTTTTGGGCGTCCCACTTAATATAATAAAATATGTCACTTTAAATATTTTAAAAGTGACAATTACCCATTATAATATAAAGTCATAAACTTTATGAATATAATTAATATTTGACTTCATTTAAATAAACTGCGGGTATTAAAATATTTGCAACCGTTCGCCCGAACAAACATCTGATAGCGGATTTGGATACCCATTTGGCCAAAGTATTCGCCCGTAAAACTCGCTCTAGCAAAAACACTGACTTACTAAAAATAGTAAGTCCTAGCACCACTGCCCAAAATAGCCTCCAAAACTGGCCACTGAAAGATGAACTGGATACCCAATTCGGCAAAGAAGAATACTGGACTGTCTGCCCAACCAGAACCCCAATAAACTGACTTACTATAAATAGTAAGTACTGCTAAAAATAGCCAATAACTGCTCTGAGTTCCAAACGCTCTGAATTGGTCACCAAGGACTAGAAACTTAACTCAAAGCACAAACTCTGATCCCACACACACACACTTACTAAAAATAGTAAGCGTCCAAATATAGCAAGTGACAGCCCGAAACACCAAGATCAAAACAGCTCATCTCGCCGAACAGAAAACCCAAAAACTGTCTGGTCAAACCCTAACTTACTAAAAATAGTAAGTTACTAAAAATAGCAATGACGACCAAACTGCTCCGAAAGGCCACCGGAAAAGGGCAACTGAAAGCACGCAACATCACCAATGGCCCCTACACACTGGAATTAGCCTACGGGACCTCGTGAATAGGCTAACCACTGCAGAAAAGCTATCTGGCTAGAAAGGGGACATTACAAGTAAGCACTCAACTATATTTTTTATGTGTAGCATTTACTGATGTTGTTATGTCCACAAACAGTACAAGCAATCAACTTATTGCTGCAGTACGCATACAAAATCAATTTGTATTTTGTTGGTTTGTAAATCACTGCTTAAAATTTCATGCATTATACAAGAGAGGTTGTTCTACCATTATTTTGAGTCTTTATTCAACTTCAAAACTATGTGTTGCCCACATGCCAGGTATGGACAAGGCACTGAAAGAGCAAGCAACCCTTCTTGTATAACATACAGCACTCCTTTTGCTGGTATACAAAATGGTATCTAAGTTCTTATTAATCTCCCTTTTTGTCAATATTTGGAACGCTCTTTCTCTTGTAAAGTATTGTGTCATAGCCAAACAAATCATACATATTTTACCAAATCAGGTAGCAGATGATTGACAGGAAATATAGCATGTACATCTTGATCATAGTTAAATCTATCTCTGCAAAATTTAAAATATTCTATCATATCAAAAGAACATTTTTCGAAGTTATTGTTGCTGCACAAATAGAATGTTTGCTCAGATCAAGAATGATGCCAAGATGTGCTGCTCTACAAAGATCTGAATCCAGTTCAAATGCTTAATGCAAGTGCATTGGCTTGTGTGCTGTGTTTAATCAGCTTTTTTATGTCCAAGTCAACACCATAGCCAAGGTAGATTATGTTAGTGCAACGATTTTGATACTCTAAAGGACTCAATTTCAGAAGGAAATCTTCAATGAAGAGAATCACAAGAACCTGAGATAATCTTCAGGAAATAATTTTCTCCAGAACTATTCGTATAAGTATTTGGAATATAATTAAATCACTAAGACATTCAACCACTCCACACATGCCAATATAGTTCAGAATCACAAGCTACTAAGGAAATTTTTTATCTATAATTTATTATAACACTTGAGAAATATAACATTTCTCCTAATATCAACTCTTTGCCTTTTGTTTAAGATATAATGCTATTCAACAGCTCTGCAAAAGTTGGTCTTCTCATCTGATTTCTCTTAAGACAGGAACATAGCACTCATAATATTTCAAAAGATAGAAAAATTTTGAATGCACCAACAGAAATGTTTCATTTAGGCATACCACAGATTTTGTTGCCAGAGTATTTTCTTGCACACTAAATGCTCGAAGCATCTCCTGTAAACTCATGCGTGTCTCAAATAAGTACTGTTTTGTCTGCAGACTTCCTTCAATCTGTTTTAACAGCAGCACAGATGGCATCCCATTAAAATAAAACTTCTTACTATTGTTGAACAGATAATACATAAAATAACAAGTCAATAACTACGTTCTTGGAGGAAATCTTCCTTCAAGGACAAGGTCATGGGTTGATTAGTGATACATCATGAAGTAGCAGTCAAAGCCCATCTACATAAATTTCAGATTTCAGATATACAGATAAACCTTAAAAAGGAAAAACAAAATAAAAAATAGGGAATATTATAGAATCAAGGTTATATGGGTGGTATTTTGTAATGAGATTGTAATGAATTAATAAAGTAAAATACATTATCTAACAGTAAAAAATGATTCAATACATAAGAACATGTTAGGATCTAATCAAAAAATGTCATCAAGCATGTTATATAATATCAAGGGTCATAATAATAAAATCAACCATGTATCTTATTAACATATATGAAATTAGATTTGCATATTAAAAAAATTTTAAACTTAAAAACATTGAAAAATGTTATAAGTACCAGAAAGCAATGATCGAGACAAGGATGAGTTGGACAGATCCTCCTCCACATCATTATCTGATCTGAAACTCAGAATTTTGACTGTTCAAAACTCAGAATTTTGAGTTAAGGAAGATCAAGAAAGAATGCAATTCATTTTGGAATGCCTTTTCCAACGGTCCTTTTGTTTTTTTCTGTGAAAGAAAAGAATCCTCTTCATGTGTGGAATGTGTGGCTGAAAATGGATGGGGTGCAACCACAAATGGGCTACCAGTAGGAGGTGGGACAGTAGGTGGCTTCTTTGATCGAGATCCTTTCTTTGCCAAAGGATGACCCGATTGTAAGGCAGCTAAAGCATCTGCATCTTCTTGTTCTTTTATGTATTCCGTAAACATAGATATTGGCACTGGTGCATCTTTTGACCCTGGGCAAGCTCTGATGCCTTGGCCAGGCATTGCACACAAATGAGCTTTCACTCGGTTGTATGACCTGCTATATCGGACATTGCAAGTATTACAAACCCATACGTAGCCCCCACCCCCCGGAAGCTGCTCTAACATAGTGACATATTTCCATAGTGGGGCTTTTGGATCAATTCTAAATCGGGTCTTGCCTATAGCGCTTACACTTGTTGCCATTCTAATTTATAATCTGTTGGTGAAAACTGAAAGTTTAAAAATTTGTCCTTTACTTGATGAACTTTGAACCTGAAATAAACAGTAGGAGCTAAAAAATTAAAATGGCAGCAAGTTGTGACTATGAGGGAAAAAATTAACGTAATTTCAGCTAAATTTTAGAATGAACGTAATTTCAAAAATTCACAGATATATACAACAATAAATTTTAGAATGAACCTAAAGTTTAGGTATAATTTCGCAACGATTTTTTCGAAACTTTTGTTTCTTTTTGCTATCCTCTGTTATTAAACTGTGTATGCTTCAGATTGTCATACATCATAATACAATAGTTATTCATATGTCATAATAAACTCGGAGTTTGATTTAGTTATTCCCATTTCTAAGCTTTAATTAAAAAAAATTGAAAAAGTTTTTTTATTTTATTTTTTATTTTATTTAAATTTTAAAATTTAGTATAATCTTATGTAATATTAAAATATTAAAATACAAAGACTAAAAATATTAAAATATTATTACTACAATATCTCACACCAAACACCAAACTTATTTTTTTAATGAAAACAATTTTTGTAGACCCGGAGATCCAGTGCTCAAGTGCAAGGTTTTTTATTTTTTTTTTTTTTTTATTTAAATTTTAAAATTTAGTATAATCTTATCTAATATTAAAATACAAAGACTAAACATATTAAAATATTATTACTACAATATCTCACACCAAACACCAAACTTATATTTTTAGTGAAAACAATTTTTGTAGACCCAGATATCGAGTGCTCAGCTGCCGTCATCGTTGTCTTACAACTTCGATATCTAAAGACTAAACTCTATTTTTAGTCTTTAATATTAAAAAACAAATTTAGTTATATTTCTTCACGAATTGATGTATCACAATTGATTTAATTATATAATTACAAAGTTAGTAAGTTTATATATTTAATAAGCCATTATATTAATTAATTAATATATTAACTTAGTAAGTTTTTAGTTATTTTAATATTTTTAGTTTATTCGTTTGTCTTTACTAACCAGATATGGACCCTAACAGACTTATATTTTTTAAATATAAAAAATTTAAATTATTTAAATTGTTATTTAACTAAACAAGAAAAATTAATAAATTATATTAATATATAACATGGAACAGCCCTTTATTTATTTTTTATTACAAAGGAGAGTTGGTTACAGCCTATCTTAACACGGTTAAAGAAAATACAAATAAAATATAGAACACCCTATCTATTTTTTGGTTGATTATATATAACACCCTATCTTAATAGAGTTACAGAAAATACAAAATAATATTATAATATTTATCTAAGATTCTAAATCATGTTTTGTCGGGGGAGTAGATTAAAAATTTATTTTAAAAAAATGGAATTTATATGAGACCCGTGAAGTGTGAAGTGCTACATGTCGTAGATAGTATCCGAGGACGACGAGGAGATAAATGTGGCTTACTTCAAGACTCTGAGAAAAATGTTGTGGTTTTCCTAAATGGTTAAAGTTGTGGTTTTCCTACATATTAATAGTTGAAAGTTGAGGTTTTCCTACATTCGTTTCAGACTGGTCTTGTGTATAGAGGAAGAACATATTAACAGTTGAAAGTTGTGGTTTTCCTACGTTTGTTTCAGACTCAAAGATGGTCTTGCGTATAGAGGAAGAACATATTAACAATTGACAGTTGTGGTTTTCCTCTGTTCATTTCAAACTCAGAGATGGTCCTGCGTATAGAGGAATAGATAAAGCTGCTAAACATACCTCACCCGTGCGGCAATCTGCGAGCAACTAAGGTTTGCGACGCTTTGACAGCTACGGTTTGGAGGAGAGCCTGCTACGGTTTGGAGGAGAGCCTTCTGCAATTCTGAAGCACACTTTGCCAGCTAGGGTTTGGAAGAGCCTTCTACAATTCTGAAGAACGCTTTGATAGCTAGGGTTTGGAGGAGCCTTCTGCAAGCACGCTTTGACAGCTAGGGTTTGGTCTTTGAGGAATGGTTTATTAGCTAAGTAGTCTTGAATAAATGAGTATAGTATGTCTTTTAATTCTCGGAACGATGCCACTTGCAACGGAGTAGGTGGGCTTTTACAATCGCAACAGGACAACTAGGGTTTGGTCTTTGAGGAATGGTTTATTAGCTAAGTAGTCTTGAATAAATGAGTATAGTATATGTCTTTTAATTCTCGGAACGATGCCACTTACAACAAAGTAGGTGGGCTTTTACAATCGCAACAAGAGTAGGTGGGCTTTTACAATGGAAATTATTAAAAAATTTAATACTTAATATTATTTAATTTTAATTTTCCCTGGGTCCGTCCGGGGTCCTGTCCAGGGGACCTGGATACGCCCAGGTCTTTGGTTCTGGTTCGCCTGTGGGTCCATCCAAGGTCGTGTCTGAGGGACCCGGATACGCCCTGAGGGTCCGATTTGCCTGTGGATCTGTCCAAGGTCCTATCTAGGGGACCCGGATACGCCCGAGCGGACTCGGGTGTATCCGGGTCCCCCAGACAAGACCTTGGACGGACCCACAGGTGAACCGGACCCAAAATGAGTCCGGTACGCCTGTGGGTCCGTCAATCGATTCAAAACTTTTGTCTGGCCATCAATCTGAGGATGGAAGGCTTTGGACATGGTCAACTTGGTGTCCATCATGCTCCATACAATGGACCAAAAATTGCTCAAAAATTTGATATCCCTATCAGAAACAATGGACTTTGGTAAGCCAAAGTTGAGCAACACATGATTAAAATAAATATTAGCAGTCTCCTCATCTGAAATGGATTTCTTACAAGGAATCATGATAGCCATTTTTGAAAAATGATCAACTATTACAAAAACACAATCATTACCATGCTTAGATGTGGACAAATCTGAGAGGAAATCCATGGAGACAAATTCCCAAGGCTTGGATGGCACTGGCAATGGTGTATATAGTCCTTACTTCTTGTTGGTTGGTTGCCAACAGCACAGGGGATACATGACTTGATATACCTCTCGACATTGTTCATCATCTTGGGCCAATAGAAGAACTTTTCGAGTACTGACAACGTTTTTTCCACCCCAAACAGACTTGCTACTTTGTTCAAAAGTGCTTGCCAAATCATCTTTGAGCGCTCACTAGTTGGTACACAAATATGTCCCATGTGGCAAAGAAGGTTATCTTGCAAATAAAAATCAGAAACATGCTTACCCACACAAAGAGCTAGGTATGCATTTGCAAAATCAGAATCTACTTCATACAATATGGACCAATTGGAAGTATCATGCCCACAGGAATCAAGAATGGTGGTGAGTGCTATGATTGGAGGTCGGCTCAAACAATCTGTTGTTGAATTGGCACTCCATTTCTTATGTTTGATGATCAAATGAAATTGTTGTAGATATGTGGCCCACTTTTAATGTCCTTCATTCCTTAGCTTACTCTGTGTCTGAATGAACTCCAGAGGTCTATGATCGGTGTAGATGATGGTTTCTATTATGAAAATCTAATCCCGTTAACAATAAATCATCCAACAATATGTACAAATATCAATTCAAGCATCCACAAATAAATTCCACAATAACAATCCGCACAATAAAATAGAGATAGATAATACCCTTGAGGTAAGGCAACACCCAAGATATTCCTTAAGGAATCACTCCACATCCACTCCACAAGCCAAGACTATTACAAGAGAATACTTGATATGACTTGCTTACAATGACAATATCCCTTCTTTATATAACCCTCTTCCTAAACCCTTCATCTTCCTAGCACCTTCATCTCCCTTATCCCACCTATTATTATTATAAAACATTTAAATTTATTAACCCTTGGGTTATGTGTGGCCCATATACAATATAATATTATATTTCCCACATTCCAATCCTTAGGTATTCCACCCTCCTTACAAAATGTTTCATCCTTGAAACATAGGAAGAAACTAAATAATATGATCTTCTAAGCAATGTTGACAATTGGTACCAATCTTGATTATTCCTCCATCCAAGTGAAATCTTGATTGGTGGTAGTCTACAATGATGCCAAGTTGCCCTTGTGCCACTTGAATATCCATAATTAATCCTTTGGTTCCCTATATGTCCATCATACTCCTCGGTTGCTCTATGCCCTGTCTCCATGATTGTTGCCTCTCATGGTGGTGTGGATGGCGATATGCTCCAACCTTAGCCCAATGTTCTACTTTCTTTGACTCTTCAACCTTTTGCTCCTCTATTTTAGCTTCCTCTACATATTGTTCTTTTAAAGCTTCCATGGACTTTGTTGTTGCTTTTTCCTTGCACTCTGTTACGGTCTCTACTATAGCTTCAACTTTTAATTCTTCTATTGGTTATTGCTTCTCCTCAGGCCTTTGCTCCTTATGCTGAGAAATATCCTATAATGTTATCTTCTTTTTCCAGTACCATAACTTCATGAATTTCTTTTGTACATTAATGTTAATAGTACCCAAAGAATCCAACCAAAGATAACCAAGAATAATATCCATATCATCCATCTCAATAGCATGAAAATTAGCATGCAATATATACTTATCCATAGAAAGTTTCAAGTCTTCAAAAATATGAAATCTCTCTCCTTGAAATTGTCCATCTCTAGTACTCATTGTTGAAAAACCAGTAAACTGTTAGTCAAGTCCTTGCTGATGAAGTCATGCTTGCTGCTAGGGTTTATGGAGACTAACTTGTTCTTTTGAATGCAAACATGAACTTGCAAAATAAATTTTTTATACACAAATGACTGTTTTTTAACATTATTTTGCCTATCTGACACCAAAGTTGTGGTTTCCTCAGTCTGCATACTATCACCATTATCTTTTCCTTCTGCCAACCAGCTCTCTTTTTAATTCCTTTTCTTCATCTAGGATCCTAACTATCTTTTCATCCTTTTTCTCAACTTTGCTTAAAAATTCAACTTCAAATTCTTCCCATGTGTATGAAAAATTAAGGTCATAATTAAATTTCATATACCAAATTGAAGCTTCCCCTCGCAAAAAATCAGATATCTTCAATTTCCATTCAGCTCAGAAAAATTTAAAGAAAAAAAATCCACTTTATCAACCATTCCCTTGCATCAATATCATCCCTTCCAATGAATATTGGCAACTCCATGATCTCAACCCAAAATTCAAAAAAATAAGTCCCAAAACAGCTAGGGTTTTAAATAACCGGAAATTCTCAAAAATAAAATTTCTCAAATCTCATCTATTCCTTTCTTTAAACAATTAAATCTGCAAATTTTCTTCAAAACAAATCAATTGGCAACTGATTTGCTTACCCGGATTGAGAGATGAATTTTTTTTTCTTTGGACAAATTTTTTGCGCAGCCAAAAACAGCATCAATAGCCCAACTCCAAACAACCATAACTCCCTCAATATTGATCAGAATTTGACAAATTAACAGCCGTTTTTGTAATAATCAAATTGATCTACACAATGGTGCAAGAATCTTCTTAAGATGATTGCTAGAAAAGAAAGATATGATTTTTTTTTCTTTTGAAAAAAATTTGTGTAGCCAAAAAACAGCATCAATAACCCAACTTCAAACAGCCATAACTCCCTCAATACTTATAAGAAATTAACAAATGACCAGTTGTTTTTGTAGTACTCAAAAAGATCTACAAAATGGTGCAAAAATCTTCTAAAAATGAATATAACTCACGCAAGATGAGACATTTTTCTAGAAAAATTTGCCCTATCTCTGTAATCCACAAAAGAAAACAATCCCCACTTTGCCAAAATCGTCACTCTGATACCACTTGTTATGAACCTCTAATCTCATTAACAATAAATCATTCACCAGTATGCATAAATATCAATTCATGCATCCACAAATAATATTCCACACAAAGAGATAGAGATAGGTAATACCCTTAAGGTAGGGCAACATCAAATATTACTCTTTAAGTAAGGAATCACCCCAACTCTACTCCACGAGCCAAGACTATTACAAAGAATACTTGATATGACCTGCTTACGATAGCAGTATTCCTTCTTTTTATAACCCTCTTCCTAAACCCTTCATCTTTCTAGACCCTTCATCTCCCTTATCCACTCATTATAATAAAATATTAAAATATAATCACCCTTGGGTTATGTGTGGCCCATGCCATAATACCCATATACAATATAATATTATATTCCCCACATTCCTATCCCCAGTTACCTAATAGTTTCCTTGCCCAATATGTAGTGCTTCCATCGTTTACATGCTTGGACAATGGCATAGACCTCTTTGTCATATCTGGGGTATTTCTAAACTACTTCATTGAATGTTTCACTTTGAGAGGCAATTAGATGCCTGTGGTGTGTGAGGACAGCGCCAAATGCATACTCAGATGCATCAATCATTACCTCAAAAGGTTGATGCAAATCAAGTAGGAAAAGTGTAGGAGATGAACACAATTGGTCCTTCAACCTCTCAAATGCCCTCTGTTGTGCATCTCCCCAATGGAACTTGGATTTAACACCACCTTTGGTCACTTGGTGTAGTGGCCAACCAATAAGTGAGAACCCTGAAACAAATCTTCAATAGAAATTGGCAAGACCCAAAATGTTGTGAAGCTCTGTTAGAGTCTTTAGGGTAGGCCAATCTCTAATTACCTGAATCTTCTCAAGATCAACATGGACTCCTCTTTGTCAACAATATACCCAAAAGTACTAAATATTTGTTATGCCAAATGAACACTTCTCCAAATTAGCATATACCTTGTGTCTTCAAAGAGTCTAAAGTACTTGTTGAACATGTTGCAAATGTTCCTCCCATGTCTTACTGACGCAAGATGTCATCCGTAATCCTCATGAATGCGGTAGGTGCATTGGTCAAGCCAAAAGGATAGCCAGATTTGAGATCAATTTTGGTGAAGGACTTTGCACCATAGAGCTAGTCCAGCAAGTCATCTATCCAAGGAAGTGGTTGGCTATTCTTCACACTAATTTTATTCAAAGCTCTGTAGTCAATACAAAGTCTCCACGTTCCATCTTTCTTTGAAGCCATCACAACTGGACTGCCATATGGTGAAGCACTTGGTCTGATGTGCCCCTTTTGAATCAATTTTTGGATCTACCTCCTAATTTCATGGTTTTCAAGGATTGATCTATGATAAACAGGCGCATTAGGCAAAGGATAACTTAGAACTAAATCAATGGACGCTTTACCTCACATGTAGTGGAACCCAATTGGTGACTTGAACAAGTCATCATATTCTGCTACAAGCTAGTCCATATACTTATAATGTGTAGGGCCTGCAACTGATGTAGCCACAATCCTACTAGTTTTTGGCTTGATCATCAATAAAAAGAATTTTCTTTATTGGCTATCATCTTTGTGCATTGTTTAGCACTGATTAAGGAAACAAATGTAGAAAGAGATAACTCTGGTATCCTGAAGCACCGACCTTTGACAATGATAATGACACTTTGAGGCCTAGACTCATATACACCATGTTCCACAAAATGGTTGGCCCAAACACACATCACAAACATCCAAGGGCACGACATCACACAAAAATTTATCTTTGAAGGGTTTGATTGCATAAGAGAGGAGACATTGTTGAGTGACACGAATATCTCTCCCCTGTTGTAACCATCCTACATTATATGGTTGTGGGTGCAGTGTGATAATTAAATTCAAATCCTTCACCATTTGAGCAGAAATCAAATTCCTTTGACTCCCACTATCAACAATGAAATGTAATGGCTTAACCTTGACCTACATTTGTGACTAAAATAGGTGTTCCCCCTCTTGTGACTCCTTTGGTGCAGTATGTGTGGTGGCAAAGGTCAAATTTGGTTTTACTTCCACGATTCGCTTCCCTCTATCCTCAGCTTGTGGATGTGGAAGGGGTGGTGGCGGTGCAGTGGATGTTGAGGGTTATGACTCAGCAAACAATGATTGAATTGCTCAACACTCCTCACTCAAATGTTGGTTGCTCTTGTGATAATCGCACCATTTTCCACTCTTAGCCTTCGAGGGATTTTTCCCTTTGAAGTTCTTTTTCTACTTCCAATTCTTATCCTAGGGCTAACCCCCTTTATTCTAATTCTTTGGAGAGTCACTTTGGCGTTTCTTTGGCGGGTACTTAGTGTTCTGGTTTTCGTTATTTGCTCATTTTCTATTTTTGTTTTTGTGTTTCTGCTCCAATTTGACAACAAGTTTATATGCCTCTCCCAATGTCTTGAATTCAAAGAGATCAATGTTCTCTCGAATGTACCATTGCTACCCACTGCAATACATGAGGATTCGATGACTTTAGTAATTTGAATACCTAGCTTTGCTAACATGGAGTGGAAAGCATCAATATAATCTTGAACAGATTGGTCTTTACCTTTATGCAATTGTTGCCATCGCATGTATTGGTCTTCATTGGCTCCCAAGGGATAGTATTCTTCCTTGACAGCCTCAATGAAATTATCCCATATGAACACTATATCTTCATTTTCTATAACCTTGTTACAATATGCTTCCCACCAATTTCAAACAAGTAATGAAGCTTTCAAGAGTGTAAAAGTGATTTTCTCACTGTCGGTGAATTTATTTACAAATAAGTATGAAGATAACTGATCCAACCAATTTTCTAGGGCATCAACATTAATTTTTCCTTCAAAAGTAAGAATATCAAAATTCACCTGCATGCTAAAAGGTGTGGGAGCATTAAATGGTGCTAGGGCAGTGAAAGGCTATGCGGAGGAGGTTGCAAAAATTGTAGCATGGAGTCATTGAAGAATTTGAGCAAATTGGTCCACCATCTCATTCCTTTGTTTCACGAGGGCTTCGTTTAAATTCTCCTTCAAAGGATCGACTATCTCGATGTTGTTCATTCTACTTCTCACTTGAGATCATTTGTAATGACAAGGGAGGTTATCATAAGGATCTCGTATCTAATACCCAAACTTTCAATATCCTAATCTGTGTTTATGCACGTACATTCAAAAGTCAGACCATTCTGATACCATTGATTCAAAACACATATTTTCAACTATTCTAAACTCAAAATTTTGAATTAAGGAAGATCAAGAAAGAATGCAATTCAGAAATAACAGAGTATAACAAACCAAAACACAAGAGTATATAAGCAAAATAGCAGAATGATTTTATTGCTCAAAAAATAGAGTACAATGCAAGCAATCTTTGAGAAGAGATGTGAGGCTATAACATTGCATCCATTACTCATATCTTTATAATCAAGGCTGCATCTTTCTTTATACAATATTTTTGGTGTGTTGGAAATCCACTGTATTGAATATGGAAGGTCACCCATATGAAAATGTGGTGATTCACCTTCCATGAGTTACAAAGTGCATTTAATTAAAAATTACATACATACGACTTGTCCTTTTGTGTTTTGTCTTCTAATAACACGTCAACGTGGATAGAGATGCATTTTGACTATGAACATCTATAAACAGAAAATTACTATTTTTAGTAACTATTTTGTTTTGCAATTTTTAGGGTCTCCAGAGCATTTTTTCAACAAATGTGTCGACAACTCTGTCTATAACAGAATTGCTTGCTAAAATTGTTGTTCTCTCTTTGATCTTTCCACCGCTTCTTGAATGGATCAAAACAAAGTCCTCAGCACAAAGTTCTGCACCCAACAGCGTGGTTAGGGTGAGAAAAATAGATTCTCGGGCATTTTCATCCATAAAGCCAGGCCCCAAAAAGGTCACATGCCCGGATCACTATCATTATGCATCAACTGCTCAATGAAATACTTAATATCAGGGTCTATAGAAAAAGGATGATCAAGATCATAAATTCTCAACTCTGAAAGCCCCTCTGCAACAACCTCTTTCTCTAAACAAATGTCCTTAGGTTCTACATCCCAATGCCTAGAAGGACCATCCTCTCATTCCTTATCTTATTGTGATATCAATCAAAGGAAACTATGGATGAAGACAGATTTTGTGCCCTTTTTGATTCTGATATGTTTCTCTTCACACTGAATAAAACCATTCGCACACGAATCTCTCACAAGTAGAGGAACTTGCCACCCAGGAAAGCAATCATATGGCAAATGCTCATAAATTTCTAGATTGAATGGCATAGAGTGTCCACCAATCAATGGGAACACTCGTATTGAATTGGACCTTTGCACTATGGAAGCAAACTCACCATATCCACAAACAAAGTGGGCAAACTATGCTTTAATTTCTTGTCCTTTGTCTACATCCCCAAAAATCTTCTTCACACATTGCATGAAACCATGTGCTACTTCTGCATCTACAAATGGAGGACTCTGTCTTGTTTTATCATACCACTTAGGATCCCATACATAAGCAGCCATATGTAAAGGTGTATTCGGGCTATTCCATCTACTAAAAAAAATTTCCTCCATATTTATATAATATTCAGGGCTCCTCATATCTGCAATTTTCTTGATTTGCTCACACATAGAATCTATTGTCTCATAAACTTCTCCTAAGCAAGGAGAATCTGTGTCTGCATAGTGAATGACATCTTCTAAGGGCTACAAAACATCGGTAATGTATTTGACTTCAAACAAATATAGATCATCTAAAATTAATGCCTTCACTTCCTTAGCCTATTGTAAAGGGAAAGCCTCCCATTAAACCACATGTCACTAATAACCATGGTGCTTAATGCACCACACACCCCAAGCAATCTATAAAGAATAATGAAAAAACAAGCAACCAAAACATGTATTACAAGGTTCTAAAAGCTCAACCTTTGCATAAACATGATATATAACTTGTTTTTGTTGATGGTTGCATATAAATATTTGAATCTGGCTCCCCTTTGTAATGTAAGGAGCAACCAAATAAGTTTTGAGATGTCATTCAAGACATAGTTTATTGCATGAACATATTGTATTTTTGTTGCATTAAGACACATGTAACTTTAATACAAGGATTGCATTTGGAATAACATGAACAACATTAGATAGGCCAGCCTCTTCTGTCATAGAAGACAACAACTTTGACTGAAACATTACATTCTCTTCCTGAAGAGTGTAATCAACAGCTCTCAAGAAATGTGAACCCATTGAGCAAGAAACTATTATGTTCAACAAAGGCTTATTTCTAGCACCTGTCCATCCATCCATAATGATAGTGCAGCCCTCTTCTCCGCACGTATTTCAAAGTGACTTTTCAACATGTAGCTTATCTTGGTCCAAAAGGGTGGACTGAAGCTTTCCATATGTGGGAGGCTTGTACCCTTCAGGATCCTCGCTGATAGCAAGCACCATATTATGAAAAGGACAGATGTAATTAGGGGAATACCTCACTTTTTTACATTTGGAAGTGTAGGTAAGTTCACTTATGTCTCACTTCCACTAACACTGAATTTATAACATTTTTTCCAAAAATTTTAATTCTTTTGTGATTCTTTTCCCCCAATTTTAGACTTCATATATATATATATATATATATATATATATATATATATATATATATATATGTTCAGGACTTTGTGAAAAAACACAATTTTCATGATTATTATAAATTGCTACCAATTCTTGTCGAAATGGAAAACACACAGCAAGAAATTCCATTATCACTTAATTAAAGAAAATATAAATGAGAATAACTTTCAGATACAAATGGATACACTGCGCACACAGTATATATCAAAGGTCTAGTCCAACAATCTGGCGGCCTTGCACAGCAATTCAAACGGCCTTGCACAGTAGTTCAAACGGCCTTGCACAATAGTCAAACGGCCTGGCACAAGTATCTCACCAATACATGTCTAATTACACCCAACTTCTACGAGCGGGGATTTTATTTATACTTCCTACAAATGGGGAGGTAGTTGCATCCTCAACTCCCTCCAACTAACTGCCCTAACACCTCATGACTTCTTGAATTACATTTTAAGTTCATTTATCTTACATTTGCATTTCATGAACTTATTAATTACACGTACGGCATTTCGTCAAACACTTTGCGTATGAACTACAAAATAACACAAAAGGACAAACTTTATTCATTGTTTATGCAAACATATAAATTTGTCTGCCTACATCTATCCCCTCGTTTAGACTTGCGGGCATCCTCAACGACACATGAGCTGAACACTAGGGATAGAAGCATTGACTTCAAACACCAAACATGACAGGCAACACTTGTCGTCACCTTCAACGACACATGAGTTGAACATCTTTTGCAACTGACTTCACTTCAAATTGCTCCTAACAAAACATTATTTGCAAATTGCTCACTCCACCTACTGAAATTGGCCGCATCACCAACATGACAGGCAACACTTGTCGTCACCTTTGTCAGGTGTCAAAGGGACAAGGGTGCCCTTGCAAGGTCAAGGAACGACATCCCTTGAGAAGGCCTTGCCTTAGCCTCTAACAAACATCCCTTCACCTCAAACGATCCTCCTCCTTGGTTAGACAGGTAACCACTTAGCCCAGAAGGCCTAACTCTTAGGTCAGAGTGGCCTCCTCCCAGGTCCGACAGCCATAGGCTAGACGGGCTACTTCTCGAACAAGATGGCCCAACTCCTAGATCAGATGGCCAACCTCCTAGGTCAAACAACCCAGCTCCAGACAGCCAACCTCCTAGGTCAAACAACCCAACTCTAGATGGCCAAACTCCGAACAGCCCTAAACATGCTACCCCGAATGGCCTACTTAGAAAGGCATAGCTCCTCTATAGCCAAACAGCCCATATGTCATGAACTTTCACTTAGACAACCCCTACGGACTTTTGTACAACCTTCTTCCCTTATCAGACGGTCCATACTGCACACTCTTGCAATCAGACAAATTGTTCCTTGCCTCGAACTTTGTGCCACTTCGCCCTAACGATATTCTCCTCATTCCAAACAACACTCCTTATGGTCTATGCGATGTTGCCCAAGCTTCAAACAACCCTCTCTAGCCTTGGGAGGGCCCGGATCCTCTTGCACAAGTTTCTCCTTCACAAAACATGTCCTCCTTGTTGTTGCATGTCCCTTCCTTTGTTTCTTTGCTTCTACCACTTACAACACGCAAATTCCTCTGAAACCCCAACTGATTTTGTCGTCAAAGGGATGGAATTGCATCTCCCTCCTCAGCAACTAGGTTTCTCAGCTGCAAATGTCTCACTTGCACACAAACTTGAAATTTTTGGCTTTTCGAACTAGGGTTTTCAACAAAATTGTTATTTCGATTGGTGTCCATGCATGCCCTCGCTCCAATGCTCTAGTGCGACCCTCTTCTTTGCAGCAGCTTCTCCCTTCTCTTCTGTCGTCTTTGAAATTTGCATGATGAAATGTGATTTTTTGCCTACTGCACATATCAGTGCATGCTCTAGGCTATACCCTATCTAGTTCAAGTACAACCAATTGGTGCCCTCTCCTTCAACTCCTCCTTGTTCCTTCGCTCGTGCGTGAGAATGGGCAAGTAAGAGCTTTTTACCTCTTTTTATAAGTTGAGGGAGTTAGGGGGACACTTAGCTTGCATGTGACAATTGCCCCTTTGCTCCCTTAGCTACCAATTCAACACTAGTAACTACTTTACATGCAAATGCTTGTTCCACACACCGCTTTCGTCTTTTTCTAGTTGTTTGGATTCTTGCTTCTTATGCATGGCAGCCTATTGGGAAAGCATGCGTGCACCATCCTAAACTATGTCGATGCTTCAGCCTAGATGGCCCAGGCAACTAGACAGCCTAGTTTGTCTTTCGTCCGAATGGTCCAAATGGCTCAAGGGGCCAAATGGCCTACCTGGTCATCTAGACAGCTCTGCCCCTTGTCCTCTTATTCTATCATGAATTCCACCCTGCTCATGTCTTTCTTCAAACAACCCCACTTGTTCTTTTGGCAACCCGTCTTCATCTCGAACTCCGAACAACTCTAAATGTTCTCCAAACAACCCGACATCATCTTCCTCCCAAACTTGGGCTATAGACAGGCTTGCATGACTACCAGTCAGTCGTGATCTATCTTTTGACAGCCCGCAATGTTTTTCTAACAACATAGTGGTAGTCTAAGGCTCAAACAGCCTAGGTAGGGTTCAGACAGCCCTCATCATGGGCCAAACGGCCACGGTCCCAACTCAGATGGTCTAGGCTCAAACAACCTAAGTCCTAAAAATCAAGACTTGGGTCTAGATGGCCAAACAGCCCTAGCAGATTGTCAAACATCAAACAACCTCTCTCTTCCCCATTTGCATCATTTAATCCATCTACATCACTCACTTGTTCAACCTCCTCTTCCTATGTAGCTTCAACTATCTACTCAATCTCTGCCTCCTCAATTGTAATCAAATTCACCTCCTAAATTGCTATCATGTTTAACAAGTTGACCTCTGCTTCTCAGCTAGGGCTATGACTTTTCTCCAGCTCTTCAAACCCTCCACACATTATTGGTTCATCTCAACTCACAACACTTTGACACTCACATGAGAAGTGCCCCCACAAATGGCACTGCCAAGATTGCACAATGGGTCTACCCTTAGTATCATACTCAATTCCGCATCTTCTAATTCTCTGGTGGTTGTCACAAACAGCATCATCAATGGCATTCTTCTTTGGAACAATCTCCCTTTGTGCTGCATATACCTGTAGCAATGATCTTGTGCTCTCCGAGTCACACTCATCCTTGAAGTCATTGTTCTTCTCTTCAAAGTCACTTCACTGACTTCTCAACCCCAACACTTGGACAATGAACTACTCTCATTCTCAAAATCATCACTCTCACTATCAAAGTCACTCTCAACATCAAAGTCACTTTCATCTTCAAGTCACTTTCATCCGCATTAACATGACCCCAACATTTGTCTTTGCACCACTTTCCAAGTTCAAGGCCTACTCTATAACGTCCGAGGGGCCACCCTGATCTTCTTCTAGTATGTAGAAAGACGTCCCTCCACGAACCACCTCTTCTTCAATGCATCTGATGGATCTTCCTCTAGATGGGTAAACAACCCACTCAACCTCCAAATGAACAAACTCTCCACCTTGTTCCATTTTATAAATTTCAGCAATGACCTCATCGTCATTGTGGAACAACCGAAATTCCTTCACGAATGCTTCGTGCAACTCATCCCAAGTCTAGTACTCGCCCTCTGGCAATCCCATGTACCAGTCTATTGCAATTCCACAAAATGTCGTAGGAAATAACCTCCTCCAATTTGCATTATTATTCTACACGTTCGCTTTCCAAATCATGAGGCCAATTTTCCAATGCTTGCCTGGGTACTCTATTTCCCCACCATGAAATATGGGACACTTACATGATATGCCAAATTTGGTCTTTGTCGTGAAAGGTTGATTTGAGATTTGGCAGTGGTTGTTCACGTGTCTCGCCTTCTTCACGCACATCATCAAGCGCAGCCCACCACAATTGCTCTCATGTCATAATCCCATCCCACGCACCATGATAAATGCCAACCTACAATTGCTCCAACGTTACACTCCTATCTTGCTCACCAAAGAGCATACCAACTTGTAGTTGCTCTAGAATCGAACTCCCATCTCATGCACTATTGTCCATATCTTGCATTTGCACCAATGTCAAATTCCCATCCTACTCACCATCGAATATACCAATTTGGAATTGCTCTAGCTCCATACATTTGTCATGCATTTTTTCTACCGCACAACTTGTTCCAACCACTCGTAGCCTACCAAACCAGTTTTTCTCCTCCATCAAACTTATTGTCAGTTTCGTCACACCCAACTTCATCGACATCAAATTGCCATATCTGTATGCATGTCTTCACTTGCACGAGCTCATGTCTACACGTATGTCTATGCTTGCATGAACTCGTTTGTTTGTGCATGCGTTTCGTCACCTCCACACATGTTATCACGCACTTGTCTATCTTCGTCAATGCACACTTCCATGTCAACACGCACATCTACTTCATCCTCAAACACTTGCACGTCATCGTCTTGTGCAAACACTTGCATTTCTTCCTCATGCTAGAGCACTTAGACATCATCAACTTTGCCATCATGGTCGCTATCACGAATTTCTCCATCATCAAGTATTTTTTCATCAGCAAGTTCACTCAACACATTGGCAGTTTGTACGTCGCCAACAACATCGTCATGCAATTCCTCGTCAGAGCGTGATTTTTCGCTACCGCAAGGTAAGTCTCTGCCATCGTCACGTAATTCTCCATCACCATCATCACACAACTCTCCATTGCTGACATGCGACTCTCCACTTCCGTCATGCAATTATCCACTTCCAACATGCAACTCACCACCGCCGACATGTAACTCTATGTGCACAAATTCTTGTGCATCTCCTCCGTGTGTGTTTGCTTGCACATCTAGTTGCGCATCCACTTGCACGTCTACTTCTTGCGTCGGCCCTTTGTCAACATTAACAAACAAGTCTACGTGTTCATCTATTGCAACCTCCAATCTGCCCTCCTCTCGAGGGAAACTAAATTGTTCATCGGTTGCATTGTAATCATTCCATTGTTGTCATTGTGCACCTTCCCAAGTGATTTGCTCATCACAACTCCATGTCACCAAGCTCGACCCAACTTCAAACAAGCAATAGTGCTAGAATGTAGAAATGGAATACAACACATTGCAATACAATTCCATTACCATTTAAATAAACAAAATATACAATGGGAATAACTTACAGATACAAATGGATACATTGCACACACAGCATATATCAGACTGGCTGGTCCAACAGTCAAACAGCCTTGCACAATAGTTCAGATGATCTTCCGCAATAGTCATATGGCCTAGCACAATAGTCAAACAGCCTAGCACAAGTATCTCACGATTACATGTCTAATCACACCCAACTACTACATTTGAATAAGGGAGAGGTTCTATTTATACAACTTCCTACAAACAGGGAGGTAGTTGCATCCTCAACTCCCTCCAACTAACTACCCTTACACCTCATGACTTCTTGAATTACATTAAGTTCATTTATTTTTATTTTTTTTTTTTTTTAATAAGCGAAAAACCCCTTGCGGGGCCACCTTGGTCTGAGAGACCACGAACAGGGGGTTCTACACCGTCAAAGTCACCCGGGAATCACGCCCGACCCTGCCCGCACCAACATTATCTATTGGATTTTGGGTACCCAGTTCAACTTTTTGGTAGGGTGGAGATTCGAACCTAGGACCTCCCTTGGAGGAATGCCCTCTCCTCTCCAGCTCACCTACAACACCTGGGTTTAAGTTCATTTATCTTACATTTGCATTTCATGAACTTATTAATTACACACACGATATTTCGTCAACTACTATGCATACAAACTAAAAAAACACAAAATGACACAACTTTATTCATTGTTTATGCAGACATATTAATTCATCTACCTATAATCTTGGTTTTCAATTTCGCTGTCCTGAAGACATCGTCCTAGACAACCCCCTTTCACAGATCCTGCTAGGACGCATTGAGGATGGTCCCCAAGAAGTCCTCAAAATCCAGATGTGTGAGAGACATTTTGTCCCCATACATCATTAAAACAAGGAAAAAAGCAAAACAAGAGACCAATGGGGAGGAAGGCCCGTCCGTGTGTTTTATTGGCTATACTATTACATGGACGTTTGGTGTTTGGCCCTTTGAAGTAGTATAATAAATTTTAATTATTTTGTTTATTTTGTTTTTACACTATGTTAAGTTGCATATTCATACTTAAAAATTTTAATTTGAGGTTTAAATTTGTTTATATTATATTTTATACATGTACATGTTGTCCCCACAATCTTAGATTTTAACGCCAAATCCTTGTCGATACAGAGATGCATCTCATCACACTACATCATCCCTGGCCCAAAAACTCAAAGGCCTAAATTTGCTTTTAATAAATTAATGATATATTATATACATACACATACACATTGTCCCCCTATCATCTTGGATTTTGGGGCTGAACCCTTGTCAACACAAAGATGCATCTTGTCAATCTGCTTTATCCCTGCCTTAGAAACTCCGTGCAACATAGGAAATTTAGTTTTTTTTGCAATATTTTTGCTCTAGTATATTTCATGGTTTTCAACCTTATCATTTTCCCTCTAAACCAAAAAATAATAATAATAACTACATGGCTATGCAGCTGACCTCAATGGTATAAATTTTATTGTCTACTAGGCAGCAAGAGCAATCTTCCAAGTACCCAAGCCTTGATAATTGCTATAGATAATTTTGGAAGCGGAATATATCAAGAGAAAAACTGGTTGTGTACTCACATTGTCTTCAATATTCTCAAATCTATGCTGTTGGAATAGAAGCACTGATATAAATTAAATTTCCTGAACATTTCAATTTTTTACATAATAAGTAGTATATATTGCCATTTGCTAAAGGTTTCAAAGTGTCATTTCCAAAGCTTGTAACTCTTTAAGAGACAAATTTGTTAACCCATTCGAAAAGACATAGCGGAAGAGGTATTAGGCAGTCCCATTGTCTTATTTTATATTGTAAAAAAAAAATCTATTTTCAGTTCTGTTCACTTCAAATGTCAGTACAATATGCAAACAAGGCGGTGGGTAAACTTTCTATCAAGACATAAAAGCCCTATGCTTCATATTTCAAAAGATTATTAAAGTAATTCAAGCAAAACCGAAAATCCAAAGCTTCCAGAATGTTATCTAACTAATCTGCATTTTTGGATATAACACAAAATCAATTTACCTTCTAGAAACAAACGAGAAGTTTTTTAAGATGAAAGAATGCATCCAAACTAACAGAAGTCTGACATCAAGTTTATTTGTAAATTAAGAGTACCTGGTGAAATTGCTCCACCTCCTTCAATGCAGAAATAATACGTTGAACTTTTCTACCTGCATTTTTATCCGTTGTATAGTCGAGAGAGGCTACCTGCAAGTACAGTATTTGTTTGAATGATCATGAATAAACAATTTTGGAAACCTATCAGTAATGCATGTTTCCAGGTTTTATTCTTAAATTCATTTAAACAGTATCACAAACTGAACAAATAATGCATAAAAGAAAATATGCAAGAGCAAGGGATGATTAGGGTTAACTCTCAAAATACAACGTTAGACAAGAAAGCTACAGAAGTAAGCTCGCTTGAGACGTTCACTGAAACACATATGTGTGACAATCATCTCTGCTTTTTTAAATTGGTTATATGGGTTTGAAATGGGCTCCACCCATATTATATAATGATCACATAGTGGTATTACAACAAGTTGGCAATTATGCATGTATTCTTGGCAATATTCGAACCTGGGTCTTATCGAAAGTCGAGGAATATAACCACTTCATCTAATGCCATTTTATGTGACAATCATCTCTGTTGAAAACGTATAGGGAATTGAAATTGTACAATGATAAAGAGGGTTTCAGCAACATAATTTTTATACACATGGGCCTAAAAGTGTTTGTCAATGATATTCATATATGCACAGAGAAATATTTCATGGAAGGCATCATCTATGTTCTGAGAGATCTATTTTAAGAGACTCTCTTACCAGATCTTGAAAACTTGCAACAACAATAAATTAAGCAGTTCTTAAAAGAGCATTATATAGTGAAGCAAATTTTTTATTCATGTTATTGATTATAGCTAATGAACAAGATAATTAAGCAAGAGAGAAATTTTGTTACTGTCCATAGGTGACCAAAGTAGGTCAATGGGACTTGAATTGTACACAGTTAAAAAAAGCAAGCATAGTGCACCAAAGAACACGGAAATACAAAATACAATATAATTTTAAGCAAACTCTAACCCATAATGGGTAGAGACTATTCCCTCTTAAATGGAATGTGGGACATATACATCTCAAAAATAGTACAGATATAGTACTGTAGTAACAGTTTACTACCTTAGGGTTCCTGCCATTTTGTAGATCTACAAAACCCTTCAAATCAATCGATAAAAGCCTCCAAAAACCCAAAATTGTGCTGAGTGAGGACCAGAGGACTGATTTGCTTAAGAGGAAGTGATTGACTCACAAGAGCAAAGCACTAGCAAGATGGAAGCAATTGGCTCCAAGTGATTGGCTCACAAGAGCGGAGCACTAGCAGACTGGAGGGAATTGCTCACGGAGAGGCAAAGGGGTAAAAAAAGATGTGCGGATCTCAAGGAAGATTTTTGGAAAACTACATTTTGGCATGTAATGGCAGCATAACTCATCTTAGAAGGCTTCTAAGTCATTTAGGGATGTACTTAGAGGTATGTAACATTTGGAGGTGCACCATTTTGCTAAAGATGCCCTCAAATCTTTAAATTTACCAGCTAGTAAGAATTTATCACCCAAGATAAGTAAGGGGTAATTCTTCCTATAAATAGGAGCCATGGGCTCCATCGTAAAAATCTTTTGGCCTTCAAGAAGTCAAAGGTACACTTTGAGACCCACATTGTGCTCTTTCCTCTTGAGATTAATGAGAAATTGATAAGACTTTTGCTTTCCATTAGTGGTATTGCCCTCTTGGATTGTGGAATGCACAACGATTGTGGTGCTACCCTTTTGTCCTCTTGTCACTCCTCTTGTTAATTTCATGAGAAGGGGACTACACTATTGTTATTCAATTTCTTCATGAGTTGATTGATCATGCACTCTCCTTGCTACGGTTACAGAAATTGATAAGACTTTTGCTTTCCATTAGTGGTATTGCCCTCTTGGATTGTGGAATGCACAACGATTGTGGTGCTACCCTTTTGTCCTCTTGTCACTCCTCTTGTTAATTTCATGAGAAGGGGACTACACTATTGTTATTCAATTTCTTCATGAGTTGATTGATCATGCACTCTCCTTGCTACGGTTACAGTTGTATTTACTTTCAATCTCTCACACCCTAAAATTCCAAATTTACTTTTCAAGTATTTTAATTTCCACATTTACTTTACACACTTTAATTTATTGCATTAAATTTCACGCAATTAGAATAGATTAAGTTAGATTTTAGCAGGGATAGTGCAGAGCCGGCCTAAATCCGGAGGTTGGAAGAGGTATTGTCCCTTCCACCCAATCTATTGAAACAGAATTGCAGGCACATAAGAAGTTGGACATTTCCACAATTGAACAAATAAATCCATAATGCAAGCATATCAGAATGGAGGCTCAAACCACCATAGAAAAGAGGTGGATCATTAGCAGGGATATCATTGGTCTATGTCCATCAGTGCCAAAACACCATTGAATGGTCTAATACCCTCTGAAAAAGTAACTGTACCAACCAACTTTAGAAGACCACACCCAAGCCTCCTTTGTAGTAGTAGCATGAACACAATCTGTAGTTTGAAAACCTTCCTAACACCTAGCTCTAAAACTGTAGCTCTCAAGTTGGTCAAAGAGCTTCATGTCCTACATTGAGGCATATAGCTTAGCAAATATTTGCCCAATCATAATAGTCCTACAATTATCAGGATTTGAGCTATCTCCAACCTTTCATATGGGATGAATAGAGATGAAGAGTGCAGGCAACCACAAAAAGAATGACCTCCTTAAATAGCAACACAACAGAATGTACCAGATAATCTCATATTTGAGTTCAGCTCGGAACTCATCACCATCAGCAGCTTTGTTAGTGCACAACTTCTTAATCACTCTCCTCATATGCCCTAGGCAAAAGATGTGCCTAAAGGCATGGGAAGAGGAGATCTAAATGGTGGGTTGAGTCAAGATTTCCCATAGAGAAGTCACATATATAACCTAAAATATGTGTCAATGTCAAAAGAGTGTGATTTCCTTTGGACAAGGATATGCCATAAAGGTCTTGGGAGAGTTACGCATGGCATCAAGGAGTGCATCTATCCTAGAGATGAGAAACTCAACTTTCTTCTATCTGGGGAAATAGAGGTTACCCTTTGCAAGAGGGCGGTATGGAGATAGGATCATGATACAAGACAAAACAAAGTCTCCTATGCATGGTTCGTCAATACTTATTGTACCATGGATTCATAGAAAATAAAACGTGTGTGTAGTTTGGCCGTGCGGCCATATTTCAATTTTCAAGACATTTTACAATTAATTCTATAAGCCAGACATAGATCTCTATGTCCTTTGAAGTTGTATAACTATCAAAATCATGTATACTTGTATTTTTTAATATTTTTCCACACTACATTATATATATATATATATATATATATATCCAAAGATGGAAATTGTATAGTTGTTAACTTTTTGTATTAAATATTTACACTAAATTATAGTAAACGTTTGTAGTTGCTATATGAGTATAGGATTTTGGGAAGAAGATATAGTAGGTAAAGATGTTATGTATTATTGCATGTAAGATGAAAGGCATATAAGAAAATTCACTATCATCCAATTTTCTTTAACAAGCAAGGGTCACTTTGAAATGCAAGGGCTAATGGGAAGGGAATTGTACCCTAACATCAATTGGGAGAGACGTGAGGCATAAGTATTAGAATACCCTACATCAAAATGAATAGGCGTATGAGGGTTAATTATAGGTCTCCTCCCTCATTTTTTAAAGTGTGTAGGGGTGTTTGACACCACTGCACTAAATACCAGTCTAGTGGTAAGAGCAACCACAACACTTGACAACTAGTGCCCCATCACACCCACTGTGGTGGGAGCTAACATGGCCTTGTCCCAACAATCCCCCCTCACGGAAACAACAACATGGCCAAGGAGATTCAAACCACTAACCTTTCTTTGATACCACTTGTTGGGCACCATTGCATCAAAAGATCAACCTAGTGGTGAGCATAACCACAACCCTTCACAACTAGTGCTCCATGGGACCCATCATGGTGGGAGCTGACACGGCCTTCTTACAAGAAGGGGAAAAGGAAATGACAAGAATGTTAAGGGATAAATCCTTGATATCATTTTTATTTATTTGTAAGGTTATATAGGCATTCGAGATGCCAATATTACAATATTCACAATATCTTCTAGATCACAATCCAATATGGACCATGGTGCACGTGAGCCAGGGTGCTATTTGGAAGATCAGATTGCATCATGAAACCGTAGAGTTCATAATAGCTTTAACTGAAGCTAACTTGAGCATAACACTTAAGCTAATAGCTAACAACTAACTTAAGCTAATAGCCTAACAACCTAGAAACTGACATAGGTTTCTAGAAAACTAACGTGAGCTAAAGTTTATGCTCACGTTTTACATAAGAATAATGAAAATAATAATAAGAATGGCTAAAAGCAATCCTTATCATTCCCCACCATAGAAGCATTGGACTCCAATGTTGTTACAAGAAAGTGGGAGAGAACATGTGCAAGTGCCCAAAATGCAATCCTCAAACGTGATGAAGAAGAGAGAGACCCCTTTGGAAAGTTCTGCTTGATAACAGAGAGCATACAATCATCTCGAAGCTTTGCTCGATCACAAAGAGCATACAATTGTAGGAGACTGCTCAAGAGCATACAATCGCCCCAATGGAATGGAGAAGGGACTACTACTCCTACAAAGGGAGTACCCATAAGCAAACAAGGCTAAAAGGGCCATGGTAGTAAATGTCTTCAATCGTCTTCACAAAATGTTGCCTGCTCCTCACATCATTCATGCTTCAAAAATGGAAGCATGCGCCTCAAACTAACAGTTGATTCACATTCCTGCAATGCTGGCGCCTTGCAACTGTAGTAGATTCACTGTGAGGAAAATATGAACATATAGAGGAAAAAGAAACAAATCATTGCGATCCAAGACAAGGCATAAATGGAGTGTTGGGTACCACCAAGCTTGCACTCCATATGACAAATCCTCAAAGACGAGTGGATTAAAATTCTAAAAAACATATAATCTTTTATTAGGCACCTTAAAGCAAGTGGGATAAATTAATTAATTACTTGCAAAATAATTAGTTAATTAATTAGAGGTGCACAAATATAAAAATAATAAATTTAATTATATGTTTAATTAATTTGATTAATTAATCAAATAAATTTTTTGACTTTATACCATCGGCCGCAATTTGTGCCAAATTGGAAATACCAACGAAGACGTCCACGTGTCCCTGGGATATTTGGCCAAATGGCCAATTAGCGCCGCTCCTCGGCTTGGCTAGCCATCCACTCATAGAGAAGCTATGCTAGACCCATTTAGAGTCTACGCAGTTTGAATGTTTCAGGTAGTACAGATGAGCGCGTCGACAAGGACAACAGTAGCAGTGTTCAAACTAAAGGAAACAATGAAAGACAACTCTTGTATGTAGGAAACAAATCAAGTTGGAATTTATTGCTCCATGCAAATGGACTTGGAACACGTTCATCCTCCAATGTTCAAGGGCTACATGCTATTTTTGGATTGGCCAAACATGCAGTGTTTGGTGAGTTGTAGGGGCTAGGATTCAGCTGTCCAAACAAAAAACAGGACCCAAAGGCCTTGTCACAAGGCCTCATGTCGATCACAAGGAGATGACGTAGAGATCTTTGCAGTAATATGTTGTCAAAGTTCCATGAGTTCCCTCTCGAAGCATATGGGGCCATCACCATAGTCAAGAAGATCCAACCGTATGGTTTCTCCATCAATCTGCAATCAAAAGCAATTCTCCAAGCGGATCAGAAAGGCTAAAGGGCTACGACAATTGTGGTGGAGAACATATCCGCAAGCTGTAATGGAGTAGTGGGTCCACGTTGGTGTGGCAATCATGAAAAGAAACCTATTGACAAATGGGAAGGGTGCGCCACTGAAATTTGTCCCTAGAAGAACGATGAGGTCTACAAGGGCATAAACAAATGCCCTCATCAGCCACGTTAGTAGCTGTGGGCTGATGCGTGGGCTCTGGCAGAAGTCGGTCAACATGCTTGCACCGCAAGCTTGAGTGTAGAGCAACACTATGCCCTTAGAGAGCCCCATCAATGGCTCCATAAATGTTTGGTATGGAGGCATTACATGAAGCAGAGCACAGCGACCCCTCCAATACCGTCATCGAAAAATGTTTCTAAAAGGACAAATGGGGGAATTTGCTCAAGTACACTAATGTGCTCATCCAAAGAAAGAGTGATCAGGCAAGATTTTCTTGCTCTGATACCAATGTTGAGGGATAAATCCCCAATATCATTTTTATTTATTTGCAAGGTTATATAGGCATTCGAGATGCGAATATTCCAATATTTGCAATATCTTCCAAATCGCAATGTGAAGTGCTATTTGGAAGATCAGATTGCATCATGAAATCGTAGAGCTCAAAATAGCTTAGGTGAAGCTAACTTGAGCATAACACTTAAGCTAATAGCTAACAACCTAGAAACTAACATAGGTTTCTAGAGAATTAACGTGAGCTAAAGTTTATGCTCACGTTTAACATAAGAATAATGAAAATAATAATGAGAATAGCTAAAAGCAATCCTTATCGAAGAGCAAATGAAAGCACTACATCATCAGCAAACACAGTAAGAGAATTCTATTAATGTCCACAGATGGCGAAAGCAGGCCAATGGGACTCATTGAAAAGTGGTCACAAATTATAAGATATTTCGTGGAATCGCAATGGATTGGTACAAGATATTTCCAAAGAGTGAGCACCTGACTTGGAAAAAGTTGTGCAAAGCATTTATGAAGAATATTTGGTCATTGCTGAAATGTATAGAATAGAACAGGTGAGACAAAATCTGTTCGGTTTTATAACCGGAGGTTGAGTTGGTTGTTTACCTATTTGGAGGAGGAACCATTAGACGCATTGTAGAAAGGTGGTTCGTGGAGGGCCCCCTTCCTATGTACTAGAAGAAGATCAAGGTGCCATATCAAGAGGCCTTTGAGTAGTCCTTGAACTAGAAAGTCATACGAAGGCATCATCAAAATGTTGGGGTCATTCATGAGGATGAGAGCGACCTTGAAGATGCAAGTGACTCTGAAATTGAGAGTGATGATTTTAAAAATGAGAGTAGTTTGGAGGATGATTTGAGAGCATCATCCAAGTGTTAGGATCGAGAAGTCAATGAAGAGAGTGACTTTGAAGAGGAGCAACAACTCTGAGTATGAGTGTGATGCAAAGAACGCATTTATAGACATGAAATCATCATCAAATGTATAAGACAAACAGAGAACCTACCAAGGAGGGATGCCATTGGTGGTGCAGTCAATAACAACTGCGAAAGAATTGGAGGATGTAGAATTGAGTATGATACTGAGAGCAAACCCATTGTGCAATGTAGGCGATGCCATTTGTGGCAGCACTTTGCACATGAATGTAAAGGTATTACAAATTGACATGAACCAATGATGTCTAGAGGGTTCAAAGAGCCAAAGAAGAGTCATAGCCCTAGCTGGGAAGCAGAGGAGGTGAGCTTGATGAACTTGATTCCAACTGAGGAGGTGAACTTGATTACAATTGAAGAGGTCGAGATTGCATGACTAGTTGAGATAGTGCAACAATTAGGAAAATCCTGATTTAATCCCCAATCTTATCCGATTTTTTGCGATTCTGAAGGGTTGCCAATCCAAATTGCATCGGAAATCGATTTTTTCCAAAAAATCAGGAATCGCTATTTTTTGAAAAAAATGGGGAATCGCGATTTTTTATTCTGGTGGCAAAAAATCGCCCGCAGCCGCATGGGTAGAGAAAACAGTATAAAAAATAATAATTAATTTTACCTCTTTTTTTCCGTTTTGCTGCCACCCAGTAGATTCATCTGAGGTAAAAAAAACTTTTGGAAACTCTTTTTTTCTCTCTTTTTCTATTTCAAGCATGTTTTTTGTTTCTTTTTAAGATTAAAACCAAATGCAACTGCCACCCAACTGCTTTTTCTTTTCTTTTTTTTTTTACATGGTGGAATCGGTAGCCGCCACGAATCCGGGCAGGCTGTCCAGCTTTTTATGGCCGCCACAGTATTCTGCGTTGTCCGCCCCAAAAGCTGCCACACAGATCTTCGCGCAGTCCGCCCCTATAACCACCATGCCACGATCATTTTAAACCTTTTACGCCGTTGAAAGCACCAGGAAAGGGACAAGCGTTCAGTCCGACGAGGCCCGAGATTTGAACCTTGGACCTCCGCCCCCTTTACGGGGTTTGGGGGAACCAATTGGTCTACACCTCGGACCTAACTGCCACCCCACTATTACATTTGAGCTAGAAATTTGAAAAACTAGGTCAAAGTTTCAGCTGTTTTTTTCCCTTCTTTTAGCTGTCTTTTTTTTCCTCCTTTTTAAGTAAATATTGCTGCCTGATAACTATGTATGGTTGCCAATCCAAATTGCATCGGAAATCGATTTTTTCCAAAAAATCAGGAATCGCGATTTTTTGAAAAAAATGGGGAATCGCGATTTTTTATTCTGGTGGCAAAAAATCGCCCGCAGCCGCATGGGTAGAGAAAACACTATAAAAAATAATAATTAATTTTGCCTCTTTTTTTCCGTTTTGCTGCCGCCCGGTAGATTCATCTGAGGTAAAAAAAACTTTTGGAAACTCTTTTTTTCTCTCTTTTTCTATTTCAAGCATGTTTTTTGTTTCTTTTTAAGATTAAAACCAAATGCAACTGCCACCCAACTGCTTTTTCTTTTCTTTTTTTTTTTTACATGGTGGAATCGGTAGTAGCCACGAATCCGGGCAGGCTGTCCAGCTTTTTATGGCCGCCACAGTATTCTGCGTTGTCTGCCCCAAAAGCTGCCACACAGATCTTCGCGCAGTCCGCCCCTATAACCACCATGCCACGATCATTTTAAACCTTTTACGCCGTTGAAAGCACCAGGAAAGGGACAAGAGTTCAATCCGACGAGGCCCGAGATTTGAACCTTGGACCTCCGCCCCCTTTACGGGGTTTGGGGGAACCAATTGGTCTACACCTCAGACCTAACAGCCACCCAACTATTGCATTTGAGCTAGAAATTTGAAAAACTAGGTCAAAGTTTCAGCTGTTTTTTTCCCTCTTTCAGCTGTCTTTTTTTTCCTCCTTTTAAGTAAATATTGCTGCCTGATAACTATGTATGCAAGCCCATTTTTTCAGCTGTCAATGTTTAAAGTTTAAACCCTAAACCCTAGTTTAAACTTTAAACTAGGGTTTAGGGTTTTTTTTTTAAGTAATTGTTTGTAACTTTGTTGTTACTTGTTTCCATGTGCAGCCACAAAAAAATGTCGAAAAGAGATCCAGCATGGAAGTATGCAAAGGAAGGGGAAAAGAAAGGGGAAGTTTATTGCAATTTTTGTGGGTCTCTCATTCATGGAGGCATATACCACCTCAAATTCCATTTGGCAAAGATATCAGGGCAAAATGTTAGGGTATGCCAAGATGTGCCGATTGAAGTTATGAGTGAATGTAATGCCATCCTCTCTAACAAAGAGGAGAAAAAAGACCTCAAACGAAGACAAAGCGAGGCCATGTCAACCCCCCCTTCTCGACCTCGTACAAACTGTACTGGCAACACCTTTAGCCGGTTTCACCACGAGAGTTTGAGTCCATCAGTTGCACACCCAAGGAGTGGGACGGATGAGTCCTATTTTGCAAAACGTTCCACGCCAGGGGCACAACCCACGCTTGAGGGTATGGCCACGTGGAACCAAGAGAGGCACAAGGCAACAAGGAAGGCCATTGCCAGTTTTTGGTATTTTTTCGACCTTCCCTTCAATGTGGCAAGGTCTCCATACTGGTGGCACATGGTAGATGCCATCGCAAGTTGCGGTGCAAGATTTAAGCCGCCAACTTATGATGACCTTAGGGGCCCTCTCCTTCAACAATCCATGGACGACATTCAGGTTGTGCTTGAAGACCAGCGCAAGGTGTGGAGGAAGAAGGGTTGCAATATCATGTCTGATGGGTGGACCGATGGGAGGGGAAGAACCTTAATTAATTTTTTGGTTGCTTCTATAGGAGGAATTGCATTCCTCAAGTCAATAGATGCATCGACACAAGTTAAGAGTGTCGAAATGCTTGCAAGGTTGTTGGGGGAGGTTGTGTTGGAGGTCAGGGAGGAGAATGTTGTCCAAGTCATCACAGACAACGCAACAATGTATGTAGCAGCCGGTAAGATTTTGGAGGAGAGATTCCCCACCATTTTTTGGACCCCATGTGCAGCCCATTGTCTCGATTTGCTCCTCGAAGACATTGGGAAATTACCTTGGGTGTCAGAGGTTGTACAAAAGTCTAAGGCTATCACAAAATTCATCTACAACCATGCATGGGTCCTCAACCTCATGAGGCATTTTACTGGTGGGAGGGAGCTAGTGCGGGCTGGAGTTACATGCTTCGCCACAAACTTTGTGACATTGCAAAGCCTCTATGATGCAAGAGGGTCATTGAAGCAGATGTTTGTGAGCGATGAGTGGAATTCCGAACAAGCTGCTAGATACCGACTCTCCAGTGAGGGGCGGAAGGTATATGACTATTTGTTTGAGGAGCCCTTCTGGATAGCCATGAATGAGGCCATCAAGGTACAAGACTAATTTTTTTAATTTATTTTATTATTTATTTTTTTAATTTAAATTATTTTTCCATTTGCAAATCTTGTATTGTAATTTGTAAATTTTTTTATTGTAAAATATTTTTATTTAAATTATTTTTCCTTTTTTTCAGGTGTCAGAGCCTTTGGTGAGGGTTCTCCGTCTTGTTGATGGAGAACAATCTGCAATGGCATATGTATATGAGGCTATGGATAGGGCAAAAGAGGCAATTGCCTCATTTTATGGACATTCCCACACCAAATATGGTCCCATTTGGGATATCATTGACAGACGATGGACATCTCAGATCCATAGCCCTCTTCATGCAGTGAGGTACTACCTCAACCCCAAATTTTTTTATTCTGATACATTTGATGCCGACTATGAGGTGATGGCGGGCCTTCGACATTGCGTTGACCACATGTACCCTGATGTGGAAATGCGCAATAAGATACAATCTGAGATGCAGTCTTATAAGGAATGTCGGGGCATCCTTTTCCCATCCAATCAGTGCATTCGATCAAGGTCAAATATGAGGCCAGGTAACCCTCATCGAATTATTATTTATTTTGTCTTTTGATTTTGTTTTAAAAAATAATCTCAATTTACAATTTTACATGTGAATTATTAAATTTCCTTTTTCTTGGTTGTTTCTAGATTTATGGTGGGAGGACTTTGGTGCATATATGCCCAATCTGCAGCACTTCGCCATCAAAGTCTTATCTCAACCATGCAACGCTTCAAGTTGTGAGCGCAATTGGAGTATGTTTGAGCACATACACTCCAAGAAGCGCAATAGGCTTACACAAGAAAAGTTGAATGATCTTGTGTTTGTTCATTACAACTTTCGCCTCCACCATCAAAAAATTACAGAAACAAGTACCGAGGCCATTGACCTAGATGAGATTGATCCATCATCTAAATGGATCACAAATCCACAGCAGGAGCAGCAAGAAGAGCCTCTCTTCTCCATGGATGAATTACAAAACTTTGAAAACCTAGCAGAGGTCCAGTGATGGTTATATGTGATGCACTGTAATTGTCAGTCTGAGTGGTCACTCAAGTGATTGATGGTCAAATTGCTTGCTTCAGAAATTACAGTGCATCACATATAACCATCACTGAACCACACTGCACTCTATCGACCATTATGTGCAAGAAATGTCAAATAATCCTATGCATGTCAATAGCAACTTGCTTGGAAGTGATTTGCCAAAGCCCTCTATGTGGCAAACATTTGTCAAACAATGGAATGTGCAAGTCAACGGAGAGCAACAGCGTAACCTTGATGAGCTTCAGTAGTGAAGAAGGCTAGAGTAGTGACAGCTGTAGCTCTAGGTTAAAAAGACACAGACCGAGAAATCATCATAGTTATAATAACCGTTACAGATAGTTATTGCATGTGCACAACTATGATCACCAAGGAGTGACGAGGACGATGATGTTGAGGTACGTCATTGACAAAGTGGTAGGCCACTCACTACGTAATGGTATTGAGTGTATAAGGATTGATTGGGTGAAAACTTTGGCAAAGAAGCATCTTAGACGAAGAGTTTTATGAAGCACCAGGATGATGAAAGAGGAGGCAGAAAGGTTGACAAAGGCAAAGACGAAAGGTAAGAAATCTCAATCAATGGAGGCAAGCAGCTAGGGAACACAAAAAAAAAAATTCTAAGTGTCCCAATGACGGCATTATCATGTGTCATCAATGAGCACCAAACCATTTGCAAGGAATGTCTAGTTTTCTAGATCTTCTATGTAGGCCGTCAGGCCCCCTTGACCACCCAAAATGGGCATCCGACCTCTTGGGTTGTCTAGGTGGGCCATCAAGGACAGTCAAACAGCCTCTTGGGCAGTCTAGGTGGACCATCAAGACCCCAGGTCGTCTGGGGTGGTTGTGAGGCCTCTAAGGCCATCTGAGATGGCTGTCAATCCTCCCAATCATCTAGCCCCCCATGTAGGATCCAATTCTGACAGGGCACCACCTCAGGCCTGAGGAAGCACGTATGGAGCCAAGTACACAAATACAATTTTGATTGTATATACAGTTTTTTCATTATGTGTTATTTTGAGTCTGTACACAAAGTGTTTAACGAAATGTGCATACATGTAATTCAGATGTACTGTAGTTGAATGTACATGTAATTCAAATGTCATGTAATTAGAGTGTCAGGGTACTTAGTTAGGGTTAGGTACGAAGAAATTGTGGAATGGCAGTGACCTCCCCTTTCCCCATAAAAAGTATAAATAGACTCCCTCAAATATCAAATGACACAAATATGTATGTGTGTATCTGGAGATAATCAGAGAACATCCATTCAGCCATTGTGTGACTGAGAATATGTTTGTCTTGTGCATGTAATTGCATGTGCCTGTGAACAACTACGTTGTTGATCTAGATGAATATCCATTGTCGTTTGATTATAATGCTACTTACATACTGCAGTTTTGTTTCATTTCAGTTTTGATATTCTTTTTTGTACATGGTGAGATGTTTCCTGCTGAACTTTCCTGTCATTCATTATTCTCTATTCCTTCAATTGTGGAATACCACTATTGTGCTACATTTAGCCCCATTGTCATCTGAAGTTTGAACCAATGACCGTGCAAACATTGAAGATGAGAGAGTGAATAACAAATAACCTAATACAAGGGTGTGGGAGACATGGATGTGAAAGGACAGGCTAAGAGTTGACAAAAGGAAGTCAAAGGATTGCGCAATAGCAAGGATGGAGAATTTTTGGACGTCTAATGCGCACAAAGGAGTTGCCTGATGGTGGAGGAGAATCACGTGACGGCAGCGGTGAGTTGCCTGATAGCAATGGAGAATCATGTGACAACGGCTGTGAGTTACGTGACGGTAGTGAAGAGGTTTCAAGGCGTTGCCCCTTGACCTTGCAAGCTCCTGACCCATTGACCCCCGACATAGGCAGCTATAGGTGTTGCCCCTCATGTTGGTGATATAGTCGATTGCAAGGAGTGGAGCAAGCAATAGACAAAGAATGTTTTGTTGGCAGTAAATTAAATTGAAGCCAATTGAGGAAGATTTATGGACAAGCAAAAGTAGGAATGTGACAAGATTTCCAGTATAGTATTCAGTGCTTCTATCCCCAATATTCAGTTCATGTGTCGAAGAGGATGTCCACAAGTGTAGAAGAGGGGATAGATGTAGCCATGGGATTTGACATGTAATGTTGTGTATGTACATGGCAAAGTGTTCGTAATATGTAATGTAAGGGGGTACTTTTTATGTTTTATGTAAACGGGTAGTTTGAAGGTAGTTGGGTAGTTGCCAATCACCTACCAGTTTTGTTGTATCTATAAGTACGCATCTATGTGAGAGATGCAGGAGGTAGAGTGCTTGTTGTTGTTGGCCGAAGTGTCTTGTTGTTAGATTGTTTGTCAAAGTATGATAAAATTGCAGATACTTGTGCAGGATACATGTTGTGTGCACAATGTATCCAATTTTGTTTGTTAGTATTCCCAATGTTTATTTTGTTATATAAGCAGTAATGGAATTGTATTGTAGCATGTTGTATTCCATTTCTACACATCCAACTCGAAAAAGCAAAGCTCATCCTATGCCAAGTCATAAAGTGGAGAGGTTTATTAGTCTAAACGGGAAACCTTATTAATTTAAATAAATATGCATAGAATTCACATTTTTTTCTAGTATAAAGGAACTCCAAGCAAAGGCAAGTAAGAAAGCTATAAAGGGCCAATCAATAATTTTGAGAAGAACCAAAGCACGTCTTTAGGCGGCATTCTCAAAACTAAAATTCTTTGATGGATCAAAATGATCTGTAGTATCCAAAAACTATTTAACTAGATTCATCAAAAACAAGCACAAACACATGCCAAGAAATGTTTTTGTCATTTTCTGAATCCGGAGAGGGTTCTCATCCTCTTTGATGTGTGGGGTTTTCATCCCAATTTCTTTCCAAGAAAGAAATCTCCAAGTTCTTCTTTTCATAATAATGAAAAATAAGTGCAATACATCAATATATAGCCCTTTTGAGCAAGTCTATTCACCTACCTACTATATGTGGGATTAACAATTTTATTATCTAGGGACCTATAGACCACCTAACACCCTTAATGACTACAGACCGACTTAGCAAGTCGCTTTTATAAGTACAGGTACCTTGTTTATTCCATTTATTAAATTCGGGGACATTACAATAAGCTAGAATCATAAAAAGATTAATTCAACTAGAAATAAATGAAAAAGTTTCTTGTTTGATTTTATTGATCAACAAAGTGCCAATGAAGTTTTCACAGATGAAACAAAAATAAAATGCCTAGTATTTTTACAAAAGAAACTGAATCAATCCTTTGCATAATTCATTAAATTCAATTCCTCAATATCGTATGTCTAGTACAGTAAGAAGACCAAAAATTCCAACCTGTATGGACATTTGAGCAAACCACTGCTGCAGGTTTTCATCCTTGACCTTCTTGGATAATACCTGTACTCATATTACCCATTACTGTATTAGTGTAAGATTTGCTCCTAAAGAAACCATAAGATAACCTTGAACAAAAAGAACATATGTAAATATTTCCACTGTTCAGCTAGGAATTCCATTGTGTTATTAATCACATTTTTAGTCTAAGTGGAATTACATTAATGTACCCAAATAAACAAAGCAGGTCATTGAGACTCAAGGACATAAGCCAGAAAAATAGGACAATGAAAATCATAAAATTTCAGTCAGTAAGTGGGTAAAGTCCCAACAAAACCAAATTAAGTGGGTAAAGTCCCAACAAAACCAAATTAAAAACAAATATTTCAGGACAAGGAGGAACCTAAGGGGCATTCCTGGTAAAAATATTCTAGATTGAACAGGTATGGAAAGTAGGCATAGAAATATAAAATGCAAAGAGCAGCTAGCTATCTTTAATGTTAAATTTCACATAAAAAAGCACCTGGCACTCAAATGAAAATGTCTTTAACTGACCAGATATGGAAATTATGCATGAAAATATAGCAACACGCAAGGCACTGGAAGATATGTTTAACAAAAAAAAAGCACCTACGACATCAACAAGGGGAAAGAAAGATTTCTGATCAAATTAATAAAAACATAAAAAGCTAAATGGAATTGATGATTTAGGCAGTAAACAATGTCTTGCACATGCGGTCCAATAAAAAAGGCATGCGTGGAAGTAAAAACTCAATATGCAACAGGTTTACCAAGAGATGTTCATGGAGAGGATATATTGGCCCATCAAAAGGTTGCCCCCAAATGACTTATAGTAAAGATTTGAACCAAATACTCAATCTAAAATCTGAGCAGAAGGCAGTCCAAAATATTTATCTCAAATGAAAATGAGGAAGTAATTTCAGTTGTTTCCCTCTGGACAGGTGTAATACAAATGTTCAAAGAATCAATAATGCATAAAATAAAACAACGGAAGCGCACATAGTGCATGAAATGCAATATGGAATTTCTGAAAGTGAAAGACTTTGCAAACGTAAAGGACATATAGTACATGAAATGCAATATGAAAATTCTGAAAATGAAAGCCTCTGAAGACTTGAAGTATTGTGGCATGTGTAAAGTAATCGTAAATTGCCGATTTATTACAAAGAATGAAAAACAAGTAGAAGAAGAATAGGCATTGTAACTCAGACTGCACATCCAAAAAATAAAGCAACAAATGGTAGCTACAAGACCAGAGAAAACCAATCAAAGACAGAAGGGTCCTAGTTCATGTCAAGAAAATCTGAATATATTGCAAACTGAAAACATATAATCCCATGCAAAAAATGACAAAACTGCAGTCATTTTACAACAGACAGTACAGTTAAACCGATATTGTAATTTACTTTGCCTATGCTTGGAGCTAGACACCAGCAAAATTTGTCCAAATTAACATAACTGTGAACATTATTTAGCACCCAAGAAATCCCCAAAACTTTAGGAACCTCAAGAAGACAAGCCAACAGAAACAATTACGAGGCATGCAGCTTGAGAAGAATTCATTCAACAACTGTCCATAGCAATTCTAGATAAAAGGGCTGTCCAAGAATATGAACAGTGCAACCACCAATGTAGAGTGCAATATAGCCATCTGCCACTTAACTGACAGCTCAAATTCCAGCAATGACTAAACAGTTCTGAAGCAAGCAATTTGACCATCAATCACTTGGGTGACCACTCAGACTGACAATTACAGTGCATCACATATAACCATCACTGAACCACACTGCACTCTATCGACCATTATGTGAATGAATACCATCAAGATAAGCATCATAAATGGGCCGACACATATAAATAGATTGTCTTAACGATGACCCAAAGAAAGAGAATTTTGTAATGAAACAAAATTTGTCAAAGAATCCATACACCTAACCCCAGTTTCAGTACCTAGGAAAAATCCTACTCAGGTAAAAGACATGTATATGTCTTGTATGCCTAAAAACTCGAAAGAAAATCAAGATGATCTTATGTTAGCAGAACAACATGGTGCCACAAGAATTAGCTTTGAGAAATAATATTGACCAGCATGACATTAGCATGTTGATGAACGGCAAATCATTTTGCATATAAAAATCAAGCTCCAAATAATATCAACAAGAACTGAACAGAATCATGTTCTTGCAGCAGCTGCTACTCTGATGCAGAAGAGAGAAGGGAATCCTCCTATGGACGATCTTCTCATGCAACAAATTATCCACTCGATCCAGGGACAATAAAGTTCCTTGAATGGTAATGTTCACCCTATTGTAGGATCACATTCATTGTACAGTCACATTCATTGCATTGTACAGTTGTTTCCATTGTACACCACTCCTTTGTACGGCCCTCCTTCAGTCCTTGAATGGCACTCCTTTTGTACGGTTGGTGCAATCGCACAGTATGTTCGATAGTACAACAGGTTTAATTGTACAACACTTCCCATGAGACACCAACGTCTCAAGATGATGGGTTCTCATATGACGGCAATGCTGAAGTCCAAGACACTTGAGGTAGTATTGTTTTAGGACAATAGTTTCATCTATTAGCTTTTCCACGGAATTCTAATTTGAATGGCACCCTATGTGCAATTGTAGGGTAAGTGCATGTATGGTAGTCACACATACTGCACTTCAACACTCGAACAACATCCTCTCGATCAATGCTTCTTATTTAGGTTAAATGGTAAGAAACTTGAATGTTTTCTATTGAATTGGGCATTCATTGGTTGGGAATTCAATTGGACTACAGTGACTCCTTTATCCGAACGGAGTCTACCTCAAACAACAACACAACCCCTTCGAGGCTCACTCTTACCACAAAACAAAAAAATATGGAACCCCCTCTCTCTCTCCCTCCCTGGCTTCTCTTCTAAGCCGTTTCAAACATGCCTCCCGAGCTCTTTCCCAGGCCGTTTCTTTTTCTCCTATCGACTCTTCCTCTTCTCTTCCCTTTCTCCCTCTTTTCTTATTCCCTTCTTTCTCTTCTCTTTTCCTTCTGTACGTCACTCCACCTTCTGTAAATTCCTCTTCACATTCTATCTTCCTCCTTTTTTTCCGTCGTTCCTCCTTCCTCGTCCCTTATCATTGGACGGTTACTAAAACGGTTCGTCCAACCGTTTCTCTTGCTTGGCAGATGCTTCTGCATCATACTCATTGGGTAAGAAGAAATGTTTCATAAGCTCCAACTCATGAACATGAAATGTTCTTCCAAGCTATTATATTTTTAGCTTGGTTGTCTTCAAAAGGCTAACTTTGTTGTCTTTTCTTGGTCTTCCTCTGAGAACTAAACCTCCTTCTATAGAATGCACTCAGCATTTGTTTCACTTTGTCCCATTCCATCACTTCCATCCAACCACAATTAACATGTATTTTGTTGGCTACTTTCTCTTGGTGCCAACACTTTCTTTTGGAGTGATTATGTCCTCCACAACTCTCACAAGGATGTAGGTTCCAACACCTAGTTGCAACATGTCCAAATCTTCCACACTAACTGCAACAACCCATCCTAGGACCTTCATCCCTTGTACTAATCTCTCTTCTCACAAATCTAGTCTCACTACTTCTTGTTTGACTTGTATATCCAAGGCCTTCATTTCTTGGCCTTATTTCTGGCATTAAGGGCATTTTTACACCTTGCCCGTATCTTTCCAATCCCTTACCATTATACCCCATTCTTCTCATTAACTTGGTGCCAATACCTTTGGTGTGCCTTTCAAAGCACCCAAATTCTCCATCCCTACTCTATTCTTCAATATTGTGGCCTTTGTCACGACTCACAGCCATCAATGACCTGATGAGGTTCATCTTCTTCTGTTGTCTCTTTATCACTTCGTGCCAATACCTTTGGTGTGCCTTTCGAAGCACCCAAATTCTCCATCCCTACTCTATTCTTCAACAATGTGGCCTTTGTCACGACTCTCAGCCATCAATGACCTGATGAGGTTCATCTTCTTCTGTTGTCTCTTTATCACTTCTTTTCTCTTTCTCTTTCTCCTTATATGCAACAGGAATCACTACATCGTCATCTTCATCATCACTGCTATTGGTGACCAGGGCTATCTACCTCTTCCCCATGTCTATTCTCGAGCTTGTTTCTACCATTTCTTCCACTTGCTTCACAACTTCTCTCAACATTGCCCTGTCTTCCTTCAACCGGGTCGCATAACCCTTCAAGAATTGTTTTTTCGTACTCAAACACACTATAAGACTGTTGTCCACTTCTTTCCCTTTGTCCTTCAATGGACTTAATGTGTACCTCTTGTCATCCTTCTCAATAGTATAGGTGTTCACCCTACCATCATGCATTTCTTTTCTATCAAATTGCCATGGCCTTCCCAATAAGACATGACAAGCATCTATAGGCATAACATCACATAGTATCTCATCCTTGTAAGAACCAATTTGAAAGTTCACCATACATTGTTCAGTTACCAAAATTTGATTCTCCTTTTGCAACCATGACACCTTATTCAGATTTGGGTGTTCAATCCTCTTCAACCCAAGCTTTTCTACCATCTCTGTAGACATTAAATTATCCGTACTTCCGCTGTCCACAATCACTTTGCAACATTTACCTCCTGACTTACAAATGGTCCTGAAGAAACTCCTCCTTTGCACAAATTCATGCACCTCCTTTGCAAGTTTTAATAATACCCTCTTCTTTATAAGTGACTCTCCTTGTTTTGTTTCCTCCATGTGCTTCGACGAAACAATCCTCTCTTCATTTGCTTGTACAACTTGGTTACAAGCTTCCTTTCCACACCCACTAGTTTGTTGTACTTGAGGGCATTCATATGCTCTATGCCTTTCTTCCAAGCATCTATAACACTTTCCAGCAAAACCATGTCCTCTACCTCTACCAAATCCACCTCGTCCTCTTGATGATTCACCCTTTTCTTGGGTACTTTGGCTGAAATCACTTTGATAAGTACTAGCTTCTCCTTCTTGCATATGCTGCCCTCTACCACTATTTGATTGTTCTCTTCCTTTGGAAAACTACCCTCTTCCTTCAACATTATTTTGTTGTCTTCGCAACAATTTTTTCTTTGCATCGAGTGCATATTGTTATGCCTCTTCAACAGTTCTGATTCGAAGCAAACCAATTTCATCTTGTATGGACAACCTTAGCCCATTTATGTATCTCACAACTTTCTCCTCATCATCTTCAATATGACCTGCTCTTATGGTCAATTTATAGAACTCTTTTGTATACTCCTTCACTCTTAGCTCCTTTTGCTTAAGGTTTTGGAGTCTCCTAAACAATCTGATCTGATAATCAGTAGGTAGAAATTTTGATTTTAATTTGGCTACAAACTTATCCCAAGTTTGGATTCTATCCTTCCCCTTTTGTTGTCTCTCGGTTTGGACATGATCCCACCAAATTGAAGCATGTCCCTTCAGCCATGTACATGCAAATTTGACCTGTATCAGATCTTCTATAGATTCATAATCGAAGAATCTCTCCATGTCTATTATCCAATAAATCAACTCTCCTGGGATTAAACTTCCATTAAAATTGGGAGTATCCATCTTAGGCTTACGTCCCATATTCGAGATTGCGCGAATCAACCATTGCTCCAATTCTTCTTCTTGCTCTTCATCTCGAGCTTCCGTGTGACCATTTTCCTCCCCTTCACTATCACTAATTTCCTCAATATGAAGGCCTCTCCTTTGGGCAGTCTCAATTGCATCTAACCTGGCAGTAATTCCTCTTAGCATTTCTGCTATATCCGTAGTTCAAGGTCCTAAACCATGTGGTCTTCCTCTTCCTCGTTGCATCGTCTTCCTCTAGTACATATCGCAACCAGCTCTAATACCAAATGATGCAAACGAGAGAAAGGAATCCTCCTATGGACAGCGTTCTCACGTAGCAAACTATCCACTCAACCTAGGGATGACAAAGTTATCTGAACGGCAATGTTCACCGTATTGTACAATCACATTCAATGCATTGTATGGTTGTTTCCATTGTACGGTAAGAAATTTGAATGTTTTCAATTGAATTGGGCATTTATTGGATGGGAATTCGATTGGAATGCAATAACTCCTTTATCCGAACGGAGTCTTCCTCGGACCGCAGAACAACCTGTCTCCTGCAATTCCTACACAAACCAATTCACGTCGGAATGCAATGACTCCTTTATCCGAACGGAGTCTTCCTCGGACCGCAGAACAACCTGTCTCCTGCAATTCCTACACAAACCAATTCACGCAAAAGACAAATTGCAATTTCAATAGCTTAAGGCATTCGCCATTTAAACATACACAGAGGAAGGGAGGGGTTTGTATTATTTATTTTACTGCCAAAATGTCTGAAAAAATCTACATTCATGTCATGCCTCTTCTTCCTCTTCTCTTTTCCTTTTGTACGTTGCTCCACCTCCTACCGATTCCTCTTCGCATTCTATCTTCCTCCTTTTTATCCACCGTTCCTCCTTCCTCGTCCCTTCTCATCATTGGACGGTAACTCGAACAGTTCGCCCAACCATTTCTCTTGCTTGGCGGATGCTCCTGCATCATACTCACATGTTTATTTTTTTCTTTGGGCAGGGGCATGATATAGAGAGGCTGAAAAGTGTTCATGCAAAATTGTGTACAAAAGATTATATTGATTCTAAGAGTTCTAGCATCCCAAAGACATCTGTGACAAATATTCCAGGTAGGTTGAACAAGTTTATGCAGGGAGAAGATGGTTAAGGTTGAAATTATTTTCAAATTCAACAGATGTGATTGGTTATCCTCTAGCAGTAAAGAATAACAAGAAATAACCAGAAGAGTTAAGAATCTGTGCACAGTTTCAAGGACTAAAGATAATCATGCTGAAAGACCCTTTTCCCATTCCATTTACCAACATGATTTTCGAAGGAGTAGCAATAACCAGGATACAGTCCTTTCTGGATGCTTTTCTGGAAGATAGTCAAATTAACTATGCAGAAAAAGAGAAATCAAAGACCAAAATTAGCCATAGAAGAAGGTATGTATGCCTATAACTGCATGCCTTCAGATAATGTAGTGCACTTACTACATTGTAGATCACCAATTTACAGATATTTGATAGAATAATCCATAAAACCTATTTTTAGAATGGTGGGGGTGGCCAGAGAATTGGGAAAGAACATGAAATTGAAATTTTAAAAAAATGGGCCCAAAAAAACAGAAGTAGGACAAGCTTCATACCTTAGATCCAGAGAAGAAATCGGAAAGTTCCTCCATGCGTTCCGCGGCTTGAGACCTGCATTTCTGCCATCGAGCTTCCTTGCATTCCAAAAGTTCATTGTATACCCCTTTAAACTCAAATTCAAGCTGCAAATCAAGCACATGCTTATATCAATCTGTTTAAATCAGAAATAATAGATATTTCTCAAAAAATACAGTTACTATTCTGTGATAAACAAGCAGTTAATGAAAAAATTTAAACCAAAAGAATACTAAAAAAAATCTGTAACAGATTATCCTATATGAACTTAAACTTGCTCACATAACATAAAACAATAGTAGCTCAAAGTCCAATAAGCCTAGATGAGCAAAGGTAGGTGTTACCCTTGCTGTCTCTAATAGCAATGATAGCAAAACATCTTCATCCACATTGTGACTATTTCCTGCATTAATAATTGAGTCTCGAATTTTTTTGTTAACAGTCTGCATTTACAAACAAATGCCATTAAGCCAGTAAGACAACACAAACCCTTGAAAAATGTACTTACAATAAGCAGAAAACAGTTCAAACTCTTGTGTATAACGCTAATTTGTAGTGCAGCTCTCAATACTATGAAAACTATGAATCAATTTGTATTTCTAAATCAAATTTGAATCATATCAATTAAAATCACACTCAAGTATTCTAGACATATTGATAAATAAGGAAATAAATGAAATCAAGTTCAAGAATGACTTACACATCGGTGCAGTAGAAGCCAACGAAGAGTGACATTACAATTTCTCAGAGAAGTGAGAAGATTTTGGGTGTTATTCATAACATAATCTGGGGTTAAAACACCATCTGACATAAGGCCCCTCAAATCAATTAACAGATCCTTCACCTGATAATACACAAAAAATTTAAGAAGAAACAGTTAAATAAACAATTATCTGATGATCTATATTCATTACTTTGGCTAAAGTGTGTCAAGATATATACAGATTAGTTAGTCATTGTTACAGACAACACAACTTATTTGCCAATGCTTCCCTACTAGCTAAACTGTAATACTTTTTTCAACATGCATGCTTCCAACTTTTTCTGCCTTATATAATCTCTAACATCAAAGATATTCAACATTACAACCATCATTCCAAACATCTCAAGAGATTTCAACCAATGGTAACAAACATACTACATGCAATACAATGCATCTTGCAGTTCACAACCCATAATTAACAGTAACACCAGTTGCTTGAATACAAAGCAATCATTATGCCACATGCATTTAGCCCTGTATGCTACTATAATGGTTTTAGTTTCTGCTCCCTTGCCTAGCATTGTCTGCAATAAACTTCTCCTGACCTTAATGCCTCATTGACATTATACATTAAACTCTTAAAATTTTAAATTATCCAATGGAAAAGGTATTGTTGCTGCAGTGAAGATAAACCTTAGAAGAATGGAAGCTCCTGCATGAAGCCTCAGAATATACTATATTCAGAATGCTTGATCACTTCATTGTATCTAATTTCAACATACAATTCTATCCCTTCCTACAAATCTTTTCTGACATCAACAAAAATAAATTGTATTATGGAAGATACCATGGCCTGTTTTTTAAGGCATTCCCAAGTAGAAAGCATTTAAAGAAAAGAAAGAAATACTGAGATAAGGAACACTTTGCTAAAGAAGAATGAATCAATCAAGTGATGATGTGACCCGATGACTATTATTACAATAAGCAAGTAATATGCCTTTATATCGGTCCATAGAGGTAAAGGATACAAGTGGCATCCTCCACCACACATTCCAAAGTAATAATAGAATGTTCTTGACAACATATAAACAAGCCGACCATATGACAGTCTTTCTCCTTGTAATGATGAACCTTTACCATCCTCAGCCAGCCACAACCCAACAACGCATTGAAACTCCTCAATGAAGATGACATGCGTCAATGTGTGTCATTGAAACTCAATATCCTAAAATGTTGGCCGCTTCTAACATCAATCATCAACACCATCGGGTTGATGTATTGGCCTTCAATTCAATCTTCTCCTTTTCCAATTATGCTTTGTGTTCCTTCTCATCACACACCAAAGATTGCACCATTTCCCAAACAACATCATGCAAGTCAGGCACCGCCTTTAGTAGCATCACCACTTTCATCAAGATGCTTGACCACAATAGTCGACATGATATGCTTCGTAACATCAATGTCTCATCACTCATGGCTACCCTTTGCATCCTCTAATGATCTTCTTTTGAGTCAGGTTCTTATGTCATTGTCTTGTCATCACTTAATTAAGCCTCCTATCCTCATTGTCACTCAATGGCTAGATCAAGATATTTGGCTTTCTTCTGTGACCGGCCCCATGTGATAGCCAAAACATGTTTGACCCCATGATTGGTTATTCAATGTCTATCAATTAACTAAGTAGTGGCTACCCCATCCTTGTTGCTTGGGACAACCACCTTTATGATGGTCACCAAGTTTGCCCTTTTTGCACATCAACAACATATTAGGACTAGCAATATTCATGCAATTGTCCACAAAGTGCCCTGCTCTTGGAACTTGTGAATTTGGACAATAGTCTTCTTGGCTGTGTCATACTATTAGGTTGCCTTGGTTCCCATTCTTCCCACTGCTTAGTGTTCCATGTTTCTTCCCTTGGCAATTGTTATGGTGCCCACCACTAGTCCCAAAACTTTTCGAGGTGCTAGCCTTCTCATGGGCCTCCTTCAAGTGCACCAACATCCGATGCCTTTTCCTCTTTATTTTAAGGGGCACTCTAACAAATGTACATGCACCTTGAAGATGTCACAATAGGTACGTTTAGGACATTAGATGTCGATGTGTCCTTTCGTCTTGCATTTTGTGCACCACATCTCCTTTTTCTCTTTCTTTTCTTTTATTTCATGGATCACCCACATCATGACCTTCCTAAGCTCCTCAATTAATGCTTCCTCTTCATCAGTATCACTGTCAAAGTTGCTCATCATTTGACTTCAAATCCTTCCAACCTATACTCTCCAAGTTCAAGGCTTTGTCATTCACCTCTTGATAGGAGGTGGGTGAGACCACATGCATCTTTCAAAACGTAGGGAGAAGTCCTTCCACAAATCACCATATTCCTAGAGAGGATAGGCTATGTTGCCTTTGCTCTATTCAAGAGGTGAAGACTGAAGAGTACTTCATGCTTAGATGTCCTGCTTAGTATGAGATTTAGAGAAGGTATTACTGTCTATTTAGAGACTCAGGTAGATCACTTGCTACCATTTACTATTAACCTCATTAGAGATGCTTGGCTTTATACCTTTTGGAAGCTATCACTCTTCGACGTCAAATATTACAACAAAGACCGAATACCACTCGACTAATCACCTCCTTCTTTCACACTATCTCCGTCATCAAGAGTAATAAGAGTTCTTCTGATGCTACAACTCTCCACTGTAGACAGGGGTGAGTACATTCCTGGGGTAAGGGATGATGACAATCAGGATGGCTAATCACAGACCTTAGGCAATATGTGTTTCACTAGGCCAAGTCTAGATGTCAATGGGTCAGACGTCTAAGTGCACTGTCTAGACGTCAAAGGCTAGACGTCTGGGGTAGACGTCACGGACTAGCCGTCACAGGCTAGACGTCACGGGCTAGCCATCACAGGCTAGATGTCTGGGAACTTAGGGTAGACGTCGAGGGGTTAAACGTCTAACGTTCAGGGTTAGACGTCAAGGGTAGGAGGTAGACGTCTAGTGCAAGGTTAGACGTCTAGTGTTAGGGGCTAGACAGCTAACCGTCTGACGGATAGTCCAGATGTCAAGGTCTAGACGTCTACAGTAGGAATTCTCTAGTCCACCGCACTTGCAAGTGCAACACCCTGTTCTCGTCCTTGCTGCTGCATACAACCTGCAATCAATCGTCAAGATAAACCCTGCAACATCACCAGTCAGTGCTATCTGCAACACAACCTGCAATCACTCGGAAATCTCACAACATCACCACACACAGAACAAGTATCCCGTACAAGAGCATTGGCATTATGAGCAAAATGATGATGATCTATACAAGTTTGAATGGGGGGTATATATAGGGAGGCGAAGTAGTTACTGCAACTACTTCGCTTCCAACCGCCCAACCGTTTGCTTTAACCACTTGTTAGACGCCTAATGACATTTGCTAGACGTCTAATCCTAGACGTCTTGCCTAGTTAGCCGACTAACACAATTGACGGTTGTTTTTGTCTCTAGTGCTCTATGTACGTAATCAAGCCTTCAACATTCATTGGCTGATTTTACAATTTTAATAAGACAACATAACATTCCAAAATTGTTATATACAATCAAAATTGTTTGGACATTGTCGTCAGCCAGTTCTTCATGGTTTGTCTTGCTTAGAACTACTGTCTACATCTATCCTCCCCTTCAAAGAAGTCGATGTCCTCAGCGACTTTCTCTGCTCAGCTTGAGGGGTGTCAGCATCCGTGGGTACTGGGTCTTGTGGTATGGTGGCTTGAAACACTTTTTGGTACTCCTGAAGCTGGGCCTGCATGGTCTCATGTTCTTCCTTGAGCCTCTGGGCATACTTGTAATATTTGGCCCATTCCACTCCCAAGGCATTGGCACGATCTTCTGTTTGCCTGAGACTGGATAACAGTTCTGCCTCTCTGCGTAGGAAAATTTCCTTCATGCGTTGTTCTGACACTGAAGGTGTAGGTGCAACTTTCTGTGCTAACTGTTGTTGTGCCAATCTCAATTCTTCCCTTAAGGCTACCTGTTCTTTTTTCCAGCTTTCCCTTTCCTGTTTCCAAGCACGCTCATGTTCACTCCTGTTAGCTGCAAATGCCTCTGTTTGTTTGATTAACAGTTCCTTTGCCCTCTTGAGCTGTGAGACATCAGCTTCCAACTGGGAAATTTGCTTATCCTTTTCCTCCAGTTGAGTGGTCAGGTCTTGTAAGTTCTATGTTAGTCCCTAAATTTCCTGTTTGACTTCATCCATCCTTGCCATTCCTTCCTCCAAGAGGTGCTCTTTTCCCTCTAAGGCTTCATTGGCTGCTTGTAATTCATTTTCAACCGCCTGCTTTGCTGAATGCAAGCGCTTAATCTCTTCTCCTAGCCAACTCAACAAATGTGCAAGGAAATTCAATTGTGTATACATTGGCAGTAATTCAGGCACTAACTCCACTTGTGAGCCTTGCTCCACAGGATGCTGAGGAGGATTAATACTGTGGTCGTAGACATACACCTGTGCTGTCTCTAGATAGAGGTTGGGCGTCTTTTCAGGCAACTGTTCAACGCCTTCCATTGTCTTCAAATGGGCAGTGGGCAGTGACCAAGGTTGAGACGCGTATATGCTGGAAATGTCTTTACGCCAAGGTCCTTGTGCCGCCCACTTCACCAATCGGTCCAACTCGTCCTCTATCATGCCTTGCCACTTCTTCCATTGACCCATACATGCAATTTCAAACTGCAAGCGTAAACTATCCATAATGCCTCCCAATTTTGCAAAACAGTTTACTGCTTGCTGATCCATGGAATCTGATGGGTCCATGAAGTTGGGCACCTGTACAAGAAAATCTCTAGACCAGGTGTCCTTTTGTTTCTCCTCCAGTACTGCTTCTTTCCCTTTATCTGATCGATCAACAGTTGGCCTATCTGCCTCCTCTGTGGCTACTCCAGGCTGTACTAGAACCTGGCTGTTCTGGCCTTCCTGCTGCTCCAACTGTTGAAGATCTATTATTTGTGGGGGTTGTTCCCCTTCTCCTGTGGGGATTTCTATTTCTCTTGACACCTCTCCCTCCTCTATGACAATGGGCTTGTCTGCCTCGGGTGCCAATCGTCCCATATCCGGTGGTAGGCCCTCCTCTACCCCAGGATTATTACTTGCTCCCGGATTACTTGTGTCGGCTGATTCTTGAGCTACTGTTGCAGCAAACATTTCCTCCAATGAAAATGTGCTCAATGTGTCTGCTAGTGAAGTTGGTCTCACCAAAGATTCCCCAATTGGTTCGGGTGAACCTGTACGGGCCCAAAAGTCAGCCTCTGCCAAATAATCCGCAGGTCCAATCCGTGCAACCGTGCTGATTCTAGCTGACTGCTCATGAAGAACTGAAGGTATGGCAAAATCCACTTCCTCCCTCTGTGTTGGCTGTTGTTGCTCCCGAGTACGAGCCGTTGCTCCCGAGTACGAGCTGCCTCCAAATTCTGGACTATTTTCTGTAGTGCTTCCTGGGAGAAAGCTAGGGGTGGTTCATCAAATCGCCCTTTCTTCTTCCGTTTGGGCTCTTCTGGGGATTGGGCAACCTTCTATTTCTGTGACTTCTCCTCCCTGACTTGTGCCACTGCAATATCCTCCCCTTCTAAAGCGGCCACCAGTTTCTCTTGACGCGGCTTGTGTGATATCTGTTTTACGCGGGCCTTCTTCACTGGTGTCGTTTTCTTTGCTGGTTGAGCATCCATCCACCGACAGATAGATGGTGCTAAGTCAGGTAGCTTTCTCGGAGAATCCAAGTCCGGGATCTGTACTCCAGCTCTAGTAGTTGCATCCAAGAGCAATCTAATGGCATGAAATGCCATAGAGAAGTTCTTCGTTGTTCGCATCAGGAAATCCTGAATACGAAGCGACAAGTGTGTTGCCCAATCATACGTTGTTCCCTGCTCCATCCCTTGCAAGTACGGAATTAGCCAAATAGGGAGATCTGAACTGCGTTGTTCTCCTAACAATCTGGCCATGATGACATTCATTATGACCTCCAATCCTTTATTCCTCAGTTGTGTCTGTTTGATCCCTCTTCTGCCATGAGTGCCTAACATAGCATCCACCTCTTCCTTTTTCAAGGTTGTGACACTCCTGATTAATTCTGGTGTTTTCTTGGGATCCACTCTTTCATTCACCACTGGGTTACCCTTCCGTGGAAGCCCAAATGTGCGCTGAAACAATGCAAGAGAGAAATCAACTATCAATGTATGATTCCCCACCTGTACTCGGCTGATGTTCTTCTCTTCATCATACGTTGCCAGCATCTGAAGTAGATATTCTTTGAAAAACTCCTTGTCAAAGTTGGGAGCTTGCAAAATGAAATGCACCCCTACTTCTTTAATCTTTGCTCGTGTTGGGTTATCTGCTAGCGCCTCTGCCCACCATTGGCGGCAAAAATCACCCGTTGGGCATAACCAGGTAATTTCGTCAATAGGGATTAACGCTTTGCTACTGTGGTGGATCTCCTTGTTTTTGCGAGTAGCAATCTCAGCTGCCTCTCTTCGACTTCAAACCTGTCCTTTATCCGGGTTTTTAATCTGACCACGCATCCCATGCTCCTGTTGATGCCGCAGCCTTTTAGCTACGACCGACTCAGGTTCGGGTTCCAACTGGAATGGAGTCTTGCCAGATTTCTGATGTGCCATTTTCCTTATCAGTTCCCCTCCTTTGTTACTTAGCTCCACACTTCGCCCAATACCTTTGGACGTCGAACGTCAATCCCGTCCGTCTTGTCCAGCTAGACGTCACCCTGTTGTAGACGTCGACTCCACCTGCTAGACGTCAATCCGTCCGTCAAACGTCTTCTCCTTCTCACTGGACGTCTCGCTGCCGTCAAACGTCAGCTTCTCCTATCGGACATCTACCTGTCGTCAGACGTCGACTTCCTCTGTTGGACGTCTACATACCGCCAGACGTCGACTTCCTCTGTTGGATGACTACCTGTCGTCAGACGTCGACTCCTCTGCTAGACATTTACCTGTCGTCAGACGTTGACTTCCTCTTTGACGTCTACTGTCATCAAACGTCTACCAGTCGTCTGATGTCTTCTGCCTCCTAGACGTCTTCTGCTCCTCCTAGACGTCTATCAACCGTCTGACGTCTATCAACCGTCTGACGTCTTCTGCCCTATACATCTTCTGCTCCTCCTAGACGTCTATCAACCGTCGGACGTCTTCTGCTCCTCCTAGACGTCTATCCACCGACGGAAGTCTTCTGCCCTAATCGGTACGATTGATGGGTTTGGAGATTCGCCCTTGCATTTGCATAGAAAAAAACAATTCTTCTCCACAAAGTAAGTGACGGCCAGGTCATTCATGACTTATGGCGTCTTGTCCTTCGTCTGGTTGAGCAAAACTTGGTGCGCTCGAACCGTTCTCCTCTCCGTCTAGGCGCTCACGTCTCCTTCACATTTCTCCTCTTCTCTCCTGCACAATGAAAGCGATATGCAAAAATGCTTCTACTCCCCTCCTTTTATAGTTGCTTGGTCGTTCCCAAAACCGTTGTGCAACCGCCACCTTGCAACCGCTTCCTTGCATGCACGCCACCTCGTCTAGGTGAGACGTCCAGGATTTTAGTTTGTCTTTTTCCCTTTTTGTCCAATTTACTTTTTGTCTTTTTCTTTTCTTTTTGACTTTTTCTTCTTTTTAAAGTTTTTTTATTATTTTTTTCAAAATTTCTTTTTCGCCTGAAGTCTTTTTCTTAACATCGGCGGGTGAAACGTATGGCCAAGCCAATACGTAGCTCCCATGCATCCGACGTGCAGTTTTCTTGATGACGGCTACTTTCTCCGAAACTGCTGAAGTCATCATCACTGGCATTTTTTGTTCCCTCTATCGGCTGACGTCTTCGACGATTCTTGGGGAGTTTCTGGTCGTGACTGTTTTTGACGCCCTATGGTGTTTCTCGGCACAATTCGCCAGTCTGGCCGTTCTGGTTCTTTCGGCTGATGTCGTGTTCCTGGCTCATAAGTCTGGTAATCTTCTGTTCGTCGTCTGTTAATACTAAAAGCTTGTTGATCAGTTGCTAGACGTGTCTGTTCCATCCATTCCTCTACCAGGCGTATTTCTCCTTCCGGATTATCATTATTGTGATTCAGGTGTTCAACTACGTCCTCCAGGAGTCTACTGGCCAAATTTGGACGTGTAATGTCATCCTCTGGACGGGTAGGCTCTGTCTCTTGTGTAATTCGTTTTGTACTTCCATCAATGCACTGGATAATTATGTAGTCATCCAAATAGTGGAACCTCTCCCCTTCTTGCGCCTGTTGATCAAGTTCATTTTGATTGAGTTGTTGTTGTCTTCGCTGCCCCTTGTTTTGGTGGGGTCACCTTGCTCTTGGGCTTCTTCCTTGGCCTTTTTCATTCCCTGCAACCGCCCTTTCTTGATCCCTTTGTCCTGGATTAAAATCTCTATCCCAGGTTCCTCTCCTCTCCCAAACCTGGTTATTGCGTCCTCGGCCTCTTTCCGATCGAATCTCCCTAGTGTTGGGCTGCCTAACTCGTAGCTGCTCGAGATCGGATCGGTCCCTCAATTGTTCCTGTTGGCAATTTTGCCACATTAAATTTTTTGATAAACTTTGGCCTAAGTATGGAGCTTTAAAGCGACAAAGAGCATGCGAAGGTGTTCGGGTTTTCGCGGGCCATAAACGGAGGCAATAAAATGGATGAAATAAGCTTTGGATATTTCAACATTGCAGATCTTTTCGCTAGCTTTCCGACGATATATTATAATAGGCGATCGGGTCAGCAGATAAAAAGTTATGGCCCCGGGAGGCTCAATTTTGGGCCAGAAAATTGACTAAGTGTCGAGCCCCTCCCGACTGCGCTCATCCACCCAACTGCACTCATACAAAGGCCAAAAATTTTCTAAGTGTTAGTGTTGCCGCAACCCGACTTCGCAGCGAAGTCGGGCTGCGCCCTTAATTTTGTGCGCACTTGGGGAGCTAACGTGCAGAGAGCTGAGCCCAAAATTTGACTAAGTATTGAGCGAACCCCGACTTCGCAGCGAAATCGGGTTGCGCTCTCAGTTTTGTGCGCACCTGGGCATTTTCAGTGAAGGACATCCCAAAAAAGTCAAAAGTGTTGGGTGCGCAACCCGACTTCACAGCGAAGTCGGGCTGCGCGGTTGGGTGACTCACTTGAAGAAAACGGCTAAGTGCTGGGACTGCCCGACTTCGTAGCGAAGTCGGGCTTCGCCTTGGAAGAAGAGCGCAGTTGGGCAACCCATCATGGTACCTCCAGAAAAATGACTAAGTGTTGAGCAACCCGACTTCGCAGCGAAGTCGGGGTTTGCTCACTTACCTGCGCGCACTCGGGCAAAGAACGTCGAAGCTTGCCCAGAAATTTTCTAAGGCACGGAGGCCTCCCCAACTGCGCTACTTCCCCCTTGCGTTGCCTAGTTGCGCTCCAATTTCGGGCGAAGTCGGGTGGGAGAGAAAGTATGAGCTCCTAAGGCAGATTTTTCCCCTTATCAGATTCCGACAGGTGTCCAGCCTCGAGATTCGAGTCAAAGATGTGACAGAAGGTGTGCCGCCAGGGTACCGGACAAATGAGCGTGAACTGACAGATTGTACCGCATCTGCCCCCATTCAAACTGACTCAACTTCCCACCTACCGTATTTCCACGGAGCTGCCAGGTTTTCAAGAGGACCTTGCTACAAGTACATTCTTTACCCGCAGAGGTCAACATCAGCCGCTTTTGTCAGCTTTTGCAGCTTTTTTCAGGTCTGGGATTTTGTGCCCAAAATGTAATCTGGGGGGAAAATTGCGCTATAAATAGCGGCCTCATTTCATTGTACAAGGGTGGAGGGGGGGCATATTGCTAGAGGACTCTGCTATGAGCATTGGTGATTATTTGGATCTAGAATACAAAACGGAAGGATACATAGGATAGAATCGTAGTTGCAATTTCTGTTACATGCTTTGTTTTAATTGTTGTTGGTTCGGATGCAAATTTGCGATCGTGCTGCTTGTTCTCCCCCCACCCGAAACGCATGATATTTACATTTCTTTCCTGTTCCCTTATCTTTTTCAATCTCTTTCCAGTTCCCTTTACCCCTTTTTTTAATCTCTTTCCTGCGCTCTTATCTAAAACCCCCCAAGTAGGTTAGGAAAGGAGCCGGCCTTCTTCGGAGATCGGCATGGGGGGCATCCCTTCCTCCCGGCCTTTCAATGTTGGTCTGCGGGTCTAGGGCGCATTGACACACCAAGTCCTTCCCAGGTGGCGGATCCGTGGCCAACAGTTTCTGGCACGCCCGATGGGACGAACAGTCTCCATATTTTAAGGAAGCCCGAGTTGGTGAATCTCTGGCTTGCCTTCATCTGGCAAAATCACCTGGCAACTCTACCGAGTCGAAGATCCGGATTTCTTGATCGCAGGCGTCTTTTTTTAAGCTAATAGAAGACACCCGGAGGAATCAAGGTTTGGTGAGCAGCCTTGACCTCACAAGCGGAGAAATGAATGTTCACCTACGGTCTCCATATTTTCAGGAAGCCCGAGTTTGGTGAATCTCTGGCTTGCCTTCATCTGGCAAAATCACCTGGCGACTCTGACTGAGCTAAAATATGGAAGCCCGAGTTGGTGAATCTCTGGCTTGCCTTCATCTGGCAAAATCACCGTGGAAAATCCCTCATACTATGCAAAGCCCTAGAATGCAGCTGTGTGGAGCTCGAGAGGAAGATCTCGTCCAAAGTCAACAGTGGGAATATGCAAACACCGCCCAAATGATGAATAATATGGTTGCTTGCAGTTTCCATCATGAGACAGGCCAAGAGGAGGAACAAAATCCAGTGGCAAATTCTGAACACAAAGAGGGCACATTTTTGCACCCTTTTTATGTCCCAGGGCATAGCACGCAAGCATTCAGCCAAAGCCCAATAGGAATGCCTCACCAGGAGGTTGATCCTACGGAGACCCCGGCAAAAGGCCTATCGCCGGAAAGCTCTTGCTATCGCATCAAGGAGTTGGAGGAACTCATGCTCGAGAGCCCACAGGTGGTGGACTCTCTAGAGTGGTGGTATTGGCTCCAACCATCACCGCAACCGGTACCCGAAGAGGGCTCCCGTCTGACAAATCTCCTTGCCACATTGTTCATCAATTGTATGGGTACCGACATGAATGATAACCTGCCACGTTGCACCATGTTCGCGACCTGGCAAACTTTAGGAGGCCAACAGGACTTCAAAGATCAACTGAAGTACAATCAAATCTGGTCCGGACACTGCAGGTTCACCGGATAGGCAACCAAAGCTAGATTTGTGTTGGCGGCATGCCAATCATGCCGCAAACTTTTGTGTAAATAATATAAATAAGCCGGCTAGTATGCAAAGTTTTAGTTGTTTTCTTAGTTTAGTTTGTGCAGTGTTTTTTTTTTAGTGTTCCAAGAGGGCCATGAGTGCCAAGGGTTTGAGAAAGAGGTTGCTGTCGACAGTGAATATCAAGAGGACGGCGAGGGTGACTCTGTTGCCCAATGGATAAAGGCCTGGGTCCTCACATTGAGGCGAGCTCAATGCCCCGCCAGCCGCCAAGAATGTTGGCAATTTTGCCACATTAAATTTTTTGATAAACTTTGGCCTAAGTATGGAGCTTTAAAGCGGCAAAGAGCATGCCGAGGTGTTCGGGTTTTCGCGGGCCATAAACGAGGGCAATAAAATGGATGAAATAAACTTTGGATATTTTATCATTGCAGATCTTTTCGCTAGCTTTTCGACGATATATTATAATAGGCGATCGGGTCAACGGATCAAAAGTTATGGCCCCGGGAAGTAGGACCAAGAAGCTCAATTTCGGGCCAAAAAATTGACTAAGTGTCGGGCCCCTCCCGACTGCGCTCATACAAAGGCCCAAAATTTTGTAAGTGTTAGTGTTGCCGCAACCCGACTTCGCAGCGAAGTCGGGCTGCGCCCTTAATTTTGTGCGCACTTGGGGAGCTGACGTGCAGAAAGTGTTGGCAATTTTGGGTACCTTGGGTACATTGCCCTTGCTCAAGTGTTGATGTTGTCATTGATGTCAAAGAGCGGAAGGGTTTTTGTGAAAACCAAGGCAGACTAAATTATAGGTTTTGTTTAAATCCATGGTCAGCAGTTCTGAAATGGGTTTTTCTTAAAACCCAAGTTAGCTCTTCGTTTTGTTGAAAAAGGTGCTCCGATGATGAAGATATTTAATTTTAAATATCCAGTTTAAATTTTATTTATTTATTTAAAATTTAAATTAATATTTTAAAATTAAATTAAAGTTGTTCACCGGCTTGTTTTCAAAGCCGACGTTGCTAGGGTTTTGCAACGGATCAATTAAGGTTTCCTGCTGACAAAGCAAGGTTAAGCAACCGAAAAATTCTAGGGTTTCATGTTGACCTAATTAGGGTTGCAGCTGACGTGTTTGAGAATGTTTTGATGGGATATTCTCTTCTATAAAAATGCGGGACTGTTGCAAGGTTGATAAGTGGGCGTGATGCGATATATGCGAATGAAGTTCGTGTGCAGCAGAGTGTAAGTCGGTGATAGTTCTTTGGAGTTAAAGAAAAGAGATCGCAGCGATGAGATAGTGAGTGAGTGCGTATCGACTGATCGAGAACAAAGAGAGCGATATGCAGACGGCGTGTTTAAAGTCCGAGGCAAAAATACGCAGATGGTAGAAGTGAGATTTCATGGAAGGTGCAGCAGAGTGAGTGGTGCAAAGAGAAGACAAGAACGCGGTATGCAGAAGTCGTGTTCCGAGTGTGAAATGACAGTGTGCTGGCTGTAGAAGTAATATTTCTGTGAAGTTGCTGCAGAGAACGCGGAGAGATATAGAGTGGTTGAAAAAGTGCGAATCATTTTTCACAGCAGCAGTCGAATGCCGACAAGCAGCAGAACGCAAGAAAAACAGCAGATCGTGCAAATTGAGGTGACAGTTTAATTCTGCAATTTTTATTACTATCTCCAAGTTGTAGCTTGGTAAAAGGGGTTGGTGCCTCTTTCCAGTTGGAGCTGGAAAAATTGGAGTTGGTGCTCCATTCCGTTGTAGCAGATAAAATTTAGAGGTTGGTGCTGGTGAATGATTATGTAAAGTTGTAGCTTTGCATTTGAATCGGATTTGGATGGTAGTCCAAGCAGTCTTTTTGAGGAGTAGCCACATCGGTGAACCTCGTTAAAATGCCGTGTTATGTGTGATGCTCTTAGTACTTTTATTATTTATGTTTTAATCTGTTGCAGTTTATTTAAAAGTCTAAATTGCTTTTAAGTTTTTAAAGAACACACTGATTCACCCCCCCTCTCAGTGTCATTGTGATTACAACAGAAAGCTGAGCCCAAAATTTGACTAAGTATTGAGTGCAACCCGACTTCGCAGCAAAGTCGGGTGCTGCAAGTCGGGTTGCACTCTCAATTTTGTGCGCACTTGGGCATTGTCAGTGAAGGACATCCCAAAAAAGTCTAAGTGTTGGGTGCGCAACCCGACTTCACAGCTTGGGTTGCACTCTCAATTTTGTGCGCACCTGGGCATTGTCAGTGAAGGACATCCCAAAAAAGTCTAAGTGTTGGGTGCGCAACCCGACTTCAAAGCGAAGTCGGGTTGCGCCCTCAAATTTGTGCGCAGTTGGGCGACTCACTTGAAGAAAACGGCTAAGTGCTGGTACTGCCCGACTTCGCAACGAAGTCGGGCTTCACCCTGGAAGAAGAGCGTAGTTGGGCAGCCCATCATGGTACCTCCAAAAAAATGACTAAGTGTTGAGCAACCCGATTTCGCAGCGTAGTCGGGGTTCGCTCACTTACCTGCACGCACTCGGGCAAAGAACGTCGAAGCTTGCCCAGAAATTTTCTAAGGCACGAAGGCCTCCCCAACTGCGCTACTTCCCCCTTGCGCTACCTGGTTGCGCTCCAATTTTGGGCGAAGTCGGGCGGGAGAGAAAGTATGAGCTCCTAAGGCAGATTTTTCCCCTTATCAGATTCCGACAGGTGTCCAGCCTCGAGATTCGAGTCAAAGATGTGACAAAAGGTGTGCCGCCAGGGTACCGGACAGATGAGCGTGAACTGACAGATTGTACCGCATCTGCCCCCATTCAAACTGACTCAACTTCCCACCTACCGGATTTCCACGGAGCTACCACGTTTTGGGAGGACCTTGCTCGCAAGTACATTCTTTACCCACGAGAGGTCAACATCGGCCGCTTTTGTCAGCTTTTGCAGCTTTTGTCAGGTCTGGGATTTTGTGCCCAAAATGTAATCTGGGGGGGAAATTGCGCTATAAATAGCAGCCTCATTTCATTGTACAAGGGTGGAGGGGGGACATATTGCTAGAGGACTCTGCTGTGAGGGACCACATTCTAATTAATTCAAAGCATCCTTGGCTCTCCTTGTCTCTGTCTTTTATGCTGCCTTCTCGCTAGTATTTCTGCTTCATGTCCATTTATATTTCTGTGTCTGTTTGAATTCTGAATCCTAGATTTGAGCATTGGTGATTATTTGGATCTGGAATACAAAACAGAAGGATACATAGGATAGAATCACAGTTGCAATTTCTGTTACATGCTTTGTTTTAATTGTTGTTGGTTCGGATGCAAATTTGCGATCGTGTTGCTTGTTCTCCCCCCACCCGAAACGCATGATATTTACATTTCTTTCCTGTTCCCTTATCTTTTTCAATCTCTTTCCAGTTCCCTTTACCCCTTTTTTTAATCTCTTTCCTGCGCTCTTATCTAAAACCCCCAAGTAGGTTAGGAAAGGAGCCGGCCTTCTCCGGAGATCGGCACGGGGGCATCCCTTCCTCCCGACCTTTCAATGTTGGTCTGGGGATCTAGGGCGCATTGACACACCAAGTCCTTCCCAGGTGGCGGATCCGTGGCCAACAGTTTCTGACGACATCTTCGGTTCCTACGAGCTCGCTGAGGTGGACCAATCCATCTGTTCTTAGGAGCACGTAGTAATGGGTTGGCTTGTACTAAGTTCTCAAATAGTCCTTGCGGTCCAATCTGAGAACCAGTCGACCTATGGGTAGCCAAAGGGGAATTTCTTCCTCTCAAGCTACCGGGATGGAGGTCAACCACGCTCCTCCCTTGGTCAGGTGATCTCGGAATTCCTGACGGTCTTCCGAGAGTACCTAAGTTATCTCTACTACGGGCTTGGTTTATCAGTTGTGCTCTTGTTTCTTGTGGATGTTGTAAATGCGCAAGTGTTAGTTGGTGCAAGATTCTCAACCTCCTATCGGCCCTTATCAGCCTTCGTCTCCATCTTGTTTTCTCAAAGTGTCGTTGCATGGCACAATGAGTTATGTTTTCTTGATATTCTTCTAAGAAGGCTGAATCGATGCTCGAGTCATTTCCTTCTCCTGCCGTGTTCATTGGCCATTCAACGGTTTCTTGAACCCGTTGCTGCAATCTTCTTACTTCTCTTCTGTGTTGTCGTAAGTCAAGTGCAGCCATCCGATACCTGGCTACCTCTTCCCGTTCCGTTGGGCGTCTCATGGCTCCTACATATGGTGTTCTCCATCTATGAGGTTTTGGTATCGTGTCCTTATTCATTTCCCCATTGTACTCGTCTTGTGGGCTCAATGAGTCATCATCTTCAATTACGTGTGCAGTTTCCATAAATCTGACTCCTGCTTGTCGACTGCGAATTTCATCTCTCTGTCTCCTACTGTCTGGGTTAGGACTGGCATATGGTACCTAAAGAATCCGTGGTAGGTTCTCATCACTACTTGATTCGTCCAACCAACCTCCGGTTTTTTGTTTTTCTAGTATTGTCTGAACATCCTTCCATATGATTGCTACCATTTCCTCCCTGCTCATTTGGTGTTTGGCAGTCAAACTTTGTCCTGCTTCCCATACCCTAGGTCTTTCTGGGGATTCTCTCATCTCTTGATGGTTCACTGAATCCGAGCTTGAGGACTCCTCCAAATTAAGCACGATTTTTAATGTGGCTGAAGAACTCCTAGAGCGTGCATCTATTGCTATTTCCTTTCCTCTTCTATTTTCAACTGGGCTTACTGTTTCAATATCTCCCTGCTCTTCTTCTGCTAAGGAAAATAGACTACTCTCCGAAGAGTTACCCGTTGCACTTCCTCTTAGTTCTCCTTGTTCTAACTCAGCCCATTCTGCTTGGTGTGCTTCATGTCGTTCATTCATCCGTTGCATTGTCGTGTCCAACTCCTGAATCACCTGTTCTCGCAGTTGGTTATTATATTGCCTCAAGGTTTCATATTCTTCTTGCAACCTTTGTGTTTCCAACCGCATTCGTTGCAGAATTCTGGCTCCCTCTCCTTCATGTTCTTCTTCTTCTTCTTCTTCTTCTTCCGGAACTTCTTGTAGAGCGACCTCCGTCAGAGCCCGGAGTCGGTCTTCCTCATTGTTATTTGGAAATTGAACGTGTAGCTGCAACCTTCGTTGTTCTCTTTGTCGAGGTTCTAACTCCCTTCGTTCAATTGTTGGTCCTACTACGGTCCCAAATAACCAATCCAAGTTATGAGTTTCCTCCTCTCGAACAACACTACTTTGCTCGTCATTTTCAGGGGATCGCATTCCTGGATTTATTTCTCTTGTCCTTGTTCCGGAAGTTCCTGAGTGCTCCAAGTTGATCATGTTCACCTGAGCATGAGGCTTATATACCTTCAACTTAGAACCATTGATTACCTCGAGGCATAGTGTTCCATCCAATTTTCTCAGTTTCACTGCCCCATTCTCGAGTACTTCCTCCACCTGGAAGGGTCCAAGCCACAGGGTTTTCAATTTCCTTGGCTTGAGTTCTCTCTTACCATTGTATTTATGAACTAGTTCACCAGCTTTGAGATTCATATTCTGGAGATGCTTATCATTCCAGAATTTCCTTCTTTTTTGTGCAATCTCCATTGCCCATTGTGCCATTACCCTCTTTTCATCCAATTGTACCAATGTTGTCAGCCGTTCTTGAATGTTTTCTTCGTCATCCAACCGATTATCGACTGCCACCCTTAAACTTGGCACAAGGAATTCAACTGGTACTACTGCCTCTATCCGTACATCAGTTGAAAGGGTGTGTGGTTCGTGGTGGGCTTAAAGGTGGTTTTGTATGCCCATAACATTGTTGGTAACTGTTCTTCCCAATCGGCTCCTACTCCACGTCTTGTACATGATTGAAACCAAGATTTTATTTGTCGCTTTCACCTGCCCATTTGCTCTGGGATAATACGGACTTGACAAGGAGTGAAAAATCCTGAATTCTTTCGTCAAGTTCTGAATAATTGCATTCACAAAATGGCCTCCTCTGTCACTTGTCAGTTGTAGAGGTATTCCAAACCTTGTAATCACTTGTTCGTACAAAAAGCGAGTCGTACTTTTTGCCGAGTTGTCCAATAAAGCTCTTGCTTCTACCCATTTTGTGAGGTACTCCGTGGCAACTACGATATATCGACATTTCCTTCGTCGACTTGTTTTTAAAGGACCTAAAAAATCTAATCCCCATCTCTCAAAGGGTTCCTGACACTGTGATGGGTGTAGTGGCATGAAGTCTCTTTTCAATGGCTTCCCTCTTCTCTAGCATGTATCACATGCGGCCACAAAATTCTTCGCATCGTGAAAGAGGGTGGGCCACCATAGGCCTGCCAACAGCGCTTTCCTGGCTATCGCATCCGGTCCCATGTGTCCTCCTTCCAATCCCTCATGTGTCTCCTTCAGGGTTTGTTGCACTTCATCCTCCATTATACATATTCGCAATATGTGGTCCTCCCCCATCTTGTAAAGCAATCCTCCAATGAAGGTCAAGGGTGCTGATTTCGTAATCACCTTTCTCCGCTCGGCTGTCGTCAACTCCTTTGGCAGCTCTCCTGTCGACAAGTATTCCCCTATATGCTTGTACCACCCTGGTATTGCATTAATCATAAACAACTGCGCATCGTGAAATTCGTCTGGTATTCCTCCCTCTGCAGGTTCTCCGGAGCGAATCCTTGACAATTGGTCCGCTATTACGTGTTTCTTCCCTGGTCTTACAACCATTCTAAACATGAATTCTTGGAAGGTGACGAGCCATCGACTCACTCGTCCGTAAATTTTTGGCTTATTGATCAAGTGCAACAGGGCCTGATGATCCACATAAAAAGCAAAGGGGTTAGCTGATAAATAGTATCTATATTTCTGCACACACCATTCCCAGTGCTTCTCGCTCTGTTGTACTGTAATTTTTCTCGGCTCTTGACAATAGCTGACTTGCAAAGTATATGGATTGATCTAGTCCGAATTGGCCTTCCTGTGCCAATGCACATCCAATGGCAAAGTTTGAGGCATCGACATGCACGTGGAATTGAGGCATCCAGGAAGGCTTTGAAGTTCCCTGTGGACATTTTGTCAAAAATGTATAAGATGATCCTTTGGAAAGTAGCTGGTGCTTTGCACAATCCAAATGGCATGCGGTTATAAGCGTATATCCCATTTTCCACAACAAAGGTGGTCTTCAGCTTATCTTCCTCTGCTATGCTGATCTAGTTGTAGCCTGAGAATCCATCCAAGAATGAGTATATCTCATGGCCAGCTACTTCTTCTAGTATGGAGTCTGTGAAGGGGATCGAGAAGGGATCCTTTACGGTTACGGCATTTAGGCTTCTAAAATCCACACAAATTCGGATTTTATCTACTTCTCTCTTTAGGGTAATCATGATTGGTGACACCCACTCACTTGTCGTAACCTTGAAGATAATGCCTGCGTCCAACATCTTCTCAATTTCGGCATTCACCCTCGCTGCGTATTTGGGATTCATTTTGTAAGGTCGCCTTCTTACAGGTTGCGCACCTTCAATCAGAGGAATCTTGTGTACGCAGAGTTCCGGTGGAACTCCCTTCAAGTCCTTGTATGTCCAAGCAAAAACATCCTTATAGTCTAAAAAAATCTTGAATGTTGCTGCTTTCAGGACTGGATCCCAGTCGTCTCCACATTTTATCATCTTTTCTTTGCCATTTTCTCCCAAGTTGACCTGAATCATTTTAGGACCTTCATATTTAATGGATTCAGGATATTTAATGGATTCAGGATCGATGGGATGGGTCGGTTTATCTTCAATAACTGCATCCCCTATCATATATTCTGCAAAATTCTTGGGAAATGTCCACTTCTCGCTTTCCTTATCCTTCTTTGTTGTTGTCTATCTTTTATTGCTAATTTCCTTTTCAGGTTCTTGCATCTCATCCTTTTGAATCTCTTTTCCCGTATCAATGCAAAAACACTGGGGAGAGAACATCTCATAGTCTTCTAACTGCCAATGTAATAGACCCTTGTCCTAGTCATATTCATCTTCAAAGTCTTCAAGGTGCAACACTCCTTGCTCATCTGGTTCATACCCTGTCTCCCCATACGATGAAGAGGATCCTGAATCATCTGAAGTTGCTATGTCTTGGCTCACTGTCTGATTCTTCAGATTAATTATATACTTGTGTTGTCCCTGCTTGAAGGATAGACGTTCTTTCTCCCACTTATGATTGACTTTCGTTGTTCTCAACCATCCTCATCCTAACAATGCATCGTATGCGGGTTTTTGCATAGCAATGACAACAAAATCCAGGATGAAATCTTGTTCTGCTATGCATACTTTTTGATTCATCAAGACGCCTATTGTTTCAATGCCATATTGATCAGCGCCATATAGTTTGAAATTTGGAGATCGTAAGGCGGGTTGCCCAATAATCCGCCATGTCTTCTCTGGCATCACATTCACACTTGATCCTCCATCCACAATCACCTGATTCAGTCTATGGTCCAAAACCTCCATCTGGACTATAGCTAGCCTCCTCCCGACTTCAATCATCAGGATTGTCGGATCGATGAATTGCCCTTGCTTGATAGTTGCTACCTGTCGAGTTTCATCCTTCTTCTTGATGACTTCCCCGATCGTAGCATACAACTCAGGTACTATACTAAACAGATTTGTGACTTTCACTTCCACTTTCGTATTTAGTACCTCCGTTACCAAGCCTTCTACTGATGCTTTTTTACTGACCTCCGATATTTTCAATACTTTCCCCAGAACTAGTTGGTCTTGCTTCTCCTTTGCTAGTTCCGTTTTGATTAGTTCTTGGTCTTCCTGCCATCGCTCCTCGGCAGGATTTGGGTATTGCTCTATCTTCTTGGTTTGTGCTCTTGTTACAGCCAAGACTTCATTGTCTACCTCCGTCACTTCTCCAATGCCAATGAGGTTGATATTCTGAGTCCCGCTGGTACTTGCCTTGTTCGGACAATGGCTTCTTTTTGGTTTCCTGGACCACACAATTTACACATTTGAGTGGCATTATTACCACCGTTATTACCTGCATTCTGGGGTTTAGAACAATTTTTCGCAAAATGGCCCCATTCCTGACAATTCCGACATTGAATAATCGGCCGACCATCAGAGTCATATTGTACTCGACTCTGTCCTCCTTGTCTTCCTCCTCGGCGACTATTCCTATATCCCCCACTAGTGGCTCCTTGTCCATTCCTTGGCATATTCGGCTGCTCTTCCTGTTGTATAGCCAATTTTTGATGCCTCTTGCTTTTTAGATTGAATGGACAGTCGGCTATAGGATGTCCGACTATCTCACAGATGTTACAGTATGCGTTCTTTGGACAGTTGACATTTGTATGTCCTTCTGTCTTGCAGTCTGAGCACCAAATCTCCTTCCGATCCTTGCAGCCTTCTCCTTTCGCTTCCTTCAGAATTTTGTCAAATTCTCTCCGAAAGGAGTGGATTGTGCTCTGAACTTTGTCTTCCGCATCACTGTCTGAATCTTCAATATGCTTTATCCTCCGATACCTGCGGTTGTTTGTTTGCCTTCACTTTCAAAGTTCTTGGCCTTCTTCAATGCTTCCGTGTATGTTGAGGATGGTACTGCCTTCATCTTCTTCTTGAATTTCGGTAGCACCCCATCCAAAAACCACCGCTTCACCATGCCATCGGCAGGTGTCATCTCCATTTTGTCTGTCAGTTGTTTTAATCTTCTATTGTAATTCTTGACATCATCGTCTGGTTTTTGCTTGGTGACACAAATTTCTGTGATGATATCGATGTCATCTCTGAGTGGTCGGAATTCTTCTATGAATGCAGTCTTCAAATCTTCCCATTGTGTAAATGCTCGCATACTTTGTCTTTTCAAGTACCAGTCTATCGCCATGCCTCGCAATGTGGCTGGGAATAATTGCAGAGATTGTGTGTCTTGGGTGAACCCATTTGCTCCCCAAATGGTAATGCAAGTTCCCACATGTCGGGACGGATTCTCCTTTCCTTCACCTGAAAAAGGTGGGCATTTATGTTGTATTGTTCTATTGGCAGTATTTGCCATAGTATTTGTTCTGTTGGTCGGACTCCTTGGTGTCGGTGGTTGTGGAGTTCGATTTTGTTGTCTATCTACTGTTGATGGTGCAAAATTATACCCAAATTGCCTTCTGCCCAACTCCAATTGGTCTCTACTTTGCGACCTCCTCCGCGAATACACCAAACGTGGCTCCGGTCTTCCTCCCCACAAACCCTCGCATAGTTGCCCTAATACAAGGTTCCCTCCTTCAGTATCCTTTTTCCAACTCTCCATCGCTGGTTCTGGTGTTACCGTCCAGTTCTCAATGATGGGATCTTCCTCGGCTATTTGCTCTTCCTTGTTTTTTGTAGTTACCAACAATGTTTCAATGCTTGAGTTATCCTCGTCTTCTGGGTTCCAGACTCTCCACTTCCGAGTGAGAGACTTTTGTTGCCTCTTGTGTCCTTAAGTTTGCCAATCGTGCACTTCTATTTGATTACTTCTTTGCAACATGAAATCAATCATTCACCTCTTACTCCTATCACTTGCATCTCTAGACTCTGAGTTCAATTAGGCAACGGTGCCAAATGTAGACAGGGGTGAGTACATTCCCGGGGTAAGGGATGATGACAATCAGGATGGCTAATCACAGACCCTAGGCAATATGTGTTTCACTAGGCCAAGTCTAGATGTCTAAGTGCACTGTTTAGACGTCAAAGACTAGACGTCTGGGGTAGACATCACAAGCTAGCCATCACGAGGGTAGACGTCTGGGAACTTAGGGTAGACGTCGAGGGGTTAGATGTCTAAGGTTCAAGGTTAGACGTCAAGGGTAGGAGGTAGACGTCTAGACATCTGGTGCAAGGTTAGATGTCTAGTGTTAGGGGCAAGACGGCTAACCGTCTGACAAATAGTTCAGACGTCAAGGTCTAGACGTCTACAGTAAGTATTCTCCAGCCCGCCGCACCTGCAAGTGCAACACCCTGTTCTTGTCCTTGCTACTGCATACAACTTGCAATCAATCATCAAGATAAACCCTGCAACATCACCAGTCAGTGCTATCTGCAACACAACCTGCAATCACTCGGAAATCTCACAACATCACCACACACAGAACAAGTATCCCGTACAAGAGCATTGGCATTATGATGATGATCTATACAAGTTTGAATGGGGGGTATAAATAGGGAGGCGAAGTAGTTACTGCAACTACTTCGCTTCCAACCGCCCAACCGTTTGCTTTAACCACTTGTTAGATGCCTAATGACATTTGCTAGACGTCTGACTAACTAGACGTCTTGCCTAGTTAGCCGACTAACACAATTGACGGCTGTTTTTGTCTCTAGATCTTTATGTATTTAATCAAGCCTTCAACATTCATTGGCTGAGTTTACAACTTTAATAAGACAACGTAACATTCCAAAATTGTTATATACAATCAAAATTGTTTGGACATTGTCGTTAGCCAGTTCTTCATGGTTTGTCTTGCTTAGAACTGTTGTCTACATCCAAAATGATAATTGCAAATCTGTGTCCTTGCCTAAATTCAAGAGGAGCCACCAAGGCTTTGACGCCTTCTCCTTTTGCACGTGGAAAGGCAAGACCATAGCATTTTGATGCAAGATATCGACTACCCCTCAATTTCCTAGGAGGTGCAAACAAATGCAGCTTACTAGCTTCTTTCCCTCTTCCACTAGTTCGTCAGCCATGGATACTAGGACAATTTCGCAAAGTGGGACAGTATGCCCTCAATGGATTATCCACCCAGGCCCCCTTAGCCCTAGCCATTCTCTTAGAAGCATCATTAGATCTTGTGTTGGCTATTGAATTAGCTAATGATAATGATGGCTCTATTGTTTTTACTTTTACTCGACATTCCACCACTAATTAGAGTTGGCACTTGGATCCTCTTGAGCTCTTCTCTATTTCTTTTTTTTCCCTTGACTATTGTTTCTCTTATCTTTTCATTATTATTTGAAACATGTTAGGGTTTACTCATTCCTAAGTCCATGCCTCACAAATGTGATCAAATGTATAATAGTTTTAACTTTCCTGATGTTCACTCTAATCTCTAGTTTAGTTTAGTAATACCTGCTTGGTAACTACAGTGTTTTGTAACAGCTCTTTTCCATCGAGTCACACTGACTGACTTTGGTCATTAATAGAATTCTCTTATGTTATCTTATCTTATCTAACAACAAAATCACATATAACATAGATACTAATATCTATTCAATCTTATCAAATGGCATGAGCTCAATGGGTAAATTCCTCAACTTTCAAGGAGGAGAACCAGGCTGGGATCTCACCAAGTGATACATGCATAATTTCCAAGCTGTTGTAATACCACTATGTGGTCACAATCTAATACGGATGGGGCCCGTTTCAATCCATATAACCAATTGTAAAAAAATATCTATTCAGTCCTATTATTATAGGATATGTATCCAACTCCCCAAATATAAGAAACCAGAGTCCAATATTAGTATATAAAATAACATCATTTTACATAACAATTAAGGTCCACAAAACTATGATCAAGTATGAATAAAACCAAATGCATTTTAAGTGATTCCATACTGTAAGTTCTAAATCCATTTGTATTTGCCCTATCAGATTTCAGCACGAAAATTACCAATCTCCTTGACATGACCAATCTCCTTGACATGCCTTTTCATTTGGCATAGACAACTAAAACTTCTTTTGGATGACACACCTGCGTACCTACCCAGATATGAAATAGAAGATAGGCATCTTCAGGTGCTTATTTTCACAGGAAATTGACATGTGTATTGTTCTTCCTGATTCTCATGTTTAGCAGCAATTGAGCACAGCAGCACCCTCGATTCATAACTCCATAAGCTTCTCCTGATGATTTTAGAATCCATTGTTCTGGAACACAATGAGAAGTCTTCTCTAAAGTCTCAAAAGCATTTTGCCATGGCATGTAGTATGAGAGTTCATGACTTCGGAGCACCCAGTCTAATGTGTTTCTGAGAATAAGTTATGCTCAATGCAAAAGAGGCATATATAAGAAGTAGATTGCTCAAAGGAACTCTCAGAGGCTTCCTTGGAGAGCTTTGTTTAGCAATTATAAGTTGAAACATTTTTAGTAACTGTATTAGCATGACAATTGAGTTTTAATTTGGATGTTCTAATTGTCTGTATGAAAATCACCATCTTTATTATTACAAATTCTTTGCATTATCCTGTTTTCTTCCTAGTTGGAGCGAATTTCATCTATTTTCCAAACAAAATAATGAGCAAGAAAGATAATCAAATGGTTAGTCTTATGTCCTATCCTTAACAAGAAGAATAATTAAGGTTGTCGAGTCAAGTTAGTCTACATGTCAAAAAGAAAAAAGGTGGACCAAAAAAATTTCTTTATTAATATCGCTGGGTGTCATGGGATCATAACTAACCTTTGAGTAATGCATATCACAAAGATCACGAACTGTTGCTGGAGCAAGAGTAGAGGACAATGCAGACTTTGCAGCCTTGTATCTTTCCCATGAAAATGATAGATCCACAGTAAATGCCATAAAGAATGCAACAATCCAGTTATCTTTGAAAAATCTGTCAACTATTTCCCTCATTACATATCCACTAGTGAGAAGTTCTGGAGAATAACATAGCAGTATATACACACATCCTGCTTGCGAGGCCAACGCAGCACTCCGATGTTCAGGGTTTGGATAATGGCGAACTTGATTGTACAAATCATCACTTCGCAAGCGATTAATCACTACATCCACAATTGGTTTCGATATTGGGAACCTTCCAAACAAGTCTTCTGGTCGTTGAACTAGAATCATAGTAGATGTAACTGGAGATGGTGAAGTTTGACGAAATGGAACAAATGTGGTTACAGATGACAAATGTGAGGAAGAGACAGGAGAAAATGATCGACATAGCATGACTAGGTGATTAAGATTTGAAATTTCAGAAGAACGCTTGTGACGAAGATGTGCAACAAGCAGTTGTTCCCGCAAACTACCATTTAAACGGTGCTCCAGTAAGAGTAACATAATTCCATGAAGAACTAAGGCTTCAACTAATAATTGCCGTCCGTCCTCATTCTCCAGAACACTCTCTATGGTACTTTGTACATAAACTCCTTCCTGTCAAAAACAACAAATCAGAATGAAGGTAGATTCCAGGATAAAGATGACACAAGCTAGGAAAATAAATATATTTGAAAATGATTAAGTACAAGTGCATAACAATACAAACCAGCTTAAATATGTTTTGTTGATAAGTTACCATAAGCACACTTTAAAGGATAATGTTCCCCCATAAAAATATTATCTTAGAATCCCAAAGAATTTCAAAAGCACACAAGAAACAGGTGTATTCACTGAAGCAGTTTGTTATTCTTTCATACAAGGAAACTAAAAACTTCAATATGAAACGAATACAAACTCCATAAGCAAAGACCAAAGTAAAATGGAAAAAATAATCAGATTCAATAAGCAATTTCTAAAAAGTAAATCATTATGCTCTAAACACTTAACAATGGTGGTAAGATAATGAGACGAGAAAGATCTATTGCTCAATTCTGAGACACACTATTATGATCAAATAGCAAGGTTAGATGCATTAAGCATAGAGGGCAAAATAAGGCTGAAATCTCTAGAAATCTTTCAGGTAATTCAAACATATAGTATCAATGACTTACGAGTAGCAGTGGCAATGGCATTGCATTCATACCTTTAGCCAAAAAGGAAACACCTCAACCACCCTTGGAACATGGAACCCAACTGTGCTATTGAAATCTTTCCCACAAAGGGAATATCTCAGCACAATGCAGACCGACTCTTAATTCTTCTTGTAAATTTTCCTAACCCTAGATGACTGCTAGCCTATGTTTCTAAATAAATCAGATCTGAAATGAATCTATTTTAAACATGTAACAGTCACACAGATGGCTGGAAAATGAACAGAATGAACAGCGGAAGACAAATATGCTACTGAACCTGTATATATTATATAATGGAGGAGATTACAGTTACAGCAGGACAGCCTGCTCTCTTGCTGCCTTTCTGGCCAGCAAATCACTCTTCCTCCTGCACAATAGCCTTGCAGTTCTCCTTCAGCAATTTGTTCACCTTCTTTTCTTTCTGTTGAGTAAAACACTCTTGCCCTTCTCCTTTTATGCTTGAAAAGGAAACCCTAATCTATTCAAATGTATGGTCAAGATTACATCTCATCTCATCTTGAGATCTATGGTCAAAATTGAATCACTTAAGTGAATTAAAAAATAGAATCACTTAAGTGAATTTCAAAATAGAATCTGAAATGTCTCGAACCACTTCTAGCGCATTCATACTGAAGCCTGTGCAAGAAGTTCCTGTCCAAGCTACATTTCACAACACTCCCTCTTAGCAAGGAAGGAATTCTGCACCAATCCAAGTTTGGCTCTGAATGCTTCAAACTTCCCTTTCACTAAGGGCTTGGTCAGAATAACAGCTACCTGCTGATATGTGGGAATATACTGGAGCTTTACTGCTCCCTTCTGAATCCTGTCTCGTATGAAGTGATATTTGATCTCTATGTGTTTGGACTTGTCATGAAGGATGCTCAGAGAGTTTGATACTACTATGATTATCACAGTATATCACCATGGATCCAACTCCTGATCAATCAATACTGTAAGCAACTTGCGAAGCCAGATGGCCTCACAACTAGCAATATTGGCTGCCATGTATTTAGCCTTTGTTGAGCTAAGTGCCACGGAAGTTGTTTCCTGTTGAACCAGGATATCATGCCTGATCCCAAGCTAAAGCACCACCCTAAGGTGCTCTTCCTGTCTGTTGCACTGCTTGTCCAATTTAAGTTTGTATACCCCTGTAACCTCACTTCACAATCTCCAAGATATCTCAGACCATACTCCATTGTGCCCCTCAAGTATCTGAGCACATGTTTTGCTGCTACCCAATGCACCTGCCTTGGTTCCACCATGAACTGACTCAAGGTGTTCACTGCAAAACATATATTTGGTCTAGTGTTGACCAAATACATCAAGGATCCTATCAACTGCCTATACAACATAGGGTTCACCAACTTTGAATCTGAAGTTGTCACCTTCAAATTAGTGATCATGGGTGTGGCCATAGGTTTGCAATCCTCCATTCGAAACCTCTTCAGGATCTCAACTGCATACATACCCTGCCCAAGGAATATCTCCCCTAGTCTCTACCAAACCTCCAAACCCAAGAAGTAATGCATCATGTCGATGTCCTTCATCTCAAACTCAACTGCCATATCTGCATTGCACCCTACAATGAGCTTCTCTGCACCTGTAAGAAACAAGTAATCTACATATAGCACCAAAATAAGCAGATTAGTCCCAACAAATATGTAATATAGATTAGAATTTGCATCACTTTTGGTGAAGCCCACACTCTGCAAGTATCCATCTATCCTAGAATACCATGCTCTCGGTGCCTGTTTGAGTCCATATAAGGCTTTCTTAAGCCTACAAACATGGGACTCCTTCCCATTTACCTCAAAGCCCTAAGGCTGCTATATGTACACTTCTTCCTCAACGATCCCATTAAGGAAAGTTGTAATATAGTCCCAACAAATATGTAATATAGATTAGGATCCGCATCACTTTTGGTGAATCCCACACTCTGCAAGTATCCATCTATCTTAGAATACCATGCTCTCAGTGCTTGTTTGAGTCCATATAAGGATTTCTTAAGCCTACAAACATGGGATTCCTTCCTATTTACCTCAAAGCCCTAAGGCTGCTCTATGTACACTTCTTCCTCAATGATCCCATTAAGGAAAGTTGTCTTCACATCCATTTGATGAATCTGTCATCCCATAGATGAAGCTAAAGACATAACTACTCTAATGGAAGTGTATCTGGCGACTGGAGCAAAAGTCTCCTCATAGTCCACTCCCTCTTTCTAGGAGAACCCTATCACCACAAACCTCGCCTTGAACTTCTTGATGCTGCCATCTGCAGCATGCTTAATTTTGTAGAGCCACCTGGAACTCACAACTAACATCCCCCCCAGTCTTGGCACTATGTCCCAAACATCATTCTTCATGATGGAGGTGTACTCCTCCACCATGGCATCTTGCCAAACCTATTGGTCTGTTGCCTCTTAAAAACTGGACGGCTTGAAATTTATGATGTTGCTCATCAATGCCATGTAGTTTTGAAACTTCCTCGGAGGTCTGCTCTCCCTAAACATGCTGCTAGGAGCCTCAACATACTCCTGAGCATCCCTCAATGTTTGTGTAAGCCATTGAGGTCTCCTGATAGAACTGGAAGAGGCTAATGTCTCCTCCTCACCTAAAGGTTGTTGTCCTAAACTAGAAACCACTTGTGTTTTTGGTGACCATGGATCAACCTTTGGAGCTTCTTGCTCCTCATTCTCTATCATTGGAATAGGCTCATGGGACTTCTTGGATGCAAAGTCCTCCTCAAACTTTACATCCCTGGTCACTACTATCTTCCTCTGCTCTGGAATATAGACTTTGTAAGCTTTTGAAGTCTCATTGTAACCTACAAATAAACCCTTCCTACTGAAGGGCTCCAACTTGGTCCTCTTCTCTACCGGAACATGGATATAAACTGGACATCCAAAGATGTGGAAATGACTCACCTCTGGCTTTACACTAGTGAATGCCTCCTCTGGTGTCTTGTCCTCCAAGATCCTATGAGGACACTTGTTCTGGATGTAGACTGTTGTGTTGCATGCTTCTACCCAAAGAAACATCGACAAGCCCTAGTCATGAATCATGGCCCCAACAGCCCCTATGATGGATCGATTCTTTCACTTTGCAACCCCATTCAGTTGTGGGTTGTATGGAACAATCAGCTCCCTCTTGATTCCTGCCTGCTTGCAGAAACCATTGAACTCCTTGGAGGTATATTCACCTCCATTGTCTGATCTCAAGACCTTGATCTTCTTCTCTATTTGGTTCTCAACTAGAGCTTTGAACTCCTGAAACTTGCTAAAGACTTCATCCTTGGTCTTTAAGAAGTAGATCCATGTCTTGCGAGAGAAATCATCAATAAAGGAAACATTGTACATGCTACCTGAAATTGATGCTACTGACATTGGTCCACAACCATCTGAATGAACTAGATCTAGTATCTCCTTAAACCTATGTTCGTTGTTTGGGAAAACAGCCTTGGCATGCTCACCAAGCATAAACCCTCTGCATACTCCATACTGCTCAATGCTGAACTCTGGAAGACCTATGACTATCTCCCTCAGAATAGGCAACGCTCTATGATGCAAGTGCCCCATCCTCTTGTGCCACAACTCACACAAGTTGTTATTGCTATGAACTAGGGCTTGAACAGGTTCACCTTGCCACCTGTATAGACTGCCTTCCCTAACCCCTATTACTTGTGTTGTTTCTAGGCTAGATTCTTTCGGTCTAATAAGGACATGCTGGTTCTTGAATTCTACTGCATAACCCTTATCCCCCATAACCAAAACTGAAAGCAATTTCTTCCTTGAGACCTGGAACAAATAGAACATCATCAAAGTCTAAAGAGTTCCCTAACTGGAGTCGAAAAGGAATGGTACCAATTCCTTCAACTAGATACTTGGCATCATCACCAAGCTCAACCTAAACCCCCGAGTCCTGCTCTTGTAGACTGGTAAAACACTGTTGGGCTAATGTCATGTGTCGAGATGCCCCACTATCCACATACCAAGCAATCCCTCAAAAACGTGTTGGTAGAAATGCAAGAGACCAACGAGAAATCCTTCTCGAATTTGGCAGCAAACTCACTCATCTAAGTTTCTGCAGAGGCTGCTACTTGCGTTTGCTACTGCTTCCCTTTGCCCTTCTTGTTTGGACACTGTGATGCATAATGGTCGTTCTTATGACAAATGAAGCACTTGATCTTGCTCAAGTCCTTCCCTGACTGTGAGGTTGACTCCTCACTCTTTACCTTACTCTTGTTGGGTCCTTTACCTCTACCCTTCTTGGTTTTCCCAAAGACAGCTAGGTTATCGTCACCATCCTTCTTGCTGGCCTTTGACTCCATCTGAGTCTCCTCCTGGATGAAATCATCCCACAGTTCCTTACAGGTGGGAAGGTGCTCACGAGCACAGATGCCTTTGACAAATGGTTCCCATGAAGCTGAGAAATCATTCAATGCCATGTTCACCAACTCTGTGTCTTCAACCTTCTCCCCAACTGCTGCCAATTGATGACGAATATGCGTGATCTTCATCAGGTAACTGGTAACGGTGTCAGATATGGTTATCTCTATAGATTTGAGTTTGTTCCGCAATATCATCTTCATGTTTATGTTTTTGCTCTAGTAGAGGCTAACCAAGGCATCGAACATCTCCTTTGCCTTAGTCTTCTCAGATATGTGAGGAATCAGGTGATCCTTCACTGCATCCAAGATCATCCGCTTGGCCTTCACTTCTTTCTGTGAGCTGCCAATTGCTACGGATCTGTAGGTAGAGTCACATAAACCTTGACAATATACCAGAGATCATTCTCTTCTAATAAGAACATTACCCTGACTTTCCAGGGCAAGAAATTGGAGGCACCTTCTAATCTATCCTCAAATATGAGGTTAGCTACTACTGTCTCTGAGATCTACTGCACAAACTTTCAGATCTTATATGAATGACTCAAGAAAGTTGTCCTGCAAATTAGCTTAGTCCTTCAAGCAAAAGTATGAAACCCTCAACTGCTGGTTTTTAATATCCAGTAGTAATCTACTCCTGTAAACCCTTGAGAATCTCAATCATAGAACCTAGCTCTGATACCATGTAAATTTTCCTAACCCTATATGACTGCTAGCCTATGTTTCTAAATAAATCAAATTTGAAATGAATCTATTTTAAATAAGTAACAGTCATAGAAATGGCTGGAAAATAAACAAAATGAACATCGGAAGACAAATATGCTACTGAACCTGTATATTCTCTATAATGGAGGAGATTACAGTTACAGCAAGACAGCCTGCTCTCTTGTTGCCTTTCTGGCCAGCAAATCACTCTTCCTCCTACACAATAGCCTTGCAGTTCTCCTTCAACAATTTGTTCACCTTCTTTTCTTTCTATTGAGTAAAACACTCTTGCCCTTCTCCTTTTATGCTTGAAAAGGAAACCCTAATCTCTCTAACCCTAATCTATTCAGATGTATGGTCAAGATTACATCTCATCTCATCTTGAGATGTATGGTCAAGATTGAATCACACAAGTAGAAGAAGAGGTATTAAAGTGGAACGAAATTCCAATTCCAACATAGGAATATGCCACTGGAAATAAACAGCTTGTATGGGAACACAACAGCACATGAACCGGTTAGAAAGCAAGAAGGCCAACTACCCCACACACATGCCACAACTCGATGTTAATAGGGGTGAGGAGTCCCACATAAGCGGGACCAAGGGCTTCCACCTTTAAGCCTGCTACCCCATTGGCAAAGAGTTTGGCAAGTGTTGGGGCTCATAAACCACTCAAGTCCCACAACCGGGTCAATGTGGGATTATTAAGTGAATTACAAAATAGAATCACTTAAGTGAATTTCAAAATAGAATCCGAAATATCTCGAACCACTTTTAGCGCGTTCATACTGAAGCCTATGCAAGAAGTTCCTGTCCGAGCTACATTTATCAACACTTCTATGCTTCTAGAAGGAAAAATTACTCAGCAGACTGATGCAATCAAGCTAAAGCAATGCTCTAAATCATTATACAAAAGAGTTGAGAACCTCTAAATGGTTCAATGATGAAAATAATTCCAAAGGTAGTAATGGAAATCAAATTCACAAAGGCTTCCCATACAATGCTCACGAACAAAATTCTTCTCTTCCAAGCATGACTATAATACTCAACCTTGAGAGAGGTACTAATAGAACAAACAAACCTACTACAAATATATTTACAACTCCAAGGCCTTAACTAACCTAAAAAATCAAAGATCCCACAAAATGTCATCATTCTCATTGGGATGACTTCCAGCAAATAGTATTGTTTTCTATTATTGCATTTTAATAGAAGCAATAATAGTGAATATAAAAAAGAAGTAGATCAATAGCATTTAAGCTTTATATATTTACCAGACTCGTTACATAATAGGAATTCCCAAGTACATCAACAAACATAATCAATAGTTAAAGCAGCCTAATTTTCCATGATCATAATCAAGAGTAATATTCTAAGATAGATTTGTTTTGGGCTACATAGATCCTTTGTTGATAAGAAAAATTCAATCATAGCATATGAGAGGCACCTTCTCTATTTATGTAAGTTCCAAGGTCTTCTTATTCTTAACAGGCTCCCTTGCTTCGCTCACTTCAAGAGATTTACTTGCCTCCTCCATAGCAAGGATGCTAATTTCGTTGATTATGTTCTGGCCAATAAGGAGTTGGATCCTCAAGTTCCAAACTTTCATATATGTTAAAATCATAGCAGCATAATCAAATGGTGTTAGCTCAACTAGTTATATTCCTCAATTTTTAAGGAGGATACCCAGGTTCAAATCTTCCCAACTGATACATGCATAATTGTCGAACTATTGTAATACCACTATGCGGTCATGATGTAATACGGGTGCTGTTCATTTCAATCCCATATAGCCGATTAAAAAAAAATCATAGTAGCATAATTAATTGATTATGTTCTTACAAATAAGAAGTTGGATGAAGTGTATTGCTGGTAAATTGTTCATCAAAATATGATGTATTCCAAATAATAGTTGTGCAGGATACATGCTCTGTCCCTTGTATCCATTTATATTTGTAAATATTTCAATTATATATTTTGTTTATCTAAGTGGTAAGGGAATTGTATTACAATGTGTTGTATTCCATTTCTACATTCTGGTGTCATTGCCTGTTTGAAGTTGGAGCAAGTTTGGTGACATGTAGCTGTGACGAGCAAATCACTCAGGAAGGTACACAATGACAACAATGGGATGATGAATTGCAGCCAACGAATGACATAGTTTCCCACAAGGGGAGGAAATATTGGAGGTTGCAATAGAAGGCACTAACTAGTTTGTTCATAGGGATGAAGGGCCAACGCATGAAGCAAACATGCAAGTGGATGCACAACCAAACGCACAAGCAGACACGCATGAAGAGACGCGCAACGGTTCGTGTGCAAAATACGTGACAATGAAATCCGTCATGGCGAATTACGTGACGGCAAAATCCATGATAGTGAAATCCATGATGATGAAATTCATGACAGCGACATACAAGATGGCAAATTTGTGACAGTAAATCCGTGACAGCAAAATCCATGATGGCGAAATACAAGACGGTGAAATTTATGATGGCAAAATAAATGGCGGTCAAATCCGTGATGGCAAAGTTGGCAATATACAAGTTATTACACATGAGGGAGAAGCACAAGTGTTCACAAATGAAGGTGACATGCAAGTGTTCGAGCATGAAGCAAACAAGCATGTAGATGAAGATTGTGCAGGTAAAGATGTACATGCTGATGTGGAAGTGCGCGCTAATGAAGGTGTGCACGTTGAGTTAGTTCACACAAGTGAAGATATCCATGCTGATATGGAAGTGAGCTTTGACAAAGACAAACAAGCATGCAGTAACATAAGCGGAGGCAACAAAGACGCATGTACAGACAAACAAGTTTGCGCAAGAAGAGATGTGCATGCAGACAAACAAGCTCGTGTAGGCAAAGACATGCACGGAAGTATGGAAATCATGTTCCCACTGATGAAGTTGGGCATGCTAAATTTGACAAACCACCTTATGTAGGAGAAAACATGTTTTGGCAAGAAAGGCTAGGAGTGATTGGAGCAAGTTGTGCGATAGAAAGAATGCATGACAAATGTTTGGCATCGGAGCAAATGCAAGATGGCATGTCCGATAGTGTTCTAGAGTGAGTCCGGCACTAGAGCAATTGCAAGTTGGTGTGCTCGAAGGTAAGCGATATGGGAGTTCAACATCGGAGCAGCTACAAGATGGCACAATTCATGGAGCGGAGGACGAGAACCGGAACGAGAGCAACTACGGTGGGGTGAGTCTGAAAATGAGCATGAAGAGGGTAAGACATGCAAACAACCATCACTGCCAATGTTGAATCAACCTGTCATGACAATGTTGAACAGCCCTAGCGAATTACCAAACAGCCCTGCTCGGTTGGATGACCTCTCCCTCTTTCCAGATAACCAAGGGGTGGTCTTGACAACCCTGCCCCTGGCTAAACGGCCTATGAGCCATTTGGGGTTGAGACCTGACAGCCTCCCCCTTAGTTAAATGGCCAAAGAGAATCCTTGACACCCTCCCCCCTTAACCAGGCTATCCCGGATGACTCGGGTCCTAGCTTGGACGGCCTAGGCCAAAATGTCCTAAGTCTTGACAATTGAGGCTTAGGTCCAAACGACCCTAAAAGACAATCAAACGCAAAACAACCTCCCTCTTCTCCTCTACATCATTCGCTTCTTCATCTGCATCAACCACTTGTGCAACCTCCTCTTCCTGTGTAGCTTCAACAATCTGCTCGATATGTGCCTCCTTGATTGTAATCAACTTCATATCAATTGCAATTAAGTTTATCAGGTTCACCTTCTCTTCTTCTTGGCTAGGGTTGAGGCTCTTCTTCGACTCTTCAAACTCTACACAACACTACAACACACTGCAATACAGTTCCACTACCACTTAAATAAACAAAATATTTAGGGTGAATAACTTACAAATGGGTACACTGTGCACACAGCATGTATCCTAAAGAGCAACTATCTACAATACACCGTACTCCGACAAACCATCAACAACACACTTTGAACAACAACAAAATGAAAACACATACTCTTGCATCTCTCACATAGATGCATACTTATAGATATAACATATTCAATAGGTGGTTGGCAACTACCCAACAGCCTCCCAACTATCCATTTACATAAATCGTTAAAAATACCCCATTACTTTACATTATTACAACATTTTGCCACATGCACATTACTACAAAAACTTTGCACATTATTAAAAACACTTGTCACTTCACACAATATGGCAATCCTCTGCCATTTAACACAATATGGCGACATAATTGCAAACATTTTGTGTACACACATTTGCACAAATACATTTATACACTCCAACATGCATTCATTTATTCACTCATTATGCAAACGTCAATTCCTCTGCCTACACTTCGCACATGAAAGTCAAGGTACTACAAGTCGAGAAGAACATGGTTACAATCGAGTAGGTAGAGATCGAGCAAATAGTTGAAGTTGTGCAAGAGGAGGAGCTTGCACAAGTGGTTGATACAGACGGCAAAGTGAGGGATGCAAACAAAGAAGTGAATGATGCATACAGTGAAGAGGAGGGTTATTTGGCATCTAACTGTTTGCTAGCATCATTTGGCCATCTAGACTTGGATCGTTTGGACCCAAGCTCCCACCGTCAAGTCTCAAGTCGTCCAAGTTGGGACAGAGGTTGTCTGGGTGGGCCATAAAGCCCTCCAAACAGTCTGGGATGGCCTGTCCAAAGAGAAGGTTGTTAGGGCTTCTCCTTGGTCATATGAGGAAAAGCACTCAACCCCAAACGGCCCACAGGCCATATAGTCTGTGGGAGGGCCATCAAGGCCACCCCTTGCTCCTTTGGAAGAGGCAAGAGGCCCTTATATGGCCCTTTGGCCATCCAGTTTAAGGGGAGGGCTGTTTGAGCCTTGCCCCAAACGTTTGGGAAGGTCATATGGATTTGTTAGGAGGTCATTTGGCCCCTTCGGCCGTCCGGGAGAAGAAATGGGTTGTCTAGCCCAAGAAGTGGGTCGTCTAAGACCAAGGGATGTCTATCAAAAGACGAAGATATTGTCATCAGAGACCAAGATAAGCTAATTCTTGGCCACAATCTTCCCTTGCAAAGGCATTCTTAATGCTTGTTGGAAATGCTTTGGCTCAAAGAAGACTACCACATGTTCCCCTTGAAATATCACATTTGACCTCATTGAACACATGTACTTAAAATAAATCTAGAATTCTTTGGTCTTTCTAGTCGAAAACAAGATCACAAGAATGTAATCCAAAAATGTTTCCTTGAGCAACGGCTTTACATGATCAAGATTCTTCAACCAATCCTAGCCTACAAATGTAAGGTTATACTTCTTGTCTCTCTAGGGATGCATTAGAATTAACTTTTAAATGCTTCAAGCACCCATTGCAATCATACTCCTCGTCCACCTTTGTCAATACCATTCTTCAAGAGCATGTCAATGTTATGCCAAGACTTCAACCAAGGGATTTACTTCGCACTAAAATTGTTTCCCTTGTCCCAATCCATTGTACACTTATAAAACATAGGTCTCCAGTTTTGTTGCTTGCTCATGATGGCAATAAGCCCACAATCTCCAGTATAATGAAAGCTTCCCAGATTGATAATTCTTAAATCCAAAGAATAGTGCATTTCCTAATTTCCATATTAGTAATTAGATACTTTCCCTTGTACTAATTCATTGTACCCTTATGAAAGTTAAGTCTCCAGTTTTCTCACTTGCCCATGACGGCAATAAACCCACAATCTCCAATACAATAAAAGCTTCCCAAATTGATAATTTGTAAATCCAAAGAACAATGCACTCAAAGAAGAAAATTGATGTTACCCTCAACTAGAACTCCGAAAGACACAAAGGACAATTTCAAATTTCAAGATCTCTATGCGAAATTCCCAAAGTGGTTGACATCATGCCAAGGGCAACTAGCATCACTCCATAGCAACTAACAACACACCAAAGCCAACTAGTGTCACCCCCTAAGCAATCATCACACCAAAAGACTGCATGCCCCCGCCCCCCAAACACCCCCCACTAAGATGATAGGATGATGTAACCTTGACCCAAAATAAATAGCATCACACTCCCACTACATGACACCATTGTGTTGATATCATGCCCACAAATGTGCAATGTCACTTCCTCAAAGCCTGATATAACTTTTGATAACGCTACTTTGCTCAGTCCCACCATGTACCATCTCAATGAAATATAACTCTAAAAGAGAACATCGCCTTAAACATGACCTCCTAATATGATTTTCAACCTGCCCAGAGGATAATTATGTTGCAAAGAACTAAAAAAATATATATATCAATCCACTAATTCCCATTCAATGACATTTCGGCCAAACACAAAACATTGAATAGTGTTGATTTGTACCATCCCAATGACATCACTCTTCTTCTGTTTGAAGAACTGCTACTAAATGGCATCACATTTCCTAGGTTCTAAGGGGATGTGTTGCCATCCCTGCATACATGTGGGAATGTATCCCCATGGGAAAGGGGATGAAGGGGCATCCCCATTGTGTGTCATCACTGCCTCCTTCATCATCCACATGGGAACAAATTGGGGACAACAGGGGGGATGTAAGGGTCCCTTAAATGCACTCCACAAGCATCAGAAATAGAAAATAAAAGATACCTAACTTCTTAAGACTCAACTGCATAAAGACAACCTCCAAAAATAACATTCATCCCTCTTGTTCCCTTTTGTTTCAATTTTTGGGGTGTCTTGCAGTCTTCCCTTTCTGTGTTTTCCCAAGTGGTGGGACATGACTTTCACTCTCACATTCAAACATCACTCAATGCCCATAACATCCTTGCTTCTAAGTTCTAACATCAATCTATTTTTTATAGCTTAGGGGAAAAAAAAACATTTCCTTCCAGATTCTCTATGCAAGGCATCTAGATAAATTTGCTTTGCAAAGCTTGAAAATTCTCGTTGAAACAAATCTACTAGGTTTTGATGAAAAATTTTGATGGAAGCCAAAATATATATCAAGTTCTATCTCTGAAAATTTACTACATCAAACAAATTTGCTTTATGTACGTTGTCTCAAAACCAACTAACAACTTGAGACAAAGTGGCAGCTAAAGACAAAACCGCCACTCAAACCAAACAGGCAACTAGGGACAAAGTGTTGGCTTTTTTATCTTACATAGAAAAACTTCCTCTCTTCCTTGTTTGCGATTGACTGCAAATCTAATTGCAAGACTTAAAGATGAGGGGCTAACCCTTGTTTAAAATTAAACATTGTGGTTAAGGTTAGGTCATCGCCTCCATAATGCCAGCAATCCTGGAAAACCTTCTGGCATGGCTACAGCTGGAAGAACCCCCTATAAATTGGGTAGCAAGTTCAACTTTGTTTGGACTGCATTCATACAAGTTATCATACTCTTCCTCTAAATTATCAACAACCCATGAAATATGGAAACAAGGACATGATGCACACATTTTCTAAATTCAAGAATGAAAACAAAGACATATGGTGCATTGACTACAAATAGAGGGACATACCAACACAACATGCACAAAGAAAGCATCCCATAAAATTTGTGATGTGGAAGGGCACTTGACAAAGGAATGCTCCTTTAATATTAAAAACAATGAATAGATGTATATGTGGCACAGGGGAAGAATGCTTCTAACAATTTGGTGCCGCAAGTGGTGGGTTTCATAACAACCATAAAGGCAACAGAAAAAACCAGAATCAAGAGGGAGGTGGTGCTCAAATACAACACAACACAGATGGGAGGCTAATCATCCAATGTCATTGATGTAGGACACTTCACAAGAGATTGTCATACCAGTGTAAATCAAAATGGACAAATGTTGTACAGATGGTGTGGGTCCAAGATCCATTACAAGTCTGACTGCCCCATGCAGGTAATAAAAGGCAACACACATGTGCTTGTTCAAAAGAGATGAATAGGAGGTGGAGCACACCATGGATGTTACCCAAGAACAAGCAAAGCAGAACCAATACTCTGCTCTAATAAATGAAAAGCGAAGACAGAAGGAAGCTCGGAGAGCTATGGCGGGAGAGAGAGAGACTAATGCACAAAAGAGTTGTATAAATAATGATAGATATGCAAACAGAGGTGCCTACCTACAACTCAGACATGGAAATGCAATACAATTGCTGCGAACCTTGGAAAATTATGAAATGTTTGTTCCATGATGTCTGTCTATGGATTAAGGATGGTCATGACAACAAGGGTGAAACTGGCAACTCAATCTCATATGCAGTTGAAGACAAAGACAAATAAGAAGGTGCAGGCCAAATAAGTGTAGTCTGGAAGAGTGCAATCCCAAAGAGAAGAATAGTTAAGAAAAGTACAATCCAAGTCTACATAGACTATGTTTTGTCTGTCATTCAGAGCATAAGCATGAGTGTCATTTGCCTCAGCCTGAGCATGAGCACTAGTGTTGTCATCCTGAGTCTACATTGTCTACGAGAGGCTGAAAGTTGTCTGCCAAAGTTGGAGGAAGTGTTTTTCCAAATAGGGAGTCATCTGCCAAAAGGTCATCTAAATGAGGATGGATGTCCTCTAAAAAAGAATGTTGTACGACTAAAGACGAAGGCAGATTGAGGAAGAAGGTCATGGTACTTTACTAATTTGTATCAGAAAAGATGTCATTTAGACAAAGAACAGTATTGGCCAAGGAGTAAGTTTGAATGCAACCTAGGTGATGCTGAGTGTTGTTTGGAGAATGGGTGTCATCTAGAGAATGAACGTATCCAAAGAGTTTTGCTGACAAATTCAACAGCCAGGAGGTCAACAAAAAGGAAAAATTGGACATGACAAAGAAAATTTAGGAGAGTTGTTTGAGAGACCTCGAGCTATTGCCCTGTACCCTGTGGGGCATTGCCCCTCAACCCTGCCCTGCATACATAGCAGGTGATGCATGAGAGGCACTAACCTTGACCCTCGCCACAGACATCAAGGGGTGTTGCCCCTCTAACTTGCATTGATGCCAGCTCCAAAGTGACAAGAATCGAAAGGCTGGTTCAGTCAATATGAGAAGTGTTGCGATCACGAATTACTTTACAAGTTACCATGTGAAGGAAGAGGATTGCTCAAGTGACTGGAGATTCCATAATTGTAAAGACCATATGGAACATGAAGCAGAAGAAGCACAATAAGTATAGGAATAAATGAGATATGTCCCTATCCACTTGGTAACTTAGTTGGTCCGTCAGTTGGAACACTAACAAATCTAAAGGTGAGGTAGATAAAAGTGGCCAAGCTGGTTCACATGAGCCGCATGTATGTTTGCTATGTTCTGATGTTATTCCTTACAGAGAATAGATGATGTAAAAATTGACATGTAACATACATACTTGTGGTAGGGGTACATTTAAATTTTCTTAGAAGTCAGATAGTTGGAAAGTATGGTGGTTGCCCTCCATCAATCTCCACCTGCAAGGACAATATGTATATCCTTTTATCTGGTTTAGAGAATCATTGATGCATGTTCATGTCCATCAGTGAGACAGTGTAAGCTCGACTAGGCCATTTCCAGGTCTTCTTTCAGAGTGGGATGGGAACGATATAGATTTATACCTGGATTTCTCAGGTGCATACTTGCATGTGTATGTGAGTTGTTCTTCCCATTGTGTTTTCTTTCCTTGTTAATATGGAAATGTATTGTGGTGCATTGCCTTCTATACTTGCTTGTGTGACTAGAATACTTCCACATGTGACATCATTGAGTGTAAGATCCTATAGGAAAGGGAACTAAGTTAACTTGTCCTCGTCCCTTTGCTACTTCTTCATTAGCTTCACATTCCCTCGATGAATTTTTGCTATTTTCTTTTCCATTTTTTCAACTATGACTGTAGAGGATATTGACTACCAATTGCAAGGGTATTCATGACTATGCTTGGCAACAACAACACAGCATGGATTCATACGAATGGCTAAAATACAGGTATGGTGATACCAGAAATGTAGCTATCTAATATATAAACAAACGGAATTCAACCAAATATTTACCACATGTTCACATGAAAAGAAACAACAATAATTTACACAATAATTATAACAAAGAATGGAGACCCTTAAGTATGACAAGTGGACTCGCTTGATTTATATTTGTCGGAGAATATTATATTATTTGGTACATGCAAATGTACCCCCATGGTACCTTAATGGTACAAATGTAAATATGTAATAGATTAGGGTGTGAGTCTATAGTTTAGGAGTGTGATTTATATTTTCCCTTATGTATGTGTCTATGTGCAGGATGTGCACAAGTGTCATGTAATTATGTGTGCAAGTGTGAGGAGTGAGAAAGTGTGCAAGTGTCATGTAATAGAGTGTGCATGTAGAAGTGTGCAAGTGTCATAGAATAAAGTGTGCAAGAGTATAGAGAATCAAGAGTCATGTATACAAGTGGCAAGATGAGAAGCCAAAAGGCATGAGAGATTTGTCTTATGCATGGAATAGGAAAGGTTGCATCTCCCGGATATGTGAGGAGAGCAATAGTCAAAGAGTCCAAGAGTCACCTTTCTAAGGTTATATTATGGAGACAAAGCTCCATGAAATGCATTAAGAATGTAGTATCAAAGAATCATTGTATATTGAAGCTTGTATACAGTTTGAACAATTCTCTTGTGAGTTTTCTTCATGTTTTTGCATGAATGATATTGGTCATTTTACTTAGTATTATTGTTATTTTACATGAATGTTATGTTCTTTGATATTGGCCATTTATATTAAATTGCTCTAATATTTGAGACTACTCAAGATCCTGGATATTGGGACCTGTGATAATCTGGCTAAAAAGCCAACAATATTTGTAGTGACAATATACCTGTCTCCAGAGTGCAGAACTGACATTACAATGTGATCATGATGCACTAGACTAGTGGTGGTGAACTATGATTATGAATTATGACAATCCGACTTTTATAGATGAGAGAGACGAGGATAAATACAAGGATTGACCAGAATAACTCAATCGTAGACAACCTTACCAGCTAATATAACAAGAAATATTAAATGAATCAAGGTAAGTACATTACCCACATATGTATGGCATTGCTTTGTTAACAACTTTGTTGATTGTTATAGATGACGACAACTTGAAACATGGCTGCTCTACAACAAAATCAAGACACTATTATCTGAGAAATCATTATCAAAGGTTTCAAAATCTTAAATTTTAACACATTTCATATACACATTTAAAACCAATTGATCTATGAGGAAAAGAGTAATCCCTTTTCAATAGGCAGAAGAGCAACAACAACTATCCTCTTATCTAATATGCTGGTCCTTAGGGGCAAAGAAAAATTCAAACAACAAAAGAAGATTGAAGATGTTGGTATTTATGGTTTCTTGTTTTTCTATTCCATGGTAAATTTCCATCACAATGACATAAAGGCTTATATTACTCTAAAAAAAATTCTCTTTCTTTTTCCTTTCTTTTTTTGAGCTGCTGACTCAAGGCTGAAAACCTCTAGGACACCTCCAATTAGCTTCTTGGTTTATTAGCATAGCTCCTATTAAAGATAATCTCATAGTTTCTAACTATGGGAAATTGTTCAATACTTATAGTAAACATCATAAGCTTTCTTCACTCATTTCTTAATACTTACTATCCTTTTATTTTAAGAAAAACTTAGGCTGTAAGAGACAACTAAATTAGAATAGATGAGAGAAAAAATGAAGAATATAACACCAATGTTGCCAAAAAGCCTATGTGATCTTGGGCATCCAAGCACTTGTAAGAAAACTCAAATAACAGAAACCTAGTCAAAAATAAGAAAAGTAAGATACCTGTAAATCATCAAGGTATTGTACAAGATCTTGATAGTATCGAATGATACCATCAAAAAGTAGAAAAAACCTCTCCAATATGCCCGAGAAACATTCTCGAAGTTCATCGTCAAGTGCAAGTAATTCAGGATTTGCTTCAATTTCCTCTTCAAAAACCTCTGGAGATTTAAGATATCTGAAATAATGATTTCAAATTCTCTTTAGGAATCGAAGCCTAAAATGCATAAAAACCAAAAAATGATAAACAAATATTACATCCTCAACAGGGTGATGTAACTAATCCAAATTTTACTATAGTGAAAGAGATTTTGCTATACCCAGTAGAATCAAATTGATACTTTTGCATAGACAAATATTACTGGCCCAATAATCAAAATTTTAAAAAATTTAACAAAAAATATTACACAAACTTACAGAAAGAAAATTGTCCTCAAATGCTTCAGGAATTGTTCCAATAGAAAAAGATCATTTACAGTGATGAGACGTGAATGGACTAATTCCAAATCAACCAGCGTAGAAAACAAAAGATATCTGAAGGTCCTTACCTTTTAAAATCATAGATTTCATGTTTAGTTACACCTCCATTTCAAGCACACGCAAATTAAGTACTCCTTGCAAATAATTTATTACATATCATAGAAAAGAAACATAATCTGTAGCCAAAACACAATGAAGTTGTAAGTTAAACATTCCATGTCAATTGTCTTCAATTGATTAATAAAATATCTTTTGTAACTAGTGCTCTTTTGTCATTTTCAAGGCTTTTGCACAAAAAGGTCTACTACATGAGCTTATCTCAAATTTGAAATGCCCATTCCCAATTGTCCAAAATAATTGAACTATTTTCTTTTCCACCGAACTGAGCTTGAGTGGTTGAAAAAGTCATCTTTCATGGAGAAGGCTTAGGTTTAAGTCTCTTGTGTGTGTGAGTGGTGGGTGCTTGACCCCCAAGTTAGTTCTCCTGGCCTCACTATAAACGAAATCTGTGGTATCCCATTAAAATCAAAAAATGAAATTAATTAATTAATTAAACTATTTTCTTACATTTTATATCATGCATAAAACTTTTGGAGACAACAATATGGAACAAACTAACATAAACAACAACGAACGTATAGATAACTTTATTCATAGTTTGTTATAAATACCAGATTAATATATAAGCAACGCCAAGCCTACCATGGGGATTACCAAAAATTCAATTGAGCATGTATGTGACCCTTGCTAAAGGACATAGAAGGCAACCAAAAGAACTTAGCATAAGGGAGAACAGCAGAAGTCAGTTTGGGAAGAGATGAGAAAGGGTCTTCAATGTATTTTTCTCTAGCAAGATGACATACATAAAAGGATATTTAGGACACTCTACCCTCTTATAGAAAGGCACGGTTACCAAACATCATTTCATTTCAAAGATAAGTTGGACAACATGTTGGTGAATAACATAAACAATAAAATTTGTGACATATTCAGTAATCCATTAAGTCTAAATTCCTTTAGTTTTGGTGAAAAAAAAAAACAATTTGAGACAATTTGTCTAAATTCATTTGGCATCGTTGTCGTCTGAAGTTCAAACCAGCGACTGCAATGACATTTGAAGAAGTCAAGACGTGAATGACATAATCTAATGCGAGGACGTGGGAGATAGGGACACCGACGAACGAGAGAATAACCAACGAGAAGTCAGAGACTCACATAGCAGCAAGGATGGCAAGTACGTGATGACGAAATTCATCATGATGAAATACACGATAGCGAAACCTGCGACGATGAAGTTGGCAGTGTGCAAAGTGCCAACATGCTAAGAGAACAACTTGCCAACTAAAAGTACGCACAAAAGACAGTGACAGAGTTGGAGTTTCGTAGCCAAAGTAAAGCATTGTAAATTTTCCAGCCCTTGATAACTGCTGTCCTATGTTATTTTAAAATAAATCAGATCTGAGAATAATTTATTCAAACATGCAACAGTCACACAGATGGCTGGAAAAATAAAAAGCGTGAACAGCATAAGTTAAAAATATTTCTGAACCTGAAATATTACAAATAAAAGAGGCTACAGCTACAGCAGAACACTTCTGCTCTCTTGCTGCTTTTCTAGCCAGCAATCACTATTCTTCTCCTCCTAAGCTTGTAGTTTTCCTTCAGCAATCTGTTCTCCTCCTCTTCTTTTCTGTGTGTAAAACACTCTTGATCTTCTCCTTTTATCCTTGAAAAATGTAACCCTAATATCTCTAACCCTAATATTATATCTCATCTCATCTTGAGATGTAAGGTTAAAAATAGAAAATCACTTAAGTGAATATCAAATAGAATCACTTAAATGAACTTAAAAATAGAAAATCACTTAACTGAATTTCAAAATAGAATCACTTAAGTGAATTACAAAATAGAATCCCTTAAGTGAACTTAAAAATAGAAAATCACTTAAGTGAATTTCAAAATAGAATTAGAAATGTCTCGAACTACTTCTAGCATGTTCATACTGAAGCCTATGCAAGAAATTCCTGTCCGAGCTACATTTCTCAACAAGCATGTGTGGAACCCTCGGAAGGAGGGATGTTCGGACAAAGAACAAAGTGAGCAATGGCAGACGTCGTTTTTGATGATGGAAAAAGGTGTGCAAGTGGAGGCACAACAAGATAACCAAAATCAAGTCGACGAAGATGTTCACGCAAGCGATGAAGAAGGCGTAAACATGGAGTGTGACAAAGATAATCGTGCAACACAAGACGAGACAGAGCAACTGGTGGCTCTAGCATAGGTGCATGAGAGAGAGCCTAGAGGTGTAGAGGAAGGGAGTCAAGCACAAGGGCAACCACAAGGGAGGGTGCTCAAAAGACCAGATCCAACTCTCATGTATATGCGAAGGAGATCGCGGAGTAAAAGTGCAATAGGAAGCAGCCAACAAATGTTTGCAGAAGACCAATCATTAGAAGAAGGTTCATTGAGCGGAGAAGAATCCAACGAACAAGTACCACCACCATAAGCAATGGTTGCAGCAGCAAGCAAGTGCCCAAAAGGCACTGGAGATGAGAAGGAAGATCTCAAGCGACATTGGGACGTGTGAGACAATATGGCAAGCAAACAAAGGCATAGACCAAAATGCATGGTTGCAATTGTTTCCAACAACATTGCGAGAAGTTGCTATCGATTGGCATATGAAAAGAGAACCAGTCACTAGCTGGGGCAACATAGGAAGAAGAACTCAACAAATAATTCACATTGCTTTGTGATGACATGGAGATCATTGAAGAAATTTATGCCATGAAGCAGAAGGATGAGAACATAATGTCCAACCACCATCTGAAGGAGTTGATCAAGAAGATGGAGGTGAAAACATGCGATGGACCACAAAAGAGGTGGTTTCTAGACGGATTGCTACCACAATACAAGATGTTGTCTCGTTGACAATCTCCTAGGAGGCATTTGATTACATGGTAAACCTAGAAAGCGAAATGAATACGGCAATGGCAGGCAGCATAAGTATGAGTCACGAAAGAAATGATGACTTAGACAATGATTGGGACGATCTCAATGCAACAATCCAGGCAATGTAAAAGGACCTAGAAAAAATGATCAATGATGTCAAGGCTGAGAAAAAGGAGAAAAGGACATTTGGTGTTCAGAATGCAAGTTGGAAAGACACATGAATGCCAACTACCGAAGAAGGCATACTACAACATTTGTGAAGTAAATGGACATGCGATTGTAGAGTGACTGTTTAACCTGAGAAGTGCATGACACCTGACAATGACAGTGCAGAAGTTGGAGAAGGAGAAATCCAACACTTCTAAAAATGGACAAGATGCAATGAGTGTCAGTTATCATAATAATCAACAAGGAAGAAGACAACCGAAATTGGGAAATAGGTCCAATAGCGGCGGTGAAAGCCAATTGCAATACAACTCAAAAAGAAGCTTGATCATTCAATGTCGAAGATGTCAACAATGGGAACACTTCCCACACAACTACATGAATGCACCAAGTAGCAAAGTGGAAACAACACGGCAATGATGTGTCGATGGTGCAGTCTTGGCAAACATAAGGAGGCGAATTGTCCAAAGCAGGCGAGTACCAACAACTTGCAAAATGTCAATTTCATTCACATTGAACAGCCTCAACTAGACCAACAAAAGGAGAAAGAGAAGCATGTGCTTGCAATGACACGCTCACAAGCAAAGAAGTTGGAGCAATATCCAAATCCTGCCAAGGAAGAGCTATGGCACAAGGCACGTGCACAAGTTGAGAAGGAAATGTTGAAGAATCGCGATGAAAAGTAGAAACTAAAGGAACCCATTGTGGATGAAGAGTATATATCAGCGAAGCAATTAGTAGAACAAATGTTGGGCGCAAATATTGCAATTAAAATATCTAGTTTATTTTGTGCAATACTGGAGCTCTGCATAGTATATATCAGCGAAGCAATTAGTAGAACAAATGTTGAGCGCAAATATTGCAATATTTTGGGCGCAAAGAGGGTAAAGTAAAGTAGTATTTAACATCCATGAATAAGGCCATATGAGACAACCTTCAGGACAAATCACAATGGGACAATTTTACCATCTTCATCAAGAAACGTGTTCCTAGTGTGCCCTTTTACCATCTTCAACAAGGAACGTGTTCCTAGTGTGCCCTTGTCCTCTAAGGAGGAGTGAAAGATTGGAATCTGCAATAGAAAGGGATGCAGATTTGTTTGTTGCTGCCGATGAAGAGCCAAATGGTAGGCATGTATACAAGGCACAATAAAAGGCTATGTAACAAGTTTGACAGTAGAGACGACGTGGCTCTCCAAGAAAGGCTGATAGCAATTTAAGGAGGTTGCCCAAGGTTCAATTGGACACTTGTTTTTTTCCTGGTGCTTGCAGCCGATGTAAAAGGTTTAAAATGAATGTGTTATGGTGGCTATAGGGGTGGACTGTGTGAGTACTGCGAGTACTGTGTGACGGCTTCCCAGGCGAACAGCGTAAACTACTGTGACAACCATAAAGACGGATAATGTACCTGGATCATCGTGGTGCTACCAATTCCACTAAAAAATAAAAAAGCTAATAGTAATTAAAGTAGGTTGTGGGCAGAAAGATGCATGAGACGAGTCCTAAAATCTCAACTGATTGCATGAACGCCCAACTGAGTTTCCCTCTATTAAAATCGTGGATTTCATGTTGAATACAATAATTTAAAAAGGACAAAAATAAAAATAAAAAAAAATGAAACAAACATTTTTACAACTGCCTACAGTTCATGACTATTCGCAATGCAGCATATTAATAATTGTGGAGTCGTATTGAAAAGGATAATAGTTAGATTGACCAAAGCGTTATCCATGCTACATCATTGGTTTTCAATTGTATCGCTGAATCGTTTCAGCTATTTCCTGTTCTATGGCTAAAATAATTAATTGGATTGCTACCGCAATTCAGCATGGAATGGTTAGAGTTAGGGCTTAGGAAATGCTTACTTGAGGTCAAAGAGGATGGGAGCATAGCGGGAGTCCCTGAATACCGGGGGAACTCGGTCAGATAATTTTAGAAGCTCTGAAATGAGAGCTTGAGCTCTGCTAGCGAGGTTTAATACTTCTGAAATCGATCCGTCGGCATCTCCGTTGCTGAAATCTAGCTCACATGTTGCCATCTCTGCTTTCCAATCAATTTCAAGAGCCTTGGCTGCTAGACTAGATTTAGTTTGTGTACATTTTTGGCGTTGGAAGCTCACGAATTCTCAATATAGTATAAGTAGAATGTACTCCTCATTCACAACTTCGTTTCTTTCTTTGTTAGATTGACTGATTTTTGGTCTGACATCTTTATCTGCCGACTCTTTTGGTTAGAAACGAATAATATCATAGTATTTTAAGATTAATGGAAAAAATAAATAAAAAATAAAATAAAAGAAACCTTAAACAGGGAACTTTGTAGTTGTGGAGATTATATATTTAACCGGTAACTTTGTAGCTGTGGAGATTATATATTAGGAGTTGCACTATAAAGAAGTAATAATAATTTATTTTAAGTTTATTGTCTCGTTTAAGTTAGTTTTCAGAAATATATTATTAGCTTTTGTTTTATGCAACAGAATTTTATATTTTTTATATTTTTTATAATCAATTAAATAAGGATCTTTGGCAAAAAAAAATTAGAGTTTCTTATTTTCATTTATTTTTTATTAGAGTTTTTATTTTAAGCCAGTGTAATTAGTTTCATCATTTTAATGGTGAGACTTTCAAATTATTAATAGAAGTAAAGTTTGATTTTTATGGGAGTAAGTTGTACACCATGCTTCAGTAACCCATATATAGTTTTATTACATTATTTTCATTTATTTTTGTCAATTTCATTAGAGTTTTTTATTTTAAGCTAGTGTCATTTGCCTCAACATATTAATTGTGGATACTTTGCAACTATGAATAGAGGTCAAGTTTGATTCATAAGGGAGTAGGTTGTACACCATGCTTTAGTAATCGAGGTAACTGAGATATGGTTGGAATAATCATATATTGGATAAACAATATTTTTTATGATTTATGGCCTAACTAAAATATGGTTGAAGATAATTATGTTTTGGATAAAGATTTTTTTTTTAAATTTGGTTAGGGGTTTGAGATTGGAACTATCGACCTCAAGTTGGCAAACACTCAACGAAACAAATCGGTCTCAAGTTTACACAAGTTTTTATGAGGGGTCTTAGTTCTTTTAGTAGAATATTGGAGGCGCAGGCTTGTAAAATTGTAAAACTATGAGTTTGCTATCATAGGTAAACTTTGAAAAAATTGCATTCATGAAATCAGATTTTGGAGGCAGCAAGTTGTGACGGACGGAGCAGCAAGGAGGAGAAGCGGGAGGTCTAGGGGCAACAAACCCTAGGTGTGGGGCTTCGGAGGGCAGATCAGCAGACGTGGTAGGTGGGGGCTCTGGTGAGATAGCAGGCCCCCAGGCGGAGGATGTGGACAAGGAAGTTCTATTGGAACCGGTCCAAGGGCGTTGGGCGAATGCGGTTGAAGATATCTCTAAGGGGGACCAGGACTCTGTGCGTCAGGATCAAAGGAAGACCGAGGAAGGAGACAAAGAGAAACCTGGCAACTGGAGACCTTCATATCTTAATGCTCTTCGCAGTAAGCAAAAATTATCCGACTCTTGTTTTAATCTAAAATCTATCAATGGTAGGTTGCACGTCCCGGATACCTTAGCTCAGCATGTGGCTATGGAGGGCAGAACATCTCCGGTGGCTAAATTTATGGGGGTGAGACCGGACTTGGAAGTCATAAGGAGATGGGCCGTCCAAAAATGGCAGCCAAGGGTCGGTATGATGATTAAGGCTTTACCCAAGAGTTTTCTTTTGGTGACATTTCAATGTGAACAGGACATAGAAAGGACTCTCCAAGGAGGTCCTTGGTTTTTTGGGAAAAGGGGCTTGTATCTGAAGCGTTGGTCCCCCGATTTCAACCCCCGGACTCGAGTGCTTGGATTTGGATCCTATTTGGGTTAAGATGTCGGGATTGCCTCTCGCTTTTCCGGAATGAACAAATCTTGGTCGGGATAGCTACAGAGATTGGAGAACTATTAGCTATTGATCCCGCAACCTTGAGAAAAACAAGACTCCTTCTCGCTCGCATGTGTGTGTTGGCGGACCCGAGTAAAGAGCTCCCTAAATCCACTATATTGTCGTCTATGTTTGGCCTTCATACTCAGGTCTTTGAATATGAAAATATGTCTTTTAAGTGTAGTGTTTGCGGGAAGGTAGGGCACTAGGGTATCCACTGCATTTCCAAGAACCAGCCCCCACTCCAAAATACTGCTCCTCAAACCCAAAATAATATCCCTCCCTCGTAGATCTCCATTCCTACCCAACATGGGCCTCAAGGATGTGGAGCTTGAAATCCGAATATCAAAGACCCTATTCGCCCTATTGTAAGCAAGAGGCAACGTTATAACCCTCCTCCCAAAAATACCTATGCCCCGAAACCCTCTCACAGGGGAGCTGGTCCCTTTGATGGGAACCCTCAAGCTCAACCTACTCCTAAGATGATACAGCAAGCCTCAGAGTCAAATCACAAAGGAAAGAACCCCATAGATCAATGCCCTGGGGCAAGTAAGTTTGATTGGGTAATATGGGAGGCCTATGGAGGCTCGATGGAAGTGGTCCCATGTACTACAGAGGAATTTATGGGAAGAAATTCCAAGGAGATCAACATCCTAGTGGAGAACAATTTTGATGCATTAAATCATCTGAAGGGAGATCATATGGATAGCCAAGAAGTGGAATCTGAGGTAGAGGAGACTCAAGAGAAGGATTTAGAGGAGAAATATCAAAGGAAGGAGCAGGAAACTAATAATACAGGCAAGGATACTTAGGAGGAAGAGGTGAACCACCAAGATCAGTGTAACCCCAAAGCGAGGAAAAAAGAATCTACTAATCAAGAAGCTAAGAGCACGGAATCATCTCCACTGTCAGAAAGACCAATTAACCTAGAAAGCCAGATTTTTACCCCAAAGACCAAGACTGACCTATCCAAGATGGTTACTAGAAGCCAAGTGAATCCCAAGGAACCCCAGCCTAGAGCGGATGTATGGGGATATGGTTCGGTAGGAAGAGGGAAACCTAGAAATGTTGCCTTAAGGCAGAAAGAAGCAGAGCGAGGAGTGGATGATGGCACTCAAGCAGTATTGCTCTTTGGGGCGAAGGCTCGAGGATGCAAAGCCCATAAATGAAGATTCTTTCATGGAATATTCACGGGAGTAATCCTGCAATAATAAGAGCTTTGTATGCTCTTAGACAAGAACACAAATCGGATATGATTTTATTGCAAGAAACTAAAATGGAGGAGAGTAGAGTTATTCCTTTTAAGAATAGGACTTGGCGAGAAGCTGAAGTAGTAGGCCAAGAGGCCACTGGAACAAGCAGGAGGGTTGCTTGGTTATGTGGAACAAGAATGTGATTGATAGTAGAGTGATTCCGATGTCTAGTTGGTTTATTTGTCTCTTATGTATGGATAAAACCACGCAGGAAGAGTGGATCTTAACGAATGTATATGCTCCAGTTAGACGAGGATCGAGAAGGGTTCTTTGGAGTCAGCTAGTCGAATTGAGGGAGACGGTCCCCAACTACCCTTGGATTGTGGCGGGGGATTTCAATTGCTACCTTAATCCTACAGATAAATTGGGGGGCTCTCAAAGAATAATTGCTTGATATCTACGAGTTTAGATATTTTGTTGAGCAACATGATTTGATGGATGTGGACCTGTGTAGATTCTCCTATACATGGTCTAACAAAATATTGAAGGAAAACCAAATTCAGATCAGATTAGATAGGTTTCTTCTTTCTCAAGAATGCCTAGAGAGGTTTGGGGACTCTTCATTAACGACACTCCTAAGAATCGGGTCTGATCACAACCCAATTCTGTGGGAAACAAGGGAGGACTCTAAGAAAAGATACATCAGACCCTTTCGATTCGAACTTATGTGGTTCCAACATCAGGATCTCAAGGATCTGGTTGCCCAATGGTGGGACAAAAAGTATAATGGTTCGAAATTGGCCTAAGTGGCATGTAAACTAAGGAATGTGAAGGCTAACATTAGAGAATGGAACAAAACTTCCTTTGGCAATATTTTTTTTAAAAAGGCAGAACTAAAAGACAAGATCAATGAACTACAAGAGAAGCTGAAGTCAGAGCAGCTTATAGAGGATCTGAGAAACCAAGAGAGGGAGCTGTTAGCCGAATACCACACGATGCTAGGATTTGAAGAAACCTTTTGGAGGCAGAAATCCAGAATGCGTTGGTTAAAGGAGGGTGACAGAAATACAAAGTTCTTCCATGTCTCTACTCTTCGCCACAGGAGTACTAACAAAATTTAGGAGATCAAGATGGCCGATGGGTCTAACACCAAAGATATGGAAGACATAAGGAGGGAAGCGGTTGAGTACTTTAAATCGTTGCTAGAAGATGTAAATTTGACTATTGAAGAAGAGGACTCTCTGTTGGCGGCCATTCCACCCCTTGTAACTGAGAATCTTAATGGATTCTTACTTAGTCCTTTCACAAAGGAGGAAATCAAGAAGGTGGTTTTTGACATGGATGGTAATAGCTCCCCAGGACCGGATGGCTTCCCCATAGCTTTCTTCCGAAGTTTTGGGATATCCTAGGCAATGATGTAGTGGAAGCTATAATTGAGGCTCAAAAGGACATGGAAATCCCAGAAGGAGTTAATGCTACATTTTTAGTCCTCATCCCTAAACTAGTGGGAGCAATGGAATTTTCCAGTTTTCGCCCTATCAGTTTATGTAACACTCTAATGAAGATTCTCACAAAAACAATCGCCAATAGGCTAAAGGTTATCCTTCCTTTCATCATTGATATGAACCAAGGAGGCTTTGTGAAAGGGCAACAAATACTGGATGGTATCATCACAATTCATGAGGTTATTCATTCAATGGTGGCTAGTAAGGAAGCTGGTATGTTACTAAAGCTTGATATGAATAAAGCCTACGACCGGGTCTCATGGCGGTTCCTCACCAAGATTTTGGGTAAGTTTGGTTTCTGTCCCCAGTGGATTAAGTTGATTTTTAGTTGTATCTCTACTACAAAATTTTCTATCATGGTGAATGGGTCACCCTCCGGTTACTTTAAGAGTGAAAGGGGATTGCGACAAGGAGATCCTTTGTCTCCATACTTGTTTATTATTTTAGCGGAAGCATTGGATAGGAACATTTCAACAGCGGTGGTAGATGGTCGATTGGAAGGTTTCAAACCAGCCTCAACAACAGAGCCAGTGTCTCACCAATAGTTTGTGGATGATACAATCATTGTGTCCAAAGCCTCGGTGCCTCAGGCTAGGAAGCTGAAGAGAATTCTAACCAAGTATGAGACAGAAGCGAGACAATACATAAACTATAAGAAGAGTAGCATCTATTTCTTTAACACGCCTGGTGGGAGGGAGGAAAGAATAGCTAACCTCTGCTGTTGTGGAAAGGAGCTTCTACCAGCAACTTATCTAGGCATGCCTATGTTCGAAGGAAGAATGAAGGATACATTGTGGAACTCGGTCATTGATAGGATCTCCAAAAAGTTAGCAGGGTGGAAGGGAAGCCTTCTCAGCTCCGCAAGAAAAGCCTTATTAGTTCAAACTACTTTACAGAGCATTCCAATTTACTGCATGTCTCTATTTAGAATTCCTACAAAGGTCCAAGCTACATTGGAGCAAATTCAATGCAACTTCTTGTGGTCAGGTTCAAAGGAGAGAAAGAGAATTTTGTTGGTAGCATGGAATCAGGTGTGTGCAAGCAAGGATCAGGGGGGCCTGGGGCTAAAGAGAATGAAAGAAATGAATCAAGCTCGATTGGCAAACAGGTATGGAGATTTATCAATAATGATCAATTGGGATGGGTAAAACTTCTTAAGGCAAAATATATCGAAATAATCGGGACTTCCCGAAAGTCGATAATCTCCCTAGAGGATCCTATTTCGGAATTGTTTGCTCGAATGTCGGGAGGTAGTCAGGAAAGGCATCGGATGGAGAATTGGTAATGGAAGACAAGTGGACTTTTGGCAAGACCCGTGGTTGGAAGAGGCCCCTCTGAAAGATAACTTAGACCTTCAGGTCCTCCAACATAAACTTTCGGAGGAAATGGGAGGAAAAGTAGGGGATTTTATTGCTGTAGCACAAAAACTTCCTCTTGGAAGAAAATCATAGTTCATAATCTGTCAGAGCAAGAGAAGGTGGCCCTAACCAAACTCAATGATGCTTTAAGGGTGTTCCCGATCATTCCTGGGGAAGGAAGAGACAAGGCAATTTGGGGAAAAACTACAAGTGGGATCTATTCAATAAAAACTTCCTATAAGTTAATCCACTCAGGATTCAATGGCTGGACTTCGACTTCTATTATTTGGTTAAATAATTTAACCCCAAAAATAGCTTTCTTCTTTTGGTTGGCAGTTCAAAATAAGATTTTGACAACAGATAATCTGCAAAGGAGAGGTTTCCAATTCATCAATCGATGTATCTTGTGTGAGAAAGCGATAGAATCTGTAAGTCATATATTTCTAACTTGTGAATTTTCTTGTACAATCTTCCAAATGATCCTGTCCAAATTTCATATAGATTGGGTCTGTCCAAATAGCATGTCTGACTTCTGCATATAGTGGGCTTCCCCCTTTTGGGCAAAACTTTTGACTTGGCTCTGGAAGCTCAACTTACCCCATTTTTTATGGGGGATATGGAATGAGAGAAATAAGAGAGTATTTAAAGGACGTAAGAAAGATCCCAGGTTATGTGGTAATAAAATAATCAGAGCTTTGAAAGAAAACTGGAAAACTTTCTTCTTTAAAAATGAGACCATGTTTCTAAGGGAAAGGAGGATTTTGCGAAACTAGGGAGAGGAACTTCCAGACCTAGACATTACAACCAACCCATGGGATGGTGTCAAGTGGATACCCCCCACACAAAAGTGGGTTAAGTTTAATTTTGATGGGGTAGCTAAAGGAAATCTGGGGGCTGCAGGAGCAGGAGGAGTTCGAGAAATGAGGAAGGAAAAGTGGTCCTTGCCTTTGCAGAGCCTTTGGGAACTCAAACAAATCATTTTGCAGAAGCCCGAGCCTGCATGCAGGCAATGAGAATTGCCAGACTTTAGGGTTATAAGGAAGTTATCTTTGAAGGGGATTCACTTAATATAATCAAGGCAATTAAGGAGGATAAAGACCCTAGTTGGACCATCTTGGAGCTTATCCTAGAAGCAAAGATTCATAAATCTCATTTGGTTAATGCTCGAATCCAACACACCTTCAGAGAAGGGAACCAGGCGACGAATCTAATGGCAAATATTGCAGTTTCTGTTGGGGAGATGCAAATTTGGAAGGATAGCTTCCCTCAAGAACTATTGGTGTTGGCTTTTAGATAAGAGCTAAGATCAAACCTGTTAGAGCATCAGGAGATCAGAGGGGTTGATGATGAGTAATCCGACAGATGGAATTAGGCAGAAAATGCATCCCATTTGTCGGGGCACGGGAGGTGACAAGTGTACAGTACAACAACCTAGTGGTATTAGTAAGTGCTAGGTGTTGTTTGGTTTTTGTTTTATCTCGAATAGTCAAGCGACAAGTATAGGATTCGTGGACTCTAAGTATGGCTTAATGTGGGTCTTAGAAAGATCCATTTTGTATTTTGATTATACGGGCTTGATGCTAGACCCAGCCCATTTTGACTATGTAAAAGGTTTGTGGACCTTATAACCACCTCTACCTTATACCAAAAAAAATCAAAGGTAAACTTCGTTCGAGATTCAAATATCAAGTAAAGAGTTGAAATAGGTTTTATTTATACAATAAAATTGTTCAATCAAGAAATAAATCCTACCTAGGGGTTAGGAAAAATGAAACTTTATATCAAAGAGTTTGTAATTAATCAAGAATCATATTAGATGATAAGTTAATGAGGTGGATTTAGTAAATTTTTTGTTTGATGCAAGGTTGAATCGTTATGCTCTTATTTCTAAATTTTTTGTTTGATGCATTGTTGAATCCTTATGCTCTCTATCCCTAACTTGATTTAGGAAGAGGAAGAGGCCATTAGATGCTTTTTAGATAATTTGAGAATGTAGGTTATTAAAAATTCAGATGAGGATGATTATGTTTTTTGGAAAGGTGAAAAGGATGGCTCTTTCTTCGTAAAATCTACTTACTTCCTTGTTAAAGAAGAGCTTGATACTTGGTTTCCTAGCAGAAAAAACTTGGTTTAAAAACCTCATCCCTAAAGTCAACTTCTTCTTTTGGTTGGCTATTCAGAATAATATCCTCACTATAAAAAATCTTCAAAAAAGAGGGATGTATATTCCTAATAGGTGTTATCTTTGTGAAAAGTGCGTTGAAACTTCGAACCATTTATTCTTTCAATGTTCCTTTCCTCTAGAAGTTCTTTATTCCTTTTTTAATATCCTTGGGGTTTTTTAGATTGTTCCATGTCTCCTCTCCGATGTTTGTAATCAGTGGACCTCCCCCTTTTTCAACCCGAGACTTCGGATTCTCTGGTCCTTTAGCCTCCCCTTCCTTATTTGGGGGATTTCAAAGGAAATAAACAATAGGGTCTTCAAGGATTCCAAAAGAGATGTTGGCTTTGTGTGTTCCAAAACCCTCGTTACTATTGTAGAAAATATCTCAAGTCTACATCTAGATAGTAGTAGATGTGATCTCAATAATGAGGACAATCTAGAGGAGAATTTAAGGTGTCAATCAGGGAACAAAGAGATGGTGTAGCCTAGATTGAAAGATAGATCCCAAACCAAATGGAGCCCTCCTCCACTCGGGTGGATCAAACTCAATTTTTGTGGAGTGCATAAAGGAAATCTAGGGGAATCTAGGGCTAGGGGTGTGATTAAAAATGACAAAGCAGAGATCATTCTTGCTTATTATGAAAACCTAGGATTTCAAACCAATCACTTTAAGAAAGCTAGAGCTCTTTTCTAGGGAACAACATTGCTTGAGTTTTTAGAATGCAAAATAGATATCATTGAAGGGGATTTTCGAAACATCATCAACTCTACAATTGGATCCCAAACCCCTAATTGGAGTATAACAAACATGGTAGAGGAATCTAAAAGAAATATTCAAGCCCTAGAAGAATTCCAAATTAGAGATACTTGTAGAGAAGGTAACAGATCTGCGATCTTAGCCAATATAGGATTACACCAAGTAGGACTTACAACTTGGAGGGAAGGTTTTCCCAAAATATTTCTCGGATGGAGTAATGGTCTATGTGATGATAGCTCTTAGTCTAGAATTTCTTTTTGTGTTGAGGTTTATTAAGAATATATTAACCTGCAAAGTGGTGGAGATGGTTATTATTTTTTATCCAAAGTCTTACCTTTCCAGTACCTTGAGGAGAAATTTTTGGCTTTATAAGGTCTTCTTCAAATTTGAAATTTCTCTTGTTAGTAGAAAAGTTTTTGGGACTTGGGTTCCTAATCCTTGATGGCAACTTTGACACTTCTTGTTCGACGACCAGGTGGTCTTTAGTCAAAATATGTCGAATGATAAGGGAGATATCTCCCTTTTTGTCCATATAAGATTCAAAATTGGATATCATTTGTTCATGTGGTATTCTAATGGAAAATTTTGGGAGTGGAATTTCTCTTTGTGGATTGGAGTCACGTGGTTCATCTTAAAGGATTCGAAGTGGGTTGAGGCCCTTTACAGAATTTACCATCCCATGATCAATCTCTCATTTGCCAAATTGGAAAACTCCATTTGGGAGATTCATAAATGGGAGGAGGATCAAATCAAGATGGATTGGAAGTTAGACATTGACAACAATACATCACTTTCTAATCATGATCATGTTTGCATGAAAAAGAGTCATCATAGGTTAAGGTGGCAGATTGTGATTATGCTAGTTACCACTTCGGGCCATGTGATTGATCCTAAGTTTGATATTTTAGTATCTACTCTTTTGAACCTTCCCCTTATTCTTTGGCATAATTTTCATGATGCAAGGTGGCGAACTTTGAGTTCACATGAGTCTTCCCTTCTTGTTGAGGTTCGTGTTGACGTTATGACTTCAAACACTTTTTTATTTGGAAGGTATGTTAATCATGACTTGAGCATTACCACTACCTTCTCCACTATCCCAAGGTATTCCACTCGACTAAATTATTGGTGGTGCTCTCTGCAAGCAATATTTGGGTGTTTCTTGAGACAGTTGAAGACCTTGTTTAGATGCCCCCTATTTGGGAATGTGAATCATGTTTTGGACTCTATTTATTCTAGTAAGGGATCGTGCTCTATTGTTGTGTTTAATTTTACTTTGCTCTAAAGCTTTTTGGTCTTTGGGCGGTTGGATACAATCTTCCAAAAAAATTTAAGGATTATTCGTAGAGTTAAGTCCTTGAACATGGCTATTGTGAAAGCGAAACCCTCCACCCTAAACTTGGATGAGGAGGTTAAAATAATTATGAAGAAGGGTGGCCTCCTTGAGTGCCTCATGAGGTTTAATAGGTTTGATAGGGAGCTCTCTCTCCAAGTATCTCATTTTCGGAAGGATGTCATGGTGAAAGCTAGCAATCTAGAGTTTGAAATCAACATTCCACTCATTTCAAATGTTACAGGCCTTATGATCGAGGGTGATTTCTTGAATATGGAGAAGCACTCCCTAGCCAAGGATCTTAGGACCTTCCTAGGAAAATATGAAGAGTTAGAGAAAATCCAAAATGGGTACCTATGGAGCTCTCTTAAGACCCCTTGGAACAGGGTTGCGCTTGTCATCATGGAGTATTTCACCCTTGATAGCAACCAAGACATTATCAGGAGCTATCACTTCATCTTCCTAAACCAACCATGTCATCAAAGAAGGTTGAATATCCCATCCTTCTTATTCAAATATCTAGAGAAGACAATATTGCATGTGAAGAAAGGGGATTTATCCAACCTGCTCCACTAGGGTTTTTTTAAAATGACCTTTGGCTATGTGGTTTAAAAAGATGGCAAATTGGGGGAGGCTAAGCTAAATTTGGTGGATAATCCTATTGAATCACCTAAGACTGAGGATTCCCTAATTTCTTCTCTGAATAATTCTCTCAACACTCAGTCCTCTAAGATCGAACTAGCTCTGCCTAAAGCCATAATTTCTCCTAATGGAAAAGGTGTCAAAGATGAAAATGGGGTAATGTGACACTTCAATGACTCCTAGAGGAGCTAGAGGAAGCGAGGACAAAGTCAAATGCTCCAAGCTTCTATTTTCTAGAACGACAAAAGCGAATAAGGCCCCCTTGTTTATTGTAGATTTAGAGGATTTAAAATATTTTAGTTTAGTTAGGAAAAAAACCAAACCCTCCAAGGGGTCCTTGGTGGGGAATAAGAAAAAGCCTAATAGATCTCAGGACCCCCAAAAACCCCTAAATCGATAAGAAGAATGATGAAAGAATTCATGAGATCCTTAACTAGCACCCTTAAAGTGGTTATCTTGTGCATGAAGGAGGTCAAAGCAATGATGGAATGGGACCAATGGGATGCGAATGACTTTGAGGTGGGCAAGGAAACTAGTGGATATGAGGATTCTAAGTATTGAGGTCTTTTCATTCTCTCTATTCTTCCTACTCCTTCCTTGCACTTGTTATAGTTCTTATGTTTTTGTGGGTGATGTCTTGGCTTGTAGATTGTCCCACAGGGTGGGACAACTTTTGGTCTATTATTTTTTGGCCTTGTAGTGGAATGAGGATCGTGGGGATGGAGGCTTCTTCGTTATCTTGGTTCTCCCTATTCATTTTCTACTCTTCTTCTTCTACTTTGGCAGGTGATGGTTTAACATGTTGTAAGTCCCATAGGGTGGGATAGCTTTTGGTCTATTATTTTTTGGCCTCATATTTGGAAGTTGTAGCTTACCTCTTGTAAAAGGTTCGAGGACCCTTTCAAAACCCCTTCCTTTAATTAATAAAAAATAATGTAGAGGCTACAACACTTCTTATAGGGATCAAGATTGCGATTGAAAAAGGATGAAAAATCAATTAAGGAGGATTTATAAATATTTATTAATTTTATCAAGAAAAAGTAAGAAAATAATATAGTCAATCATGATGTTGATCTTCTTGGCAAATTTAAAATTTTAGAAGGTAAGTGATCAAGTGAGATTTTATCTCTTAATAAAAATGATATGGAGTCGCTTGTGGAAACATAGCAATTTGAAGAAGATAAAGAGTATATCAAATAGAAAAAAATATGAAGAATATTTTTGACAAAAGGGCAATCTAGATATAGTTTAATTGAACTAACATAAAATGTAGTGTTTTGTTATTTTGATGGAACTGACCCCAATAAAAGCCATGCAACTTATTGAGAAATGAACTAGTGATTTAATTTTTGGTAAAATAGACATATGTACTTTCAACAATTCCTTGATGATCTTTATAATTGGAATATGATGCCATTTTCTTTTTGTGTGGCATCATTTTTTTATCGTGCAAGGTTATACTTATGGCCTCCAACTTGAAGGTCTCTAAGGCCATAATGAGGAACTCATACCATAAGTAAATCTTCCTCGAGATAATTAATATTAAGACCTTCAATCAAGTGTGCCTACATATTGGTAGTCTTTCATGCTTTGCTTAAAACAAGAAAGAGAACAACCTTTGGATCCATTATCGTTGTTTAAAAGTGACTAACGTAAAGTCAAATATATTCATTTGCCCTTAAAATATTTTAATATTTGAGCAAAACTATACATATATGATTCTTCAAACTTTGCTTCATCCCACCATGACATAACTATTTGGAAGAAATTAGGGTCTTGGAGCCACATAGACTAAAATCAAAATGACTTTGGATCACTTTTACAAATTAAATCAAAGCTTAAGAAAATGGGTTTGTGATCTAATCTTACTTATAAGAATATATATGAAGAGATTGTATACTCTATTTGTGATCATGGATTGAATAACGAAAAATTGTCTATATTTTTGCTATATGAGTTGACCAATGTGTTTATTATCCTATGTATAAAAAATTCAATGGATGACATCCTAAAGGCCATTTGAATTGATAAATGAAGCAAAATATTACATTGATTTAGACTATCTACAAGTACCACCTTTCATTTCTGAAGAGATAGAATTGTGTTGAAGTCTCCCATCAAGAATCCATATATCACAATTATGAATCATCATCATATTTGACAAAAATATGTAGATGTCTTCCAATGTATTTCACAAGGATTAACTATATTTGGAGCACTTATATAAATCACAAATTTTATATTTTCCTCTTTCCTTGAAAGTAGACCTATACTAATTACTTTTCGCTTCTGACAATTTTTCATCCCATTTGCGTTTGTCCCATATTGATGCAATACCTCTAAAAGTTCCTATAGAAGAAATTGCCAAACAATTTTCCATCTTCCAAATATTTTTGAATGCATCCTCACATTCCTCAGTACTTAATTTTGTTTATTGTATTAGAAGAAAATCATGACTATAATAAACTATTAATTCCTTAAGTACTTTTTTTTAGGGATCTTACTCATACCCCTAATATTCTATGATACCATTTTCATCATCACTCTTTAATTTTATTTGTGGTCTTGGTCCCACTTCATGTTAACACCTATGGTATTTGTTTTTGGTTTCCCAATTTGATATCCCTCTAAGTTTTCTTTTCACTTTGTAGTTGTGTTAAGGTTCTTCCTCTCCTTTCTTCATTCCCACCAATAATTTCATCTTCATGAATCTCTTCCATTTTTATATGTTGTTAATAATGAAACTTATCTTCTAAATGCTTATGTTGTTTTAAAGAAATTAAAGAGGAAGAATTAGCCTCACAAACACTTTATTATTTATGTTCCTTCAAATTTCCTAAAGCGTAAGGATGATCCTCCATAGTAGTTACTTTCTTATGTTGATTTGAAAACCCTAAATGTTGGCCTAAAAATCCTAAAGTGCAAGGATGATCCTCAATAGGATTTACTTTCTTATGTCACCCTAGAAATTTAATGGATATCCTCCATAATCATTTCTTTATTATATTTCTCTTGAATCCATAAAGTACAAGGGATACACTCTACACTATAATTTTTATTGTGAGTAGAGGATTTATACTACTTGAGGAAAGTGAAAATGATTTACCTAGATTAACCTTGACATCTTTTGCCTCCTTTTCTTTAAAGTTTACCTCCCCATATTTTTTTACACCTTTAATTCCTTTTGAATTTAAACTTGTAAAGTGTACTTCCTTGTCCCTTGTTTTCTTTGTTTCTTCTAATGGTTGATTTAAGTAAAACATGATGGCCTTCACCATTTGATGATGTAGAGGGTCTTATACTTCCACTTCCTTGGGAGTGGAAAAATATTTTATCTTATCCATATTCTACTATGGTATGATATTTTTGCTTAATATTGAAAGTTTTCTCATACCCTAATTTTTCTCTCTCTTTCTCCATCATTTTCACTTTGCAATCTCTTGCCATGTGTCTAGATTCATAACATTTATAAACATCAAAATGCAATATTTTTATAGTCCACTTGTTGATCTTATTCTCTTGATTTAGATTTAATATTAATGAAATGTTTCAATTATTTTAAAATATTCATGGCAACAATATTAAGGTATATAGAACATGTCTTCCCTCCTTAGTAGTTGGTCCCTCATGGATGAACTCCTTTAGAATATTGTCAATATTCTTCAAAACCTCCTTATTGATAAGTTGATATGGAAGTCCAAAAACTTAGCTCGTATTGGAAGAATTTTAGTAGTGTCTATCTTCACAAAAAAGGTTCTCAATTCATGGCATTAAATATAATGCATCTCTTCCCCTAAACCATGGACCACCACTAATTATTTTCTTTGATTTTTGAACTAGAGAAGATGATGAAGAATAATATTTTTGAATAGAAAATCATTGGAATAGTTTGAATTCAATCCCCATCTCCACTTGATCTAATTTGAATATTTGAAAAACTTGGCTAATATTCATGGAACTTACATATTAGCCCTCTAGTTTTAAGAATTATAATGTCATCCTCGATCATTTTATCCTTGATATGTTGAAATATTTTTAATTTGACCTTATTAAGCCAAGGCCTTCCTACAAGTGCTCTTGGTGTAAGCCTATGGGCAAGTGCTACGTAACCTTTTAGGCATATTCATGTAAACCTACAGGTAAGTGTTATGTAAGTCTTAGAGCATCTTCTTATAAGCTTATGAGCAAGTGTTATGTAAGCCTTTAGGCATATTGATATAATTCTATGGGCATCTTCATGTAAGTCTATGAATATTTATATGTAACCCTATGGGCATTTTCATGTAAGCCTAAGGGCATTTTTATGTATTCACCCTTAGTGGTACTGGTTAATCCATATTTATGGATAACATTGCTTAAAGGGTAATTTATTATTATTATATTGTAAAGTGAAATGAATGTCAGCCTAAGGTCAACCTCTCATTGGTGTTTTGTATCACTATAATACCTTGTAATGAGTAATTATTTATAACATATTGTGATATATGAAAATATTGTGGGGGTGTCCATCGACACCAACCCTTTATTCCTTCTCTCATATTGTGTTATTTATCCATTTATTTCTCTTGTTCATCTATATATCTTCTTTAATTTTTTGTATATAATCATGGTGAATGACTATTTCAGTAAATTTCTAGAAAATAGTGCAAATTCCAACATGGTATCAAAGCCAAAATGAAGCAACTTTGCTCAATCACACAAAAAGGCTATATAGGACAATCCAAGGTAGATATGGATGAATCATTAGTTCCAATGGATTCCTTGCAAAATTTCAAGGGGGTCTCAATTCAACAATTTTAGAAATTTTGTTGTTTTTACGCTTGTCTTTAACATCAAAAAAATTTAATCTTTTCCTTCCAAAATTTTGAATTTTGAATTTTCAAAAATGAAATATTTCATTGGGGGATAGGGGGAGATAGAGCAACACATTTTTTTAGCATGTTTTTTTGGCATATTTTTTTGAATTGTTTTTTGGCACATTTTTAAGCTATCTCAATGGCAAAATCGAGATCAAATTTATTTTAGCATATTTTTTATTGTTTTTGTGTATGTATGAAACACATTTGTTGGTCTGGGCACACAAAAAGCATTGTTTGTTGCATGCATTCATGACACATACACAAGACATGCACATCCATTGGTGCATGCACTTTGCTAATGACCCATGTTATGCATGTCATTTTAAAAAAAAAGCCATGCATAGGCAATTTTTATTTTACATAAAATCATGTGCAAGGTGTGCATGGGCCACTACGGGCCCCGCTTGTGAAAAACCCACTCATTTTAGAATAAAAATATTATTATTATAAAAAATAAATTGGGTGACCAGTCCATTTTCCTTCAAAGTCTACACTTGCCTAGGGGAGGCTAGACTTTGTTCCCAAGGCAGATGTTAAGAAAATTTGCCAACATATTTGCGCTAAGATGCTCCTTCTTCATAGAATTGAGTTTAAAAATCTTTATGTAGTGGTTGATTATTAAGTTGATGTGGCACTTCCTGTGCCACCTATCACTTTTATTAATATATTTGTATTCCCTTGATCAATCAAGAGCAAATAGCAAGTTGCAATGCACTGGTGGCAAGTTGTGACTATCGTCAAATGAGCATATGACATATGGTAGGTTGTAATTTGACATAATCTCTCTGAGACTTGAGGCTTTAATTTTTTATTTTTTGAGGGTCAGTTTATGTTTAAAGTACCCAAACTTTCAGAGGCCCATAACTTTTGCATTCAAAAGTGTTTTAAGCCTATTTTTTAAAATTATATAGTTTTTCGAGCTCTAAAAAATTGGCTGAATCAATTCAAGGACAAGGTATTAATTTTTGTGGTTTTTTTACTATGCAAGTTCATATTAAGATCATGTATAATTTTATATTTTCTCATAATGGATGTTTGCTCCAATTCCAACAACCCTTTAGCACAGTGATTGGTAATTTTTTGGGCTATAAGAGGAGTAGATTTTGGATGATCAATGCAAGGTACATTTTTTTTTTTATGGGCCCTTCTTAACCATTGGTTTTGATTATTTAGAGACTTGCCAATTACTTAATGATTCATTTTCCTTCTCTTGAGATTGGAGGACAGGTTGTAGTCACCACAATGTATGTTGAAGTTTTTCTTATGGGAAGGTCAACATCTTGATCTAAGAGGTGGAGTTATGGCTTCATGTTCAAGAAAGGTTGATCCAATTCAGGTAACTTTAGTAAAGATAATATAATAGGATCTAGTGTCCCTTACAAGAATTTATTATAGGTAAAATGTGTCATCTCAAATGTCTTCTCTCCTTGGCCCCTTAGTTTAGATTATGGGGGATGTTGAAATATTGGCAATCTAACCTTATTAGGCCAAGGCCAATACTGGTGAAGTGTATATGGGTGTTCTTGATGTAAGACTATGGGTAAGTGTTATGTAAGCCTCTAGGCATCTTCATGTAAGCCTATAGGCAAGTGCTATGTAAGACTTTGGGCATATTCATATAATCCTATGCGCAAGTGCTATGTTAGCCTTTAAGAATCTTGATGTAATCCTACAAGAATCTTTATGTAAGCCTATGTGCATCCATATGTAATCCTTTAAGCATCTTGATGCAATCCTATGAGCATCTATATGTAAACCTATGGGTATCTTCATGTAAGCCTAAGGGCACTTTCATGTATTCATCCTTAGTGGCATTGGTTAATCCATCTTTATGGATAACCTTGCTTAAAGGGTAATTTATTATTATTTTATTATAAGGTTAACCTCAAGGTTAAGTTAATGTCAACCTAAGGTTAACTTCTCATTGGGATTTTGTATCATTATAAATACCCCTCAACAAGCAACCATTTGTAACATTTTTGTGATATAGAAAGATATTGTGGGTTGCCCATTAGCACCCACCCTTTATTCCCTCTCATATGGTGTCATTTATATCTCTATATTTCTTTTTCATCTGTACACTCCTCTTTTTTTTTGCATATGATGTGGTGAATGGATGTTTTAGTATGTTTTTGGAAAATATTGTGAATTTCCAATATGATAATCATTTTTTTTGTAACATTTGCTACCTAGATAATGTTTGCATAAATTCAGCCTTCTATTTATCCCTAATAAGGGTATACTTACTTATAGTTAGGGCTTTAAAAAATGACTTTCCTTCCATGATACCTAGCATTTCCTCATAATAATACTCTATTATTTATATTTTTTCAAATATTTAGAACATGAAAAGGTAAGGCTTATTCCTAGCTCACACTTGCTCCCTAAAAAACCAATATTTTTTATTCATCATATTTTGAATTCAATTTTTTTAATGACATAGAAGAGCATACAATACCCTTTATATTACATTCTTGCAAACATTTATTCAAGCTTTAAATAATACTATTGTAGTTTTATGAATGAATTACTATGAAAAACCTAGGGTTATATATTAAAAACTAATGGAGAAGTGGGACACAATTTTATGTATCCATTTATATGGAAACAATTGTCCTCCATAGATAGATTTTAGAAACCTTCAAGTCATAAATAAGCATAACCAACAATAACAATGTAGAAATGAACACAAGTGCTTATTAAAAATCACTAAAATAAAATATATCAAACTTATATTATCATAGGCCCCTTCAAGAGGGCAACCTCCTTGGAAGCAAAGATTCATCACAATATGAAATATGAGATAATACATTCCTTTTCCACTCTTGTATTTATATAGAATTGCATTTCCATCATGATAATAACTCCTGTTTATATTAAAATAACTATTACATCATTCTCCTTCTTACATCATTACTAATTCTCACTTATAATAATAGTGGTTATATCATATTGGGCCCACATACACTAGTTGCCCAAGGTGCACCATTACATAATGATAGTTATGTTAGGATAGATTCCTAACATGCCCTCCACCTTCAAAAATATTTGTCCTCAAAGCTTGAGGTGAGGAAATTGTTATCGAAGTTGATGTAATGGCTCTCAAGTGGCATCTTCTAGTTGCAATCCTCGCCATTGAACTAAAATATCAGTGAGTGTAAGGTTGCAAAGTGTGCTCATCCATTAAAAAATAATACTTTCAAGTTCCAATATTATCGAGCCTTCTTCATCCAACTTTGATTGTGTTTATTGAACTTGTGTATGACTTCCAATGACCTTCTTAAAGGAGGATATATGAAAAATTATATGTATGGAGGAGGAGACCAATAATTCAAGCTTATAGGCTATGGGGAAATCTACTATAACACCTTATATTGTCCACAAAATTTAACTACTAGATTTTTGATGACCACATAGTCTCAATGATGATTTCTTGTATGTCTATAAGCATAAAAACACCATATCCCCAAAATTAAAAGTATGCTCTAAGTGGTGTTGATTAGCCTTTTGTCTCATATTATTATATGCCATAGCTAAGTTATATTTGAGATGTTGGAGGAGTTGAGAATGTTACCTAAGAGTGGAATATATGGCTTGGACCTTGGAGCTTCTCAAAATGTATGAAAAAAGAGATGGAAAATAGTGTCTATAGAACACCTCATATAGTGTCATTTTGGTGGAAAAGGGATATGAAGTATTATTCCACCATTCGACTAACATAAGACATTTGATCCATTGAGTCAATTTCTTAGATGCATAACAATGGAGATATGTTTCTAAGCACTTGTTAACAATTTTTCTACCCATCCATCTGAGGGTGGTATGTTGAGCTCATCTTGAGTTATGTACCTTCCAACTTGAAAACTTCTTGTCAAAAATGACTAATAAAGGTGGGGTCATGATCAAAAGCAATGGATTTTGAATTTCCTTGAAGGTAGAAAATGGAATCAAGAAATATATGAGCAATTGTTGAAATCTTATAAGGTGGTCTAGAGGACATAAATGAGCATGCTTAGAGAGATGATCCACAACCACAAGAATTATAGTTTTACCTCTAAACTTGGGGATCTCTTCAATAAAATCCATGGAAATTTCTATCAAAATTATCTTTCAAATAGGAAGAGGTTGAAGTGTTCCTAGTGTGCATATACTTTTCCATTTCATACACTAACAAGTATCACATCCTACCATAAAAGTATGAATATTCCTTTTCATCCCTACCCATGAAAATATGTGTTTAGCCTTCTCATAAGTCTTTAAGAACTTAGAGTGTTCTATAGTCAATGTAGTATAGATTCATGAAATAGTGAATTTATAGGAACAAAAAGATGACCTCTATATCTCATATGTTACCCATCCTATGTATATTTTGGTTGAGAGTTGGGATCTTGATGAAGTGGTTAAAATAGGGCTTGCAAGGTAGAATCTTAGGTCACCTCTCCTTGAAGTTGGTGGATCCATTTAGGAAGTGAGGTTGAGATGGCACACAACATACCCTGGTCCTCATATTGGAAGGATAATGCATTAGCACTCTATTTTCCTTGCCCTTCTTATAAATTATTTATAGTCATACCCTAATAATTTGGTGACCCATTTTTGTTGTTTAGGCATGAAGACATGCTACTCAATAAAGAATTTTAAACTATGGTGATTTTTTTTGATTGAAAAATGTTTCCCAATAAGGTAATATCTCCAATAATTGACAATATGTAATATCACCATCATTTCCTTCTCATAGGTTGATTTGCCCAAGTTTTTACCTAATAATGCTTTACTAGTAAAATTCAATGGTTGCCCTTCTTGCGTAAACACCACACCAATTCTACTTCCTAAAGCATCACTTTCAACCACAAAAGATAGACAATTTGGGCATTGCTAGCATGAGAGTTGATATCATAGCTTGCTTGAGGTGTAGGAAGGCATTTTCAACTATTCCTGACCATATAAAAAGTTTTCCTTAACATCACTATCAAAGGAGGTGCAATCTTTCCATAATCACAAAAAAAAATTGTATTGTAGCCAATGAGGCCTAGAAAACCTTGGAGATATTTGAGAGTATGTGGCTTTGGCCATTATTGTATGGCAACAATATTCTTTGGATCCACCTTGAACCCTTCTCGTAAAACTATGTGGTCTAGGTTCTCCACTTTTTGCATTCCAATAGAACATTTGGACCATTTTGCACACAATTGATTAGTAGCCAAGAGTTGCAAGGATTGGTCCAAATTTTGCAAATGCTCCTCCCATGTGTGACTATAAATTAGGTTATCATCAAAGAAGACCATAATGAATTTGCATATAATATCTAAAATATTGCATTCATAAGACTCTAAAATATTGAAGGTGCATTGCTAAGACTAAATGACATGACTAGGAATTCATAATGGCCTTCATGAGACCAAAATGTTGTCCTTGAAATATATCCTTCCCTAAATCTTATTTGATGCTATCTTGAATGCAAATCCAATTTTAAGAAGAAGCGAGCACCATGGAGTTCATCCAACAACTCATCAATGATTAGAATAGGGAATTTATCTTTGACAATAATTTTATTGAGTTCAAAGAAATACATGCATAATTTCCAAGACCCATCCTTCTTGCAAATTAACAATATGAGAGATAAAATAGTATGACACTTGGCATAATGACCCCTACTACTAATAACGGTTGCACCATCTTTTCAACCCCAATATTTTGCACATATGGGTACCTGTAAGGATGAATATTGGGGGTATTCTTCTTGGGACAAGCTAATAACATGATCATGGGTACACTATAGTGATAACCTATGGAGTTTTGCAAACACAAATGCATGCTTATCCACAATTTTCTATAATTTAGTTGACTAAACTATTTCATTGGTTATGAACAACTATGTCACTACTTTTTTGCTATTGGTAAATAATAGGGTTTTGAAAGGGGCCCTTCCCTTTTACAACTCATGGAAATCCAAGAATAACAAATGAATCAATCCAGACACAAAAGAACAACTTATCTTCTTACAAATCAAATTATGCATTTTCTGAACAATACAACCTTTTTTGACCAAAAGTGCAATGACCAAAATAATAATAGTAACCCGCCCTACTACTTTTTCTACATCTGCCATCTGAATTTTTAGTAGAGTTGAAACAAGTACTATCTTCAAGAATTTGCACCATCTAGTTATCAAGTTTTTCCATTTCCTTAGCCTCCTGACAACAGAATGCAACTATATCTTGCGAGAAATTATTAAATTTAGTTTGCAAATCTTGTTTCAACACTCCTTTGTTAGCCATTAAGTCAGTTGCACCATTACCCTCTCTAAAAATATGAACAATTTGAATAGATTCTAAACCATCTAAAATCTGAAAAGCATCCCTAAAAATCTGTTCAACACTCCATCCTGGGGTTTTGCGAGAATTTAAACCATTAATGATAACCTGTGAGTCTCCTAAAATTAATCTTTTAACTTTCAAATTTTGAATTATTTTCAAACTTGCTATCATTGCTCTGGCTTCAGCTTGATGATTGGACAAGATATTGTAGAATTCTGCATAACAACAAAGAATTAGTCCTTTACTATCCCTAATTACTCCTCCACTAGCTTTACCCGGATTGCCCTTAGAAGCCCCATCAAAATTTAACTTAATAAATCCTTCAGGGGGAGGCTGCCATTTAGTTTGAGCTCTCAAGGAAGCACTTCCCACAAGATTAATTCTCTGAACTTGAGGTAAGCCCCAACCACAAGCTATCTCACACTCCAAGGGAGATTCTACTAAAACTCCACAGTCTTCTAATTGTAGATTCTCCACTACTGCTATTTTAATCCTGTTCACCAAAGAAGTAACATCTCTATGAATGTCCTAAAAAATTTTGTTATTTCTTTCCAGCCAAACCTGCCATAAGAAATGAGGCAATAATAGATGCCAAAGCTTAACCAACCTTTTACTTTGAAAGTTCACATTCCAGCTCTCCCACAAGTCACAAAGTGTAGCAGACTGAACCCATTGTATATGGAATAACTGTAGCAAACCATTCCACACCTCTGAAGAAAAAGAGCAATGAAGAAATAGGTGATCCATAGATTCCTCTCCCATACCGCAAAGACTACACCTATTTGCCATTTGAAAACCTCTTCTTTGTAGATTATCCACTGTTAATATCTTATTTTGTAAGGCCAACCACAAAAAAGGTAATCTTGGGAATCAAATTCTTGATCCAAACTCTATTAACGTCAAGAACTTTGACTATACCTCCCCTCAAGACAATCCAAGCTGATTTGACTGAAAACACCCCCTTAGCATTTGCCCCCCAAACAAATTTATCTTCAGCCTCAAACTGAGGAACATACATTTGACTCAAGATAGAATTCAACTTATCAATCTGTTGTTGTTGCTGCATGTTCTGATCTTCTAGAGAAAGAATTTTCCAAGCTCTACCTTGAGGCATATTTTCTAAATACCCATCAATTGATCTTCCATATTTGAGCATCAACAAATCTGCTATCTGATTAAAATCCTCCATTTGGTTTAAAGGTTGATTACCTGCCCAACAATCTTCCCAAAATTGAGCCTTATTTCCTTTACCAAACTGCCATCTCACTCCCTTAGTTAGCAGGGAGCGAGAGTTCTTGATACCATTCCACAAATCTGATCCAAAAGAGTGATTCTCACATTTCAAAAAAATGGACTCTCCTTCCATATATTTAGCCTTTAGGATCCTAACCCAGAGCTTATGTTCCTCTACCATAAGACGCCAACCAACCTTAGCAAGCAAAGCTTTATTCATCTATCTCAACTTTCGAATACCCAACCCTCCTTTTGGCTTGCATACTCGATCCCAAGCAACCAAACTGATCCTATGCTTTTCTTCCACTCCGGACCACAAAAAATTATGCTGAATTCTTTCCAATCTATCTGCAACATTTCTTGGAATCTTAAATAAGGACAACATATAAATTGGAAGACTCTGCAATGTAGACTTCAACAGCTGCAATTTACCAGCCTGAGAAAGTGCAACACCTTTCCAACCTGTTAACTTTTTATTGAATCTCTCAATCACATTGTTCCAAAGTTCAGCTTTCATTCTCCCTCGAAACAAAGGCATCCCTAGATAAAAGGAAGGTAACTCTTCAATCCGACAATAAAAAATCCTTGAAATTCTTTCTTGTCTTTCCCTTGGAGTGTTAACAAAATAAATTCTGCTTTTTGTAAAATTCACCATTTGTCTCGATGCTCCTTCATAAATTTTCAGAATTTCCATAATCTGATGGGCTTCAACAACTGAGGCTTCTCCCAGAATGATAGTGTCATCTACAAATTGTTGGTGAGTTATAGCCAAAATATTCAAAGCTGGTTTTATCCCCTTCAAAACAGCTACTTCTTTTGCCCTTTGCAAGCTTCTTCCTAAAGCTTCGACCATAATAATAAATAAATAAGGAGAAATTGGATCTCCCTATCTTAATCCACACTTGCTAGAAAAAAACCAACAAGTTGTCCATTGACTATAACTGAAAATCGAGGAGTAGATATGCATAAATATATCCATCTTCTCCAAATTTCTCCAAAACCAAATCTTACCAGAACCTTATCCAAGAAAGACCATGAGACTCTATCATAGGCCTTATTCATATCAAGCTTCAACAACATCCCTACAGAGCCTCTTTTGTCCATCGAGTGCAAAGCCTCATGAACAGTAATAATCCCATCCAAAATCTACCGTTGTTGGACAAATCCACTCTGTTCTAGAGAAATTATATCAGGTAAAATCAACTTTAGTCTATTTGAAAGAACTTTTGTCAAAATCTTATAAATTGAATTGCATAAACTAATAGGCCAAAAATCTCTAAGCATATCTGCTCCTTTTTTCTTCGGACTCAAAACTAAAAAAGTTGCATTCCATTCCTTTAGCAAAGTTCCTTTCTCTTGGAATTCTCTTAACGCTGCACAAACATCCTGCTGCACTATTTGCCAATAAACCTGAAAAAATCATTGGGAAACCCATCAGGGCCCAGAGCCTTATCTTTTGCCATACCTGAAACAACCCCAAAAATCTCTTCATCTGTAAAAGGTACAATCAACATACTATTCATTTCATCATTCAAAATGGATGGAATATTTTGAAGAATCAAATCTACATCATCTTCCACTACTGCTTCTTCCATCGCTAGAAGATTCTCATAAAAATCAATAGTTGCACTTTTAATATCTTCTTGCTCCAACAATAATCTTCCATCTTCTATTCTTAAAGATCTAATTCTATTTGTTGCCCTATGCTTTAATGTAGTCAAATGAAAGAACTTTGTATTACGATCTCCTTCTTTAAGCCATTGAACCCTTGATTTTTGCTTCTAGTGGATCTCTTCCTGCACTAAAATATTGTGAAAATCACTGAGCAACTTTTTTCTTCCCTGTCCAAAAAATCAGAACGACCATAATTCTGAATTTGTTGCTCAATAAGCTGCAAACTCTGTTGTAGCTCCTATTTTTTAACCCTTATATTACCAAAAACTTCTTTGTTCCAAATCTTAATATTTTTTTAACATTTTTAAGCTTTTGCGACATTGTATACATCTTGGAACCATAAACGTCTATATTCCACCATTTTTCAATCATCTCATAGAGGGTGTCATGAGTACACCACATCAACTCAAAATGAAATGGATTATTCTTAGGCCGATCTCCCATTAAAATTTCCAAGAGAAGCGGAGAGTGATCAGAAGCCACCCTAGGAAGAGCCCTGAGAGAAAAATTATTAAAGAAATCCATCCAAGTTTGGGATACCAGAAACCTATCCAATCGACACTGAATAAGGTTTGAGCCCAATCTTCTATTTGACCAAGTATATTTGGCCCCTTTCAAATCAACATCCAACAATTGGCAATTCAAAATAAACTCATTAAATTCAGCCATACTTTCAAAAAAATCTTGAACACCCCCTTTCTTATCACTAGGATAAAGAGCTGAATTAAAATCACCACAAACCACCCAAGGCCAATTCAAAACCCTATGAGACTACCTCAAAAGATCCCAAACTCTTCTTCTACCCACTAACGAGTTTGGAGCATAAACATTAGTCATAACCCAAGAAAAAATAGTATACTTACATGTGAACAAAATGGAAATAAACTTGTCATTAATCTACAAACATTGTCCCTCCAGCCACTTTGGATTCCATAAAGTCCATAAACCCCTAGACGCACCATCAGTAGGAACCATTTCCACCTGAGTTATTTTCCAAATTGAATTCTTCACCTTCTAAAAATTGGAATCATCCACTTTAGTCTCTTGTAATAAAATAATATCAACCCTCCTCTCCTTTCTTAACTCTCTAAGCACCCTATGTTTAGTCGGGGCATTCATACCCCAAATATTCCAAGATAGAAAATTCATTTTGTATCAAGTTGAGGAAGTTTTCCTCCTCCCAAAGACAAAATTCTTTGCTTCCCATCAGCTACATCCTTAGCAACGACTCTGGTTCTCAATTCCCGGAGATTGGGCCTTCCTCGAGAAACTAAAATTCCCAAATCAACCTTCTTAGATTTCCTTCTACTTCCAACATAATTTTTTTGGATAACCTTTTCCTCCTTTTCCAACTCTGAATCACTAGTAGAAGTCCATTCTCCTCCATCTTCTTCATCCTCAGACCCATTCTGAATAATGTTAATATTTTTATTTTTTTCTCCCATAGCCAATCAGTTTCACATTCTGTTGAGGAGTGGTTTCTCCTAAAACCCTCATTTCTATGCTCTTTTCCTTCAGCCCTGCTAGAGAGTGTGGCTCTTTCTCAATATTCTCTTCTACATGCAAAGAAGAATTATTTTCCTTTTCAATCAAAGCCTCAGTCACTGGTTCATTAATACCTCTAGGTTGAGTTTTTGGAACAAACTCTTCCCCTCCAACAATGCCATCCCCATCAAGGGTAGCAAGAACCTCAAAGCTATTTGAAGATGGACCCTTACTACTTTCACCAATTTCTTTCTACCCTAGAACTTCTCCTTGCTTAGTTTCCTTTTTCCTCCAAACCCTCAAAGGCTGTCCAGTTCTATTATTCATAACTTTCTCCTTAGGATTTTCTGGGCATGTTTTCCAAATATGCCCTACCCTTTTGCAAAGGTTACACAAAGGAATGGGAGTTTCATATTGAATCTCTTATTCCCATTCCCTATAATCTGAAACTAGCCTAATAGATTTAGGTAGTGGTTTAGCCAGATCCACCTATACACAAAAATGGGCCGCTATCATTTTGGTCCAGGATTTAGTAGCTAAATCAAAAGCAATTATTTTTCCAATCGCTTTAGCTATCCCAAGAATAATACTATCATCCCAAAATTCCATTGGAAGCCCTAGTAGACTCACCCATAAGGGCGTCGATTGAAGAGTGGTTGTGGTTGGATTAAAGCCCTGACTCCATTTTTGTAAAAATAACCCTCTCCTCCCAAAAAACCATGGGCCCCTCAACAAAACATTTGCCATATCCTCCGGATTTGCAAAGTTAAACAACAAAAAATTATTAGGCAAAGCCACCACTGCTTCTTGCCCTAGAAGTTTCCATTTATCCCGAACCCACTTCCTTATTGTATCTAAATCCGGTCTATTGCCCAAAAATTTCCCGACCAAAGAATTTTTTCCTTTTTGAATCACTTTGTCAGCCAAAATTTTTGGGACCTTAAGAGTAAAACCCTTTTCATCCTGATTTGAAGACAAAACAAATCCCTCTTCTTGTGAATTTTGACCTCTCTTCAAAACTTGCACCCAAGAAGCGCCTCCCTTTGACCTTTTTGTTGTTGTCAAATTCAGATCTACTACTCCTGGATCCAAAGGGTTAGAATCTCTCCTATCCGCATCCTTAGGGGATTCTACCACAACAAAATCCTCATCTATCGCCTTTCTTGCTCATCATGTCCCTATCATAACAAAACCCTCTCCTTCCTCCATAGATTAGCATATCACTTCTTCAAGGTGACTCAATGATATTATCTTTTGGTAAAGTCATCAATTCTCTTGGTATGTTTGTCAATACTTCTAAGGCTTTTGCTTCTTAGGTTGTTGCCCTATGAATGTATTAGTTGGCTTTCCACTTCCCTCACAACTTATATTTTAATAATATCATCATTCTTTGAGATGCTTTCTTCAAAAGTTTTTTATTTTATGGGAATTGATGAGTTGTGTCAAACCCATGAGTATCCTACAAAGAGTGTATTGCTTTCCCTATTCAATGAATTACGTCCACAACCTAGAAAATCCCCATAATATCGGGCCCAATGTATGAAGCCATTGAGTTCCCAACACAATGTTAGGTCCTTCTAAGGGAAGGGCAAACATGTCTACTCTAAGGTTGTGTTTTTCCATCTATACCTTAACATTTATATATTTTCCCTTGCATGGTAGGGTTTCCCCATTAGCAACCATGAGTTCAAAAGAATTACATGAGTATATGTAACAATTTGCCTTTTTGGATACCCATAGATTAGTAAAATTATGGGTACCACCTAAATAAATGAGTATATCTTAGCTAAGGCATGCACAAATATCTTAGGTGGTTGGTCCTCTATCATTTTTTACTCTTCAGGTTGCTCTTTGTATTTATGTTCCTCCTCTTCATATTATGATTCCTTGGTGAAATATTTACCCACATCAAGTAAATACAATATTTGTCATATGCACTTATGGCCTGGAAAATATTTATCATCACAATCATAACATAGTCATATGTCCATCATGTATCCATTTCTTCTCAAGTTTGGTATTTTATTGGAGGTGATTTGTTGATAGGGTTTGAAGAAGTCTGGCTAGAAGAAGTTTTTGAGCCTGTGGAGGTTTGAAGGTATGTCTTTATACCATGAATTTATATTTAGCCAACCTGGATAAACCTTTTGCTACCATCATGCTCATTGGCTTGAATGTTTTTACTTCTACACAAATATCTTCCTTTAACCCGCTAACAAAATAACTCCAGAAAAAATTTGCACTCAATCCCCTTGTTTAGTTATCTGTGTATATCAAACTAAGTTTGATATACACAGATGGTTGTTGTTTGCTTTAACTTAGTGAGGACTCATATGAAATCCTCATCCTCACTAGGTCCAAATTGGATGAGTAATGTTGTTTCAAATTCATCTCAAGTAAGATGTGGGTGCATATTCTCCAACCACTGGTACCATTGAATTACTTCATACTTGAGGTTGAAGGATGATATTGCGAGCCTATGACTATAGAGAATGGCATGAAGAGTAAAATAATTTGTCCCCTATACAACTAATTGGTTGGGTCCTTGCCATCAAATTAGGAAAATCTAGCTTGAGAATGTTATGATTTGTATTATTGGATAAGGTATCTTGGTCTCTTCCCTTGGAACTACTTTCTTGAGTCCCTATTGGACTGTCTAGTGTGTAGTATTTGGCATTTAGGCCTGCTAAACGACTCTCAATATCATATAATCTATCCAATTTTGTCTAGTTTGGAAATTAGCAAGTGGAATGCCTACTACTTCTCTTCTAAGTGTCTCATTTGTTCACCCAATCTCTCTATATCTTAATAAAATCTAGTACCTTTGGCCTTTTTTAAGAGTGTAAGGGTGCTATATACCAAAAAAATCAACTCAAAAAGAGGATTGAAATGGACTATACCACAAAATGATGAATTTGGGGTCCTCGAAAAAGTGTATGGGTGTTATATACCAAAACTATCAACTCAAAAAGAGGATCAAAATGGACTATACCACAAAATAATGAATTTTGGCTATTTTGGACTATTTTTGAAAACTACTACCAACTAATTGCTTTGATTATCAAACCAAGTATTTGTTGCACTATTAGTTTAGCAACTGATAATGATTGCTCTCGTAAATCGCTAATACAATCGATAATAGACTACTCTCATATATTCCCTAACACTAATAACCGACTGATATGATATATTTTCTATATTGTTAGCTAAATTGTATAGTCATTGTATATTCTCTATCCAATACCACTTGATGTTTAGGACCTACTAGTCTATGATGTAAATAATATGTTCTATAGTATGTTCAAATCAAATATTGGTTTTGGTTGGGAAGGGACTAAAAAAAAGTTCTGCAGGGACATTCTAGGTCAAGGTGCATCTAGTTTTATGGGCTCTTTGATATATAATATTTGGTCATGATTAGTGGCTAGACCAATATCTTAGAGCTCTAACTATGAAGGATTCCACCATACCTATAGCAACACTATATATTTTTTAGTGTACTATGAGAGTAACTTCTTGGGGCTAACCGCTTATCGATGTACCACCAAATTTAATTAGCCAATATCTTCTTGTGGATAAAGGTTTCTCCTATTCCTAGGGGTCTCCTTATATATCGAGGATATGTGGGAGCTCAGAGTTATATATGTGGGGTCTCCTTGTACCACAACTATTACATGATATTTTAAAACCCTAAACACAAGGTTTCTAACCTAATCCACCAATAACAAAAAAAACTACAATTCTTTTGCATGATATTTCTAATGAAAAAAGAGTAGAATGGAAATTTTATAGAATAGAAAAAAATGGAAGATTAAGAACTATTTATACCATTGCAAAACATGGCCTTAGAAAGATCTCTGATACCACTTGTTAGAAACCTTCAGATTAGAAATAAATATAATCCACAATAACTGCTAGGGTGAAAAGTAGTATTTACTTTTACCATTAGGTTATTCCATTATTTACTTTGTTTTACCATTGTAAATGTCTTTAACTATTACCTATTGTTAAGACATGAATGATTATTCACATTGTTAAGTGAATAATATTTGTTAATTGGTTAGCGTTAATTCCTAAGTGGTTAGCTACCTTTAGGGGGGTAACCTAATACGCGTTAAGCTACATTTAGGGAGAATAACTTATTTAGGCAATTCATAGCCTAATGCTAATGTTATATACAATCTTGCATCAATAATATTTAGTTAGTTGTTTTGACTGAATTATTTTACACCTTATTTTACCAATATTGGCATCAGCGCTACGAAGCATTACCCAACAAGGCACATCACTGGGCAAGGCAGGAGGAGGTCTTCTCATTCTAGGCATGCGTTTTAAGGTGGCATCAACACGAAATACCTTGGTTTGAATTTATCAAATGTTGTGTTATTTTTTTGTTAAAATATATTTTCATCCTAAGGTTATTTTTTGTGTTTATATTGAAACACTAGACCAGCCGACCCGCACTCCACCCACATGAGCAGACGATCCACGTGAATAGTCTTGACAACCCACTTCCACAAAGGGAGGCAAGCTGCCCATTGCACGTGCACCCTCTGATCAATGATCGGAGAGGAGACTTTGATGATCGGCCCAAGGTGGCCAACATCTATGTGAGGGCAGGAGCACCCTCAACCTTGATAGGACTAATGTGACCATAAAAAAATGATTGACATACCACCGAACTTGATGTGACCATCAGAAAAGGACTGATAGACCACCAAACCTGATGTGACCACCGAACAGGGATTGACAGATCACCTGATAGACCACTAGACACGATGCGACCATCGAACAGGGATTGATAGACCGCCGAACCTGACGTGACCACAAGACTAATGTAGATAAAATAGAAAATAGGATCGATGCATTGAAATTGAGACATTCATTGATGTAGCACATAGATAGCACTAAAATCGAGGTATTCACTGATGTGGCACATGGATGACATTGAAATCAAGGCATTTGCTAACGTGGAACCTGACCTGGCAACGCTGACATGGTATATTCTCGGGTGCACCTACGTGGCACTTAGGCATTAGTCCTCCAGGTAGTCAACGTGTCAAGTGCTGATTCACCGGTTTCATAAATAAAAGGTTCTTGCGGGTGATCGATTGCCCACAGGAAATCATTTTACTAAGGAGGAGTTGGTGTTTTTAAACACCAAAATTTCCTCCTCCTTAGTGATGTGGGACTAAAAGTTCCACATCCTTATTTTTTCCTACCAGGGAGAAGGCTAGCCTTCAAAGTGAAGGTCGTAGCCTTCACTCCTCGTCAGGCGGGTTAGACCGACTCGCAGGAGCGCCAGTCGGAGGGTTAAAGCCCGCGGAGTCGTGGGTTCGACTCCCAGCGGAGTCGAAGAATATATATTTTTTATAACATAATTTTGAAAAGTTTTTTTTTTGTATTTTTATTAGTTATCTTTTTAATAATTTAATATATATTTTTTTCTAAAAATAATTTTTTTACCTAAAATTAAGTGATTTTTATCAAAAAAAAAATATTTTTTATTATTGATTATTTATGCTAAAATTAAATAAAATTATGCATTTAAAATTAAAAATCAAAAGCAAATTTGTTTTGCAAAACTTTAAATTTTTTTTTTTTTTTTTCTCCCATTCAAAGGGGGGATAACGGAAAAAATTCAAAGTACAAATTTTTTTGCAACAACTTGATATTTCTAACACTTTGCTCCAAAATTGTTCTAATCATTTTTTGAGAGTATAAGTTTTATCTCATGAAGAAGAGGCCTTGGATACAAAAAGCTCTTCGTCGTCTAAGAGTTATAAAAAAGAGGAACAAACTTCGACGACAAACAACAAGATCTCTTTTTCATCATATGCTTTGAGAGCATAGAAGAAGTTTACCTCGTTTCAATACTTACACAGATCCTTGGAAGGGTTTGGACCAAAGCTATGGTACCATGAGGATTAGGAAACCTTTTAATCCTCATGCTCCTCCAATATTTGAGTATTGAAGACTCCAAGGGCCCACTAAAACCACGTCGTGTGTTGACTGGTTTTGAAAAGCCTTTCAAAAGCTTGTCATGTGTCGACTTGTCTTGAAAGATGAGCTACTTTGTTATTTTTGCAAAACCAAGAGGGGATAATTTATATTTGATAAATTATCTTTTTGCAAAAATTGTAACACAAAGGGAGGAAAATTTGAACTTCAATTTTTTTTTTTTTGCAAAACACAAATACATCTTTTGTTACAAAAACTAATAGTTAGGTGCATTTTCGATATTACTCGATAACTATATTAAAAATTGGTATTCATAAATAAGGTACATTTTTTGTTGCATTTGACACCTTAGTGATAAAAATTTTGTGGGCACTCTTTGATTGATTATTGCATTTACTTACTTGTTTTCTGCAATTATAATTCATCAAAATCAAGAGCACTTAAAACCCCAAAATTTTACAATAATTTGTGTAAACTCATTGCACATGTATAAAAGCCAATTTTTCTTGAAGTTATCTCCTAAATCAAAATCCCTAATTCACTCTTTTTTGTTTGGATTAATTCCCTCAAACTAATTATCCTTCTTCGAGAGGATTTTTAGGCAGGTGCCATTATATATCACTAAAAAGTGAATTATCTCTAATTTCTTCTTGTTTGGCTTAAATATCCTCAAACTGATAAATCCTTCACAAATATTTTCTAGCCAGGTGCCATTAAATATCAAGTAAAGAGAAAAAAAGAGATAATCTTGGAACCATTTTAGAACCTTCATCATAACAACTATCAACAAATACCTAAATGATACACAATTGCTTAAAGGTCCTAATTTTTTAATATTAAAAACTAATATGAAAGCAATACTTACTATAGATGAAATATGAGATTTAGTGGATGCACTGATACAATACCCACATCACCAGGAGTAGATCAGAAAGCATGGGATAAAAAGAACAATCATCTTCTCATGTTGATTCTCCTAGCTACTACTGATGAGATCCAGCCTCACATAAGTGAAGATGAAGATGGTAAAGATGCATGGGATGCACTTTGTACCATTTTTGAAGGTAAGAATCAATCGACTATTCTAAACCTTCAAACACAACTTCATACACTCCATATGAAGTCAAGAAAATCAGTAGAGCTCTTTATTTGTAGAGTTGCAGAACTGAAGTCAAAGTTGAATGCTTTAGGATCCAAAGTAGAAGATACTAATCTAACTTCAGTAATATTGAGGGCTCTTCCTAAATCCTATAAGATGTTAATAACATCCCTTAATGTATCTCAAATAACAGTCACCTTTATGGAGTTAGTCAATTTGCTTCAAACAAAAGAAGTAAATCAACTCCAAAGTGATGAAGTGTCAAATAATACACTTTATACAAACAAACATGGTGGAAAGAAGAAAGGTAACTTTCAAAAGTGAGGATCATATTCAGGATCATCATCAAGATATAAGGGCAAGCAACCTCAATCTCAAAGGAAGTATTGCACACATTGCAAAATGGACAACCATGACACCAACCGTTGTTGGTTTAAGAACAAACAAGACAAAAGGGGCAAAAACAAGCCACAAAAGAACAATAGACAACAACAAGCCACAGAAGAACAATAAACAACAACAAGGACATGTTGCTATTGAAAATTTTGATTCAGATTTATAAAGAGCACACAAAGTGCTCATGACCCATACAACTTCTACATAGAAGGATTTTGTATGGTATATTGATTCAGGTGCCAAAAAACACATGATTGGCGACAAGCAGTGGTTTGAGACATTTGTGGCAAGAGAAGGCAAACCAATAAAAATTATTAATAATAAGACCTATCATGTCCAGGGAGAAGGCACTGTCACTGATTCCCTTCTATATGGAAAGTATCATATTCACAATGTCCTTTATGTTCCATGATTGATAAATAACTTGTTGTCAGTTCCACAAATCCTAGATAAAAATATGGTTGTCAATTTCAAAGTGGAAAATGGACTAAAACATTGCTATATCACCAAGTAGGGTAAACACATAGCAACTAGTTCTTACAAGCATGGCTTGTTCACACTAGATGTTGTTTCAACGCCTCATGTTGCCATGGTAGTCAACACGAAGGAGGCCACTTCTCTTTGGCATAAGATATTTGGGCATCTTAGTAAAGGGTATATACTTGAGCTAAGTAAATCTCCAATGGTGAAGGGACTTCCCACCCTTTCATCTACATTGCCCATATTCTCGGATTGCTTAGCAGAGAAGCAATGATGACAACCATTCAAAGCTATCTCTTCTAGAGCTAATAAACCATTGGAGTTAGTGCACACTGATTTATGCGGTCCCATGCCACCAAGTTTTGGAGGCAAAAGGTATTATCAGTTGTTTGTAGACGATCACTCACAAAAAATGTGGGTCTTCTTTATTCAACTAAAATCTGAAGCATTTTCCTACTTTCAGTAGTTCAAGCAACTAGTTGAGAAAGAGTCTGGATACTACATAAAGACACTCTACTCAGATCGAGGGGGGGATATACCTCAAATGAATTCTCTTCATTTTTGAAAACACATGGGATCAAAATATAGCTAACCACATCCTATTCTCCATAGCAAAATGGAGTTGTTGAAAGAAGAAATCATTCCATAATGGAAACGGTTCGCAATATGCTTAAAGTTGTAAATCTTGAGCAATGTAATTGGGCAGAAGCTATCACAATGACAATGTATCTTTTGAATAGGGAACCCACAAAGGCCCTTAAATATATAACTCCTCAAGAAGCATGGAGTGGTAGGAAGCCCTCAATTTCTCATCTAAGAGTTTTTGGGTGTAAGGCATTTATGCATATTTCTAAAGAAAAGAGAAAGAAACTAGATGAGAAAATCTTACAATGCATTTTCCTTGGCTATGATGAATATTCTAAAGGGTGTTGATTGTATGACCCTAGAACAAATAAAATACATGTAAGTAGAGATGTGGTGTTCGATGAGGCTTTCACACCTGACATCACATCCTATGTATACTTGGAATATGAGAAGCCACATAAATAAACTCCTCCACATCAGCAAAATATGCCAAAATGGTATACAAGTATTGTGAGAGATTCAAAGTTGACCTCACCTCTTGAACTTACTCTGAATCATCCTCAAACTTGTAGCATGTCTCGACATAAGAGAGTAGAAGCATCACCAATAGTTGATGATCTTTGCCAATATTTCAAAGAGATTTCTGTAGAAAGAGATATTGATAGTGGAGAAGACATGGAGATTGATGATGATAGGGTTTATATGTCTTCATATGATGAACATGAACCCACCATAGTAAAAAAAGCACTTAGTGAGCCACAGTGGAGGGCAACTATGGATGCTAAATATAAATCTCTTATCAAGAACAATACATGGAAGTCAGTTAATTTACCTTCAGGTAATAAACCCATTGGCTGTAAATGGATTTACAAAATGAAATACAAGGTAGATGGAATTATTGAAAATCATAAAGCCTACCTTGTGGTAAAGGGCTATGCTCAAAAGGAAGGCATCGATTACGAAGAGACCTTTGCACCCAATGCAAGGATGACCACCATTCGTGTTCTTTGTGCTATGGCAACACTGTACGGATGGAAACTTCATCAAATGGATTTCAAGAGAACCTTCCGAAATGGTGATTTGAACAAAGAAGTATACATGACTCAACCACAAGGATTTGTTTAGGAAGGCCATGAACAACAAGTTTGCAAACTAGCTAAATCCTTGTATGGGTTGAAACAAGCCCCGAGAGTATGGTATATAAAGATATACAATCACCTTCTACAACATGGATTTAAGAGAAGTCCTTCATATGCAAATCTCTATGTTAAGAATATTGGTTCTGAAATAGTGATCCTTGTACTCTATGTGGATGATTTGATCATAACCAACATCTCCGAGACATTGATAGACACCGTGAAGAATGACTTGAGAGAGTCATTTGATATGATAGATTTGGGACTTCTCCACTATTCTCTTGATTTGAATATTGAAAAGAAAAAGAATTACCTAAGGGTAACTCAAAATAAGTATGCCAAGACATTGATCAAAAAGTATTGTATGACTGATTGCAAGCCAAAAGTAACATTGATGGAACAAGGGCTTTAGTTGTCACGATATGATGATTCACCTCAGGTAGATGGCACTCTTTATCATCAAATTATTAGAAGCCTTATATACCTAACAAACACTAGACTAGATATCACATTTGTTGTGAATTATATTTCTCGATTCATGCAAGAACCAAAAGTTACTCATTGGAAAGCAGCAAAGCGTGTTATCCACTATATCCGTGGTAATGTAGAGTATGGTTTAGAGTATAGGAAGAATGACAAATTCTTCTTATAAGGTTTCACGGACTCTGACTATGCTGGATTAGTAGATGATCAAAAGTCAATATTTGGATATGTTTTTTATCTAGGATTCGGACCTGTCTCATGGCACAACAAGAAGCAACAGGTGGTTGATATATCTTCAATAGAGGTAGAATATTGCACAGTGCAAGATGAAGTGTGCAAAGCGATATGGTTGAGTTGCATCATAGCAAGTATGGGTTTACCCAAGAAACTTCCAATTCACTTGTACTACGACAACCAGGGTGTTTTGAACTTAGTGAAGAATCCAGTTCACCATGAGCACACCAAACATATTGACACATAGTATCATTTCATTCACGATGAAGTTCCAAGGCACTTGGACATGTCAAATTTGAGTTGTTCAGAAGTACACTTTGTATTACAAAATAATGTAATAAAGGGGGGATGTTAGGGTAAAAAGTAGTATTTACTTTTACCATTAGGTTATTCCATTATTTACTTTGTTTTACCATTGTAAATGTCTTTAACTATTACCTATTGTTAAGACATGAATGATTATTCACATTGTTAAGTGAATAATATTTGTTAATTGGTTAGCATTAATTCCTAAGTGGTTAGCTACCTTTAGGGGGGGCAACCTAATACGCGTTAAGCTACGTTTAGGGGGAATAACTTATTTAGGCTATTCATAGCCTAATGCTAATGTTATATAAACTCTTGCATCAATAATATTTAGTTAGTTGTTTTGACTGAATTATTTTGCACCTCATTTTGCCAACAATAACAATGCATAAATTAACAGAATTGTCAAAATGAAATAACATAAGTGCTTATAAAAGTCACTAAAAGAAAATATAGTAAATTTATATAATCATAGGATTCTTCAAGGGGGCAACCTCCTTGTAAGCAAAGCTTCATTACAATATGAAATATGAGATGATACATTCCTTTTCCACTTTTGTCTTTATATAGAATCGTATTTACAAATAAGTAATTGTTACATCATTACAATAACTCCTACTTATAATAAAGTAATTATTACAATATTATTGATTATTGCTTATAATAGAAGTAGTGGTTACATCATATTAGGCCTACACACACTAGGCACCCACGGTGCAATAATACATAATGATAGTTATATTAGGATAGGGTCCTAACAATAGATTCACAAAGCAATCAATCAACTTGATCTAGGTCTAAGTATTTAAGTCATTCTTTTTTATCCATATCCACTTATGTTGACCTCTTAAAAGAAATAAAAATTGTTAATAAGAAGGTAGAACCATTGAAAATGAACTTGATATCCAAGACTTTGTAGAATTTCATAGGTCTTATTCATTTTATAGTTTTACACAACCTTATCATATCACATAGAAATATTATATGCATCACTCCCACATAACAATATCTTATTTCAATAATTTAACTTTCCAATTTTATTCTCAAGAGTTGGCCAGATTATCTAAGGAAAACATAAAATGGGTCATGACATCCTTCCCTTCTTAGCAAACTTCCTCCTAGAAGTTAGTATAAGGGATAAAGTAGGGAGGTTCACATACACATAAGTTTTCTTACATGGTGATGGTTTAAATGTTTAATCACAATCATCATCTAATAAGTTTCTTCGAGTATAAAGGTCACCTAATACTAAAAACACTATCAACACATCAATAGAAATCATTATCCACCTAGGCATGTGACCTAACCACCTTGTTAGGGGTATGACTTTTTTCTGTAGCAAAAAGATATGAACACAAAAATAGAAGCACACAAAGACAGAAGAATTGCCAAAATTTGTTTTTCTATTGATTTCTTTTGATACAATGTTTACAACTTTTGAATTGCCCCAAGTGCTTTGGAAGCAATGTTACAATATCTCTCCTTTTATGATACAATATTTTCTGATAAAGGGACAGGGTCTTCCAGATATTCCACAAGGTACAGTGCTTTTCAATATTCCTCTACAACTTCAAAAAGGTGAGTGGGCTTTGCTATCCAGCACGGGACCACTCTAGCTTCAGTAGCTCCTGCAATATACCTGTCTTCTACACACACAAAATTCCAAAGGGGGTTAGTAGCATCTATAGATTTAAATGAAAATATGATACTATAAAAAATAAACCCTGCATAACCCGGTGTTGTAGGTGAGTTGGAGAGGAGAGGGAAATCCTCCAAGAGAGGTCCTAGGTTCAAATCTCCACCCTACCAAAAAGCTGAATTGGGTATCCAAAATCCAATTGATAATGTTGGTGTGGGCAGGGTCGGGTGCGACTCTCGGGTGACTTTGATGGTGTAGAACCCCCTGTTTATGGTCTCTCAGACCAAGGCGGCCCCGCAAAGGATTTTTCGCTTAAAGAAAAAAAAACCCTGCATATGGAAAACATGTAAGATAAAATACAGAAACAAGTAAAAATCCACTACCTTACCAAATTACAATATTACTGATTCGATTACTATGTTACGCTAGAATCTGGTAAAATGCGGGTGTGAGGTGAGGGTCGGTGAACCACGTACCTACAGTGGGGGAATTTTGCAGCTACGATTTTCTCTGAAGGACATATCACCTCAAAAAATAGGTCTTTAAGCTCTGGTGATGGATGTCTCTCAGGCTACACGTAAAGGTTTGAATCTATTTCAGTAGATTGGTGGTGTTAATCTTCAGCTCCCCTAATTTGGTGGGGTGAATATGCCTTTATAGGCTCCTTGGGGTTTTGGAGGGGATGAGAGGTGGCAATCTTGGATTGCCAAGTGGTAATCCTGGGCTATCAAATGGAGGGGACAGTTATAGTGAGTCACCCAATGTGCCTCACTTAACTAAGGTGATGTGGCTGCAAGTGGAGTGATGTATGGGATTTTGTCAATGTGAAGGGACAAAGGGGACAAGGGTGGATGAGATGCAGAAAATATATTGGGTGAGGTGGCTAGGACACATGTCTAGTGGGTAGGCAGGGTATCCTAGACTAATTTTCCAGATTTAATAAATCTGAAAAATAGGATAATAGTGCGGGATTTATATGCCTAAGTCTAAACTTAGGCATATAACTTTACTATGCAAAATTTGATGTGGGGTGGTAAATGTGGTGTTGTGAGTGACCAAATTTTGGTGTCTACAGATGTCCCTTTTTGTACTGTATTGTGTGAAACATGATGCAGTGCAAAAACCAATGACATCTGTCTTTATTGGATGGATGAACTCAACTCTTCTCGACGCACAAGAATGAATGATGATTTTTTTTTGAATTTTGATTTGTTTGCTTACCCCCTCAATTGGTGAATGGGTAAAGGATGAAACCCACAAGCCAATTGATTGAATATGGATGATTAGGTGATGTGAATTATGGTTCATGTGAATGTGAATTAGATGTATGACATTGTAAACTTGATGCCCCAAGTTCTTGATTGTTTGTCTTGCAAATTTATTGTGGTTTTTATGAGGCATAAAATTTTGTGGTGAAATATTCTGCCACTATAGGAGTTCTTCCACTGTGACTTTCATGAATTCCTTTCAATTGATTTCTTAAAGGAATGAGTTGTTCAGGGGTTTGATACTCCAGTGATTTCTGATTACACCATGATTTGATTTATTTTTCGCTTTTGACCCAACGGAAGGGTTTAAGTATAACCTCTTACAAATTTGTTTGGACTCAATTAAGCTTCAAGATTTAGGGGTTCATTTATTTAGTGCCATGGTGATGAAAATGAATTAGTATCCTTATTGTTGGTTTCTCATCCTACCAGATTGCATGGATTGCTAGTCGCTACAACCACCAGGTTTCTAGGGTAAATGACTTAATACAAGGTTCACTAAATTATTTATGCTAGTGATTTGACGGAGTGGATTTGTGTTTGATGTATTTATTGGATTTTGTTGGGTTTTTTTGGGCAAACCACATGTGTGTGGTTTTGTTTCTTTTACACCGTGTGTCTGTGTTGTGTGCAGAAAACTGTGGGTCTATGGTTTGGCACGCTTCACAAAATGTGGGTTAGCAATTTTGCATATTTCATGAAACGTGGGTGCATGGTTTCCACTATGAAAAGCGGCTATATAAAGGTTTGCAGATCACTTTCATTTCATTATTCTCTTTTTCTAGCTGTAAATTCTTCTTTGGTGCTTTAGGATATGAGTGAGATGGAGGTCGGTGAGGGGAGTGGCGATGGTGCGAATGCGGGTGCGGGAGGTGGTGGCTCAACTAGAGCGAAAGTCAGTATCTTCTACGCCAAGGTAGGTGTTCCAAACTCTTAGTTTAGTTTTTATTTGTGTTATTGCTTGTTTTTTTTTTCAACCGATAGGACATATTGGAATTTTTTTTTTTGCAACCACTAAGAGGGGCTGTAATTTTTTTTTGTTTTGACTTGCATGAATGGGGTAGGTTGAAAGTTTTTTTTTTGAAATTCTATGAATTGTGACATGCTTATTTTTGTGTGTTTCTTTTTTTGAGATGTGATTTGCTCTAAAATGCATCGTATTGTTTTTTTTGGACTACCATGAATGGGGTGGGTTATTTTTTTTGAAATGCAATTTATTCTAAAATGCAATTTTTTGTTTTGTATTTTTTTTTCTAAGTGATGCGTTGATTTTTATTTGTTTGTATCGTAGGTTAAGCTCCTTACTGCTAGACATCGATGGCCTCGCACTATTTAAAAAGTGCAAAAGGCTCTCACAATAGATGATTGGAAGTTTCTTGAGGCTATGGGTTTGGACGGGTGTAGACTGATTAAGATAGTCCAAGCAGATGAGGCACTTTTGTTCACACTCATCAAGAGATGGGACCCGGATAGGGGTTTTTTTCAGCTCCCAACAAGGGAGCTTACTATTACTCTAGAGGATGTATACCACATTTTATAAGTGCTTATCGAGGGTCCACTAGTGAGGGTGGTCCATGACAAGCAGGAGGCTCTCAGACCTATCTATGGTGATCTTTGGGATGTGGACTGTAGTGAGGGAGACATTCCCTACCTTGAATTATTCAAGGGTAATAAGTTGGCCATGGTTTCAACTTTCTTAATGTACATTCTGGGCAACATGGTGTTGCTTAATAGCATGGGATCGAGGATCCCATGGAACCAGGTTCATATTGTCTTGTAGTTGATATCTGATCCACAAAGATTGGCATAGGCTCCTGCTCTCTTGTGTTAGTTATATAGTGAGCTTTATGAGGTGAAGAGGCATGAACATAAGGGGTTTAGCTGTAGCTTGTTGCTTCATATTTGGTCTTGGTAGCACATAAGAGTGGATCATCCAGAGGGACTACCTTGTGCATGCAATCATGTACTTTCTTGTGCTTTCTATTGGCGGGTTAGCGAGGAGTCTTCTCCTACATGCCCTTCTATTGAGGTTGCTACATACAAGGAAAACTTTAGTGGCCTGACTACGGATGACATTTGTTGACATCCATGGAGGGGCATGGCTTGGGATAGGGATGCTATAAAGCTTCGTTGGGTTAGACGGGGGAGATGGTTGATGGGTAGCCATATGCGAGATATGGAATACATCTAGTTATCCCAGGTTCTAAGGTATTTTGGCTTGGTTTAGGAAGTTCCAGATATACCCATGATATATAGGCAATAGGACGATGAGCTAGGCCTACCCCTAATTCCATATTTTTGGACTATAGATGATGCAGGTGATGATGTAGCTATTAAGGTGTTTGATGCAAATGACGTAGGCACTACTACAAATTATGATGCTTGGTTTTTAGCTCAGTCTCTTTGGAGGTTGATCCAAGTAGTGGATGATGCAGTTAGTGGTGATGAGCCAAATACTGGTGATTAGGCTCCTAGGTGAGCGAAGTGTCATCGAGGTAGTGGTGGTAAGAGGCAGTCTACTATAGATATACAACAACCAGTGGTTGATGTTGGGCATGACGAGTGATGGAGATGATGGGGATGGAGGATAGGAATATGGAGGAGATGGAGGTGATGGAGGCTAGGGAGAGTAGTATGATCCTCCTCACCATACGAAGGAGGAGTGGGGGGTGCTACAGGCACATCAGGATATTTTGGATGAGGAGGTGATGAAGATTAAGGGTGAGGTGATCTTGCTTCAGGGTAAGGTGGCTAAGCTATAAGGTGAGGTGGATAAGATGTGGAGAGGACCAGGTGAGAGTGATGCCATTGCAGCCCGATATGCAAAGATCACAAGGCTGTAGGGTGAGTTGGACGGACTATGGGCTAGGCCAAATGGTGGTGATGATAGTGTTACTATTGCATCTCTTAGTGCTGAGATAGCCCAATAGGTGGCTCGTGAGGGGCAGGATTTGGATGTAGCTTAGAGATAGGCATGATACGTGGCTTCCTTGGAGGACACTTTACACAAACACCAGATTTTTTTGTTGCTTCTACCTTCTTCTTCTTCTATTTTAGGATCCAATAGGTGGAGTGAGTCCAGGCTAGGCAGCTCCACGTATCATTGACCATCTGGATCACATGCTTCTTTTGGATCATTGGAACATGGGCCTCCCAGGGGTCATGGGGGTGCTAGCTAGTAGTACCTTATTACCTCTTTTTGTAGTTTTCTATTTATTTTTACTATGAGCCTCAATGCTCTAATGTATACAACTTGTCAGCATTTTGTACTGTGTGATTCATATATATATACATGGCTTCTTATTATTTGTTTTGTGTTTTGTACTTTTAATTGAGTGTATGGATGCATATGGAGTGATGATATATATTAGTGATGATTAACACTTTTGCTTTAATGAAGATTTGGCAGCTTTAGACTTAGCTTTGTCAACATCGTTCTTCATTGTTTAATCATGGGCATAGATAGATGGTATTTATATGGTTTTTATGATGTGTAGTATGAAAATTATTATGGTTTTATGTGGTGGATGTGCTAAGGTGTTTTTACAAAGACTCAAATGTTCTAGTGTTTCCAAAAAAACCCATTTATATTTCACTGATCTTCTTTATGCAAGGGTTTTCTTGATGTTTTCAAAATTCTCAAGGAACAACTTTGTGTGAAATGATCGTTCATTTCCCATTATGAGCTAGGTCAAACTGATCATTTGTAACTTATGCCAATAAACTAGCTCATCCAAGAGTGGCCTTAGGTCTGTAAAAAAGAAGGTTTCTAATGTAAAAGATGTGGCACCAAGCGTAAGGATACCTCATTGCCAGGCGGGATTCATTCATCCCATTGCTGTAATGAGGATCATCCCACGGTTTTCGAGACACTAAGAGTTCCAGGGATTCAAGCTCCTTCTCTCTTTTTTTTTTACTTTTGATTTTTGGGATTTTGTTTGGATATTTGCTCATTTTAGGAGAAGCAAGGGGATTTTAATGCTTACACTTGCTCATTTTGAGGAAGATCAAGGGGATTTCTATTGCTTTGATATATTCTTCCAATATTTTTGCTCACTTTGAGGTAGGGAAAATAGGGGAACTTATTGCTTTGAGACGCTTTTCAGGATACTTGATTGTTTTAAGGAAGAGCAAGGGATTTATTTTTTGGGGATGAAGGAGGAGCTTGTCCTTTTGCCAACTTGGTAGTACTCTAGACCATGCACATAATTGGATGAGTAGGGAAAACCTTTCACTTATGGAAATAGCCACTTTTGACTTCATTATTCCCAATACTCACAATGTTTTATTATGTGTTTGATTGTGTTTGGTCCAAGAGGAGTCTGATTGACCAGGAATGACCTATTGCATTTAGAGATTGCTCAACTTTAAATCAAGTTTGTTTAAAATACTAGGAGCTACTGAGTGATTGAAATATTGAAAATTACTTAGTGGTTGATGTGGTGAATGAATTGCAATACTTTCAATTCAATATTTTGAAAATTAAAAGATACACATAAAATAGTCAGTGGTTGTGTAATTGTTATTGCTAACAATTATGTGGTATCTATCCTACTTTATGTGAGTCCTGTAATTAGAAAAATATTATAAGGAAAGTTATGCATTATTGTGATTTTGGATTGATAAGCGATGTTGGATTCCCCTGATTAAAGCAACAAGACATGGTTGACCAGCAGTCGTCTAATTGAACCAAATTGTCTAATGTAATGAATGTTATAAACAAAATGCCTATATGGATGCATGGATGGATTTGTGGGATGAAATTTTTTGATACTTTTACTTTTATTTTTAGCCATATATATACATATATATAAACTACATTATGCATAAAATGCTTTTAGATGTATTATGTTCAATGGCTTAGGTTCGAACACTTCTTCCAAGTTGGCATGTCTATACGTTCCTGGACCCAAATTTTATTTGATAATGTATGGACGTAACCAATTAGCTACGAATTTATCTCTCAAGTGTGGTAGTGCATTGGTATTCTATTGATTCTCTTTAATCATGAGATCTCCCACTTGAAATTCGTGAGGATGGACTTTTGCGTTGTAAGCATGTTTGATTCGGTCCTGATACACTCGTAGATGTTCCAAGGCATGGATACACCTTTAATCAAGGAGTGTTAATTGGTCAATATGTGCTTGTCTAACTATGTCATCATCCATGAATTCCTACAGTGTAACTCACAAATAAGGGATCTCTAGCTCAAGAGGCATGATTGCTTCCGTGCCATAGACTAGTGAAAAAGGTGTTGCCCTCGTTGGCATTCTGATGCTCGTTCGATAAGCCTATAGTACCAAGGGAAGTTGAGTGTGCTAATATCTATTATTTTCTTTGAAGAGTTTCTTAAGAATTGCTATCACTATCTTATTGATCGCTTCAGCTTGTCCATTTACCTGTGGGTAGTAAGGAGTCGAGAAATTGTGTTGGATATTGTACTTGTTGCATAAGGCTCGAACATCCTTATTCTTAAATGACTTGTCATTGTTTGAAATGATCTTGGAAGAAATCCCAAAACAATAGATAATATGCTAAAGTATGAACTCCGCTATTCGAGATCCAGTCGTAGTAGTCATTGGAATTGCTTCAACCCACTTAGTGAAGTATTCCATGGTAGTTATGATGAATTTATGTTATCTTGAAGAGGCAGGTGAAACTTTGCCAATAAAATCTAGGCCTCATTGTGAAAAGGCCAAAGGATTTGAATGGCTTGTAAATATTGCAATGGTACATGAGTTAAATTGGCATGATGTTGGTATTTTTGATATTTCTTAACATACTAACAACTATCACTTTACATGGTGGGCCAATAATAATCCATGCACAAAATGCGCTTTGCAATGGTCATTCCACTAAAGTGGCCACCACAAGTACCATCATGGGCTTCCATTATAGGTCGTTGTGCCTCAATGATATCTAGACATCGAAGTAGTACTCCATCATAGCCACGTTTATACAACACGTCTTCCAAGAGAGTAAAATAAGCTACTTTTTGTTTGAACATTCTTTTTGCAGTTCATGTCATTTCTATTGGGAGGGTCCTAGATTTGAGAAAGTCTCTGATCTCATAAAGGTAAGAGTTGTAGGGTTTTGCATGGACCAAATTAACATTCTTCTCACCATCTTATTCTGCTCATTTGATTGCTGATTTGGACATTGTCGTTATGATAAGCGGTTGGAATTCTCCATGTTCATTCTTAGGAATCAATGATCCCAAAGAATCCATTGCATCCATAAATTTGTTAATTGAATGAGGCAAGTTATTAATTTCATACCAATCAAATTTCTCTAGAAACTTCATTGCTACTTCGTGATACTATTTCAAAACTGATTCCTTGCATCGATATTCTCCCTTCACTTGATAAACGACAAGTTGAGAATCACCAAAGATACTTAGTAATTTAATGTCCATAGCTATAGCTGATTGAAGCCCCAAGATCAAATATTCATACTCTACATTATTGTTTGTGCATTGGAAGTTGAGTTTGAATGATAACAGAATCAAAATTCCTTTAGGTGTGTAAAACATGACTTGAGTACCTTGTCCTCTTTTGCACTTGGATCCATCAAAGAACATTGTCATGTCAATGTCATCCTCGATAGGGACTAAATATTCTTGTTCATTGACAAAAAATACCAAATCATATGGAAGCTCAATGATAAGTGGTTTGTCATTTGGTAATGGAGCTTCTGCTAGTTGATCGACTATCACTTGAACTTTGATGGATTTTTGACTAACAAATTTGAGATTGAATTTTGTTAAAAGTATTATTCATTTTATGGTATGGGTGTTGTTGTATGTGTGAGTCATCATGTATTGTAGAGGGTTTTCTCTAGCTATGACATAGGTAGTGTTATTGAGCATGTAATATTTAAGTTTCTTAGTGGCAAAAACTACTGCTAAGCACAACTTTTCAACATAAGCATATCTTGTCTTGTAACTTACCAATGTTAAACTAATGTAATAAATTGCCTGCTCCTTATGATTCTTGTTTTTCTGAGCAAGCATTGTCCCTAGTGCAAAATATATTGCAAGGACATAAAGATAAAAATAAACTCCTAAAATAGGTGGCATACGAACTGGTGGTGAAGCTAGATACTTCTTTATGTCATCAAATACCTCTTGATATCAAATTGTCCAGGAGAATGTCACCCTCTTATATAGAAAGAGATTGAAAGGTCTGCATTTTTTTAAGAGTTGTGCAATGAATCGTCAAATAGATTGAATATTTCCTTGTAAACTATACAACTCTCTCAGGTTTGTTGGAGGTGGCATCTCGATAATGACTTTGACCTTATCAAGGTCCACTTCAATGCCTCGATTGGAGACAATGAATCCTAGAAGTTTTTTTGATGTAATTCCAAATACACACTTCTTAGGATTCAACTGTACCTTATGTTCAAGCAATCAATTGAATACTTTTTCTACGACTTCAACATGCTCAAGACGTGTTTTTTATTTGGCAATCAGATCATCCACATAATCCTCAATGATTTTATGCATATAATCACGGAGTATGTACATCATGGTACGTTGATATGTAGCTCCTACATTTTAAAGATCAAAAGGCATTACCCTATAATAGAATGTCCCCCAAGATGTAAATGTCATCTTATGTTGGTCCTCTGGATTAATTCAAATATGATTGTATCCAGATAAATTATCCATTAGTGAAAGCATTTCATGGCCTGCGTAGGAGTCTACTAATTAATCAATGTTAGATAGAGGAAAATCATCCTTGGGGTATACATTGTTTAGATCTTGAAAGTCAGTGCACACGTGTACCTCCCCATTCGGCTTACAAAAAAGTACCATATTAGAAAGCCATTTAGAATAATCAATTGGGACTATGAAATTCACATCCAATAGTTTTTGTAGCTCTTCTTTGACAATTAATGCAATGGTTGGATGAAGTTTTTTGAGTTTTTTCTTGAAATATTTAGCATCTGGTGCTAAGGTACGGTTGTGGACCACCAAGTTGGGGTCAAGACCAGGCATGTCTTTGTATGACCATGCAAATATGTATCTATTTCTTGTCAAGACATTGATCATACGCTCTTGAATGATGAATGTGAACTTGTTGAATCTATAACCTGTACACATGCAAATAGACAAGGGTTTAGTAGCACCTGTCACAATGAATATGATAAATGTAAATAAAAAATGGAAATAGAAGAAAATGAATAATGAATATCACTTACATAATTCATAATTTGAGCAGAATAACATTGGCATCCCCTCCTCTCTTTTCTTGGTCATGTGATGGTGCCTTTATAGGCCTTTGAGGGTTTTTGGAAGGAGTCCCACCATGATCGCCAAAATGTAACATAAAAAAAAGAACACCATTGCAATAAAAATGACACATTGTATTAAATTCAAGGTGATCCTTTGGGATACAAATTGACCCTTTGAGGGTGCATTTTACATTATGATATCCGCAAGGGGTAATCCCTTTTACAAATAAAACATGGTGTCTTCGTCTCTTCATGCTACAATCGAGGTTGGAGGTGGGTTTTTTGTAACCACTATGTTAGACTTTGAGCTTGAGCTTGATGAATTTGTAACCTAGAATCTTCACACATGTGAATAGACAAGGGTTTAGTAGCACCTATAACAATGATAATGATAAAATATAAATGAAATGACTAATGTAAAATTAAAATAGAAGAAAATGAATAATCAATATGGCTTACATGACACAATCCGGGTAGCATAACATTAGCATTCTCTAATTTGTTTTGGTCATGTGATGGTGCCTTTATAGATATTTTAGGATTTTTAGAGGAAAGGATAGGTGGCAAGCCAGGGCTGCCAAGTGGCATGGACTAGGAAACCATCTATCCTGGGTAGTTGTAGTGAGTCACTAGAAGTGTATCACTTAACTGGGGAGATTTGGCAAGTGGGTAGGTGCAAGTGGAGTGATGTGTGGAGTGAGGTGTGAGATGTGGCAAGTGGGTAGGTGCAAGTGGAGTGAAGTGTGGAGTGAGGTGTGAGATGTGGCAAGTGGGTAGGTGCAAGTGGAGTGATGTGTGGAGTGAGGTGTGAGATGTGGCAAGTGGATAGGTGCAAGTGGAGTGAAGTGTGGAGTGAGGTGTGAGATGTGGCAAGGGGTTGATGGTGATGAATTCTAGGACACATGCCAAGTGAGGAGAGAGGGTATCCTAGGAGGATATTTACCAAATTTAATAAAATCTAGAAAATATAATTATGTGCAGGATTTTATGCTTAAGTCAAAACTTAGGCACATAATGTTATGCATAACTGAAATGTGCAATGTGGATGAATAATGTGCAAGAATTATATGCCTAAGTTTAGACTTAGGCATATATTATTATGTAGAATTATGATGTGCAATGTGGGTGAATGATGTGCAGGAATTATATGCCTAAGTTTAGACTTAGACATATATTATTATGTAAAATTGTGTGATGAAATGCAAATGCCTAGATTTTGGTGTCTACATTATGCGATCCTTTTTATGGTCAGGTTTACATGATAAAAGAAAATTTCCTTTGGTGAAATAGAGCAAGTTGTGTGATGATAAAACTAGGGGAGGTCTTCGTTTAAGAGTTATTATAGATCTAAAATTAGCTCTTAGGGAAATATTTATCTAGAGATTGTACAAAGAGAGTAAAAAACAATGGAAAGAATTCTTCTAAGTATGTTGATCCTAATGAATCAAGTTTAATATTTACTGCACTCTCTCTACCAAATGGTTTTGCTCTTTAGAATGGTTTAAAAAAAACTATTTATCTTATGATTAAAGGTTTAATATGAGTGGTGGAAATTGGAGAAAAAAATTCTATTTGGATGGATACTTGGTGTGATAAAAAAACCCCTAAATTTAGATCCAATATTGAAACCTTGGATGATATTGCTTCAAGACAAATATGGTGATAGGGTTTCAAACATTTTATACAAGGATCGGGAAGGAAGATACAAATGGAAAGAAGATTATTTTACAAGCATACAAGATATTGATGCTAGGAGGTAATTGAGTAGAAAGATAACAACCATGATTATTCTGAGGGAAGCCAAGGATAAATTGATTTGGGAGTTGAATAGCTCAGGATAATACACAACAAGAAGTGGATTAAATGTTCAACACCAACATAATAATATCACTAGAATATGGAGAGATAGTTAGGATAGCCCAAGCATTACTAAAGTCAAAATATTTTTTTGGCTAGTAGGTCATAGAAGAATTTTATCCTGGGACAACCTTATGAAAAGGGGGTTTCATGGCCCCTCTCAATGTGTTTTCTGTAATAAGGAGGAGAGTATAGACCATATCTTGGGACTTTGCTCAAGACTATGAAATCTATGGAAATGGATTCTTAATATGTTTGGTAAATACTTGGTGATGAATAGCAGAATTAAAGATTGATTAAAGCAATGGTAGAGCACTTATAAAAGTGTGACTTTACATATAATATGGGATATATCAAAAGATACAATACTTTGGACTATATGGCTAGAAAGGAATAGAAGAATATTTGAAGAAAAAGAAAGCAGTTTACAGGTTATGAAAAAGAATATATGTTTAGCCATAGAGGAGTCTACACCAGTCCTATCAATTCACCTAGTCCCTAATTTGGAAGCAGAGAGCCTTGATATATGGAGTCAAGTCATTAAATGGAATTACGATGTTGGGTATAAGAGAAGCAAAAAGAAGAAAAAGAATATAAAGTGGAAACCACCAGATGTGGAGTGGGTTAAATTGAATTTTGATAGAGCATCTAAAAGAAATCCAAGACCAACAGGAGGAGGAGAAATAATTAGAAATAATAGAGGAGAGATTTTATCTCATTATGCTTTCAATAGTGGATTTAAGACAAATAATGAAGCTGAAGCTTGGTTAACTTTAGAAGGGTTAAAAATATGTAAACAAATGAAATGGAATAGAGTATGGATGGAAGGTGATTCTCTCATAGTAATTAATGTAATCTCGAGGAAAGCAAAGGCTTCATGGACCATACAAGAGATAATTGTAAAAATTCAAGATCTTGGTAAAGAGTTTGAAGAAATCATGTTTATACATATATTAAGGGAAGGAAACAAATGTGTAGATAATCTAGCCAATAGAGAGGTTTTGATTGAGGATCATGAAGTTAAATTCTCCTTTCCATGGTTAGAGGAAGTAGAAAGTTTAGTTGAAGCTGACAAAAAAATGTTGATTGCCTGAATCAATTTATGATTAAAATTTAATTTAATGTTTTCCATTGGTATTATATTATTTATTTTGTAACAATAATGTGTTTTCTTTTAGACTATTTATTATAATTTTTGTGGTTGCTCTTGTGTTTAAGGAAGGAAACTAACAATCTAGATTTGGTAAAACGGACTATGATAGTACGATGTTTTGGAAATATTACTCTACTAAGATGCAAGGCATAGATAGTAGAGGTGAAGTTTTGGCATTGTGAAGGATGCTATAGGAAAATATCTAGAAAGTTGCTAAATTTTGGATTAATTGTATTCATACAAAAATTTGAAAAGATCCAAAAAATGAAAATCAAGAATTCAAAATTTTTATGTAAAATAATGCAGGTTTCTAGCTATAGCATCTCAATTGAGATGAGAAGTATATCTATTTATAAAACCTCAAGATCTAAAGAAGAGAGATGTAATTTGTTAAGGGTGAGGGACCCGAGTACAACCCCTTATTATCTAGCAAAGGAAGACATTGAAGATTACAAATTAATAGAAAGTAGAGATTAAGATACAAAAGTTTAAGAAGCTTCCTACAAAATATAATGAATTTTAGCTTCTAAGTGCAGAGAAAAATAGAAGTATAGTTAAAGTTGTAACAAAGTGAGAAGCATTCAATTTTTTTTAAGAAAGCAGAAGAAAAAGACCAATATTGAATTGACCTTGACATATTTGATAGCATATAATAACAATCTAGAGATAGCAAGCAAGAAGCATCTAGATAAATTTGTAAGAGGCCCAAGAGATTGGCCAACATTTGAAGAAATGCCTAAGAGGCCCATATAGTAAAATAAAAAGTCTACGAGATCATATAGAAAAGAAAGAGGTCCATGTTAAAATAAAGAGGCCCATATTGCTGAAGAACAAACCCATTTGGGCACCTCAAGAAGGTATTTGAAGAGAGGTCCATTTGGCCAACTCAAGAAGGTGACAAAAAAATAGGCATTTGACCATATAGTAAAAGGATAACGATCATAGAGGCCATTTAGTCAATTCAAGAAAGCATACAACAAACAAAAGGAAGAAGAGTTGTAAAAGGAATTTGCATTCAAATTGCAAAGTTGAAGTAAATTAAGAGTTGTCATAATGATAAAGGTATCATAATAGTAGTAGAAGCCATACGTAAAAGTGACATTGCAATAGAGAAAAACTATAATACCATTGCACTATAGAAGCTTGGAATTCAACATAAAAAAATAGCATGATGGAGTGAGATGAAAGACTAGGATAACAGTGAATGAGGTAAGACTAAAAGATTCAAGGAAAATAATAAAGAAGGCAACCAACAAACCAATACTATCAATTTTGGAACCATCCATGTGAATCTATGACCAAGGTGTAGACATCAATGCCTAAGGAGGAGAAACCAAGGATAAATCGACACCTAAGGTAGATAAATGAGCACCTAAGGAGGAGAATGATTGATGTAGAGCAACCAAAACCTAAGGTAGTGAAATATATGTCCAAGGAGGATAAACCAATGACATAGAATCCAACCACAAAGAGCCCAACAAGTAAGTGAAGAGACCAAGAAGGGAATTATTGAAGTTCAACATTTAGAGTGCAAATCATTTTTTGTAAAACCTAACTGTGTTGTAATGTATAACAATGTCGGATATTATTGAAATGGAAAACAAAGAATTTTTCTAACGTACTTGTTTAGACATGCCAAACAAGATTCTTGCCCAGTAAAACTAGATCCAAATTTAAAATTTGAAATATTAGAAAACTGCCTAAAAATTTAAAACCACTTTTTAAAAAAAAGCAGCTTGTCCAATCCCATAGAGACCATCATGCATCCAGTTGGAGTCCACTAGCCTCAAGATCTTAGTCAACATTGAATCCACAAAGGCTTTCTCACTTAGAATAGAGAGAAAAGAACATATGTTCAAGAAACATGGGAATGATCCGACAATATGAATAACAAAATGTAGATTTAGAAGTTCCCAATAAATAAATAGATCTGAACTAGCAAAAATATAGTCCACGACAACAAAAGACATAGGGATCTTCCTCCATCTCACAAAAAATCCTCCTACAAAGAGTTCTTCAAACCCAAAAAAGTTGAATCCACCAAATCATCTAGAAGACTTCCAAAAGGAGCTGAAGAGTGCTCTGCATTTAGAACTAAAAATCTACCTAGAAGGGAGATCAAATACTGATCACTTGGAAAACTTCCCAATAATTGAGATCACTAGGGGAAACAGTTTCGCACGAGAAATAGTCAAATTTATGCCTTTTGGCATAAAAAACCATCCCAAAAAATGAAGGCCAAAGAAAAACAGTTCAAAACCATAGACTGAGTTATAGAGAAAGAGATCCTTGGACAAATACATCCTATCACCATAAAGATCTCCTAAGAAGAGTTTCCAAGACCCAAAAAATAGATCCACAAATTTGGCCAAGAAACCTTTGGGAGCAACTATGGAGCCCCACATAACTTGAGCCCTTCTAGAAAGAACTTTAGAAATTGTAATCTTTCTCCCTCTCAACTTGAGGAAGATGGATTGCAAGAACCTCCAAGGATCCACCATAGGATCCATGTTCTCAGGCTTAGTAGTACTAGGTTTAGTAGATAAAAAAGAGCTAGCTAAACACTAATTTACATAAATAACTGAGATATAAACCATTATCTCATCCAATCCCAATATGTGGACCTCCATGATGCCTGCCAAAAGCTCACCTATAAACTAGGTCGAGCAAATAATAATTTTCCCATTCAAGAGGAGATTAAAGGTAGGAGAATTAGACATGTCTCCTTAAAAGCCACAAAAAAAATATCTAATTGAATATCCTTAACAACAAATAGGGAAACCAGGAACATCTCCCCAAAAAATACTAATGGGAGAATCAAATGGATCTCCCTAGCAACAATCTAAAAATCCATATAGACCTCCCTTGAAAATGGAAGAAGCAAATGAAATTTACACGATATCTCAACAACAACAAAGACTCCAATACTTGTTGGCTCCAATCCTATAGGAACAACAAGAATAAAGTTCCATAGTAGGGGAGCCCTTCTACAATCTCTCAGCCTCTCAAGCTCCATCTCTCTTTTCATTTCAAAAGAACAATTAATTTTTTTTGGATATAAGGCATACATACATATTGCAAAGCAAATAAGAACTAAATTAGATGATAAAATTATATGTGGAATATTTCTTGGTTATGATGATGATTCAACAAGTTATAGAATAATTGATCCCACAACAAAGAAAATATACATAAGCAGACATGTAATATTTGATCAAGTAAACAAGAATATTATTAATAAAAAAGGACTGATTTAGGGATAATTTTAAATTCTTCAAAAGAAGATTCATCAAGTGAAGACTCACAATTAGACTTAGATGATGAACAAATAGATAATGAAGAGATTACTACATCACTTCAAAGGAAAGAACCTATATGGCTTAGAGACATAATTAAGGATTCAAAATTAGAACAGATGCTAGACCTTACTACTACAAGACCTCAAACTCGAAGTTTAATGAGAATAAATAGAGGGTTGTTAAGTTCTGTAATAAAACCTACAACTACTTCAAATGCTTTAAGTCATCTAGAATGGAAGGCAACCATGGAATCAAAATATGCAATATTAATGAAAATAAAACATGGAATTTGGTTGATCTACCATAAGGAAAGAAAGTAGTAGGATGTAAGTGGATCTACAAAATAAAGTACAAAGTAGATGGGTCTCTTGATAAATACAAAACTCGATTAGTTGCAAAAGGATATACTCAAACATAAGGAATTTATTATGAAGAAACATTTGCATCTACAACAAGAATGACTACTATTAGAACAATTTGTGCTTTAGCAACACAACATGGATGGAAATTGCATCAAATGGATGTAAAAAGTGCATTTCTCAATGGTGATCTTGAAGAAGAGGTATATATGACACAACTAGAAGGATTTGTGATTAAAGGATGATAACAAAAGATTTTCAAGTTAAAAAAGATCTTTATGGACTAAAACAAACACCAAGAGCATGGTATATAAAGATTAATAATAATTTATTACAACATAATTTTAAAATAAGCTTATCAAATCCAAATCTCTACACAAAAAAATATTGGACATGATAGAATAATACTTATAGTATATGTTGATGATATAGTAATCATTGGAAGCTCAAAAATTTTGATAGATAAAGTTAAGAAGGATATAGAAAAATATTTTGAAATGATAGATTTGGAGCTTCTTCACTATTATCTCAAATTACATTTTTTCCAAAATGAAAAGAATATTACAATAACATAAACAAAGTATTACTAGAGAAATACATGATAAACAATTATAAACCGAAGACATTCCCTTGGAGAAAGTATTACAATTATCAAGACATGACGAGACACCTCTAGTCTCAACCACTATATATCGTTAATTAATTGGAAGCCTCTTATATTTAAAAAATACCAAACCATATATAGTTTTTGTTGTAAATTATCTTTCAAGGTTTATGCAAGAACCCAAAGAAAGTCATTAGAAAGCTATAAAAAGGATACTACAATATATTAACAAGACTACATAATATAGAATCAAATATAAGAAGAATGATGACAATATTGTCTAAAGGGATATTCAAATTCTGATTATGCTACATTTATAGATGATAGAAAATCTAGATTAGGCTATATTTTTTTTATCTTGGTTCAGGACCAATTTCTTAGTATAGTAAAAAATATGCAGTAGCACTTTCATCTACAAAAGTAGTGATGCAGGAGCATCCAAGGGCAGCAGAGCAATCTTGCATCAACAAAAAATGTTCTAAGTGTTTTGGCAAAGAAAAAAATAAGGTGTCGCGATATCGCGACATAAAAAGTGTCGCGATATCGCGACCGAAACAAGGAATAGAAGAGCGAATGAAAAACTGTCACGATATCGCAATAGAAAAAGTGTCGCGATATCGCGACCGAAATAGGGAATAGAAGAGCGGATGAAAAACTATCGCGATATCGTGACAGAAAAAGTGTCGCGATATCGCGACCCAAACAGGAAAGAGAAGGCAGCTAGCGAAGATGTCGCGATTTCGTGACATGTCGCGATTTCATGACCCAAACAGGAAAGAGAAGGCAACTAGCGAAGATGTCATGATTTCACGGCCCAAACAGGAAAGAGAAGGTAGCTAGCGAAGATGTCGCGATTTCGTGACATGTCGCGATTTCGCGACCCAAACAGGAAAGAGAAGGCAGCTAGCAAAGATGTCGCGATTTCGTGACATGTCACGATTTCACGACATGTCACGATTTCACGACATGTCGCGATTTCATGGCCCAAACAGGAAAGAGGAAGTAGCAAGCAAAGATGTCATGATTTCACGACATGTCATGGTTTCGCGACCCAAACAGGAAAGAGGAAGCATCAAGCAAGGATGTCACGATTTCGCGACCTAAAGAGGAGAGAGAGAGCGAGGAAGCAGAAGTGTCGCGATATCGCGACATGTCGCATTTTCGCGACGAAAAGGCAGAGAAGGAGCCGGAGACAGAAAAGTGTCGCGATATCGCGACATGTCGCATTTTCGCGATGAAAGACAGAGAAAGCGGCCGAGACAGAAAAGTGTCGCGATATCGCGACATGTCGCATTTTTGCGATGAAAGACAGAGAAAGAGCCAAAGGCAAAAAAATGTCACGATATCGCGACATGTCGTATTTTCGTGCCCGAAAGACAAGCCGAAGATGAAGAGTCGAAAAGGGAGACGTTTCGAATACCTGGACGACGAAGCGACACGGGAAGGCAAAACGAAAGGTTCTAGAAGAGGAAACGAAGGGCCACTAGCTGGAAATGGAGCGTCACCTGAGAACCTTTAAAAAGGAGAGCAAAGGCATGCACAGGGGCTGGAAAATTTTTAGAACGATAATATTTTTTTGTATTTCCAGATTTGAGAAATTCTGTAAAGGCGCAACTCTTCTACGACTTATGTAATATTCTGCTATGACTGTAATATTCTGTTGTAATAGTAATTCTCTGTTGCATTTGAATAAAATAAAATTATTTTCTTCTCTGTAATTTTGGCTCTCGATCAAGTGGTATCAGAGCAGGAGTTCCTGAGTGTGTGAGCAGATCACCGAGAGTGAGGCAGCTTGCGCCAGGATCTGTGGAAGGGTTCTGAGAAGAGATAATTGAAGGTCTCTGAGTGTATAAACAGATCATCGAACGTGAGGCAGTTTGCACCAGGACCAGTTGAGATTTGCGAAGAGAAGTGAGCAGAATGCCTCCACAAAAGAACCATGGTCATGGGAGAAATGTGGTGCCTGATGAAGATTTCAGAGCATTGCAGAGGCAAGTGCAAGCCTTGCAAGAGGAGTTGCGAAGAGGGGTCGAGCCAAAAGGAGAAGACCATAGTGACGATGAAGCCTGGGTAACTGATGATCCATCAGATGATGAAGAAGCATTGGATCCTTCTGAAGCTAGATTGTTGAAAGCCCTATCTCAGGTCGAGAAGAGGCCGAAGTTTGATGTCTCTACATATTCTGGGAATCTCAACCCAGAAGAGTTGATTGATTGGATCAACGATATGGAGGAATACTTTGAGTATGAGGAGGTTGCAGATCTAGACCGAATCAAGTTTGCAAAAACAAAATTGAAAGGCCATGCTAGTTTATGGTGGAAAGGAGTACAACTCGAAAGAAATAAAAATGGAAAAGAAAAGATAACCAGATGGGACCGAATGGTGGAGAAACTAAAGAGACAGTTTATTCTCGTAGATTACGAGTTGGATCTGTTGAGGAGGATGCAGAGTTTGAGACAGTCAGGCAAGTCTGTCCAAGAATATATAGAAGAATTCTACAAGATCTCCATCAGAACTGGCCATTCAGGGGCTAATAAGGAGAAAGTAGCCAGATACATAAATGGATTGAGAATGAACATCCAGGAAGAACTCAGCTTGATCAGAATAACCACCATAGAAGATGCATATCAGTTGGCCTTAAAGGTTGAAGAGAAACTGAACCGAAGATTTGAAGGCAAACAGAGAGGAAGGGATCATGGTGGAAGAACCGATGGAGGAAATTATAGAGACCAGAAGAAGACTGGTGAAACAAGCAAACCCCAGGAACAGAAAAAGGAGAATACCTACCACCCGTGTGATCAGAACAATGGCTACCAAAGAGGAAGAGGTAGACCTGGACGTGGGTATGGAAGAGGAGTATTCCGTGGAACCTGTTTCCAGTGTGGAGAAGAGGGACATCGGTCATACGAGTGTCCTCAACACCAAGAAAGGATGGACAAGAGACCTGAGGGTCATGCCAGAGCTACTATGGCAGATGAAGGTGCAGAGTCAGAACACTCTGAAGAAGCAAAAGGAGGAGAAGTGCTGATGACGAGAAGAGCACTGTTGAATGACGAAAAAGAACCAGAACAGAGGAAGAGCCTGTTCTGCACGAGGTGCAAATGTGCAGGGAAGGTCTGCAATGTTATCATTGATAATGGTAGCATAGACAACTTAGTTTCAGAAGAGATGGTTACTAAGTTGAAATTGGGAAAGAGGAAGCACCCGCATCCATATCGGATTGCGTGGTTGCAGAAAGACCACAGAGCACTTGTCAGTGAACAGTGCTTGGTCAAATTTCACATTGGGAATTATCAAGATGAGGTCCTATGTGATGTTTTGTCGATGGATGCTTGCCATTTGTTGTTGGGAAGACCATGGCAATTTGACAGACGTGCAGTGCATGATGGGCATGCAAATACGTACTCTCTGACGAAGGATGGAGTACGTCACAAATTGAAGCCACTAAAGGAAGTGGATGAGAAAGTGTGCAATAGTGCCAGAATCTGCCTGGTGGATGGAAGACAGTTTTTGGATGGTCTGAAGAGGGATTCAATGTGTTATGCATTAATCCCTACTGTTAAGAAAGAACAGTACACAGATGTTCCAGCAGAGGCCGAACACCTATTAGAAGAATTTCCAGACATCATATCAGATAATGTGCCTGAGGGTTTACCACCGATGAGGAAGATCAGTCACCATATTGATTTGGTACCTGGATCTAGTTTACCCAACAAGGCAGCCCATAGAATGACTCCTATGGAAAGTGAGGAGCTGAGCAGGCAAGTCCATGAGTTGTTGAAAAAGGGACTGATTCGAGAAAGCTTGAGTCCATGTGCGGTACCTACAGTACTAGCACCAAAGAAGGATGGGGAGTGGAGGATGTGTACAGACTCCCGAGCTATAAACAAGATCACCATAAAATATAGATTTCCATTACCAAGGATGGATGATATTATGGACTGTTTGAGTGGAGCCAAGTACTTCACCAAGATTGACTTGAAGAGTGGCTACCATCAGATTCGGATCAGAGAAGGAGATGAGTGGAAAACTGCTTTCAAAACCAGAGAAGGTTTGTATGAGTGGTTGGTCATGCCATTTGGGCTAACCAATGCACCAAGCACATTCATGCGATTGATGAATGAAGTGCTGGAGTTTTTAGACAAGTTTGTTATTGTCTATTTGGATGACATTTTGATATTCAGCGAGAACCCTGGAAGAGCACCGATGCATATCGGGAGGGTTTTTGAGAAGGTTGAGGGAAGAACAGGTTGTTGATCAACTTGAAGAAGTGCAATTTTGTGAAGAAGGAGTTGGTATACCTAGGATTTGTCATCTCAGTTGAAGGTCTAAAAATGGACCCAAAAAAGGTGAGGGCTATCATTGAATGGCCTACTCCAAGAAGCACTTTTGAAGTGAGATCATTTCATGGTCTAGCCAGTTTTTACAGGAAATTCATCAAAAATTTTAGCAGTATTTGTGCACCCCTTACGGAAACAATGAGAGGGGATAGGAAAGACTTTAAGTGGACCCTAGGAGCAGACAAGAGCTTTGATATGTTGAAGAAGAAGGTCACTGAGCAACCTATTTTAGCACTTCCAGATTTTAACAAGGTATTTCAGGTGGACTGTGATGCCAGTGGCAGTGCCATAGGAGCTATGCTGAGTCAAGAAGGCAAGCCTGTTGCTTACTTTAGTGAGAAACTCAATGAGGCCAGGAAGAAGTATTCAGTGTATGACCAAGAATTCTATGCTATAGTTCAGGCCCTGAAGAAGTGGAGACATTATTTGCTGCCAAAAGAGTTTGTGTTATATACTGATCATCAGGCCTTACAGTATATAAATAGCCAGGGAAAACTGAACCAGAGGCACTTGAAGTGGGTTGAGTTTCTACAGAGTTATTCCTTTGTGTTGAAGCACGGGAGTGGAAAGTCCAACAGAGTTGCAGATGCCTTGAGTAGAAGGCAGAGTTTGCTGACAGAAATGAAGGTGGAAGTGTTGGGATTTGATGAATTGAAGGGTTTGTACCCTGAGGATCCCGATTTTGCAGAAGCCTGGAAGGCTTGCTTGGCACCAATTACCTTGGACAGAACCAAGTGGTTGGATTTTCTGATCCAAGATGGAATGTTGTTCAGAGGAAACCAATTATGCATTCCAAGAAGTTCCATGAGGGAAAACCTAGTCAAAGAAAAACACAGTGGAGGATTGGTTGGGCACTTTGGTCGAGATAAGACCATTGCCCTTGTGAGCGAGAATTATTATTGGCCGCAACTGCAGCAAGATGTGCAAAAATTTGTGCAGAGCTGTAGAGTCTGTCAGATGGCGAAAGGTGTGAGATAGAACACCGGATTATATCAGCCGTTACCTGTACCAGAGAAACCATGGGAAGATGTCAGCATGGATTTCATTCTTGGTCTACCAAGGACACGAGAGGGAAATGATTCCATATTTGTGGTAGTTGACAGGTTTTCAAAGATGGCACATTTTATCCCTTGTCAGAAAACTAATGATGCAGTTCATATTGCAGGTTTGTTTTTCAAAGAGGTGGTACGATTGCATGGTCTACCGAAGAGTATCGTTTTCGACGAGAGATACCAAGTTTGTTGGGTATTTCTGGAGAACCCTATGGAAGAAACTAAAGACAGATTTGAAATTCAGTTCAGCATACCACCCACAGACAGATGGGCAAACAGAGGTGGTAAACAGAAGTTTGGGTAACCTATTGAGGTGCTTGATAGGAGATAAGCCCAAAGGATGGGATCTGATTTTGCCGCAGGCGGAGTTTGCATATAACAATTCTGTCAACAGGAGTACCAACAAATCTCCATTTCAGATAATATATGGAAGCAGTCCAAGAAATGTTTTTGAGTTAAGGAAGCTGAATACAGGGGAAAAGTGCAGTGTCGAGGCTGAGGATTTTGCAGAGCATCTGAAGAACCTGCATGAAGAAGTGAAGAAGCATATTGCTAAAATGAATACGCAATATAAGACGAAAGCAGACCAGAAGCGGCGGTTTAAGGAATTCGAAGTGGGAGATGAAGTGATGGTCCATCTGAGAAAAGAAAGATTTCCTGCTAAAACCTATAACAAACTAAAGATGAAGAAGTTTGGACCATGCAGAATCCTAGCAAAACGGGATTCAGGCAATGCGTATGAAGTAGAATTGCCAAGTGGGCTTAACATATCACCTGTCTTTAACATTTCAGATTTGGTGAAATACCATGAGGGGGATAGTAGTGAGACACCAAGTGTAGAATTGTGGAGTATTCCAGCATCTACTCCAACCACAGATGAGATTGAGGAAATACTGGACACTCGAGAAGGCAGAAGTACCAAAAATAGATAGTATTTTGAATATTTGGTCAAGTGGAAGGGCAGACCGGTAGAAGATGCAACTTGGTTGTCTAAAATGGAGGTTGACCGCCTGGGTCTCCCTCTAACAGTTCAGAAGTGAGGATCACTTCTCAATCTACCCTGGATGTCTGATGCAGGAGCATCCAATGGTAGCAGAGCAATCTTGCATCAACAAAAAATGTTCTAAGTGTTTTGGCAAAGAAAAAAAATAAGGTGTCGCGATATCACGACCGAAAAAGTGTCGCGATATCGCGACATGTCGTGTTTTCGTGACTCAAGAAGGAGAGAGAAGGTGCGGAGGAAAAGATGTCACGATATCATGACATAAAAAGTGTCGCGATATTGTGACAGAAAAAGTGTCACGATATCGCGACCCAAACAGGAAAGAGAAGGTGAATATGAAAATGTCACGATTTCGTGACATGTCACGATATCGCGACCCAAACAAGAAAGAGAAAGCAGCTAGAGAAGATGTCACGATTTCGTGACATGTCATGATATCGCGACCCAAACAAGAAAGAGAAGGTAACTAGCGAAGATGTCATGATTTCGTGACATGTCGCGATTTCGTGACCCAAACAAGAAAGAGAAGGCAACTAGCGAAGATGTCACGATTTTGTGACATGTCACGATTTTGCGACCCAAACAGGAAAGAGGAAGTAGCAAGCAAAGATGTCACGATTTCGTGACATGTCATGATTTCGCGACCCAAACAGGAAAGAGGAAGCAACAAGAAAGGATGTCGCGATTTCACGACATGTCATGATTTCGTGACATGTCACGATTTTGTGACCCAAAGAGGAGAGAGAGAGAGCGAGGAATCAGAAGTGTCGCGATATCGTGACATGTCGCATTTTTGGAACGAAAAGGCAGAGAAGGAGCTAGAGATAAAAAAGTGTCGCGATATCGCGACATGTCGCATTTTTGCGATGAAAGACAGAGAAAGTGGTCGAGACAGAAAAGTGTCGCGATATCGCGACATGTCGCATTTTCATGATGAAAGACAGAGAAAGAGCCAAAGGCAAAAAAATGTCACGATATCGTGACATGTCGTATTTTCGCGCTCGAAAGACAAGCCGAAGACGAAGAGTCGAAAAGGGAGACGTTTCGAATACCTAGACGATGAAGCGACACGGGAAGGCGAAACGAAAGGTTCTGGAAGAGGAAACGAAGGGCCACCAGCTGGAAATGGAGCGTCACCTGAGAACCTTTAAAAAGGAGAGCAAAGGCATGCACAGGGGCTGGAAAATTTTGAGAACGATAATATTTTTTTTGTATTTTCAGATTTGAGAAATTTTGTAAAGGCGCAACTCTTCTGCGACTTATGTAATATTCTGTTGTGACTGTAATATTCTGTTGTAATAGTAATTCTCTGCTGCATTTGAATAAAATAAAACTATTTTTCTTCTCTGTAATTTTGGCTCTCGATCAAGTAGAATATAATGCAACTAAATATGTAGTCTATGAATCACTATGGTTCCAGTATATATTATCAGATATGGGAATCATAAGAACTACTATAATAAGCTACCATAATCAAGGAGTATTTAATCTTATTAAAAATCTAATTATTCATGAAAGAACAAAACATATTGAAACTCAATGTCATTTTATCAGGCATCATGGTCAAATCATCATATTTAGTTGAAGCATATCTCTAATAGAGATAAAAATGCATATATTTTTACAAAAGCAATTGGTCGAAACAAATTTTAGATATTTCAAAATCATCTATGCAGATCAAGAGAAGTTTTTCATCAAATAATATAATACAGGGGGTGTTAAAGAATATTTATTTGATATATTGGGATGTGCAGGATATGTACATGTGTCATGATAGAAGACTAAGAGTCTTGTAGGCAAGTGGCAAGATAAGAATCAAAAGGTCATGTGGAAAGCAATAGTCAAGAATTTGAAGAGTTATCTTGTAAAGCTATATTATGGAGACAAAGCTCCATAACTTGTGTGTGAAAGTGTATAGAGAATATCTCAAGACTGTATCTTTTAGATTATTGAATAATATTATAAAATTTTTAATATTTTTTATCTATATGTGATTGATATTATTCTTTAGATATATATTTACTGGGACCTATGTGATATTGTGAGATAACTTGTGATATTTTGTGGAAGTAAGGCTTAAAAGCCATGTAACTATTTTTTAAATTACTTAATCAATTGGAAGTTGATTTCTCTTCCAATTATTTTGTTATTTCTTACATCATGATATAGGTTAGGAATGTAGAAAATCACTTCTTCCTCCACGTCTTCTCCTATTATATATATTTTCTCTTCCATTCCTATAGACTTTGTTATCCTTATATTCTCTTAAGCTTTTGTTCTCTTATATATCTCATATCTTAAAAACAAAGTGCATATGTACCCTATAAACAATAAACCTTGTATAACAAAGGATATTTACTATTGTAAAAACTAGTACAATAAACCTTATTTAACTAGAGATTTGTATATTGTAAATACTACTACCTTTGGCATCACATTCACTATGGCATCATCCTCACCTTGAAACCAAGGCCTATGACACTTATGCCTAAAATAGAAACAACTATGCAACCAACACTAGATGCTAGAGTCTAGAAGGACCATCTTCCAACATTAACATTAAGGATAAACTTACACCTAACCAGTCTTACCACTTGAAACATTGCTAACTAGTGCCATGTCTAGAAGGGTAGAGAAATAGTTTTGTAACCATTCCTAAAATAACTTCTTAATCAATTAAAAGCATAATTAATTTTCTTCCAACGATTTTATAGTTACTATAAATATGAATACATCTTAGGAATATAATAGATCACTTCTTCAACTATGTACTCTACTTTTGATCATTTTTATTCCTCCCTTCCTATAGACCCTATTGTCCATACAATTATGTATTATTTGTTCTACTATACATTTCAATCCATAGAAGAAAGTTCCCTAAGGACAACACACCTCATGTAATGAAGTTAATACTACTACATGAGCATTATATTCTATAATTTATCTAAGCTTTCATTATTTAAAAATGATTTTTTTTCTCTTTTCTTGGAGAGATTCTATTGTGTCTGGTTCTATTGCATAACTTACTTTTCACCACATGCTAGTTTAACTGACTTGTCCTCCATGCCACCATATCTTTGATGTTGCAGTGTAGATCATCACATCTCTTCTCAAATATTTCTTCATTGTATTCCATTTATGAGAAATAGTATTGTTATATTCTTTTATAATATATTTCTATGTTATTATTTGTTATACTTAATTATTTTTTGAATTGCATTGTTTCATCATTTTTTGTAGCCCAAAATTTTGAGCTTTGGATTAGTGGTATTAGAACAATCCATGTTTTGAGTATCTATTCATAGAGATGAGATCAAGCTATTGGAATCTTGGGCATTAGACATGTGACCCCTTTGATTATCTCCCTTGTCATTTCAAATTATCTTAGACAACAACCAAAATAAAAAACATTGAGACATCTAATCCTTTTAAAGAGAGATTGAATGAAGCCCTTGTGAGATAAAGGAACAAGATGATGGATTGATTTGATCAAAATATTCAATGGATACCTATTGTAAAATTTACAATATCCTTATGCATATAACCTCTCACTTCCTTGATATAATTTAATGTCCTCCGATACCATTTAAGTTGTCTATGAATTTTGATATTCTGATCTTTGAAACAAAATTTAATATTAATACAATAGAAAATAGAATGGGTTATATGACTTCATATTTCTTGTGAATAAATTCATCCATACTAAGAAATTCACTTTTGCACTTTTGAAAGCTACATTTTTTGTTTTGAAATTTATAGAAAGCATATTGTAATAGGGTCAAGAATGAGAATAAAGATTATGAGCCATTGTTCACATGGTATTATCTAATTAAGGCTATTAATTATGAATATTTTCCCATTGAAACTTATGACAATAAGGAAATATTATAGAAATAATAATGTCAAGGTAAACATGATTATGTTCAAGACTATATTGATGTTTCATTCCATGCCATCAACATTTGTTATTCAAGATACCAAAAGGAACTAAATCCTCAAATACTACAATGGACTATAATGGTAGATTTAAGGGAACATGGACCTCTTTGAGTTATAGACTTAAGAGAGGTATATAAATTACCATCAAATTTGAGAAGCACAAATACAAAAACAATATAGGAGGAGGAGAAAATGATAAGAATAAAAATACCAAAAACCAACCTAAAAGCATCAAGAATGATAGCCAAAAGAATCAAGACAAAGAGAACTAGCCCCAAAATTATAATTGGAATAAAAAAGAGTCCCTAGATAAAAAATTCAAATGAACAAGACCAAAAAATGGTCTAAGAGCAATTGACATTGAAGAGAAGTGTTGAGAAATGCAATCATTATTTACTAAGATACAACTCTCTAAACCCATTACACTATTGCTTGCACATCTAGAGACTCAGTACAAAGGGAAGTAGATCATGAAAGTTGAATAAATTATGATGTTTTATATCACACATGTTGTACTAAATGAGTCACAAGTGGATGATCACCTATTTTACTCACATATATGGGTGATGGTAAGCCATTGTATTTTATTTTTAATTGTGTAAGTCAAGAAAATCTAATTTATACCAATATTGTAAAGAAGTTTAATCTACCTATCATCACATCTATAACTATATCATGTTTTATGGTTGTGATGAAGGGGATATATTTGTATCACTCAACAATGTATTTGTCTCTTATGTTATCAAACCCTTCAAAGATAAATTTTTATATAATATTATAGCCCTAGATATCTATGATGTTATCTTGGGCCAATTGTTCATGTGGAAGAGACATGGTGTATATAAATCAAGGTCTTGAAGCATCATTATGACATCAATGCTTTAAGATACCAAATGTATCTCCTCCCTTGTGTCTCGTTATTTAGTGCTAAACAATACAAGAAGAAGATAGACAAAATGAGAAAATCCATTATCTTAATGATCAAGCTACACAAGAAGAATGTTTCTACCAACACATTCGCCTAACAATTTAGACAACAAAAATAAGTGTGTTGAGTTATAATAAAATATGCTAACTTGTTTAAGTCACTTATTGAAGTTCCACTCCATTGCAAGTTAAAACATTCCACTAATTTAATTTTTTGTTACCTTTTACCTAACACATGTATATTGTAAATTAGTCCTTAAAAATGATAAAATTAGGACATAATATTATTTTAGAATGGGTATATTAGACCAAGTGTTTCACCATGTGGTTGTGCAACTGTCTTTGATGCAAATAAATATAGAATCTTGAGAATTGCTACATCAATTATAGGCAATTAAATAAAATTATTTTGAATAACCACTATCCACTCTCTTAGATGATATGCTAGATCGACTTTGTGGTGGAAAGTTCTTTATCAAAATTGATCTCGAATTTGTCTATCATTAAGTACTCATCACATACATATATGAAATATTGTATTCAAATCAAAATATGGTTTATTTAAATGATTGAGTATGAATTTTGGCTTGACCAATATAACTCCAACCTTCATGAGCATGATGGACAACGAGTTGACCATACCCATAGCCTTCCATCCTTATACTGATGGTCAAGTTGAATTTGTGAATTGTATATCTTCTTTGAATGCATAATATCAATCTTCTCTTCTACTTTTGATATTGATTTATTTGACATTTACAAATATTTACCAAGCATAGTCCATTTCATGCTTGTTTTAGGTTTCAATGCTTAGAACCCATGGAAGTAGCTATCCATGTGCAACCTATTAAGTTCTCACCTTATGAAAGAAATAACTATAAAATGTAATAAATTGATGATATAAATTTAGCATATCCAAGAACAAGTCCATGAAATATTGGAGAAGACAAACAAAAACACAAGTAATGCCATGATCAACACTAGTCCCACATCCTAAGGTTGGATATAAAATATGGTTGTCTTCACAAGGATAGAATTGTAGGACCTATAAGAAGATCAAACCTTTTTGCTATGGACCATACAACATCACCAAGAAGGTGGGAGAGAATATTTTCAAGTTGAATATTCTATTAGAAGTTATTATATCATAGACCATGTGATAATTCAAGTGGCATAACCACTCATCACAAGGTACATGCATGTAGTATAATACAAGATAGTTGCATATTTATTTAGAGTTTTGTTATGCCTAAATTAGGCATCCTATGTACTTAAATACCCTTCATTACCATAATGTAATTCATTAAAATCTTAAGTTCTAACATGTGGTATTAGAGTAGGTAGAAGGAAGAAAAATTCTTCTTTTGATCGTCTAGTTTTGACACAAAGATAGCCAAAGTGCACTCTATTTAAAAAAGAAAAATTTCAAGATAGAGATAAGAAGTCTCAAGAATGAAATTACCGTGTATATATTCGTAAATGTGAATGAAAATTTCATGGCACATTCAAGAAATATTAGGATGGAAAAATCTTATCAAAGGCAAAAATCCTTTCTAAGATTTAAAAGAGTTTCAACCCCTTTCAAGACCAAAAGCCATAAAGCCTAAAACAACTAGGCTAAGCTCAACAAGGAAAGAAGTCATTACCATTAAAAAAACAAGAAAGGGTGTTGTTGAAAGTTCCATAAAATATTTTAAGGAAGCTATTAAAGCTCCATAAAAGATTGCAAAGAAAAATTAAGAAGCCTTTTTTGAAAGGCATTCAAAAAAAAGGAAATTAAAAAAAAAGTCTCATAAAACTAAAGTCATTTGAAAGCATTTTAAATGTTCCAAGGAGAATGTGTTAAAACACAAATAAGCTTAAAGCCTTTGAATTGCATATTATAAACACAAGGAAAAATATAAATGTCTTGGCAAGAAACTTTATCAAAGGTGCATCAACAAATTTTACAGAGAAGAGAGAATGAAATCAAGAAAGCAACTTGCTTTCTCAAGACATCAAACATTCTAACTTGAATGATAATTAAAGCTTATAGTACGAACAAAAGCAAGAAAATTGTATTTTTTAGAAATCAAGGCACTCATTGGTCATCTCAAAAGAGAAGAAGATATAAAATTAACAAAATTCCCAAGGGATAAATTCCCATGAACTATAAAAATCTAAGCTATATTTGGAAAAGGAAAGCAAGTAAAAGCCTCGTGAGTCAGGACATGCAATAGGAAAATAATATATTATTACAATAACCATTTGAAGTAACCCTATGTTAATTAAAGAGGCATAATTTATATAGCTATAAAGAGTTCAAAAGCCTCAATACTTTGTGATGGAAGAACATTGAAATAGAAAGAAGGTATTAAAAGGGCTTCAAGAATTCTCAGTCAATGCTTCACCAGATTGCTTTGAAAGTGCTTCAAGAGCATTTTTGAGAGTTATTCGAGTGCTTCAAGATATTATAAAGGGAGAACAGTGTGAGTCTTTTGTAAAGACATGCAAAGGAGCTTCATCAAGAATATGTTCCTTAAAACAACAATAAAGACACGTTTAAAAAGTTATCTCACACATAAAAGGAGTCGACACCAAAAATAGGTGAAACCCGTGCGATGCCTAGGCAACCAAAAGGAAGGAGATAAAATATCTAAAGTAGAAGGAGAATGAAAAACAAATAAATAGGCACCCAAATGACATAATACATCTTCTTCAAACATAGAAAGAACAATTCTAAGAACATGAGAAGGAAAAATTATAGCCTAGAGAAGCACCCATTGAAAAGGAGAATTGCATCAAGAAATCAAAGGGAAAATTATGCTTGATTAATGTCTGAGAAAAGAATAATGTTTTGACCTACCTATCCATAAAGTATTAGGTTAATCCATTAAAGAAGGGCAATATCAATTTTCACATATTGTGATAAAGTATTAAAGTTCAACCTTAGGCAAAATAATTAGTCGACCTAGTTGAGAAAGGAGCACATATTAAAACTAAAAGTTTTTTTTGAGTAAAAGACACAATTATAAAAAATAGGAATAGTTTTATCCTTTAAAATTTGAAAAGTATTTTTTGAAAGTGAAGAAAAAGTATATAGAAGAGAATATTCAATGAACATTCTTTAGAGGAAGAAATATTCCCTCTACTCTGAGATACACAATTCTTTCTAATTATGAAACATAAATTAAAATCCATGTATAGGCATATATATACTTGTCAAAAAAATAATTGTAAGGTAAACTCATTAAAAGAAGGAAATTTAGATTTTTTGAAAAGTTTGCCATGGCCAGTGTGTTGGAAGTTAAAGTAAAAATAAATATTTTTTTACTTTACCTTTATTTACCTTTACCTGGACAGCAGATGAGGTGGTCGGCAAGGCAATGGTCGGCAAGGCACTGGACGACAGATTTGTTTAAACCTCCTTTTTCCTCCCTATTTTTCCTATTCCCTATTCTCTCTCCTATTTTCTCGCATGTCTATTTCTAGCTTATTTCTAAGCTATATTAAGTTGTAACCTTGGCATTTTTGAATCTAATCAAAGTTCGTGCATTTGTGCATTTTCCTAATTCATATTTGGTATCAGAGCTGTTTGGAGGAGGTGCACGCATTTCGAGGCGAGGTCAAAGAGCGGCCCGTAGTGCACGGATCCTGAGGTGGAGCATGGTGGACCTAGGTAGATTGCTGGTGGCACGGTTCTCGAGGTGGAGCACGGTGGACCCAGGCAGATTATTGGTGGCACGGTTCCTGAGGTGGAGCGAAGATCGACATAGTTCTCGAGGTGGAGCAAAGCACAGCCGGTTGTGGTTGGGCAACAGACACGCGAAGCGGACACGATTCTCGAGGTGGACACATAGATCGAGGAGTGGCCCATAGAGCAGTAGATCCAAGGTGGAGAGCAGACCGGACACGTGGACCGAGGAGGTGACGTGGCAGTGTGACTAGGCATGACACATGGCAAGTGACGTGGAGGCTGACAGCGTGACTGGGCATGACACGTGGCATTGAGACAGACAGAGTGACGTGGCACTGTGCATGGGCATGACGTGACAGTGGGGGATTGGAGGTTTTCTCGACAAAAGGGAGGCTTTCGATTGCCCGAAGGCAATCGAAATACACTCCGTGCGAGTGTTCTTTTAAAACTTCAATTTGGTCTTTCCCTAATGCATGTGGGACTAACCTTTTTTTTTTAAAAATAGAAAGGAGACGAGTATTTTATTAAAGGCTTTCAAAAGCCTTTACGTCGGGCGCAGTGGCCCGACTGGCTCGAGGAGCCAGGCTATAGTCCCTTCTCCCTCCGTCGGTCGCGGGTTCGAAACCCAGCACCGCGACCCTTTATTTTTTTTTGCAAAATAGACTTAAGTTGTGTGTTAAAAGCTTAGCCCCCGCCTTTGTTTTCATCCGAGTTCGTAGCTCAAGTGGTTATTGTTGCCCTACTTGTGAACGGGAGGTTCCAAGTTCGAACCCGTTCGCATGACTTAAATTTTTTTTTATTTTGCGTTAAAATAAAATTTTATTAAAATATTAATTAATAATTTAAAAAAAATATATTAATTAAATTTTTTTAATTAATATTTTATTTCATTATTAATTAATATAATTAATAAATTTTTTTTGCAACATTTAAAAAAGGGGGCATTTTTGGACAAACATTTCCTAAGAGGAAATTTATGTAATAAGCCCAAAAGGTTTAAAAAAAAAAAAAATTACGCTTTGAAAGGTGAAACTTTGTGTAAAAAAAAAAAAAAAAAACTGAGAGATTTTCCAAGTGGAACATTTCCTAAGAGGAAATAGTTGTAAAGAAAATTTCAGGATCAAGTGGATGTTATCATGCTCTCTGTGAACTTTTAGTGAGAACCAACGCCAAAATTTTTGATGAGAATGTGCGAAGACTTGGACTCCATACTGTTTTTGCTCAGTTGCAGAACGCAGTAATAGCACACCAGCAACATCCTGACACAGGGTACCTGGCAGACTCTGAGGACAACTCTTTCGGGAGTAGATTTGAGCAGTCCGAATCTATAGAAATTGCCCCACAAGAATCTGAATATACTCACTATAGTAATTCAGTGGAAATTCTAGAACCCGAATCACCAGAGATAATATTGATCAGCGACGACGAAGAACAGATAGCTGACAATTTTGTGAATCAAGAGATAGCTGAACCACACCAAGAAGATCAAGCTATCAGTGAAAGGGTGAGTCAAGCAAGGCTTGATCTCAATTTGTAATTTCCTCTTCTTTCTTTCTTCTTTGACAAAGCAGATTGCTTTATTGTAATAGGTCAATAAAAGTGAGTTTCTAGTTCCTTAATTGTAATGGCCTCAAACAACAATCTCCCTATTCCTGAATTCAATGGGTATGACTATGAGTACTGGTCAATAAAAATGCGGACATTACTCATAGGAAAAGGATTATGGGACATCATAGAAGACGGTTACACAGCTCCTGCTGATTGGACTACATTAAGTGCAGCCGATAAAAAGACCATGAAAGAAGCACAAAAGAACAACTCTTCTGCCCTTTATCATCTTCAAGCGACATTAGAAAAAAGTATCTTTCCTAGAATTGCATCATGTTTAACTACCAAAGATGCATGGAAAGCCTTGCAAGAAGGTTTCCAAGGAAGTGATAAAGTGAAGCAAGTCAGACTTCAGACATTGAAAAGAGATTTTGAGAATCTCAAGATGAAAGAAGAAGAGAGAGTGGGAGATTACTGCGTGCGAGTTAAAGCCGTAGTAGATATGATGCAAACTCTTGGTGATGACACAAAACCAGAAACAGTGGTGAAGAAGGTGTTAAGAACACTTCTTCCTAAGTGGAATCACATAGCAATCATCATCGAAGAATCCAAAGACTTATCCACTCTCACTTTTGATACCTTAATAGGATCATTAATGTCTCATGAGGAGAGACTACAAGGAGCACCTTCAATGAGCTATGGAGGTGATGACAAAGCCTTCACATCTAATGAGGCCACAGGACGTGGACAAGGAAGAGGCAGAGGCAGAGGACAACAACGAGGCAGAGGCAGAGGCCGAGGCAACTCGAGAGGAGGCAACTCCAGTAGAGGAGGCAATCAGAACCGAGGAGGCAACCAGAATCAAGGCGACAATTCAGGACAAGGTGGAAATCAAGGACGAGGAAGTAACAAGTCCAAAACAGCTTGCTTCAACTGTGGCAAACAAGGACACTTCGCTCACGACTGCTGGTCAAAAACTTCTCAAGGTAGCAGCAGTCAGTATGGCAACTATGGTGAAGAAGAAGATGCTTCTAATATTTTTTTGTCATATGGACAATCAGATCAGAATCTCAATGACACATGGATTCTAGATACTGGTTGCTCCAACCATATGAGTGGCAAGGAAAACTTGTTTGCTACTCTAGATTCCACTTATAAATCCCAGATCAAATTAGGGGATAACAATGCATTGCAAGTAGAAGGCATTGGAGCCATGGCGGTTCCAACCAAAGAAGGACTCAAGAAAGTGAGTGACATCTATTACACTCCAAAGCTCCAACACAATTTGCTCAGCGTTGGACAAATGATGGAGAACAATTACAAGCTTGTCTTTGATGAAGGACAATGTATTATTTTTGATAAAAATAATTGTAATCGTGTCATCACCCAGGTCCCCATGACCAAGAACAGGTTATTCCCTCTCAAATTTGGTGAGCCAGGGGGAGCCAAACTTGCAAATGTCACAATCACTAATTCAAGTGTACTTTGGCACTTGAGATTCGGTCACCTTAATTCCGCTAGCTTATTTTTTTTTTTTTTTTTTTTTTTTTTTTTTTTTTTTTTTTTTTTTTTTTTTTTTTTTTTTTTTTTTTTTTTTTTTTTTTTTTTTTTTTTTTTTTTTTTTTTTTTTAAAACTTTTGACATCTCAAGCTATGGTGACCGGACTTCCCAAACTTAATGAACATAAGGAAGTTTGCGAAGGTTGTGCTTTGGGAAAGCACTCCAGATCGAAGTTTCCAAAAGGCCAAGCGTGGAGAGCCAGCTATCCACTTCAGTTAGTGCATTCGGACATCTATGGTCCCATGCAGACTAGGAGTCTTGGCAACAATTCTTATTTTCTCACATTCATAGATGATTACTCTAGAATGTGTTGGATATATTTTTTGAAACATAAAGATGAAGCATTTGATTGCTTCATAGATTTCAGAAATACTGTAGAGAAACAGAGTGAGCATTATGTAAAGTGTCTTCGGACAGATCGAGGAGGTGAGTACTCCTCAAATGAATTCATGAAATATTGTAAAGCAAGTGGGATCAAGAGGCAATTCACCACTGCCTATACCCCACAATAGAATGGTGTGGCCGAGAGAAAGAATCGCACACTAGTTGAGATGGCAAGAACGATGCTTCAGACTAAGCATCTATCTAATATGTATTGGGCTGATGTTGTAAGAACAAGTGTATATATTCTAAATAGGAGTCCCACTTCTAGTTTAGAAGGTATCACTCCTTATGAAGGATGGTACGAAAAGAAACCAAATGTAAAGCATTTCAAAGTTTTTGGTTCTTTAGCTTATGCACACATTCCTGATGAGAAAAGGAAGAAGCTTGATCCCAAAAGTCAAGCTTGTATATTTGTAGGGTATTGTGAGTCTACAAAAGGTTATAGACTCTACAATCCCAAGACCCATAAAGTCATACTCTCCAGGGATGTAATTTTTGATGAAGGGGGAGAATGGGGTCATCAAAGAATTTATATTGATGATGAGTCCCAAGATGTAAGTTCTTCACAGATACAACAAGTGTCTTCAACAAAAGGGAAAGGCAAACCACCCCCACCAAGCCCAAGCAGGAGTACTTCATCAAGTACATCAGTTGCCACTCCAAGTCCTTCTCCACAGCGATCAGTAAATTCTTCACCAATGGACATTGACTCTCCATCAAGAGGCAGAAGAACTTTACAACATCATCCATCTTTTCAGATGTTGGATCAAAATTTCCAGCGAAGATTCACTAGAAGCCAAGCTAGTGAAATGAATACAGTTTTGCAACAACTTGAAAATTTGCAATTGTATGGGGATGATGACTCCCAAGAACCTAGAGGAGATGAAGTCAATTATGCTTTATTGACTAGTGCACAGCTAGAGCCAACTAGCTATGAGAAGGCATGTAATCAAAATATATGGCAAGAAGCCATGAAAGAGGAAATCACCTCTATAAAAAATAATGATACATGGGAGCTAGTAAAGCTACCCAAAGGTAAAAAATGTGTTGGATGTAAATGGGTCTACAAGACCAAGTACAATGTTGATGGAAGCATTGAGAGGCATAAGGCGAGATTAGTAGCAAAAGGTTTTACTCAGAAATATGGCATTGACTATGAGGAAACCTTTGCTCCTGTTGCAAGACAAGAGTCAATCAGATCAGTTCTTTCCTTAGCAGCCCATAAAAGATGGAATGTTCAACACATGGATGTAAAGAGTGCTTTTCTAAATGGATACTTGACAGAAGAGGTGTATGTTCAACAACCTCAAGGTTTCCAAGAACAGGGAAAAGAGAACCTTGTTTACAAATTGAAGAAAGCACTTTATGGCCTCAAGCAAGCACCAAGAGCTTGGTACTCACGCATTGATGGCTATTTCAGCGAGTATGGATTCACAAGAAGCAAAAGTGAACCAACTCTGTACTACCTAAAGCATGATGTAGATATTCTCATAGTTTGTTTGTATGTGGATGATCTAATATTTATGGGTAGTAACACTAAAATGAATATGGAGTTCAAAAACTCCATGATGAAGCAGTTTGAGATGAAAGATCTCGGTCTAATGCGATACTTCCTAGGCATGGAAGTGCATCAATCAGACAAAGGGATCTTCATATGTCAACACAAGTATGCTCGAGACATGATCAAGAAATTTGCCATGGAGCAGTGCAAATCAGTTGCAACTCCAATTGGACATGGGATCCAATTGAGCAAGGACGACGGAGCATCAAAGGTTGACATGACCACTTACAGAAGCATGGTTGGGAGTCTGATGTTTCTCACCAACACAAGGCCAGATATTCAATATGCTATTTCTCTAGTCTCAAGGTTTATGGCTAGTCCTTCTAAGCTGCATCTACAAGCAACTAAAAGAATATTGAGATATGTAAAAGGTACATTGGATTTTGGAATCCATTACCAAAAATGTAAGTCTGTAAATTTAGTTGGCTTCAGTGACAGTGATTGGGGCAGCAGTATAGATGATAGGAAATCTACATCAGGGAATTGTTTTAGTCTAGGATCAGGACTAATTACATGGAGTTCCAAGAAATAAACTGTTGTAGCATTGTCATCAACTGAGGTTGAGTATATAGCCATCACTCATGCTAGTACTCAAGCCCTATGGTTGAGAAAAGTTCTTGAAGAGATTGGAGAAAGTCAAAGTGGTCCAACTCGACTGTATTGTGATAACATAAGTGCCATTCAGTTGGCATACAATCCAGTCCATCATAGCAGATCAAAGCATTTTGATATGAAGTATCACTTCATTCGAGATATGGTGGAACAACAAATAGTTGAGCTTCAACATTGTAACACTTTGGATAATATTGCAGATATCTTCACCAAAGGTATAGCTAAAGCTCAATATATAAAGCTGAGAGACTGTATAGTCAGACCTCTCAACTTTAAGGGGGAGAATGTTGGAAGTTAAAGTAAAAATAAATCTTTTTTTACTTTACCTTTATTTACCTTTACCTGGACAGCAGATGAGGTGGTCGGCAAGGCAATGGTCGGCAAGGCACTGGACGACAGATTTGTTTAAACCTCCTTTTTCCTCCCTATTTTTCCTATTCCCTATTCTCTCTCCTATTTTCTTGCATGTCTATTTCTAGCTTATTTCTAAGCTATATTAAGTTGTAACCTTGGAATTTTTGATACTAATCAAAGTTCGTGCATTTGTGCATTTTTCTAATTCATACAGTGGAGCATCGAAGTTTTTGTTGCCAGATTTCTAATTGTTGAGGGGAAACAACTATGTTTCTTGGAAGACCAACTCTTGGCACAACTTGAATTTGAAGAAGTTTGAAAAGTAGTATATGGAATCTTTACCCATCCCACTACAAAAGAAGAAGATCAAGAAAGGTTTTCTAAGGTAGGTAGAAAGGCAAAGCTCATCATCATGTTCAGAGTAGTAGATGATGTCCAAGCATATATCAAAGATACAACCACATCCAAAGACACATGGGAGAAGTTGAATATAGTATTGAATCCAAGAATAAAAATTAGATTCTATTACTCTAAAGCAAACTACATTGTCTAAAAATGAAGAATGGAGAAAAACTATAAGTATTCATAAGGAGAGTAGCAAAATTGCAAGCATCATTGCAAGCTCTAAAAACTTAGGTATTTTAAGAAATGCTAGTCCCTATTATTTTGAGATCACTCCTATCCAGGTACAATATTTTTTTTGACTACACTAACTATTACTAAGCAAACACCAAGCTTTAAAAAATTGGTAAATCTACTTTAAAAAGTAGAAGCCTCATATACTACATAAAAATAAGAACAATTACTAGTTACAAGTCAAAGAGGGAAGTTTTCATTTAGAAGAGGTATGATACCTCCACAATGCTTCCAGCAAAGAAAGAAATTTTATATATTTTAGAATCAAAGGAATTATTTCAAAGAAATAATTTCAATACACAAAATATGTGTGATCATTGTGGAAAAAAAGGACACACCATGAAGAATTGCCTTTATGAGAGATAAACCAACAATAGAATAGGTCATCTTCACAACAACAAAATAAAAGTTAGAGAAAGGAAAATGAAATTAATATATCCAAAGAAATTTAAATCAAGGAAGAAGAAGAAGAAAAGAATAAAAAAATTTAAGAAGAAGAACATGTTTTTATCGCACAAGCAGAGATTAGACAACACAATAATGTTTAGTATGATTCCAAATAGATGATAATTCAAGAATCTTGGATGCATTCAAATCATTTATATTTTTATTAGTAAAATGCAACCAAAACATCAAGAATAAAACTAAGAGTGAGGATGTACACTCAAAATGTGACTCTTCAACATCAATAGATGTTTTTGAAGATAACAAAGTGAATGACGGACCATTGCAATAGGTATTGAATATTCAACCATCAATAGCACACCAAAGAAAGCAAGAATATATTGCATACCATAAAAAATGTCTTCTACAAATGAAAAATACAAATAAGAAGAAAAAATGATTGATCTCACTCCATTAAGAGACAATCAAAGCGTAAAATGAATGAAAATTAGTTTGAATAGAAGATATGACAATGCACAAGAAATATTGAAAACTAGTCAAATCAATGATTGATATAGGTTGCATGCTAATACATCACATTGAAAATCAAAGGAAGTAGAAACACATCACAAATAACAAATATAACTTAATAAAAAAAATGAAGCCATGGAAAAGATAAAATAAGTAATTGACATTATCTAAATAGAAGACATTGACCAAGACACGATTTGGGAACAAGTCTACATGGCAGGAGAACTTTTAATAGCATCAACACCTAGAAAATTTGATGAAGATCCTCCAAAATGAATAAGCACACTTCAATCATTAAGTTCCATAAGCATTTTTATATATGAAGTGAATTATCAATAGAATCCGACACTCCTAAGTATTGATAGTAGAAATTCTACATTAAGGGAGGAAATTTCTCTCAAATTCCAACATTACCCTAGATATTGTTATTTATTCATAAGCGACATACAATGTTTGACTATGATGTAATAAGGAGTATGTAAGGATTTATTACATCATAGACCATATGAGAAGTCAATTGGCATAACCACCCTTCACAAGGTACATGCATGTAGTATAAGACAATATAGTTAAAAGTTTTTTTGGCGATTTGCTATGCCTAAATTGGGCATCCTATGTACTTAAATAACCTTCAATACCATAATGTAATTCATACAAATATTAAGTTATAACATCTTCCATATTATCTTGGTTTGTCCATAATATTAAATGTTAAACTTCTTCCAGGCCTTATGCTCCACCTTTGTTGAATGCTTTCATAGTAGTATAATAGCTTAACATTAAAGAACTCAATCCAAATACTTTAACATGAATAAATGAGGATGTGATTGATGATAAATGGACTAAGACCACCAAAAAATAATCCTTTTAAATATTTAGAGTGGTTAGGATAGGGAAATGTGGTCACCAAGGGGAATGACTCATAAAGAATCATGAGAAGAAATATTTTTTGCATATGATGGCCAAATGTGATGTAATAGGAAGTACTAATTTACAAGGGGATATGACTAATCTAGGAATTTGACCTAACCACTTTATTAGGAATATAATTTTATAGATTTTGATAAATGCATGAAAAATACTCTAGAGTCCTTCATAAGTGCAAAATATAATATTTACTATAAAAAGTAAATTTTTTTAATATTCATGTCTAAAATACATATCTAGTCATGTTTTTTATTTTTTGGAGAACAAGGGGTTGTACTCGGGTCCCCCACCCTTGACAAATCACAACTCTCTCCTTTAGAGCTTGAGAGTTTACAAACAAATTCAATTCTCATCTCAATTGAGTTGCTATAGCTAGATACCTACATCATTTTTCATAAAATGTTTGAATTCTTGATTTTCATTTTCTGGATCTTCTTCAATTTTCTATGTGAATACAAATATTCCAAAATTCAACATCCTTCTTGACATTTTCCTACAACAACCTTCACAATACCAAAACTCCACCTCTACTATCTATGCATTGCATCTTAGTAGAGTAATATTTCCAAAACATCGCACTATCATAGTCCACTTTACCAGATCTGGATTGCTAGTTTCCTTCCTGAAGCATAAGTGCAACCACAAAAATTGTAATAAATAGTTTATATGAAAACACATTAATGTTATAAAATAAAGCAAATATTACCAATGGAAAACATTAAAGTAAATCTTAATCATTATTTGATTCAAGTAATCAACATTTTCTTGTCAGCTTCAACTAAACTTACTACTTCCTCTAACCATGGAAAAGAGAATTTAACTTCATGATCCTCAATTAAAACCCCTCTATTGGCTAGCCTATCTGCACATTTGTTTCCTTCCCTTAACGTATGTGTAAACCTAATTTCTTCAAACTCTATAGCAAGGTCTTGAATTTCCATAATTATCTCTTGTATGTTCCATGGAGCCTTTGCTTTCCTCAAAATTGCATTTATTACTATTAGTGAATCACCTTCCATCCATACTCTATTCCATTTCATTTGTTTGCATATTTTTAACCCTTCCAAAGCTACCCAAGCTTCAACTTCATTATTTGTCTTAAATCCACTATTGAAAGCATAATGAGACAAAATCTCTCCTCTATTATTTCTAATTATTCCTCCTCCTATTGGTCCTAGATTTCCTTTAGATGCTCCATCAAAATTCAATTTGACCAACTCCACATCTGGTGGTTTCCACTTTATATTCTTTGCCTTCTTTTTGTTTCTCCTGTACCCAACATCATAATTCCATTTGATGACTTGACTCCATCTATCAAGGCTCTCTGCTTCCAGATTAGGGATTGGGTGAGTTGATAGGGTTGGTTTAGACTCCTCTATGGCTAAACAAATCTTCCTTTTCATTACCTCTAAACTACTTTTCTTTCCTTTAAATATTCTTCTATTCCTTTCTAGCCATACAATCCAAAGTATTGTATCTTTTGATATATCCCAGATTGTTTGTAAAGCCTCACTTTTAAAAGTGCTCTACCATTGCTTTAACCATTCTTCAATTCTTCCATTCATCACCATGCATTTACCAAACATATTAAGAATCCATTGCCATAGTTTCTAGACTATTGAGCAGTGTCCCAAGAGATGGTCTATACTCTCCTCCTCCTTTTTACATAGAACACATTGTGAGGGGCCATGAAAACCCCTTTTCATAAGGTTATCCTAAGATAAAATTCTTCTATGACCTACTAGCCAAACAAACATTTTGACTTTAGGAATGCTTGGGCTATCCCAAATATCTCTCCATATTCTTGTGATATTCCTATTTTGTTGGTGCTTTACATTATATCCACTTCTTGTTGTGTATTCTCCTGAGCTATTCAACTCCCAAATCAGCTTATCCTTGGCTCCCCTTAGAATAATCATTGTTGTTATCTTTCTGCTCAATTACCTCCTAGCATCAATGTCTTGTATACTTGTAAAAAATATTCTTTCCATTTGTATCTTCCTTCTTGATCCTTGTACATAATGTTTGAAACCCTATCACCATATTTATCTTGAAGTAATCTCATCCATGGTTTCAAAATTGGATCTAGATTGAGTGGTTTTTTATCACACCAAGTATCCATCCAAATAGAAATTTTTCTCTAGTTCCCACCACCCATATTAGACCTTTAATCACTAGATCAATTGATTTTTTAAACTGTTCCATAGAGCAGAACCATTTGGTAGTGAGAATGTAGTAAATATTAAGCTTGGGTCATTGGGCTCAACATACTTAGAAGAATTCTTGCCCATTGTCTTTGACTCTCTTTGTACAATCTCCAAATTACTTTTCCCCTAAGAGCTAAGTTTGCATCTATAAGAACTCTTAAATCGAGACCTCCCCTAGTTTTATCATCACACACCTTGCTCCATTTCACCAAAGGAAATTTCCTTTTATCATGTAATCCTGACCATAAAAATGACTGCATAATATAGATTAAACTTTTTCTATCGATTTTGGCATAGTATACAAGGACATATAATATGTTGGAATGGCCTGTAAGATTGATTTAATTAGTTGCACTCTTCTTGCTAATGATAACCATCTACCTTTCCATGTTGGTAGTTTATTTTAAACTTTACTTATAATTGGATTCCATAATTCTATCCTCATTCTCCCCTCAAATAAGGGCATCCCTAGATAAGTTGTTGGTAAATTTGCCTCCTCCATTTGAAGTAACTTGCATATCCTTACTTTGATTCTAGTTAGGGTGTTTAGGAAGTAAATTTTGGATTTTGTCCTATTAAATTTCTGCCTTGATGCTCTTTCATATTCCTTTAATAAGTTATTCAAAGCTCTGGCCTCGTTTATCCTTGCCCTCCCAAAAAGGGTTGTATCATCTACAAATTATTGATGGGTGATGTTGTCGATGTTATTACTAGCCTTAAGTCCACTTATTAGCCCATATTTGTTAGCCTTCTTCAAGTTCCTACCCAAAACCTCTACCATAATAATGAACATATATGGTGATAGAGGATCTCCCTGTCTAAGACCTCTCTTGGCTTTAAATGATTCTGTTACTAACCCATTGACCAACATTGAATATGAAATTATAGAGACACAAGCTTTAATCCATCTGACCCATTTCTTCCCAAATCCAAACTTTTCTAATACTACAAAAATAAAATCCCATTTAACCCTATCATAGGCTTTACTCATATCAAGTTTTAAGATCATTGCTCTCTCTTTTCTTGAAGTTGTTGAATGCATAACTTCATGAGCTACTATGATCCCATCCATAATCTGTCTCCCTTTCACAAATCCTCCTTGCTCTTTTGAAATAATTTTGTCTAACAATGGTCTTAATCGATTTGCCATCACTTTGGAGATAATATTATATGCCATATTACATAGGCTTATGGGCCTAAATGAATCAAACAATTCTGCATCCTTCTTTTTGGAATTAGGGTAAGATATGTTGCATTTATTTTATAAGGTATGTATTGTTTTACCCTAGATTGTTCCACTACCACCAATAAAGAATCCTTCACTATATCCCAATTATGTTGATAGAATGTTGTAGAGAGCCCATCTAGACCTAGGGATTTATCCTTATCAAAAGAGAAAAGAGCTAAATGAACTTCTTCTAGAGTAATAGGCTCCATCAGTTTCCTATTGTCTTCATCTGTTATAATTGAAGGTACTTCTTGTAGTAGTTTATCATTAAGAACTTCAAACTCCTCTGATCCTAGAATATTCTAGTAAAAAACCTTGCCTCCTTTCTGATTTCACTCTGGTCTTCAATCCAAACCCCTTCTACTGATTTAATTCTACTAATTCTGGATGTTGATCTCTATACTATTGCCATCCTATGAAAAAATTTGTATTTTTATCTCCTTTTAACCAAGTCTATCTTGATTTTAATCTCCAAAATTTCTCTTCCTTACTCAAAATATTATGATATTCACTAAGCAACTCCCTTTCCTTCGAGCTTGGATTATTATGATCACCTTTTTGGAATTTTGAAAGTTTATCTTTTAGTTCTTCTTTCTTCTAAAAAATATTTCCAAAAGTGTTCTTGTTCCATTCTTTTAATCTAGATGTCATTGATTTAATTTGTTTTGGAAGTGTATACAACCCACATTTTCTTAAGAATTCCATGTTTGTGCTATCATATCAACAAATTGAGGATGGTCTTCCCACATCTACTCATATTTAAAATATGATATTTTTTGAATTCACTTACCACCATTTTAACTCTTATTGGCTAGTGATCTGAACCAATCCTTGTCAAGGTATTAATTTTAGCACAAGTCCCTTCATCTAGCCAATGATCTGAGAGTATGCATCTATCTAATTTTTCTGCTATTAGGTTCTGGCCTCTCTTGTTGTTGGTCCATGTATAGTTGTCTTCTTCAAACTCAACCTCCCATAGATTATTGTTTTGAATAAAAGTTGAGAAATCTCTCATACTTTGGGTTAATTTCCTAATTCCCCTAAAATTTTCATCTAACTTGGTTATGGCATTAAAATCTCCTATGATCATGAATTGGGTTTCTTGGTCTTTACTTCTCATAAAGGCTTCAATCCCACTCCATACTTCTAATCTACTTGATTGAGTTGTAGGTCCATAGACATTGATAAGGATGAAATAAATATCTACAAAGTAGCATGTGACTAAAGAGGCTATCCAATGCCTAGTTTTATGAATGGTTACATAGGAGGTTCTAATAGGATTCCAACATGTTAGAATTCCCCTTCTCTCCTTTAGAATCCATAACATCCCATTCACATCTTGCCCATACTGCTTTCATAGTTTTGGAAACTTCTTCCTTTGTCATTTTAGTTTCTTGGATACAAAGAATATCAGGCTTATTACTTAAACAGAGGTCCTTGATACACCTCTACTTTGAGGGGGAATTAGCACCCCTTATATTCCATGATATGGTAATCATGTCTCATTAGGGGCTACTGGCCCCACTTGAAATTACCAATATCATTTTGTTGTTTGGTAAAGAGAAGTTCAACCAACTTAGTTTGTGTTCCTTTCTCTATGTTTGCTCTTGCTTCCTTGGATCTCGCTTGATAATTTGAGGGTTTTCCTCTTTTTTCTTGCTTGTATCAGGAGTAGGTCTTATTATTCTATTCCTCAATATTCTTTCACAACTTTCTTTTTCATTAGATTTATCCTCTCTTGGCTCTACTATGAAAGCTTTTGACTTGTCTTGCTCATTTTTTAGTATTTCCTTATTAATGGTAGAGGTATTAACATCTAACACTACATTTTCTCTACCAATTTTCTTCTCTTGAATGGTGCATGGTACTTCAAGAGAGTCTTCAAAATCTGATGAGACACATTCCTTAGGTTCATTGAGAATGTTCATCCTTAAATCAGGATCATATTGAATAGACGGTTCCTTGTTAATATTTTGAACCTGTTGTACTGTGTCCTCTAAGCTCTGATCTGCTTTTTCTTCATAGGCTAAAGCCTCAAAAGAATTGGTATTTCTTCCAATATCCTTCCTTATTGGTCTCCATTATTTATTTACTTTCATCTGTCTAGACCTATTTTTTGGAAGTTGAAAACCATCCTCATCCATATCCATTTGTAAGTTTCTCTTGTGGTTTTCTACATATGTTTATGTTGGACTCTTCTTAGGGCATGATCTCTCAATATGCCCCACCTCATGACATCTTCTACATCTAAAAGATATGTTTTCATAATCTATGGTTTGGGTCCACAACTTACCCCCATACTTAAGAATGATTGATTCTGGTAAAGGTTTACTTATATCAATCATGACCAATATCCAAGCATAAATAGCCAAGAATCCATCTTTTGTAGTTTTTGAAATCTCAAGGAATTCTCCTAGAGTGTTGCCTATTGCCTTGAAGGTATCCATTTCCCAAAATTCAATGGGCAACCCATACATCCTAACCTAGATTGGTACTAGGGATAGATTTATATTTTTAGGTGCAAAGCCTTCATACTAATGGGTAAGGAAGAGTCCTGCTCTTCCCATAAACCAAGGACCCCCTTTTAGGATTCTATCTCTTTCCTCCCTGGAACAAAAAATGGCTAGGAAGAAACCTTTGGGAAGAAAGGATAGACTCACTCCTGGAGACTTCCAACTCCTATCAATCCATTTTCTCAAGGTTGAAGCCCTTGGCCAAGACCCATTAAATTTACCAAAAATTACCCTATCTTTGAGCAACAAGGATCGATCCTCTATGAGGTCCTCACTAACCTCTACTACTAGAGATGATTATAAGGATTTAGCTATAAATTGGTCCATGGAAAGGAAACTATAACTCAAAATCTACTAAAATTTACCTATAACAATTATAATATTTGATAAAAAACCTATAATAATTTGCATGTAAAATTTCTAAGATAATGAAGGGAAAAAGAAACTTAGCTGAAAAATTCTATGCCTAGATAGAATGTCTTGCCTCATTGATGCCCTAGCCCTCCATTGCTCCTCCCATCATCTGAACCCTGGTTGATAGATATCTACAATTTTATTTTTCGTGACTTGAAAAATTGTCATTGCCCTTGTTTTGGATGGCTGACTTCATAGGGTTGTATCTCCCTCAATATTGCTTAGATTCCTTCATATGACCACTCATTTTAAAGCTCTTCAAATTCTACATAAATTGGTCCAAGAATCATTTGAATCGGATAACCCTTTGTAAAGATATGGCTCCTAAAAGATGAGATATTTTTTAAAAAAATTGCCCTAACGCTGCCCTAGTTTCGAATGATTGTCTTCACATGGTCATATCTCCCTCAATACTACTTGGATTCTTTCGAATGACCACTCATTTCAAAGCTTTTCAAATATGCACAAAATGGCACAAGAATCGTCTGAATCAGACAACTCTATGCAAAGATATGGCTCTTGAAAGATTGTTCGTTTTTAAAAAAAATTGCCCTAGCTCTACCGATTCATAATTTCATCCTTCCAAAAGGCTTCATATCTAGCCATGTTGACACCTTACTAATATAAAAACTGCAAAAGGATAAATCACTTACATGTATTTTCATTTAATGTGCACTTTGTAACTCATAGAATGTGAACCATCACATTCTCATACATGTGACCTTCAAAAATTAGTATAAGCGGTTTTCAACTTTACAAAATATTGTATAAAGAGAGATTTAACGTTGAATATACAAAATGTGTAATAAAATGCAATGTTATAACTTCTAATCTCTTCTTAGAGATTGCTTGTATTATACTCTATTTTTTGAACAATAAAATCTTTCCACTATTTTCTTGATATATTTTTGTGTTCTTATTTAATACACTTTGATATTTTTTGAATTGCAATGCTTATTAATTTTTTGTACTTCAAAACTCTAAGTTCTAGGCCAATTATGATAACTTCTTAACAACTTTATTGTTGGTACATCTCAATCCAAGTAGTAAGGAGATGAAAATAGGTAGTTATTTTAACTATGCAATAATTTAGGTGCTTCAATGCAAAACATAGTCTATAATTAAAATACCATATCCATCATCAAAATGAGTCTACTATCTTCACATATCAAATTTATTTCATGATAATGCAAGAATAACTATTAAATTTTGAACTCCTTGTAAGCATTCTATACGATGAGACTAATTGGTATCCTATTTTATTATAAAATAATCCACACTACATTATATACCATCCATTTTTCCAATTCATCATAAAATTCTCATAAATAACATATTGTATCATATGCAATTCACTATCATTCATCAAAAACCAAAGAAGTCACAATTTATTTATTTTTACAAGAAAAAATTACACTTCTCAGGTACCTTGGCACAAACAAAAACCTGGATAAAAGTAGATTATTGAGAGCCAAAATATAATTACAGTCAGGTAGATCAGAGAGGAAAAAAACCCATCTTCAAAATAGCATGGGGATAATAAGGATAAATATCCTTATATATCAATACTTAATCATCCAAATAACCTCCATGTCCAAAACCTAGATAGAAATTAGTGAAAAAGAAACCAACAAAAAGAAAATAAATAGTTAAAATATGCCATAAATCTCTAATAAAATGAACAAGCCCATAGTAAAAACCTAGAGCTAGCATAGAAACTAGGGGTATGATATGTGGGTGAAAGAAAAAACTCCATCCTTATTCTCTTCCATTTGCAAGAAACCTTCTAGAACATGTTGACCTTCTTTTGATAACCTATTTGCTTCTTGATTTAATTCCTTATAAACATGAGTAAAAGAGATATTTTAAAAAAGAGAAATCGCCTCTAGCAGTTCATCTCCCACTGGTGTAAGCATATAAATTTTTAACTAAGTAGATCTATTCATCCAGTTGATGACTAGAGTAGAATCTCCAAAAAATTGTATTTTTTTTACAAATACCTAAAACTTAGCAAAATTGTTGGAACCTGTCCCAAGACCTGCTTTAAATTTGATATAATGGCTATCCAAGAAGTACAAAATGCCTCTGATGCTACTAAAAGTTATCTGTCTCTGACTGGCCCCATTGAAAAAATTCCATGGTTGAGACTTTTCAATGAACAAATTGTCTACTTGTCAAGGTTTCTTATATTTTCCAGGTCCTTTATTGATTGAGACCAAAGTCCTCACCTGAAATATGAACTAAAATGGGGTATTAAATTCCCTTCAAAAATAGATTAATTTCATGCCAAACATATACTCCAACATATAAGACATAGTAAAGAAAGAGACTGTTTCATTTTTTTTTCAAAAACCACTGTCTTAAGCATACCTCCATTGTTTCTCCTTCCCAAATATTTTGTACTCTAGTTATCTGTTTAGCTTCTAATCAAACCTATTAAGAAAAAGGGCATTTGACTAAAAAATACGAGATGTTTTCCTCCTATGACTGACACAACATACAAATACTTGGACCTTGTCTACTTCTCCTCTATAAAGCTTCCCAAGTCAAAGCCTTATTTCTCAAAGCCAACCACATGAAAATAATTATCTTTTTTGGGGAAAATAATTTCCCAATCTACTTCTGCCACCAAGTAGGCCCTTGAGGATAAGGGTCAAAACTTTCTTTGTAATCAAGTCTAGCTATATATTGACCCCAGATTTGTTGTATGCCCAAGCAATAGTATTTGGTTCAACTCTCAACTTGATATGACTTATTAAGACTACTAGTGTAAGCCTTCCATAAAACAATTTGTTCATTAGAAAGACCCAAGACCTGAGCTTGCTTCTAACCTTGGGTCCAAATACTAGAATAATATGATTCCTCCACCTGATGAAGAAAGTATAAGCCCTTGTCTTGTAGAGAACTTATCATAACTTCCAACAACAAATTTTTTCTCCACAACCCAAAATAGAATCAACCCCTATTCTAACTTGTTCATCGTTTCCCACTTTCCAAGCCAATTTTTTTCTAATCATAGGAAAGGTCTATACTAGTGCCTTCAATTGAATGGATACATTTTTTATTGTTTATGTGGAATTTTGATCCAATCCATGAAGGTCCTTCGATGAATATACTTTTGTTCAATAATATTCTTCCATAATCCTTCTTTGGTCAAAATCCTCCATAAAATTTTTTCTTCCAAAGAAGAACAAAAAAGATGGATATTTTTAAGTCCCCAACCACCTTCCTCCTTTGGCCTACCATTAATCTACCACTTAATTAAAGGAATGCCTTCATGTTCCTTGTGCCCAATCCAAAGAAATTTTAAGTAGTGTTTTCTTATTTTCTCTAGAAATCCTTTGGGAATGAAGGCCAAGGAGTGCCAAAACATAGGAATTTCCTCAAGAACTGAATTTACAAGTGTTAATATCCCACCAATAGACAACCACCTATTACTTGAATGGTTAATACTCACTTCAATCTTCTCTAAAAGCCATCCCCAACCTCTCTTCATATAAGTATTTGAATTCAATACAAAACCTATATACTTAAATCCTTTCTAGAAATCTAAAATATTAAAAGGAAAAAGTTTTATTAGACCTTATTCAGTTTCCTGCTCTAGACCATTAAAGCAAATAGAGGATTTTTGAAAATTTATCTCCATGTTGGTAACAATACTGTAAGTGTCCAATATTTCCTTCAACTTTCTAGCTTTCCTTAAATTGTCATTTGTGAACAACAATACATCATCAAAAAATAACAAATGAGCTAAACAAGGAATGCTCACTTTGATCTTGAAAAATGATCCTACCCTCTTGCATCCAAAATAGCTCTACTCAATACTTTAACAACTAGAAAAAAATAAACAAAATAGAGGACATCCTTGTCTCAGTCCTCTTGAGGGTCTAAAGAATTGGGAATCTAATCCATTGATAAGAAAAACAAAAGATATAGAAGAAATGCTTCCCATTATTCACTTTACTATTGGATAGCTAAAACCCACATGTAAGAGCATCAATCTAAGATACAACTAGCTAGTTCTATCATAAGCTTTAACTATATTTAGTTTAAGGACCATTGCAAGAAGATTTTTAGTTTTAATAGAGTGAAGGCCCTCTTGTGCACTTCCTATGGCTTCAAAAATTTGTCTACCTACTATAAACCCAAACTACTCCTAGGAAATAACTTTAGATAAAATCTTCTTCAATCTAACAACCAAAATATTTGCAATAATTTTATAGATACAATTACACAATGAAATAGGTCTAAATTTATCAAAGGTTTTAGGCTTCTCCTTTTTGGGAATAAAAGCTAAAAAAGTGGAGTTAAAAGCCCCCAAAACCTGACCACTCAACCTACCTTCCTTCATTACTCTAAGAAGATCCTCCTCAATAAGATCATAGAAATCTATGAAAAATTCCACAAGCCATCCATCAGGCCCTGGAATTTTATCCTTTTTGAAAGAAGGTAGGACAAATTTCAGTTCTTCCTTTGTGACCTCCTTAATAAGTAATTGATTGTCCTCCTCTATCACAAAAATGGGGAAGAAAGTAGTTAACTTTAAAATTTTCCCAATATTGACTCTATCGGGTTCTTTATAGATAGATTGAAAATGTTTTACTCCCAAATCTACTAACTCAGAAAAAATCCTAACGAGGAATCCTTCTTCATTCTGCATATCCTAAATAGTGTTAACCTTATTCCTATGATTAAAAAAATTATGAAAAATATTAGTAATTTCATCCCTCTTTTTTAACCATACAACTCTACTTTTCATTCTTCATTCAACTTCCCTCCACTCAAAGAATTTGTTCTTCTTAATTTCTAGTTCAATCAGTCTTGTTTTCTCTTCCTCTTTAAACAAACTAGCCTCATTATTTTTATGAATTTCTAAATTTTCCTTCTCCACCAACTTAAGATCTCTATCCATACTCTCCTTTTTAACTACAATCCAAGATGACACAACTCCTTTTAATTTTTTTAAAGTAGCAACAAATTGAAAACTCATCGATGACCTAGAACTTTGGTCATAACCAATCCATTATTTTTTAATTAGCTATTAAAAATCTTCTTCCTCTAGCCAAATTGGATTGAGCTTAAAAGGATTGGAAGGTTTACCTCTTGAATTTCCAATTGAAGAAGTATGGGAGAATGATTTGAGCTACCTCCAATCTCAATCCATGATCATTTTTATCTATCTAATTGTGTAATGACTTTGAGATAAAAAATATGTCCAACCTCTTTGAGATCGCAACTTTCCCAACTCTATTAGTTCTCCACATAGGCATTAATTTTATTGGTTCCAAATCAACTAAACCAACTTCTTCAATCTTATGTCTGAAGTAATCTGCAAGTCTATCAAGTCTTAGAAATTCTCCCTATACCTCATTTCTATTCATAGTAAAATTTAAGTCCCTACCAATGATAAATCTTTCATCCCTAACACATGTTTGGGAGAAAAAATCATTCTAGAAGACTTGCCTATCTTCATAGGGATCATAACAATTAATAACTGATAACCTCAAACCCAAGTCTTTAAAAAAGAATTCTATCCACAAGCCTAAAACCATAAAGGAAGAAATAATTAAGGATACTGAGTTCTTCCAACCAGTCTAAACACCCCCTATATTTTTGATGGCATCTAGAGCCAAGAACTCCCAATTCCTAAGTAATTTACTTAACCCTTCAATGACTTTTGTACTTGCCCCCATGTTCTCTTATAGAAGGATAACATTCGATTTATGAATTTCCACTAACTTAGCTAAGGAAAGTCTTTTAGAGGGACTACCAAGACCTCGGATATTAATGAATAACAAGATCATTTAAAAATATTAGAGGGGTTTTGTCCCACTCTAAGGACCCCTTTGATAGATTTTTATTTACCCTAAATTTCCCTCAAAGCCTTCTCCTGTGCATGAAATAAAAGAAAATTCCTACCTACTAAAGAAGTGGAAGATTCCTTTATAAGGTCCAAACCTAACGCTAACTTTCTAGTAACTACACAAGTTCTCAACTTGAATTTCCTTTTCCTAGAATGTAACAAATATCTACAAGAGGAGCCCATATCCAAATCATCCCCTAAATTATAAACCTCCCTAGAAGATTCACCTGATAGGTCAAAAAGACTTCCCCCAATAGTATAAATATTTGGATCACAATTCCTATTCAATGTGTTTGAGGTTACTAATCCATTATACAAAATCCTAGAAAAATCCTTGTTTCTGGGACTTCTCTTTAAAGATTCATAAGGAAGTGTCCAAACTGCTTTATTACCTAAGTCCATATTATTATCCACATGTATCAGACAATAATTGTCATAAGGCTTAGATGACTGACCAACAAACTTAAAAGTATCAGGTTCCAATCCTTCTGTAGTTTTATTTATGACTTTATCTCCTCTAACAACCCATAAATAGTGAAATGGAGACAAAGCTAGGCCCAAAATTTCTTCTCCTTCTCCAAAGTTTTAGTTCTAGGTTCAACAACATTATTTTTGCTTATTTATGTCAAATCAGGGAGCACTATTGAGCTTTAAAAAAGAGGTATCTCTTGATTGTTGTTAGCTGACTTGAAATCCCCACTACTCATTTGTTTTCTCCTCCATACTTTATATGTGAAATATTGAGAATATTCCTTAGAAATATGACCATAAACATGATAACGAACACATCTAAAAGGAATATTCAAATAGTCCAAGATTTGGTTATGAAAAATATTCCCTACAATTATCTCCATATAGTCCGGTTAGCCTTCATTGATATCCATATCTGTAGATACCAAAAACTGGTCATCCACAAAGTCACCATTTTGCCACCCCACATAAAATCCTGCATAATAAGATTATATGCCTAAGTTTATATTTAGGCATATAAAATCCTGCATATTATCCTATTTTCTAGATTTATTAAATATGGAAAATCAGCCTAGGATACCCTTCCTACCCACTAGACATGTGTCCTAGCCACCTCACTACCCCACCTTGCCACATCTCATACACCTTTGTCCCCCTTGTCCCTTCACATGGGGCAGCCCTCCACATAACACTCCACTTGAAGCCACATCACCCTAGTTAAGTAAGGCACTAGGTGACTCACTCTAACTCCCCCCTCCATTTGGTAGCCCAAAATTGCCATTTGGTAATCTTGACTTTCCACCTTTCACTTCCCTTCAAAACCCTAAGGGACCTATAAAGGCACCTTCAACCCATACACAAAATGAGGCTGAGCATTAGTACCATTAGGCTACAAAAATAGGATCAAAGCTTTACATGCATCCTAAGGAGAACCGAGTCCTGAATCCTAGAGGTCCACTTCTAAGACAATCTACCATTTAGCCCAAACTGCAAGTCCATGGTTTCACAATCAAAATTGCATCCACATGGTCTGTACACCATACATGTATGGTTTCTAGGTCACCACCACACATATGTGGTTTCACAGAGTTGAGAACATGACACACATTCGGTCAATAAGTTTTTATTTTGCAAGGCATTGGGTTTATTTGATTTTGTCTTTTGTATTACATGATTATCTGGCTAGAGTTTCATAGTATTATTTTATGTCTTGATTTACAGGTGCTACTAACCCCTATTTGGTTTCATGTGTGTAGATGATAGGTATTCTAAAGAAGCTGCTATAGCTAGAGTGGTCCCTACATCAGATATCTAAAGCCCTTCATCCCTTAAAGCTATAGTGAAAGAAGGAAGAATACCGGTTGATTTGTTTGGAGAAGCTCCATTTCTATGATTTGAGCATATGTTTCATATATATTGTAATATTGCACCCAATGCATTTGGGGTAATTCAAAGCAAATATTTGTAATATTGGGAGGTTCAGGCTCCCCTATTTAATACAAAGATACATCATTCTTTCATTTGCAGAGTGTTCATTTCTATATTATTGTTTGGTGTTATTATTTTGCTATAGAAAATGGTGATCATGGTGGGACCCCCTAAGGGTCCTATTTTTTTTTGCCTTGCTTGATTTCATTTACTGATATCTATGTTTTCTATGATTTGTAGGTTTTGGGAGTTGGAAGCACCCATAGATTTGATCTTGGATTGACAGATATGAGACTTATTGTTGTTCGACCCTGCTATTACAAAACTAAGCATTTATAGTTTTATATTTGAGGAACTGTGCACCTACGATGGAGAACTCTGAATAATGCACACCTACAATTTTAGATTAGTAGAATCATGCATAAAAATTTGGGTGCTTGGGTAAATAGGCACGTGCAGTTGCAACACTATGGAACCGCAGACCTGCGGTGGAAGTAGACTAGGATCGATGAAAGGAACACAAATCTGTACCTCTTTCTACCTCTACTTTTTTGGTATTAGTGTTTGCATCTAGGCTATTTAGAGGTCCCTTGTGTTTTGTTTGCATTTAGCTCTTAGGATAGGTGTCTTTATTTTTTATTAAAGCATTCATCAAAAACATAAAAAGAAAAAATAAGAGGATTTGCATTTGTCATAGTAGATAATAGAGCGTATGCATGAGCCCAGTTAGCAATAACTTGGGTATTTTTTTGAGGTTCAGGCCTGCTCTACCCTATTTTTTTGCATAGTTGGACCTGTACACCCATGGTTGGGACCTCCCAAATGCTTGCGTGTAATTGGAAAACTGTGCATACACGGTTTACTAGAACCAAACGCTCAATTATGGTTGGCCCTAGCAGTAGAATTTGGCAAAAGTATTGCTTGAAATCATATTTTAGTCCCTAATTTAATTATGTCTACTATTCTCTATTTCTTATTTTTTGCATTTAGGTATTAAACAAATTTGCATTGTAATTTTGCATCTCACAATAACTTAAACAAACCTCACACACTCACATAAACGTTGGCAATGACTAGATTTCATCACCGCCAGGTTGGATTTCATTACCAACCACCAACATATTTATCCTAATATTTTGCCAAGGCTGGCTCCAATTAACCATCTTAGCCATTGAAAATAACATGCATTCCTCTTCGAAGGGTGTATCACTGCATGCAGTAAATATGGGTAAGGACTGGTAGGACCTGTGCTCCCTGACCGAATATGGGTTTCATATCCATATTTTGGTGGGTATGGCTATCTAGAATTCATAACCAAGCTTAGTTACTGTGAGTATATAGGTGAAAGCCTAGACTCATCTTTGGAGAAAAGGCTTTGCACATCACTTTTTATTTTTATCACAAAATATTCAAAAAAAAAAAAAAACCTTGCACGAACTTCAGAAAAAAACTTGTTTGTTTGTTTTCTTTGAGTGCTATTTTGCATTGTGCTATCTCACACATTCACACACTTACACTTGTATTTCATACATCATCACACCCTTAGCGTATGGTAATAACCCGTTCTTAGGCTAGAAAATTAGCATTAGTTTAGAGTCAGTTGTCTTCTTCTATGGCATCTCAGCCCTATCAGGTCCCTAACACCTCAGTGCTAGGGCAAGTTAGTGTAGTCCCTAATGCATCCCATAACTTAAATGTAGGGCCCTCTAGTAGTACCCCTATTTTAGATGGAGACATCATGCATAGGGCTACCTATACCACTATTTTTGAGACCCCTAGGAGTGAGCCACCCACACCAATGGATGGTCGTTTCATACTTGTGAACATGAACATCGTTAGGATGTACATAAATGTAGCTAGCATGGTTTTTCCATCATTGCCACTACTCACCATCCCATATTGAGCCATGCCATCATTACATCAGAAGTTTACCTTCACACACTCATAATAGTCTAGCAAAATCTTCACAAACCCACTTTTTGAGTCAACTGCTACTACCCTAGCTAGCCATCCATAATCATCTAGCCAACTACCCATCACATTGCCTCATTAGAACATCACCTACACCAACCCCCCTTATAAAGCATCAACCTAGGTCACTTCGTAGATATCCACATCGATTCCATCTACAACCCCTATGGACACCATGCATTATATCACCCCTCATTCAGTGGCAATACATTTTTCCACCTACCCCCCACCTACATATATAGACCTAGCTATCTCACAACCAACCCAACCATCCACTTCATATGTGACTTTGCCCACATCATCTGCGATTGCCATATAACAAGCTTTCATGTAGCTGCAACAAATGATTTTAGATAATGCCAACTATAGAATTAATCCTGATCACCATCAACAATTGTAGAGAATTGAGTATAACCTGCCATTAACCTCTCACCAAACCCACACATTTATCCAAGATCCATCTTGGGTATTGTGTCCCCCAACCACTACCATAACAACTAACCCACTTCATCACATGTATGGTAACTCATCAGGTCGGCATGTCACCATGCCCCCATCACCTCATCAATACCAAAATTCCCATAAATCACCATGTCATCATGCACTTTAGCCTAACATCCCTCATCATCCATATTCCATCTATAATGCACAATATTACGAGCAACAACCAACAAACCAAGGTTTTAACATTTAGAAGATCCTAAGTTCCAATTCTTGTAGAATCAGATTTATATCCTTGCAATGCAGACACCAGGTTTGCAGTATCAAAAGCCCACATTAAGGTAGCTACTTAATAACACGATCCATGCTTCAGTACTTGCACCACCCTATCCAACAAAATTTAGATGCCAAAGTTTGATACATTTAAGGGGGAGGAGGACCCCCAAAATCATGTGACTAGATTTGTTAACGCGTGTTTCAGGATAAAAAACAATGACACACTCATGCTACAGACCTTTCCTCTGAAACTCGAGGGAAAAGCCTAGGATTGGTACAACCAACTACCACATTAGAGATTTTACACCTTTGGTATCTTGCAGACCAATTCCTAGAGTGATTCACCTTGAATGTTAGGAAGAAAACCACATTGACCGAATTGCTTAGTTTGAAGCAATACAATGATGAATCGGTCCATGATTTTGGCAACCATTGGAGGGTGGTTATGATTAAATTACCATTCTACCTCCCCATGATAGAATTAACAATAATGTTCATGAAGAGTTGTGCCAAGTCCATCTCTTTATTGCTACAATTGTAGTAGTATAGAACAATCGATGAGGTACTCGCCCAAGCCAGAGTGAGAGAGGAAATAAAGATTCAAAAGGGTGAGATCAAGCCTAAGAAAAAGAGTAGCAAAATAAGAACCAAAAGGTGAATAACCATAACTAGTACAAGGTCATTCAGGTTAATCAAATAGTCCTAGACCAACCTGCATAATCAAATCAACAAGCCCAAGTCTAGATCCAACAACCCCAACAACAACAACATCAACCACAAAAATTAAATTATCAAGCTGTTCCACCCCCACAATAGGTAAAGAATCAAACACAACCTACAAAAAGGCAACATCATCACTTTAGACCTAGACAAAATTACACACCATTGCAAGAGCCCTACTCATCTATATTTCAAAAATTGTATGTGGCACAACTTTTCACGTTACCAAATATTAAGCCCAAAGACCCTATCAAGTTGAGATCAAAGGCCTATAAAGAGCACTTATATTGCATCTATCATCGATAAAATGGACATGATGCCAAAACTTGCCATGGGTTTAAAGGTATTATGCAAGACTTATTGGAAGAAGGAAAGATCAAAGTTGATAACCCACTAGCCCAATCTAATCAAAACCTTGGTATATATCAGACACCTTTGCCTCATCATGAGGCAAATCAATAAGCAACGAGAGCATCAAATTCTATAGTTACTCCCAACCAAGTCAACTATGTGTCTCAACTACACCAAGATTTTGTAGGAGCTATTAGTGTGGTCACCTGTAGGTAGAGGTAAGAAAATCGTACAACCCAATATCCCATAGCACAACCAAGTATCCCCATACAACTAGGGCCATCCATTCCACCTCTACCCTTTCATAATCTAAGTAATACATCTCACCCAACTATCACCCTAGGCAATCGGTTAATCCAATGTTTGAAAATGGCATTGATAAAACTATCAATTTATGAGCTAATACAATAGTCTCCCCCACATCACGAGGCATTGATGGAAATTCTAAAATCCATCCAAGTACAATAAGAAGATCCTAATACCTTCAAATCCTTTGTGGAGAGTGTACAAAAATACATGGAGCCTTCGATAGCATTTTATGACTTCGCGGAGAAGTGTATGTCATCAGATTTACCAGATCCTCCATTGCACATAGTCGCTCACATTGATAGGAAGCCGGCAATGCAATACAACATACTTCTTGGATTCCCCTATATCAGGGAGATGAAGTGTGTGCCCTTGATATTGCACCAATATCTAAAGTATGTACACGAGGGTAAGGTACATTGCATCCAAGTAGACATAGAGCATTTTAAATACTACAACTTGTTATCAAATCCTTATGAGCCATTGCTTCCATCAAACCACATATCCATTCAACCAATCATCATCCAAACAACTCCCACTAACATCACTTCATCAAAAGCTCCCATCCTAGAGGAATTTTTGATAGTTGATCTTGCTTTTGCATCCAAAAGCGTTAGTTGTAGTCAACCCTCATCCACCACATTTCATTTTTCCACCACACTTGATCATCCTTCTAACTAATTGCCAACATCATTAGTCGTACCACCCACTTCACAAACACCATTCATATTTTCATCTCAACCCACTCCATCAACTAACAACGTAATCAAGCCTATTCACAACAAACATCACCACTCATTGTCTCATAGATAGGGTCACCTATCTGAGAGGAGCCATAACCTCTACTTGAGCCACAAGCCACCATCGAAGTGCCATCCTCATCCACAGAGCCATCATCATCCCAACCATCCCAAGTTATAGTACATCTCACCAATCCAAGCATTGGCGAGTACATCATAGAAAGTATCATAGTTACACCACCTATTGAGTTAGTTAGAGACTATGGTCATCCACGCAACCCACCCTTAGCCATAGGTGCAATGTAAAAAATGGATTCCCAACCTGAACAAAATCAACTTAATATATGGGGAGTGGATTTTTAGTTCGATCTCCCTCCTCCTAATGAGGAACCCTTACAAGAGTTTAATGCAAATATAGAATATTTATCTAACCTGGATTTCACTTTATGATATTTTTGTAGGGTTAACTAGTAGGGATATGGACATGGATGACATGAGCAGGGTCCACATCACATTTTTGAGCCTGAATACTGAGAAGCATATGATCACTCTGGTTTGGGATATAGACCTACATCAAACTCTTCCTTCAACCATACTTTTCAATGACTAACTCTTGAGTATGAAGAATAAGATAAGGAGGACAATGAGTGTGATGATTGTGATGATATCGATGATGAGTTCTTGGAACCTAACTTTTCACCTTATTTGCATGAGGCCTTTTCAGAGATTGTATTGCATACATTCACGATTGATAACATTCCAGATGATTACATCCTCAATAAATATTTTGGGGAATTTTGATAGGTGGAAGTGAACTTAGATTGGATCATTCAAATATTTGATGGTCCCCAAGAGGATGTGATTATTGCAGATCCCATCGAGAGAGGTGAGTGTTATACCAAGATATTTCCTATAGATCACACCATATTTCATCTCAACAAGGAGCACGAGCACCCTGAGCTAGAACCACCACCACCACCTTGGTTGCTTCTAAAAAACTACCATTATTCATTTACTTTAGGTCAATTGTAACCTAGATAGAGTGAGTCATCATTCTTTGAATCGTACTCACCTCATTTCCACCAAGTCAATATGATCTCTGTTGACTTGTTCTCCCCACTATGTAACATGTACGATTTGGAAAAGATAGTTTAGATCGATGCTAGCCTTATCACCATGGATAGGATTTCATCCTTACCATCCATCATCAAGTTTATCCTATCCAAAGAGTTACTACAAGATTCAAACACTTATATTCCTTAGTAACCTTCATCCTTCTCTGCCTCAAATTTTCAAACCGAAGTAGAGGGGAAGACTTCTAAGGAATTTGAGCATGTGGAGGATGACATCCATATCATCCCAACTCCACATTAGCTAGAGGAAGGTTCCCATATGCTTATTGAAGAATCTATCGATGTGAACCTTAGCCAAGATGCATACAATCCACAAATCACCAAAATTGCAAAAGATTTATTCGTAAAAGAGAAAGAGCATATGATTGACATTTTGACTTGGAAGAAAGGCATATTTGTATGGTCATACAAGGATATGCCTAGTATTGATCCCAATTTTGTGGTCCAAAACTTTACCTTAGCATTAGATGAGCACTTCAAGCATAAATTAAGGAAACTTCATCCAACAGTAGCATAATGTGTCAAAGAAGAGCTACAAAAACTATTGAATATGAATTTCATAGTCCCAATTTATTATCTAGAGTGGCTCTCTAACATGGTACCTATTCATAAGATGAATGGGGGGGGTACGCGTATGGACTAACTTTCGAGATCTAAAAAAAACATACCCCAAGGATGATTTTTCTTTGCCCAATATCGATCAATTAGTAGAATCCTGCATAGACCATGAAATGCTTTCATTAATGGATGGTTTCTTAGGATACAATTAGATTCAAATTAATCTTGAGGACCAACACAAAACAACATTTACCACACCATGGGGGATTTTTTGTTATAGGGTGATGCCTTTTGGCCTTAAGAATGTAGGAGCTACTTATCAATGTGCCATGACGTACATATTCCATGACTATACACATAAAATCATTGAGGATTATGTGGATGATTTGATTGATAAATTTAAAACACATCTTGAGCATATTGAGGTTCTAGAGAAAGTCTTTGATCGATTGCTTGAACATAAGGTAAGGTTGAATCCTAAGAAGTGCATATTTGGAGTCACATTGGGAAAAATTCTAGGATTAATTGTTTCCAAGCGAGGCATTGAGGTGGACCCTGATAAGGTCAAGGCCATTATCGAGATGCCATATCCAAAAAACTTGAGAGAGTTACGTAGTTTATAAGGAAAGATTCAATCTATTTGATGATTCATTGCACAAATCTCAAATAAATGCAAACCTTTCAATCACTTGCTATAGAAGGGGGTGACATTCTCCTAGATGACTAAATGTCAAGCGGTATTTGATGATATAAAGAAGTATCTCGCTTCACCACCAGTTCTTATGTTGCCTTGTTCAGGAGTTCCATTTCATCTTTATATCTCTGCAAAAAATTTTGTGCTAGGGACAATGCTTACTCAAAAAAACAAAAATCATAAGGAGCAAGTGATTTATTACATTAGTTTAACATTGGTAAGTTATGAGACAAGATATGCTTATGTTAAAAAATTATGCTTAGCAATGGTTTTCACCACTAAGAAACTCAAATATTACATGCTAAGTAACACTACTTATGTCATAGCTAGAGAGAATCCTCTACGATACATGATGACTCGCACATAAAACAACACATGTACCACAAAATGAATAATTCTTTTAATGAAATTTGATCTTGAATTCATCAGTTAAAAATCCATCAAAGGTTAGGTAATAGCCGATCAACTTGCAAAATCTCCTTTACCAAATGATCAACCAATACTTATTGATCTTCCAGATGCTTCGATATTTTTCGTCAATGAGCAAGAAGAGCTTGTCCCTCCTAAGGATGATTATGACATGAAATTTTTATTTGACATATCAAAGTGTGAAAGAGGTCAAGGTGTTGGAGTCATGTTTTACACACCCGAAGGAATTTTGATTCCTTTATCTTTCAAACTCAATTTCCCATGCACAAACAACAATGCAGAGTATGAAGCCCTAATATTGGGGCTTCAATATACTATAGCTATGGGCATTAAGTGAATAAGAATATTTTATGATTCTCAACTTGTTGTTTGTCAAGTGAAGGAAGAGTACCAATGCAAGAAACTAGTCTTAAAACAATATCACGAAGTAGCAATGAACTTGCTAGAAAAATTTGATTGGTATGAATTTAGTAACTTGCCTCATTTGACTAACATATTTGCAAATGCAATGGTTTCTATGGGATCCTTGATACCTAAAAATGAATATGGAGAATTCCAATCGCTTATCATAACAACAATGTCAAAATCAACAATCAAACGAACAGAGTCTAGAGGTGAGAAGAGTGTTTGTTTGGTCCACGTGAAGCCTTACAATTCTTGCCTTGATGAGATAAGAGAATTTCTCAAGTATAGGACCCTCCCAATAGAAATGACATGAACTATGAAAATAATGCTCAAATAAAAAGCAACTCATTTTACTTTATTGGGGGACGTGTTGTATAGATGTGGTTATGATGGAGTCCTACTTTGATGTCTAGATCCTGTTGAGGTACAATTAGCTATAATTGAAGCCCATGATGGTACTTGTGATGGCCACTTTAGTGAGATGGCCATTGCAAAGCACATTTTGTGTATGTATTATTATTGTCCCACCATGGAAAGTGATTGTTGTCAATACGTCAAGAAATGTCAAAATATCAACATCACACCAATTTGACTCATGTACAATTGCAAGCATTACAACCCATTCAAAACATTTGGTCCTTTTCACAATGGGGCCAATATTTTATTGGTAAAATTTCACCTACCTCTTCATGAAAACATAAACTCATCATATTTACCACATAATACTTCACCAAATGGGTCAAAGCAATTCCAATGACCACTATGACTGGATCTCGAATAGCGGAGTTTATACTTCAGCATATTATTTATCATTTTGGGATTCCTTCCAAGATTATTTTAGACAATGACAAGTCATTTAAGAACAATGATGTTTGAGCCTTATGTAGCAAGTACAATATCTAGCATAGTTTATCGATTCCTTACTACTCATAGGAAAATGGACAATTCAAAGAGACCAAAAAGACTGTAATAGCTATTCTCAAGAAACTTGTCAAATAAAATAATTGAGATTGGTATACTCAAATCCTCTTGGCATTATGGGCTTATCAAACAAGCATCATAATGCCAACTGGAGCAACCCCTTTTCATTGGTCTATGGTGCTAAAGCAATCATGCCTCTTGAGCTCGATATCCCTTCTTTGTGAGTTACATTGCAAGAATTCATGGATGATGACACAACTAGATAGGCACATATTGACCAATTAACACTTCTTAATGAAATGTGTATCAATACCTTAGAACATCTACGAGTATACCAAGATCGTGTCAAACATGCCTACAATGCAAAAGTTCATCCTCATGAATTTCAAGTGGAAGATCTCATCCTTAAAGAGAATCAACAAATTACCAATGCATTGCCACACTTGAGAGATAAATTCATGGCTAATTGGTTAGGTCCATACATTTTCAAGTAGAAGTTGGATCGAGGAACGTATAGAATTGCCAACTTGGAAGGAATATTGGAACCTGAGCCGTTGAAAATAATACATCTAAAGGCATTTTATGCATAGTACAATTTATAATATGTACATATACATGACTAAAAAAAACAACAAAGCAAAAATATATAAAATATTTCATTTTGCATCTCACAAATCCATCCACGCATTCTACACATGTATTTTAGGCATTTAGTTTATACCATTCTTTGCATTGGATAATTTGGTTAATGTCGATGATCGTTAATCCACCATGTCTTGTTACTTTAATTAGGGGCATCCTACATACTTAGCAATCCATCAATCACAAAAATATATAATTTTACCTATAATATTTTGTTGATTAAAGGACTCACATAAAGTAGGATACATATCGTATAATTGTTAGCAAAAACAATTATGTGGCCACTAGCTATTTTGTGTGTATCTTTTAATTTATGAAATATTGCATCGAAAGTATCGAAAACATTGCAAACCACATCAACCATACAACAATTTCTAATATTTTCAATCACTCATCCATTCCTAGTATTTTGAACAAACTTGATTCAAAGTCAAACAACATTTAGATGCAACAGGTTATTCCTAGTCAATCAAGTTTCCTCTTGGACCACAAACAATAAAACACATTAAAAACATTGTGAGTCTTGGGAATAACAAAGTCAACAGTTGCTATTTCCATAAGTGAAAGGTTTCCCTTGTTCATCCAATTATATGCATGGTCTAGAGAGCTATAGAGTTGACAAAAGGACAAGCTCCATCTTCATTCCAAAACAAAAAAAACCCCTTGCTCTTCCTAAAAGCGAGATCATCATCACCTTCTCAACTAGACTATCCCACTAAGCCTAAAGTACATCCCAGTACTCCTTCGTGTAGTGAGGAGGAGCATCCTAGTCTTGATCATCTCCATCACCATCATCACTAACATCAACATCCACATCATGCTCTGCATTATGCCCTTCATCATGGCCCTCATCACCACCATATTTGCCAACCCCAGTGTCAATATCTATCTATTGTGTACCAATGGTAGACTGACTCCTACCCCCACTACCTCGATGGTGCTTCAATCACCTAGGAGCCTGCTCACCAATATTAGGCTCATCCTCGGTAACTACATCACCCACCACCTAGCTTGGCATCCAAGGATGTTGTACTATGAACCAAGCATCATAGTCTACACTAGTCCCCACATCATCTGTATCAAGTACATCCACTACAACATCATCTGTTGCATCATCAATAGTATAGTAATCTAAATTCAAGGGAAGACTAAGCTTGTCTCCCTATCACTTGTACATCATAGGAGCATCTAGAACTTCCTGCACTAGGTCAAATTGTTGTATCACATGCGAGAACTGGATATACTCCATCTCTCACCCATGACTATCCACTATCCATCTACCTTGTCTCACCTTACAAAGTTGTGTTGCATCATCCTCCCAAGTAAGACCTCTCTAAGGTCACCAACATATGTCATCATGTATCAAATAACTTAGGCTATCTTGATAAGTCTCTATGATAGAAGAAGGGTGAGTGGGAGAAGACTCCTTGCTAACCAGCTAGCGATAAGCATGAGGAAGTGAACCATCATAGACACAAGGTAGCCCCTATGGGTGACCAAATATGATGTGATTCCATACCCAAATTTGAAGCACCAAGCTACAAATGAGACCCTTTCACTCCTACCTCTTCACCTCATAAAGCTCACCATATAACTAACACAAGAGCGCAGGAGCCCAAGCATAAATCTGTGGCTTTGCAATCAACTACCAAAAAATAGAAATTTGGTTCCAAGGAAACTTAAAGCCCATGCTATTAGGCAACAATATGTTGCCTAGTATGTACATTAGATAAGTTGAAAGGGCACCCAACTTCTTAACCTTGTAGAGATCAAGGTAAGAAATGCCTTCCTTCCCGTAGTTGACATCCTAATCATCTCCAAAAAAATGACTAAGGGCAATCACAGGTAAACCCTCCACAGGAACATGGAATATGTGATAAACATCCTCCAAAGTCACAGTTAGCTCTGTAGAAAGCTAAAAAGAACCTCGATCTGGGTCCCTTCTCTCCACTAGCATGGATAACAACTCCTCATCATCTTGAATGGTCTCTAACCATTCACACCCCTCCAACCCAACAGACCATAAAAACTTCCAATCGTCAGCTGTGAGAGCTTTTTGCACCTTGGAGATGGTGTTGGGCCATCGGTGTCTAGTGGTAATAAACTTAACCTACAATACAAATAGGGTAAAATCAGTGCATATCCAAAAAAAATAAAGAAAAACACAAAAATATAGCATTTCATCTTAACATAATTGCATTGCAAAATCAAGAAAAACAAAAAAAAATAGCATTTCATCTTAGCGTAACTACATTGAAAAATCAAGAAAAACACAAAAACATAGCATTTCATCTTAGCATAATTGCATTGCAAAAACACAAAAACACAAAAACAAACATAGCATTTCATCTTAGCGTAATTGCATTGAAAAAAACAACAACAAGAAAAATACAAAAACATAGCATTTCATCTTAGGGTAATTCCATTGCTAAAAAAAAAAAACTTTCAACCTCCTCCATTCATACATGTCGAAAAAAAATAATTTTACTAGCCCCTCTTAATGGTTTAAAAAAAAAAACAACAAAAAAAACAAGCACAAATAAAAATTAAACTAAGAGTTTAGGACACCTACCTTAGTGTAGTGGACATCATCTTTCACTCCAGTCGAACCACCAACACCCGTACTCGCACCAACTCCACTACCTTCATCAGCATCCATATCAATCTCTCTTCTCAAAAATGTAGAGAAATCACATTATAATAATGAAACGAAATAAGACCTCCTTCTATTTATATAGCCGCATATCTCGATGGAAACTGTGCACCCTCAGTTTGTGGAGCGTGTAAAAATGTAGATCCATGGTTTGCAGCACAAACCATGGATGCATGGTTAAGGGGAGCAAGAACCACCCATACACGGTTCCCAAAAAAAACACACACCAAAATAAAAGTAGCTTACCCCACAAAAGTTAAAACAAAATTCATCATCAAGCATCATCAAGTATCACCATTGTCATCACCAACAAATCATCATCAATGCATCAGCTAGGGAGCCTCATATATAGTGAATCATCCTATTCACCTGGCAGTTGTAGTGACTAGCAATCCATACAATATGGTAGGATGGATAGATCACAATCAGGACACTCACCATCAAATAAAAATGGCATTAATAAGCTATATACCTCAATATTTTGAGCTTGGTTGTGTTCACAACAAATTTGCACAAGGTTATCCTTCAACCCCTTTCATTGGGTCAAAAGCATAAAACAATCAAATCAATTTTGGTAATAATCAAAAACCAAGCAAGCATCAAATTCTTGGAATGACTGGTTTCTTGAACCCATCATTTAGAAGGAATTTCTATGATCACAAGGGAACTAGAACTCAAATCATGATTGATGATTTTACCACAACACTTGCCACAAACGAACCAAAGGCAAATTTGCAAAACACAAACAACCCCGAACTTGGGGCATCAAGTTGAGTCATTGTCATTCATTTCCATCACATTCACATCAATCACCAATCACCTCATCTCATCATTCAAATTTGGTCAATTGGCTTGTGGATTTCATCCTTCACCCATTCATCAATTGTGGGTGTAAGAAAATAAACCAAAATGTGATCAAATTTTTTCAAAATTACTGGTTCTTGTGCATCGAAAAAAATTAAGTCCATCCATCCAATAAAGATAGGTGTCATTAGTTTTTGCACCGCATTGTGTTTCACATAATGTGGTATAAAAAAGGGCATCTGTAGACACCAAAAAATGGTCATCCACAAAGTCACCATTTTCCACCCCACATCAAATCCTGCATAATAAGATTATATGCCTAGGTTTATACTTAGACATATAAAATCATGCACATTATCCTATTTTCCAAATTTATTAAATTTAGAAAATTAGCCTAGGATACCTTGCCTACCCACTAGACATGTGTCCTAGCCACCTCACTACCCCACCTTGCCACATCTCATACACCTTTATCCCCTTGTCCCTTCACATGGGGTAGCCCTCCACATAACACTCCACTTGCAACCACATCACCCTAGTTAAGTGAGGCACTCTGGGTGACTCACTCTAACTACCCCCTCCATTTGGTAGCCCAAAATTACCACTTAGCAATCTTGGCTTGCCACCTCTCACTTCCCTCCAAAACCCTAAGGGACATATAAAGGCACCTTCACACCATCCACCAAAGGAGGTTGAGCATTAGTATCGTCATACTACCAAAATAGGATCAGATCTTTGCACACATATCGAGGAGAACTAAGTCTCAAAGCTCGAAGGTCCACTTCTGAGACAATTTGCCATTCAACCTAAATCATAAGTCCATGGTTTCATAGTCAAAACTGCTTTTACGTAGTTTTTCCACTACCCGTGCATGGTTTCTAGGTCACCATCGTGCATTCGTAGTTTTGCAAAGCTGAGAACATGACACACATTCGATCAATAAGTTTTTATTTTGCAAGGCATTGGGTTTATTTGATTTTATCTTCTGTATTACATAATTGTCTAGCTAGGGTTTCATAGCATTATTTTATGTCTTGATTTTCAAGTGCTACTAACCCCTATCTAGTTTCATGTGTGTAGATAATAGGTATTTTGAAGAAGCTGTTGTAGCTAGAGTAGTCCCTACATTGGATATCTGAAGCCCACTCACCCCTTGGAGCTGTAGCAAAAGAAGGAAGAACACCAGTTTATCTATCTAGAGAAGCCCCATTTTTGTGATTTGAGCACATGTTTCATATATATTGCAATATTACACCCAACATAGTTGGGGCAATTCAAAGTAAATATCTGTAATATCGGGAGGTTCAGGATCCCCTATTTAATGCAAAAATACATCATTCTTTCATTTGTAGAGTGTCCATTTCTATATTATTGTTTGGTGTTATTATTTTTCTACAATCTCAACCAAAACCTAAGACGCAAACCAAAAAATACTAGATTTGAAAGAAATATCTATATCGAAGGTTTTACCTAATGAATTTTCAATCTTTTTCAAAGCTGTTTCTGACCATAACTCCATTGGTAGACTTGGCAGTTTTACCCAGAGTAGGATTCTCCTAGCAACTTTAGTCCAAGGATCAAAGTAAGTCATCCAAGCCTTCAAAGACAAAAAATAAGACCCCAAATATCAATGAACTCCCATAAAGTTTTTTGCATCTTCCTCAGATTGAAAAAGGAAACCTATTCGTCCTCTAGCAAGTAAGTGAAAAATTGGCCCATATTCTAAAATTGGGACCCATACCTTCTGCAACCACTCATTTAGTGTATTATCAGCTATTTTATGTCCATGAAAATTTCCAATAAGGGCCTTCCTCAAAAACTCCAAAACTTGTTCCATCCTTATGATCTTTGAACTTCTCTTTTTAACCACTTTATGTGCCTTATGCACTTTAGTAATCGGAGTTGTAGTCTGTGTTGATTAAAAGTTTGGATCCACTCCACTTAGAGTATCTAAATCAAGACTTTTACTAATAAAACTAGAACCAAACAAAGGAAAATTTTTCAAACAAATTGAGTTTGGGTTATATGGAGCTTGCTCAAGTCTTTCTTCCCCACAATGAAATGCTTGCTCATTCCTTAGAACCATCAATTAAGTAGAGTATTATGAGACACCTAAGAATGAGTAGTCAATAGGATAATTGAACTGATCTAAACCTTTGGATATATACTCCCATATATCCACTAAAGTCTGATAATCTGCAGTATTATTCTAGCCACTTGAAAAACCCAAGGACCCCCAATTCTCAACTTCTAAGTCTTATCCACAAACGGGACCCTTGGCCCTTGGAGTTGAAAATATATGTTGCCCCTCAAAGGGATCCTATGATAAGAACAAAAATTCCTCTTCATTCTCTATCAAAACAAGAAACCAATTTCACAAACTACACTACCATTTTAAAAATATCAATTAAAAATAAACGTTAATATTTTCCTTTTGCAAACCTTAGCTTTGTTGCATGAACTTCATGATTCCAACAAATAAACTTATTCAAAAAACCATTCACATACACAGAAATATTACTCATTTTCAAAGTAACTCCTTTCACCTTTTGCATGCTTTGAATCTAGAAAGTAAGTTGTCCAACCTTCATTTTCTTCACATGAACAAATCTAAGCGCACTTTGGTTTTAAAAAAAATGATGATGCTTCTTGTGCCATTTTTCTAAAGATATCAATCAAGAACTGAACCCACCTCCATTTTATTCACATAGTTTAAGGAAAAATAAATTATGATCACTTGTGTTTTTTAATTTTCTCTATGCTTCACTTGTAAACCCTAATTTTACTGTGTGCACTTTGTAATCCTAGCCAACAAAATTCTTCAAACTGTTGTTCACATGCATAGAAATATTCATCCCTAGCAAGGTAAATCCTTTGAACCCTTTGATTTAATCCCTTTGTGCTTTACTTTGCAAACCCTAGATTCATTGCATGCACTTCATGATTGCAATCAACAAACTTCTTCCAAAGAAAATTTAAATGTAAGAAAGAGGAATGCTTACCTCCTTCATAGTCCAAGTTTTCATCAAAATTATAGATGGATCTTCAACTGCCACTAGGTGATGAAGATGATGGATCAACCACAACTTGTTGTGGTAGCAACGACAACCTCTCTGTATTCTTTATATTTCCAAAGTCACAATTTCTACTTCTATCAAACTAGGTAGATTAGGTTAATCAATTGTATGTAATAAATAACATATCCTAAAGGTGTAAGTTATACCATTAGGAATAAATAATAATTTTTTGTTTTCAAAATCATCTTAGTCAAAGTACTAACAATTTTTTTTTTTCAAAATAAATGTAATTAGAGTGAAAATTTGACTTCTTTGAATAAATATTACATTCAAGTTTTAAAATAACATGCTAAAAATTCTTTTTTAAACAATAAATTTTATGCTCAAACACACACACCCTATATCTTGAGCCATACATGTTGAATTTATTAATAATTAATAAATAAATTAGATAAGAATAGTTGTTATTTCTACACCAAAGCATTATAACTTATCACTAAAGTCACTAGTTACATGTATACAATTAATTCCATGTTTTTCATGTTGTTGATATCATGTAATACATAATATACCTTGTGGCTATAATTTTAGCAAAAACATTACATTTAGTTATTATCAAAATGAAAATAAAAACAATTAAAGCAAAGATAAAATTTGGAGTAATTGGTGCATCATTTTACTGATAATGCAAAAGATTTTTGAAAAATAATTTGAAAATTTTAAATTAAAACAAGATCATTTACAAGTTGGGATGAGACTCCTCTTAGCCTTAGCCAACAAGAACACCTATTTATAATAGTAAAATAAGATCTACATTGGAGCCAAATATCCTAAAATCTATTTCTACAATGGCTATCCAAATTATCTAAACATTGGATTTGCTCACCAACCTGCCTAATCTTCTCATCCTCAATAGCCATACACTATGCCACTGAACCCCTACCTCCTTCTCAGTATCCATATTAGGCATAAAGTATGCCACTTTATTTAGATACTCACATAGACTGGAATCACATCATCTAATTTCCTCCACAATTCCTTAATTTAGGTGACAAGAATCCTCAACCTCCATGTATTCAAAGCAAAGTTCCTCATGCAATCTAGACCTCCCACCAATATTTGAGAATTTGATTCTAGGATTATCCTCCTGCAACCTTGTATTACCACCCAAATAGAAGTATATTTGATAGCTGAGGCTTTTTCTTCATTGTTTGTGGCCTTTCTTAGGCCTTGCAGTTCCCAATAGAGCACTGTCCCAACATGATTAATGTAGACCACTCCAATTCCAGCTCTACCCAGATTACATTTTGTAGCTCCATCAGTATTAATTTTAATCCAAGCTTCTGGGGGTGGTTTCCAACTAGCTCTATCCTGCATCTCTTGCAGTTTAGCTTCCTTCTTCATCATCTCTATATTAGCCCGAGTTTCCTCTTCAGCATAAACTACCACTATTTTTGTGACTTTGCTCCAAATGGCTTGTCAAACACCATCTAAGGATGAAAAGGTTTCTCTAAAAATTATACCATTTATCTCTAATCACACTTACCACAAAATATAGTTTAATCCAAGATTCCAACCGATACAAAGAGCTTTAGATTTAAATCTACCCCTCTTCCATATTTCCCAAATATTAATCCGATTCAAATCATCATTGGCTCAAATTTTATAAGATAAAAACCATCTCTTCCAAATCTGGCTTATACAATGGGTACTCAAACATCAAGTGATTAGATGTTTCCTTGCTCTTGTAGCATAAAAAACATTGATATGGACCAATTATTCCCCTATATATTATATTATCAAAAGTAATAATTCCATTGTGCATGAACTACCAATCAAAGAAGTTTACTTTTGGCCAACCCTTGGATTGCTAAATATTTCTCCAATCCTCAACCTGATATGCATGAGGAGGAGGTTCTAGAAGGATCTTATCATATCCATCCTTCACCGTGTAGACTCCAAGGTTCCCATAGCCCCAAGCTAATTCATCCTCCTCATATCTACCTATAAGAAATATTTTTGTCATGATGGGTGTCAATTTTGGAGGGATTGAAATTGGTTACTCATTCAAATTATTAAACTACTTAAAATTATAATCCCCTAGCTGTCTAGCATTGAAACATATTTTAATATGGATCCAATCCTTGCTTTTTGTGGCTATTTTTATTGGTTATAATTTTGGAAATTCAACAATGATAGGTGGGTATTGATCCCATGAATCTGTCCAAAATCATGCCTTATCCCCTCACTTTCCAAAAGAATACATATTTCACTACCTTAGATCCTAAATTTATAGCCTACCACACCAAGGGCCCATTACCATCCAGAGGGAAACGACTCACCTCATTCGGGTTCACTTGTCCCAAATATTTACTAGTTAAAACTCTACTAAATAAAGTTGGTTGGAAAATCCACCTCCAGTAAAGTTTTCCAGCCAAAGCTTTATTATTTAACTCTAATCTCCTCAGTCCCAAACCTCCCTTTACTTTTGGTTGACTTAATTTCTCCCAACCTACTAAGGCCTATTTCCTCTCTCCTTTTACTCCTTCCCATAAAATTTTTCTAGCCATCTTGTCTAACTCTTTCCATATGGTATGTGGGATAGCAAGGATATAAAATTTATAAATTGACATGGCCTGAATGATTGAATAAAAAAAAGTTAGTCTACCCCCATAGCTTAACCATTTGTGAGACCAATGATTAGTTCTTTCTTTTATACAATCCAAAATATTCCTCCAGATTTCTATTTTCAATTTTTTAAAATGCAAAGGGACCCCCAAATATACCAATGGGAGAGAAGTTCTCATGTATCCCAAAATCTCTAAAATTCTATCTTGAAGCCTTTGATCAAGATTGAAAAAGACCACTTTAGATTTTTTTATCATTGATAACTTGGTTTGTGGTTCTAAGGTAAACATTAAGAGTATCTCTAATCATTCTTGCTTCCTTGAAGTTGGCCCCTCCTACCAATCATGTGTTATCCACAAACTATAAGTGAATCAAAACTTCCTCACCCACCTTGATACATGTTAGCAAACCTTGTTATATTCTCCTCAAGATGAGTCTACCCAAGCCTTTAGCCAATATGAGAAAAAGATAAGGGAAACAAGGATCTCCTTGATGAAGGCCTCGAGTAGCTCCAAATGGTTGTGAGGGAAGGCCTTTGATTAAAACTGAGTATATTAAAGTAGAAACACAACTCATGACCCATTCTATCCAATCCTGAGAGAAATCTAAGGCTACCATCATCCTTGGCAAGAAGCTCCACTCCACCCTATCATAAGCCTTTGACATATCCAATTTTATGAACATTCCCATATTGCCATATTTTTGCATTGAGTGGATTACCTCCTAATATAAAACCACACCATCCAATATCTACCTACCCTCTATAAAACCCCGTTGCTCTGAGGAAATAATGCTATGTAGGAGAGGTTTTAGCCACTCATCCATTACCTTTGTGATTATTTTATATATGACATTACATAAGGCAATAGGTCTATAATCTAAAATATGCACCCCTACCCCCCTTTAGAAATTAAGGCAATGAATGTATGATTTAATGCTTTAAGAATTATTTTACCATGTTTGGACTTCTTTATAACAACCATTACATCCTCCTCCAAGTTGTCCCAAAATACCTGAAAAAAATCAATTGGAAATCCATCTAGACCTGGTGTTTTTTTGGTACTCATTCCAAATAATACTTTCTTCAGTTCCTCTCTATCAATGGGTTTAAGTAGGGCCCGATTTTATTTTTTAAATATAATAGAGGGTATGACAACAAGAACTTATTTTTGAGTCTCTTCATGTTGCACCATACTTTTCTTAAATAGGAAAAAAAATCCATTGAATGGAAATGTATACCTGTGATTGTATCAAAGGAGTGCCCATTCTCATCTTGAAGAGCTTCCATATTTTTCATCTATCTCCTAGCACAAGCAGTTCGATGGAAAAATTTGGTGTTTTTATCACCTTCTAATAATCAAGTGGTTCTTGCTCTATGTTTCTAGTAGATCTTCTCTTGGTTTTCAATGTTTTCAATTGCTTTACGTAATGCATCATCCTCTTCTTTGAACTACTCTGTAATTGTTCCTTAAAGTGTTTTTGAATCTCATACCATATGGCCACCAATGGATCTCTTTGGACTTGGAAGTCTATCTTGTTAGATTGCCTCCATTGTTTCAGTCGATCCTTTACATAATGAAGTTGTTAATGGAATCTAAATATTGTTGTCCCATATACCGGGCATCCCTCTTCCCACCATTGTGGAAATTTATTTCGAAGTTCCTCTTTTTGTAACCAACAGTTTTTAAATCTGAATGGTTTATGATGTTGCCCTTGTTAGCTTTTGATACCACATACAATGGGAGATAGCAATCACAATATGCAAAAAGAAATAAAGTAAATTTGTGAGATGACTAAAATATGCTATAAATAGACATTACAAAAAAATATTACAATAATAGCTATGGAGGAAATGGACACTCCATGATATAAGCTACTGCTCAATGAATGAGATCTAAGCTTATAGTTCACACACACACTACCCTACTACCTATCTACCACTCATTGAATGTGATATCATGAATTTGATATCTATATTCTACATCTATGGCCTTTATATAGGAAGATAAGTTCCTTGGCCAACACTCTACCTAGTTGTACAAGTGAACACCTTGCACATTACACCTTGCACATTGACACTTGTGCATTTATTACATTGCATGAAGTAACTAGATAACTTCCCCCTAAAGTAACCTAATGTCCTAAGTATGTACCAAGTAAGGTACATTTACATGACCCAAATAATATAATATACTCTATTTCTAACACCCCCTTGTATTGCAATATTTGGGTATTAAAGACTTTAGTCTTCAATGTGGATCTTATTCCATATGATGGCTTTGAATTGGATCTTCTTCTTCAATATGAAATTATGATTCTTCTCTGATTTTTGTAACCTGTTCAATCAATATGTTAATGTTTTTAAAAGATGTCATTCTTGCTAAAAGAGCTTTGTACTCATAATCATCATTCGGTTCTTCCAGTTCTTCATTTTCTTCTATCCTCTGAGCTACATGTCCTTTTTTATTTCTTTTTTGATACTTCAATTGGGGATAATTTTATGGACGCTAAAATTGCTACTGATGAGGATTTTGATATTGTTGTGGCTGAAATTGACTCCCATTGTTCATTTGATTTCCTTGATTCTGATTCTTGGGGTTGAACCTATAATAGCTGGTACTATGACCTTTTCTCTTGCATATTTGACAATACCTGTTGTACCCTGGTCTTCATCCTTTTGATGAAGAGGTAATTTTCCCTATGGATTATCTTAATATGCCAATGCAATGTTAGATATATTATATTTAACTATATTTTCCACTTCATATTCCTGTAGAATATTGACTAAGTCATCAAAAGAAGTATATTTACTTGGAACTTGTAAAGATGTTACCAAATGTTTATAACTGATTGGAAGTGCTCTCATGTTACTTGAGTAAGAAGTTCATCCTTAACTATTTCTCCTAAGGTAAATAATTTCCCTTTAATATATGCTACCTTTCTTAGGAATAGTTCTATGCTTTCTCCATTGTTCATTTTTAATGAATGAAGTTGAATTTGAATATGGAGAATAGTTACCTTATTATTTCCTTCAAAAAATTTCTCTAGGCTTGACCATGCATCTGAGGATGATTTTTTTGAAATGATATAGGGTTGTATCTCATCAATGATAGAAAAGGTTATTATTATTAGAGCCTTTGAATCATTTTCTACAAAATTTATGATCTCAATATCATTTGTAGTAGGTATTTGTGTTTTCCCTTTGAAAATATCCCAAAGTTTTTCATATACCAAAATAGCTTTCACTTTATTCTTCCAGGAGAAATAATTAGGACCCTAAAGTAGCTAAGATTTTGCTAAGAAGAATTTGTTTGAAGCCATTTGAATTTCCTAATATCAATTTGTAGGTTTCATAGAATGCCTTATGCCTCCCTAGTATGTTTTGGACAAGATATAAAGTGCTTTTGTAATTTATAGTTCAATCTTGGTTGATTTTGTAAAGTTTTGTAAATGCTAAAATTAACTTCTATTGTTCTTATTTATCCTATTGAACTAAGCACTTTTTCTAGATTTCAAGAGGTTTTAATGTTGGATCATTTGTCTCAATTTTAGAATATTTGAGACAATTAAATTTTATAATTTCCAACCTTTATATGTTTTTGATAAACCTCTTATAATGACCCTTTGAGATTTTATTTTAATTTTTCTAATTTCCAATAAATAAATTCATAGTAGTAGACCTTATGAATCTCAAATTTAGAAAATTAGAAAAGATAATAATATTTGCAAAGTATTAAATAGTTCAACCTAAGTAGAAGGCCTTATATCTCCTAGGTTAGTTTGCAAATAGTATTTTAATTTTTGGTAAGTTATCTCCTATGTCTTTTGCTTTCTCAACCTTAAATTTTATCCTTAAAATTATAACCATATATCTACTATGATTGAAAGCAATATTAATGAGATAGTTCTCTTACCTTAACCCCTTGAATTCATACTTGAATGGCATTGGTTTTGAATGAAATATAACAATTATTTACGTACCCTTTCTGCGGTGCTTGACTTGAAAAATTTGAATGACCAAGTGCGGTATGGCTATCGAGCTTGCTCTTTGACACTTTGAGAGTATGTGCTAACCTTCTTAAATGGAGCCTTAAATGCTCCTATGCTCTCCTTCTTCCACACTGTGCTTAGAAATGGATTGATTGCGCTATTCCTCCTATCCTTTGATTGCACTTTGCTCTCCACTTCACACTACGGACATCAGATATATAATTCTATCATTTTTTTCACTCTACACTACATTTAAAGGGTAGTCAATGATGGACATGTGGCACCTAAATTTCTTGAGAGGCTACCACTTCTTCTTGTAATGTTGTTGCACCGACCGTTACTCCTTTGTAACGTATTAACCTTGCTTTGAGTGCTTGAAACTCCTCAACATTCATCTCTTGAGCATTAGAGATATGATAGCCAATAGGGAATATTATGCCAAGTGGCACTCATACCTATTGCATAGGATTTTTGATGTAATATCTCCAAGAATAAGATTATAACTCCTTCAATTATCTTATACCTTAAATTTCTTTGATTTCTTGAACAACAAGCAACGTATTTTCTTCTGTAGGTAATTTGTGAGCTACCTTGGAGCTTTGAACGAGGATGAGGTAGGTCTTTTGCTACCCTCTGTTGGTGCTATTCTAAACATAGCATCTAATCTTCTTCTTTGTGTTTATACCTTCGTTGTGATCCTTGTTCACATTGATAGAGGTGAAGATTGATGCATCTAAACGTTGGATGTGCTCTATCCTTTTTTTTACATAAATAGCTTCTTATCCTTGCTATGGTTTATGTAAATTTTTGTGATAGATTTCCTTTGGCTTATGTAAATAACCTTGGTAGTCTTACTATCATTTACGTAAAAGCTTCCTCTATCTTGTAGATCCATTCTTGGATAGAATGCCCTTTTGTTGTTGGAGAATGCTCAATCCTTTGGCCCTTATTTTGGCTGGCTTTTTCCCTGTACATGTTGTGCCTATTGTGGCACCTTTAAATCTGCTCCTTTTCCTACATTTGATATATTGTAGAAGTGCAATACCATGTAACCTTTACATGTATATAGAAACATTTTATTGCACCTTTTCTTGCACTCTTTTGCAGGTTTGAGATTCTTATTTTTGTAGTAGATTAATGAGTGCAAAATAAGGGTTTTAAGGATGTCTCTTTGGCTAGACTCCTTACCCTTTTTGCTTGGATGATTGATGGTGAATCCAAGCCTTGTAAATATTGTAGAATAGAAGCTTTATTTTAGTTGCACTAACCCTAAGTGCTTTGGATTTGAGACTCACCAAGTCTCAATATTTGAAGCTTCTTTTTGGTTAGCTTTTATTTGCTTGTACTAACCAATTTCGGTGGCTTCTATTGGCCACTATGAGTTGCAGGTTTCTATGCTTTGAGAGTGTTTTAGAAACTTTATCCAAACTAGATTTTGTAGCCTTTATTTAAAAGCACAAAACTAATTTCTTTTGAGAGTAATAATAGTGCAAATGAATCTAAAAATTCTACTTTTAATGCACTAACAGATTACACCTTATCACTCCAATCTACTCTCAAGAAAATGCACTTAATCAATTCACTACAACTAATCAAGAATAATCTTAAATGAACCTTCAAGAAATATTCTATAAATTTCTTATAAGCAAGATATTAGGAGATAGTCTTCTTTTGCTTTCCAAAGTAGATAATAGGCTAGTTGATAGATTATTGAAATTCTAAAATCTAATCAAATCCTAATGTGCAAATGAACCTTAAAAATAATCTTTCTTTTTGCACACTTGAAGACTGTAAAACAAATCTCCTTTTTGCAACTTTAATCAGGATGAAGGTGCTTTAATAAATCTGATAAGTAATCCAACTAATGAATATACTTACATTGATAGTTGCTTACCTTTTTCTAAATGCTTTTGTAGCTCTATTTATACTTCTATAGAGGATGTAGATCTTGGTGCCTAAGATCACCAAGTTTTTGCCTTGAGTAGGATCTTGCATCCCTTTGTAGATTGTTTTGAATAGTTCCTTCTTCACCAAATTGATGGTCTCAAACTTTCTTTCATGAGCCTAGGATTTGGTGAATTTGATCTCCTCTTGTAATCTCCTCATTTTGCTATATATTTGGAGAAGTTGTATCTCTGAAGCAGTGACCTCTTGCTATAGAAGATAATATTCAAATATCCTAGATTTGATAAGATTCTTCTGCCTTCAAGTCTTCTCGTCGAATTATGATTTCAAGCAGGATATTCTTCTCAAGATTCTAAATATATTGAGATCTTCATTGGATTCTTCTTCTACTCAAATTTAGAACTCCTTGCAAAATTCTCCTCCTCTTGGGCTTGTTTTCGGATGGTGATAATTATCCCAAGTCCTTCACTATCAGGGGCTTCTCCTTGGTAGTGGATTTCTCCAGTGAGTTCTCCTTTTATGATTTCTTTAGAAAGGATTTCCTAGCATTTTAATGGATGCTCATCAAGATCTTGGCAAGGTATTTGATATTGTAGTTTCTTTTGGTCTTCCTTGAGATCTTATCTTCAAACTTCTACTTCTAGAAGTATTGGCATTGATATCTTCTCTTGGATCTCTATTTATATTGCTTTTGGATTCGAGTAGGACTCTCATAGTCCTTATTATTATTCATAGTCTAGAATTTCTTCAATAATATCTCCTCTTGATCTCTTTTTCTTCAAGTACTGGATTGATTTTGAAGAGGCTTTTCTTCCTAAATTTCTTGTAGGAAGCTTTCCTAACTTACTAGATCTCCTTTACCTACAACAAAAATATTAGTACTAAAATCTGCTTCTAAATTAGATACTCTCTTTTGGAATATTCTTTAGGATAAAGGCATTTGTGGCCTATTTCAGTATCAAGGCTTCTGTAGCATGTTCTTCAATATCAAGGCTTCAATGGCATTTTTTTCTGGATCAAGGCTTCTATGGCCTTTTCTTCTAAATCAAGGCTCTTATGGTATTTTTCTTCTGGATCAAGGCTTCTATGGCCTTTTCTTCTGGATCAAGGATTTTATGGCATTTTATTCTGTATCAAGGCTTCTATGGCATTTTTATTCTTATGAAATTATTCAATCTATCAATGTATATCTCCTATATCTAGACTTCACCACGATTATTTTTGAGAAGTTTCTTCTGAAGTATTCTCGTTTATGCAAAAACTAATATCTACAATATGAAATCACTTCAACCTTCAGGTAACAAAGTTGAGGTCTCCTAGTTTTTTGTTGTAGGAGGTATCCCAATAATATGAGTATTAATTTCTTGCAATAAAAGAAACTTTCAGGTAAGTATTTCCATATCTTTGAGCTTCACTAGTTGATTCATCAACCTAGTGGATCAAATGATGAGTCCTAATCTTTATGAGTTTTCCTTCAACTCCATGGAAAGACTCTATCTCTATGCAATATTAGTATTTTTGAAATTGATATTTCAGTCCTCACTCTCAACTCTCCCTAATTATACCACCTAGATTATTCTGATAAATTTTGATAGTGATTGGTCCAATGATGTGTTAGGTTCTCAAAAAAATTAGGGTCAATAATAATGGTGGTTTCCCTATAGATCTACTATGACTTGATATACCGTCGCTCTGATACCACTGTTAGCTTTTGATGCCACATACAATGGGAGATAGAAATCACAAGATGTAGAAAGAAATAAAGTAAATCTATGAGATGACTAAAATATGTTATAAATAGAAATGATGAAAAAGATTACAATAGTAGCTATGGAGGAAATGGATACTCCATGATATAAGATACTACTCCATGAATGAGCTCTGAGCTTATAACTCACACACACACTACCCTACTTATTATCTACCATACACTAATTGTGATACAATGAATTTGATATCTATCTTCTACATCTATGGCCTTTATATAGGAAGATAAAGTTCCTTGACCAATACTCTACCTAGTTGTACAAGTGGACACCTTGCACATTACAATTTGCACATTGATACATGTGCATTTATTACATTGCATGAGCTAACTAGATAAATTCCCCCTAAAGTAACCTAATTTTCTAAGTATGTACCATGGAAGGTACATTTACATGACCCAAATAATGTAATATACTCTATTTCTAAAAACCCTGTCTTAATCCCCCCTTCCTATAGAATGGGGAAATCATTTGAAATTGGAACCTCCAAAATCTAAAATTTTAGATTCCATTTCACAAATGCTTCCTCTAAAACCAAAAATAATCTAACTTCACCTTCCTACTATGTGGCTCCCTCCTCTTATTAGTCCAAGTATAGTTGGTTTCAGGATATTTAATATCCATTAAGTGTAATGCATGGTCTTGGGCAATCATAATTTTATCCCCTGGATACAAAATTGGAGTTCCCATTCCTGGTCTCTAGATGATAATTTAGCATTAAAATCCCTAGAAACAGTCCAGTCTAACTCCTCCCTTGAGACTCTCATATTATGCACTGCTTTCTATTGATGAATATGACCATCTAGGTTTTGAGCCCCATAAAAATTTGTGATTAAATCCTGCTCAGATGTCACATTGTTCATAAAATGTGATGTGAGGACACCCATCCAAGCTATATATTCTATTGTTTTCCATTCAAGAGAGTTCCAAAATATAACTATCCCCCTTGAGACCCCTTAGGTAGCAACTTCCATATGACCAACACCCCTACAAAGTCTATTTACTATTTTACACATAAGATCCAATGACATTTTTGTCTCCTAGATAAACAAAAAATCTATTTTACTTTTTTATAAGTCTTCGAATAACAGATTAATGGGTTCTACTATTTAAACTCCTAATATTCCATGATTGTATAATCATTGGTTACCTTGAGATCAATAAGAGTCTATTATCCTCACCAATCCTCCAGTGATTAGTTTATCTCCTTGAATTGCTATCAATTTCTTATTTTATTTCTACCTACTCCTTGAGAGCTAATATTCTTTGATCTCTTTTCCACTTGAGTTATCCCTAGAGTTGGATTTTATTTGTTCTTTTATGCTATACCCATGATGAAATCCTTAATTATCAATTGCTCTTGGTTATGCACTATTAATGCCCCTACAATATATGATTGTGGTAACTCAATGCACTATATTACTTGCTCTAGGATACGAGGAGGTGAAATATGGTCTTGAAAATGGTTGTTATTGTTTTCATTATTCCCATCCACTCATTCCATGAATTGTTCTTCTTCCTGGTCCACTAGTGTCTTGAATATCTCATACCTATTTGAGGGCTTGAATTGGGTTTGCTCTTTATCAATTTTTTTTCTTTTACCTTCTCCTTATTTTGGTCTATTCAAAACCATCTCCTTGTGCTTCTCCACCCTAAGAAATATTGGTTGTTTCTTTATTGAATCTTGAATTACCTTCCTTAGGAAAATTTGAAATTCTTAGAGGAGCCTCCATTTTTGTGTTCATATTTTTTGGGTAGGACCGAGCCAAATGTCCATATTTATGGTAAAATCTACACTTGAAGGGCAACACCTCATAATCTAGTTGTTGAATCCAAGATATGCCTACAAGTTCAAGTTCAATCTCTATCGATAAATGTTGGCTAAGATCCATTTCCACGCATAATATAGCATAAATTACTATATTTCCTTCTATTGTGTCTCTAGAAACATCCAAATATCTTCCAAGAAAATTACTGATGATTTACAATACCTGATCACTCCATAACTCCATTGGAAGTGCATACAAACAGATCCAAACCAGGACAACAATGGATTCAATTCAGGGATCAATTCCCACTCTCTAGGACTGAACAAATAATCTTATTAGACAATGATTTATCTTTTTCAATTCAAAAGCCCTATTTCTATAAATAAGTGAGGAAAAAATAACAATAAACTATCCATTACTAATAAACCATAAAGAATACTCACCAAGAGGCTCCCAATTTTGCCAAACCTAAGAATGCAAAAAAATCAGGGTAGGGTGAATACCCATGAATTTATAGATCATATCATAATTGGCTCTATACAAGTCTGTTTATTATACCATCCTTTGCTCAATGATAATATTTTTCCTTGATTCCGATTGTGGCAAGCATCCATTAACTCTTTGAGATGTTGATCTTTTTATAGCATTTGTAAAAAGCACTTTTAATGTAAATTTTTATGCTTCTTCAGTCTCTAATGGAGATTTTTCCTTCAACAAATCTGCAAAAGAATTTTACCTCTCTAAAAGAGGATCTAGAGGTGTTCCAATTGGACCCCCCCCAGGGCAACAATCTTGTCCTTAATCTCATAGTAACCATAAATTTTTCTACCCAACCAATGCCCCAGTTTTCTCTTCCAGAGTTCCTTCAATAATGCAAAATATTAGGCACCATGTCTAAAGAGATTAATTTTTAATAATATTTAAAGTATATATATATATATATATATATATATATATATATATATATATATATATATATACTAAACATTTTCATTAGGATGACATGTTTATCTAATTGCCAAAAAATATTTGTTATATACTCTATTTTATAAACTATACTTTCTAGGTGCATAAACAATACAATGAATGAACAACTCTTACCTCTTAAAAATAAGCTTGTTATGCCAATTTTTTTGTAGGATATTACATTATTTGGTACATGCAAATGTACCCTCATGGTACCTTAATGTAAATATGTAACAAATTAGGGTGAAAGTCTATAGTTTAGGTAGTGTGATTTATATTTCCTCTTTATGCAAGTGTTTAAATAGAGGATATGCACAAGTATCATGTAAGTGTTGAGTGACAATTTTGCCCAATTGCAAAACCACATTCATAGTTAGAATTTTGATTAGAAACCCCTCTCTTACAAAGAAATATAAATTTCTCTAAGGTTCCTTTTACTTAATTTGTGCATGTATGCTTATTAAAATGTGTCAAATAAGTGTTCGAATACCTTAGTGATTTACAAGCAACTATTAACAAGGGGCCTATGTTGGTATTACTTTATTATGCTATGCTATTGATTGTTCATGAAACTTAAAAGAAAATAAAATGTATATGTGATTGGCCCTCATATGACCATTATGAAAATATGAAGTTCATTTTATCTTGAAGTATTTTAGATAGATTCAATCTTCTTTTGTTAAGCATATTTTAACAAGTTTTATTTGTTAAACTTTGCTTTGAGCATGCAATAAAGGATTAGAACCTATCTCTGAAATGTGAACATTGAATAGTGAGTGGATTCATTATTATATTGCTTTATGAATGAAAAATAAATAAATCTACATGAACAAATTTGAAAATGTAGCCTTTGAAATGCCATATAAATTATCCTCTTCAATGAAATTATAATTTTCATAAAGAGAAATTAATTTATTGCTTGAAATATGAAAGTGCAAAGCTTGAAATTTGACCTTTCTTTAAAATGTGAAATCATGCTAAACTTGAAATTACAAAATTCCTTTTAAAATGCTAGCTTTATATAATTTTGTAATTTCAAATTTGCTTTAAAATAAAATCGAAACTACTCTAAATGAAAGTTTAAAGCTTATATTTGGAATCCGTGCAACTATTTTTAAAATTTTAAATTTTTTTCATATTTTTTTATTTTATTTGTAGAAGTTAAAAAAATGAAAAAAATAGGGTTAGAGAAAAATAAAAATAAAACTTAAAATTCTAGAATATGGACCAGAATGTGGAAAATGACCAAAGAGAGCTACTGTAAACTATCTCCTATCCTGAAAAAATATTAGATCCCGAACACCAAAAAAAAACCAGGTTAGACCTACATCCACACAATCTAAATCTAGTTATGGTGAGAGTCTAAGGAGTAAAAAAGACATGCATTAAAATTATCTCTATGATATTCCTGCATAAAACACCATAAAAATAGTTCCAAAAAAAAATGTGCAATAAAACCATTTATTGTATTCAAAACCTATTTTTTCTACATACAAAATGAGGACAAATGTTGGTAGTAGCAAAAAAAATCCTTCCAGTCCATTTTACCTGCTTTTGTTCCAAAAACTTCCAACTCCAATTCTTTGTCTTCGATGAGTATTTACAGACTTACCAAGAAAAACTTCGTTTCTTTTCCACTATTTTGTTCTTCTGGCATTTCTTTTCCAATGCCCATTATCATCCTCTATGTAATGTTCCCTCCATGAATGCATTTTAATTTTCATTTGTAACGCATTTTTATGCATTTTGTGAGTGTCCTTACCAAAACGTGTATTCACGAATATGCCATGTATAAGTATTTCATCATGGAAAAAACCATTTAAATCTTACTTCAAATAACCGTTATACTTATTATAAAGCACAACCTTGTGTTGGAGCTCATAGCCCTTTGCAACTGTAATAATGGTTGGCATCTAACCCTTGTGTTTGTCATGTTATAATTTATCTAATCGTCTATATTCTCTGTTCCTCTTATGGCACGACACGATGGGATGCGCATCAAAATATTTACCCAATTCATGATGAGCAGCATATTTTTTAATAATCAACATCTCACAATAGTGTGCAATTTTTGAAATATGAATACAAGGTCTCCAGGTCATACCTTTCATTGGTTTCAGTATTGCCAACATAGTATCACATTGGACAATTGATGATTATATCCAACTCACTATATATGAGATTAAACCATAAATCCTAGTACTTTTGATCTATGTGACTATGAAGTGTGGTAGACCATATTATTGAGAACGTCTACTACCAGCATCATAATTTATTTATCTAGAATATAATGTGCTACAACCCATCCTTGTCATGATCTATGTTACTAGCCTATCATCCCTGTATTTACCTACACTGGTGAATACTGCTGTAGCTAAATCAATTCCCCCATGATGCTCAATACAACTTGCAAACCCATCATCATCGAAGGTCAAAATATCATCCATGTTGTGGCTCCTCACTCTCACACGCTGCCATGTTTGATTCTCCACAATGGGAGACCTGACTAGCAGTTTTGAATAGTTTTACCTTATTTAAAAATATCCCACAATGTTCCAAAGATGCTTACAAATAGTGACCAAAATTTATCGGTACATGGACACTACACTTCTCGACTTGAAAATATTCTCCCTAGAAAACACGTAATGGCTTGTAGTAGTGCATATATCTCACCATATGTCCAAATCACTCCTACATTGTTGATCTACACCATTATCACATCCTCACCATCCTCCATATCTAGTACTATTGATTTTAGTTGTAAGTACTAGCTCTGACTTCCATTCTTCCATATCGATCTATGTGTACATCCGTCTATTGGGTAAGACTTAACTATGTGATGTTGCTCAGTTTGGGAGAGAAATGATTAAAACCATGCTTACTTCCAAAAAACTAGTACTCCATGGGTGTATCTTTTGTTCAACACTACCATATGTTTACTATTGAGTGATTCATTGCTAGAAATATCCATGCAAGATTTGGTTGATGTGATAAGCCATGGAAACATTGTCAAAATTGGTATCAAACAACATGCATGACACCACCATCAAAAGATATATATTGCTGGTTCCAAGGTCAATAGACATTCCTGCATCACTCATGATATTTATCCTCCACATCATCATTAGCCATTGAATTCATCATCGTGAAATATTGCTCCTACAACATCTCTACACTTTAACACAAAGAAGAGTCTGACTGGGACTTCTTTAGATCCATAATCATTCGTGTCATTTTAGTGTAGGCTTGTCCTCCATATTATGCTATGAGATTGCCATCTACTCTAGGTGATCAACATAGTCGTTGACCATGTAGGTCCATACAACCGTTCACATCAACCCATCCAACTCACCATTGTTCATTTTGGCCATATTAGCATCCACATATTTCATGCGCCCACCACGTACATGCCCTCTGCATCAGCCACTTGTCCATAGGTCATTCACCATTCATGTCAACCTTGCATTATCCATCTATAGGTTGTCTAGGTGGTCTAGGGAGTCATCGATCCATCATAGTATACATGGAGTCGAGAGTCCACATCATCTCCACGTTGTCGACCCTCTAGTGTCTGTGTCGGATGTGTCATATTCAGTCCAAATAATTTGCCACTGAGTCACTCAAAATTTCCTCTAAATATGGGCCCAAACACATTCTAGAAAATACCTACAAACAATGGCAAAATTGACTTTAATCAGTGTATGCAATGAAAAACCAAAATTTAAATAATACCAATGAATTGCGTCTCTCAAAACATAAAATGTCATAAAATACATGGTAAAACTATTGAACCATGTTTCAATAAATGATATATACCATTGTTCAGTAAAACACCTTTATGAAGAGCACTAAAGACTAACGAAAACACATAAAGCATAAATTTAACCTACTTAAAATAAAGAAGAAACATAAAAGTAACACAAAAAAAACAAAACAAAGAAGCAAACATAACACATAAAATAAAAGAAACAAAGTAAAGAAGAAAACATAAAATAACACAACAAAAAAACATAAAATAAACATAATGGAAAAGCATAAAACAAAAATTTAAATATATATCTATTATTATTTTCTTTTTCATTATTAATATAAATTCGATTTAATTACTTTCAAATTTTGAATTAATTTAATTCAAAATACTAAAATTAACCAAAATATTAAATACTTGAAAAAGGCAATAAGCTTATGGAAGCCAATCAAACAATAAACCTCTAGAAGAAAATAAAATACTATCCAACAAGCAACCTATACTACAACCTCAAGGGGAAGGCCTTATGAAAACTATCACTCAAAAGATAACCAGAATTCCCACAAACTCAAAATTTAAGGTGGGTTCCCAATTTTGGGGCAAGTTGTGAAATGACTACAATAGTAAGTAAGAGTGCAAGTGTGTAATGAGAGAAAGTGCACGATTTTCATGTATGTAAATGTGCAAATATGCAATGTGAGGATGTACACAAGTGTCTTGTATTAGGAGTGCATGTAGGAGAGTAAGAGTAATGTAGAAGCATGCAATTATCAAGTATGCATGCAAGTAGAGAATAAAGAGTCTTGTATACAAGTGGCAAGATGAGAAGCCAAAGGACATGATAGTCATGTCTTATTTAAAAAATAGAAAAGGTTGTGACTCCTGACTATGTGAGGAGTTCAATAGTCAAGTATTGAAGAGTCACCTTTCTATGTCTATATTATGAGACAAATCTCCATACAATGTAATTGGGAATACGGTCTATAACAATCACCATAACAAGAATTGATATTAAATCTTGTATATCAATGTTGATCAATATTATTGTAAGTATATTTCATGCTTATGCATGAATAATTTTGGTCTTTTACATTCATATTTGATATTATAGTGAATGTTATTATATTATATTGTCTAGTATATATATTTGATTGCTCTTATATTTAATTATACTCTTGATTATTGATATTAAGACCTGAGATATTATGGCTTAATTATATTAGGACCTAAGATAGTTTGGATTAAACACCAATAGTGGTATACCCAGGTGTTGTAGATGAGTTGGAGAGGAGAGGGAAATCCTCCAAGAGAGGTCCCAGGTTTAAATCTCCACCCTACCAAAAAGCTAAATTGGGTATCCAAAATCCAATTGATAATGTTGGTGCGAACAGGGTCAGGTGCGACTTCCAGGTGACTTTGACGGTGTAGAACCCCCTTTTCGTGGTCTTTCAGACCAAGGCAGCCCCACAAGGGGATTTTCACTTAAAAAAAAAAAACCAATAGTGGTATTAGAGCTATTGCTTAACTCTATCTATTTTTTATAGATTTATATTCCAAAGCCACCATCGTATTTGGAGTCTATCCACTTTAAAAGTAATGAAGAATTAAAATCTATTTTTTAAATGTCTGATTGAGTATATATTGAGGGGGAAAATAAAAGTCACCTTGATTTGGATGTCAGGGTCTATCCACTTGGTTCAAGTAAAACTAGTGAAGACAAGTACTCAACCAAAATACATTAAGGGCCATCTCAAAAGAAAATTGGACATGAGGGGAAATTCAAAGTCACCTCGATAATAGTTGGTTTCTGTAAAAAATAGGAGAATCACATAGGAAAAATTATCGTTCTCAAGTTAAACTTGAGATGCTAGGGATAGAAGACAAAGAATAAAGAAGCGTCAAAGCTTCCAAAAGAAAAATAGAGAAGGGAAACATCAAAGCTTCCTGAGAATATAAAAAAAATAGAGAAGAAATATAAGCTTCCAAAGAGAAGAGCATTATAATTTTAAAGAAGAGAGCATCATAAGCCTCTAGAGATAAGAATATTATAGAGGCAAAAAGATTTAGAATTTTTTGTCAATCAGAGATATAGACTACAAGGATGACTAAAGAATCTACATAGTATTTTAGTCTTGGTCATGGATAATTTGAGCACTATATAAGTTCTATCTATATGTAAAATAAAGTAGTGGATACAAGCATTATCAGAGTGCTATCTAGACATAAAGGAAAGCAATGTATTCAAGTGATATTAGAGCACTATCATTTACTTGTAACCTAAACACTATATAAGTGCTACCTAAGCACTTGAGTGTCATATTTAGAGTAGACGAGCACTTAAGTGCCATATTATATAGTGCTACTTTATGAGCATCTAAGCACCATTTTCCAAGGATCTACTTTAGAATAAACGAAAACCTGAGCACCATATTCTACAACACTATAGTAGAGTAGACGAGAACTTTCATTTAGAGGAACCTATACATTACTATAAAGTAGAAGAGCTCCATTAACGTGAGAGCCATATTGAAAGCTCCATTGTAGAAGAAACCCAAGCACCATAGATGAAGCATGCATAATAGAATAGGTGGAATAGAATATTGAAGCGTTGCATGCAGAATAGAGAAGGCAAAAATTTAGTTGGCTAGCTGGTAATTTAGATGTAACATTCAAATGTTACATTTAGAGAAAGCTTTAATTGAGGACGTTGTAGTTTGCATTATAAAATTAGTGATTCATGAGGAAAGGTAAAATAAATTACCTTTATAGTTTTATAATTATTATTGGAGCATAAATTTGGAAAGTTAAATTAAAATTAAGTGGGAGTTATAAGGTTGTCTACATCATATTGAATTTGATTTTTTTTTTGAATTTTAAAATATTTATTAAGTTTTGGTGTGATAAGCTTTTCTAATTCAAAGAGGATTTAATTTTTTGAATTTGAAATTTAGTTTTTGAAGAGTTAGAATCTAGAGAAGATTTAAAATTTGAGTTTTTGGAAGATTTTAAAGAATTAAAAATCTTGAAGATTTGAAATTTAGGTGAAATTTGAAATTTGAATATTTTTGAAATTTTGCAAATTTCATAAAGTAAGGAGATAAAACATTTGCTACAAAAATATTTTGAAAAATTTAAAATTTGTAAAATTATTGTTTGAGTGGATATTTGAAGTTCTTGAAATTGCATTTATTAATTTTTGGAGTAAAAAGGACTTCAAATTCAAAGGAATTTGACTATGGATGAAAATGATTTGTTCATAATAAGGAAGAAAATATGGAAAATATAAAATCTGGCATATGCAAATTGATTGAAAAATATGATGGCAAGTTATATATGGCAATGCAATTCATTCATAGAGAAGCAATGAATGAAAGCTTTGAGACATTTGAATACTACTTACAGTCAAGGCTTGTTGAAGCAATTGATACTTCAAATGATGTTATTACAATAACTATTAATATAGATAACATTATGTATATGACATTGATTTTACTTGAAATTCATAAGAATGGAAATCAAAAGCAAAAAAAGTTGATTGAAACTCTAAAAATAAAAATAGTGATTGATCATACAAGTGATTCAAGTGAATCATATCTAAAAATAATGTTTCATTCTTCATGTAATATTGATATTCCAAGGACATCAAGTTCTATAAATTATTATGATGCTCTAAGTGAATGTTTAGAGGTTACAGGACAACATCAAGAGCACAAGAAGTTCCAAAGGTTGTTTTTTGGGGCCTTCAAGCCCTAGTGACCAATTTTTTTTTATGGTTTCTACTCAATATTTTAGTGGGATATATTACAGGGGACCCAACATGGGTTAGCAATCTATATTTAAATAGATATTTATGCTGTGAAATTGATTGACAATGACTTCCAATTTGTTGCACAAAATAAAAGTGAAAATCATACCTTCCCTTGGTTCCAAGGCATGGATTAAAGAGATCTCAAAACAAGTTTCAAGAAGTTGATTAAAAAATGGTTTAGATCTCAAGCGAATTTGGTGCTAAGGAGCACCACCAAAATAAATCCATTGTAAAAAATCCCTTCGATATAAAAAATGAATTTTAGGGATGCTCTCCATGGTGGATAGCCTTAGCCTAATGCTAACATTAATATTAGGGCTTCTCATAAACCTTTTAGAATGCCTAAGATTGATCCTAGGAAAATTGAGTCATGATGTCTTAGGGAAACTAATGGAATTTTGATTGTTAATTTAGATATCGACGACATTCAGACTGACATAGAAGATCTAGAAAAAAAAGGATAAACTTGCTGTTTCTTGGGTTTTCATCTAAGCCTATACACTTTAAACGTTTGAATTGCAAAAAACTAGAAAACAAAAGGTGAGTTACAAATCTCTATTTATCCAATGGTTATTTTCTTATTTTATTTGCTAATAATGAATATAGAGAGAAAATATTTCAAGGAGGTCCCTGGTTCTTTGGAAGGGTGGGACTTTTAATGAAGCCTTGGCATACTAAATTTAAAGCTAAAGAAGAGATGCCTTCTACAGGTCTTGTGTGGGTTAGACTCTTTGACCTCCCAATTAAATTCTGGAATTCGACTATTTTTCTTCAATTAGAAACTCTTTAGGAAATTTTATGATGATTGTTGATTGTACTAAAAAAATTGAACATATTATTTATGCTCAAATTTGTGTTTTAATGGATTTTGACAAACCCTTACTTGAAAATATCTTAATACAATTTGGGGAGGACACTTGGGATGATAACATTCCTTTTCATTGTAGAATTTGCCATGAATATGGTCATTTGGCTAGTGTTTTTCCAAATAAAATTCTAGATCAAAAGAAAGAGGATTAAAAATTAGTAGGTTTCCAAATGTCTAAGAAGGAGAACACTTAGAAAAAATTAGTTATGAAGGATCAATTGAAGTTATCGACTAATATGTTTGAAATTCTTTCCAAAAATGATGTCCCAGGTGAGGAAGAGGAAATAATGGATATAAAAATATGAGAAATGCAATTTAAAGATGTAGGGAAGCACTTAGAGACAAACCAACAAATTAAATATTTTCAACAGGAAAAAAGGAAGGAAATATACACAAGAAAAACAATCTTTTAAATGTTGAGACTTCAAATAATATAGGTTCCAAGACAGACTCTGTTGAACCTTCCAAAAATAATTTGGCTTTGTACATGCATTCTTCGAGGTTAGAAGCCATTCCATATTCAATTTGGGTAAGTCAATAAATAGGAAAAAAAACTAAAGATGGATTCCAACCAAAAGGTAGGTTGTAAGACCAATCAACATCATATGGTAAAGAAGGTGAAAAGCTTGTAGAGGAAGGTAAGATTAATACACTTAGAAATTTCTTTAGCCCTAGTATTAATCAATATCATAACTTGGAATATTAGAGGACTCAAATGAAGTCTTTCAAAACAAAATTAAAGAAGAAGAATTATTCAACAAACCATCGACATATTATTTTCCTTAAGGAAACGAAGATGTCAATAAAGGAAATGGATTCAGTTGCTAGTAAAATCTAGCCACCTGGAAAAGTTGCTTCCCTTAGTTCCTAGTGGATTTTTGATGGCATTGCTTACATTTAGGATCCAAAAGAGGTAGTTATTCACCATATGGTTTGCAGTTGGGGTCTTTTAGCTATAGTTATTCAAAGAAGACATTCTAACCAAATTATGCTTTGCATAATTATTTATGATTCAACTACTTTGGAGGAAAAGAGAAGACAATAGAAGGATATAACTTATATTATATTTAATTTTCCTAGAGCTTGGATCTTGATCAGAGGAGATTTAAATACCATCCTCTCTCTATATGAAAAAATTAAGGGAAATAGAAATTTGGATAGAAGAACTAAACTCATGAGTGAATATATTACAAACCTTCATCTTATGGACATCCAACCAGATAATGGCCTTGTGACTTGGTCTAACAGAAGGCAAGGCTTAGATTATATCATGGAGAGATTTAATATTTTCTTGTTCTCTAAAAATTTCTTAATCCATGGTCACACTCCTAAGGTAAAGACTCTTACAATGCTAGTTTGGATCATTGGCCAATCATGGTGGAAATTTGGAAAACCAATGTGAGTTTCTCACCTTTTTTATTTTAGTTAATGTGGCTTAGAGACAGTTCCTTCAGACCCCAAGTGCAATAATGGTGGAAGGAAGGTAAACCAAGGTATGAGACTAAGATGTTCTATTTTCCAAAAGGTTGTAATACATTAAATCCAAAATCAATATTTGGAACTAGAAGGAGTTTAGAGATGTCCAACAAAAAAACATGAAGTGATTGCTCAGCTTAAAAATTTGAATAATAAAATCCATTTATATGGCCTCATAAAGAGTATAAGTACAAATGAAATTAGACTTATAGCTCAGTTAGAGGAATGGAAAAAAAGAGAACTCTTATGGAAGCAAAAATCTAGGATCCAATGGCTCAAAGAAGGAGATTGAAACACAAATTTCTTCCACAAATATCTTCTATCTTGAAGACATCACAAATTTATTTCTTCCATGAAATCTGATTCTAGAGATGTTGTCTACACTTGGTATGACATGAAATTATTGTTGTCAATTACTTTTTCAATCTATTTGCTATTGCATCTCTTGACTTAGCTTATCAATAGAATATTCTTCAAGCGATCCCTACTTTTATGATTTCTTAGGAGAATTCTATTTTAATTGCTCCAATTACTATTAATGAGCTTCAACTTGTGGTTTTTAAATTACAAAAAGAAAAATCCCTAGGTCCTTATGGTTTTTACATTGAGTTATAACAAGAATTTTGGGATATACTTCATGCTTATTTATTAGAGGTGGTAATAGAAGCCAGGAAAGACAAAGAAATTTTGAAGGTTATCAATAAAATTATATAGCTCTTGTCCTAAAATATCAAGAGGTAGATCATATCTCAACTTTTAAACCTATAGCTTTATGTAATATTCTTCTCAAAATCATTACAAAGATCATGGCAAAAATGCTAAAGCCTCTTTTGCATAAGATTATTTCCCTTAAACAAGGGGGATATGTGGAAGGGTATAAAATAGTGGATGGGATTGTTATTTCTTAGAAAACCATCCATTCCATGGAAATGCAAAAATATCCATCTATGTTCATTCATTTAGACTTATCCAAAGCTTACGATAGAGTGGATTGATACTTATCAAAGTTTTGAGGAAATTTGGCTTCTCTCAGGATTGGATGGACTAGATTATGGGATGTATCTCTTCAATGTCCTACTCAGTTATTATAAATGGTAGGCCTTCTTGGCTATTCCCAACTTCTAGAGGTATTAGGCAAGGTGACCCCCTCTCCCCTTATTTATTCATCATTCTTGTTGAATGCTTGGGAAGGAATATAACCAAAAATAAAGAAAATAAAAATCTTGAGGGAGTTACCATCGCTCACGAAGCTAGGCCTATTTATCATATTAAATTTGTTGATGTTTCTACTATATTAGGTAAATCTACAGTTAACTAAGCTTCTAAAATTAAGCAAATTATTAGCTATTTTTCTAATGCTATCGAGCAATTGATCAATGAAGATAAATCTAAAGTCATTTTATTTCATTGCTCTCCTAGATAGGAATCCATGGTATTGGATAAATAAAGATATAAGAAGACCTCCCTTCCAATCACTTATTTAGGAATTCTTATCAATAATAAAATATAGAAAAAAATATTGGAATTGGTTGTTGGATAGAGTTAAGAAGAAAATTGGAAAGTGGACCAATAAGAAGCTTTCATTTGGGGGTAAAATTACCTTGGTATAATCAGTCCTTCAAGCTATAATTATTCATGTTTTTGCTGTGTTGAATATACCAAAGGAAGTTCTTCAAGAATTAGATCAAATCAATCATTAGTTACTCTAGAGTGGTATTAAGGAGAAAAGAAAATGGGCCTTGGTGAAATGGAATACTTTATGCCTTCCTAAGAATGAAGGGGGACTAGGATTCCAGTCTACTATTAATAACAATAAGGCTTTAGCTGCTAAACTATATTGGAATATTTTGCATAATACTAATGCTCTTTGGGCCAAGAATCTTTGTGCTAAATATGTTGAGAACAAAAGTCCTAAAGACCTTGTTCACTATTAATTGCCTACCAAAGGTTATCCAATTTTAGTGATTCTTAAGACTGGTGAGGATTTGATTAAGAAAAAGTTATTTTGGATCATTCATAATGGTTAACATGTAAATTTTACTTAGTTATGGGCTTAAAATATTGGCCTAATATGAGGTTCTTTACAAGGATTTTATTGCATTGTAGGGTGCTTACTAGTGAGCAACTTATGAAATGTGGTTTTCATGGCCCATTTAGATGTGAAATGTGTGGAGAGAATGTGGAAAATCTCAGCCATATTTTTATTGAGTGTACCTTAGCCTTTGAGCTATGGAGGAGAATGACCATATTACTTGGCTTACAATGGTCTAATTTTTTTACTTTTGAATAACTTTGGACGGATTGGCCTAATCAGGAAGTTGTTGGTAATTTTATTAGGCAACTAGTTTAGATGGGTTCTACCATTCTACCTTATAATATCTAGAAGGAAAGAAAAAATTGAATTTTTAATCAAGAAAGGAAGGATATTCACTATATCTGGAAAAATACCAAATATGGGATCAAGTGATGCAAATATTAAAGATTAACTCTTTTAAGGGCAACTAGCTTAAAGAGAATGTGAGTAATCGAAATATGGATAGAACAAGGAATTGGCAACCTCCTCCCAAGGATTTTGAAAAATTCAATAGCAATGAAGCCTCTAGGAGGAACCCTAGAAAAGCTAGGGCATGAGGAATTGGTAGACTTTTAGATAGTTCCCTGGTTTTCACTTTTGTTGAGAATTTGGGTATCCTTTCCAATAACCTTTCTAAGGGGTATGGTATCTTTAGAGGCATTTGAAAGGATTCTAAGATTGGATGGAAAAAGGTGCTGGTTGAATATGACTCTCAATTCATGATTAATCTATTGAAGAATCCTAAGAATCATAATGCTTATTGGAGAATAAAAGAATTGTTGAGAAGATTCAATTAATCCAGATGAGTTTTTTGAAAGTTGAATATAATCATGTTGTAAGAGAAAAAAATAGGAGTTTTGATGCTTTAGCTAATTGGACATTGGAAAAAGGTGATCTTACTTACTATCACCACCCTCCTAGATGGTAGGATTCACAAATAAGGGAAGCTCTTATTTATATCCTTTCTCTACATGGCTCCAATACTAGAGGTACCTAGTTCCTTTTTACTTTGTTTTTGTTTCTCTTTGGTTTGGTCAGGGTATTTTAGTTCCCTTGCTTAGAATTATTTCTTATGTTTCCTTTGTTGAATCTTACCTGAAAAATCCTTTTGGTCTAGAAAGGCCAAAGTTGTATTATTTTTTTCCTTCTTTTTAGTTTTTTGGTGTGTGTGTGTTGTTTTGTATTATTTTTGTTCAATTTTATTTTTGTGTTTTTAATGTTGTTTTTGGTGTTTTTATGTTTTGGTGTTTTTTTTGTGTTTTATTTTTGTTTTTGTGTGTTTTTTTTGTGGGTTTTTATGTGTTTTATTGTTGTTTATTGTTTTTTGTCGTATTTTTGTGTTTTTTTTTGTTGTTTTTTGTTATTATTATGTTTTTGTTGTTTTAGGTATGATATTTGAGTGTGCCAAAGGGGGCAGGCCAAGTGTAAGCCCTGGGTTATTTTAGCAGAATAGATACCCCTACCTCCTTGGGATTTACTTGAAAGTGGCATCCCAATTGGGGTGTTTTCCACAAAAAAAGTCCTCCATTATAATACACTGCACTATTTTTGTGAGCTTTCATTAATGGTTATTTTTGGAGTCATTGTAGAAGTTTCTCATATTCTTTTCCTACATATTATATTGATATTATCATATAGTTAATATTGCTTGCTTATTTTATATCTTGTGGTTGCATTTCCTTCAATATATATCCTCAAAAGCTAATAGTGCTATCAGAGCACAAGGTAGATTGATACGATATAGAGAGATCCATAAGAGAGATAGAGAGGAGATAGAAAATATCATTTTTTAGAATTTTTGAAATTGCATTTGGTTAGAGTCTTTCCAAAGAGTTACAGAAAAAATTGTAAATACTAGGACTCAAGCATTAATTACACTAGATTGACAAATCAACTAGTGAAGATTCATTATCTCTAGATTTAGAGTTCTTTTTTTCCATTATAGTTTCTCTAATACTTTTTTGTAGAAAAAGGAGATTCAAAGAAAGTTGAGAAGCTTCCTACAACATAAATAGGATGAATATATTCTTTGGAATAAATTCACTAATTGAAGAAACAAGTTGGAGATTGAATATTTAAAGGACTAAGGAAAAGGTCTTATTGCAAGATTTTCAAATTGAAGATTCCATGGTTGGAGATTGAGAAGAAAGGAGGATGCCAAAAAAGCCACATCAAATATTACAGATCAAGGAGGAGGTCATAGAAAGAAGACCCCATTGAAGGAAGAAGAGACTCAAGGAAAAGAGTCTAGGCAAAGATTGAAGATTGGATATCTCCATTGAAGATTGAAAACTTCACATTGAAGAAGTTGAAGAGACCCACAGAAGGTCCCATTGAAGAACTTCCAATTTTGGAAGATTGAAGATAGAGAAGGACTATCAAAGACCCTATTCTAGATTTTAGAATTATCAAAATTTTGAGATTCAAGAAAGAGATATCATTGCAAAAATTCCAAATTTGAATATTAGAGAGATCTAGGAAAGGTCTTATTAAAGTTTTGATAAAACTAGAGAAGCTAAAAAAATTAAATATCCAAGAGAATATTTCTCAAGAAATATTGAAAGGAAGAAAGAAGGACATGGCTAGGAAAGCCTCGTTGAAGTAGACTTGAAGAAGTTAATTGAATAAGACTTGAGGAGAACTCAAGTGAGAAGATTTTTGCCAAGGAAAAGTTCCTCATAGTGAAGAATTTGGGATAATTATTACCATCTGACAACAAACCCAAAAGGAAGAAATATTTGGCAAAAAGTTTGCCAAATTATGGAAAGGATTTAAAAATACCTCAAGAAATTTAGATTCTTGAGAAGAAGGCCAAAAAATAGGCCCAATATTGAAGTCAAAATTTGATAAGGATATTGAAGGAGAAAGGAGCAAGAAGAAACCATCAAATCTAAGAGATTTGAAGATTGTCATTGAAGTTTTGAAGGCTGATCTATGGGAGAAGATATTATTGTTCTTATAGCATAAGTTCAAGAGATTATTGGACAACATATAAAGGAGAAATAGGCTACATTAAAATCTAAAAACTTTAGAGTTCAAGGACATCAAGAAGGCAATAATTTGGGCAACATTAATAGCTACTAATTTTTAGAATTCAAGAAGGCTACTTGGAGGAGAGTTGTAGCCATAAAACCACAATTTTGGGTAGCAAGTTAGAAGGGTTTCAAAGCTACAAAATAGTTAAGTTTTAGGGCAGTAGAGCATATAAATTAAAGTTACATATTAGAAGAGTTAAAGAGTTATTTTTGAACAACAAGGAAGAGCTACAAATCCATCAAACACAGAGCAACATTTAGGTGAATCGAATCACCAAGAAATCCATCACCATATGGAGGTTAAAATGTATGCAACATTGGTGCAAAAGGTTCATTATTTGAACATTTATATTTATCTTATTATTAAGTTTTATTAAGCACCAAATTCAAGATTTAAAGTTGCAAGAGGAAGGTTTCTAGTTTAAGTCTTCAAGGTAGTGCAGAAGATAGTTTTTACAAGGTTAAAACTTGCACATAAGAAATAGGAGTTAGATATATTTCAAGAGAAAGAAAAATATCAACTTCCTATTATCTTTTGGAAGACATTATTCTAAAGTAAAGGTTGCATAGACTATAGTGCATAATACAAGTTATTTCTAAGAGCTATTAAAGTGCATTAAGTATTAAGAAAAAAGGAATATTAGTGCACAAATAAAGGTTGAGTTGAAGTGTCAAAAGACACCATTGAGCACAGAATAACTGTATCAAGTCTTGATAAAGAGAAGTTATCAAAAGGAGTATTATAACCACCAAATATTAGATCGGGTGCCACCATACTAGAATCAAGAAAGAAAACTACATAAAGAGACTAAGAAGGTCTCAAAATCTAGGTGCAACTAAGGTATTCTATCTTAGTTTATTATTGAGTTATTTTAGGTTTTAAATAGCACCAAAAGGTAGACAAAGGTACACCAATGTAGCACAAAATTATAGTCATCAAGAGGCAGGTTTTATTAAGGTTTAAGCACAATATATGAAGCAAAGGAGATAGAGCCATCAAAGGGCTCAATATATTTCCATTCAAGGTGTCTAAAGATACCAAATACAATGCCATAGTCCCATGAAAGCAACACTTATAGTGCAAAAAGAACCTACAACAAGAAGGAGAATAAGCTCAAACAACACAAAGATATAAAGATACAGGTTGCAAGAAAAATAGCACAAGTTGTATAACATAAGACAAAGTGCAAATAGGCAGGGAATAACAACAAAGAATTACCCATGTGAAAGTGGAGAAGATATCGGATATATGACCACCTAGAAGAAAGTATTCAAACACCGTAGGAGGAGCCACCTTCATTGGAGAGGAGCCACCATATGTTGAAAATCAAGAAAGCTTGCTGTTAGAAGAGAAGCAAAGTAACTTGCAAAGAAATTTGGCAAGAATAGGTAATAAGGTACGTTGAAGAGTTTGGTTGTATGCATGGGAAGGAACCTCCACTTGCCACATCAACCAAAGGAATATTGTGCCACTTGGAACAAAGGAATAAGAGTGCTTACGTATCCTCATTGATATAATACCTACACAAAGGAGAAAGAGCACCTAGGTTTGTAGGAACACTCTATTTGAGCCAATAAGGAATAATAATAATTATTGCAATGCTTAAAGAATATTACAAGGTCCGCACCATCTAAATTAACACCTTCAAAAGGTTGTAACATCCCAATGCCACCTAACAAGGAGTCCTAAATTCTAGTGCAATGTAAAGCACCATGTGGTAGGCATTTCAAATGGAGAAAGAGTGTATTAATAGCCTAGTCTAAAGAGAGTGTGGATAGTAAGCTTACACAGGTCAAAGTGCAGTGAAGGGAGAAGAAGACCGTCTTACGAGTGTGTGAAGATTGCTGTGTAGAAAAAAGAGGATAGAGGATAAAGCAACATGAAGTAGTTAATGCATTCAAATACCATTAAATAATTAAGATACCATGTTGATTACAGTCTCATTCGAGCGAAGAGTACAAAAATAGTCCACGTAAAAGTTTAGCACCTTGAAGGTTAGATTTATCCTCATAACCTTTACAAATTACAATGGAGAAATAAGACATATATTAAATTTACAATCAATCAAGTTTTATGTTGTAGGATTATTTAAATAATAGGAGTAATAATGTGATAAATAATAACCTTGGAAAGCATATTGAATGCCTTAGAAGGAAGTAGAATATAGAAGCATTGAAACTATTGCTCATAGTGCATTAAATATTTGCAATTCATTAAACAAGGAAACATAAGATTTTTACAAATTAAAGTAAAATTGAAATTGCAAATATATGGTTCTTCTAAATTTCTAAATTAGGGAGATATAAGGAGTACTACATCAAAATTTAGTTCATTGAAATTTAGAAAACTAAACCATTGAGAATTAAAGGGTAAAAGAAGTTTTCATAGCATTGCTTAAAAGTTGGAAATTATTATTTATACTTGTCTCTTATACAAATTGAAGGGACAAAAGGAATCCAACTATAGAGTCTTGAAAAATAGAGAACATTATCAAATTGAAAGTGCATATATCAATAGGGAGAAATAAGGTGAGAAATAGGAGTTGGAAATTATATTAAAATTATCTTCAAAACATTAGGGATCCAACTCAAAAGGATATCTAAAGGAAGCTAAGCACTTTATCAAGACTATAATACACTCAAATACTTGGGATATATAAGGGGTTCTACAAAACTTGAGAATTAGAAAACTCTTATCAAGTTTGATCACATACTCAAAACTAGGGAGACATAAGGTAGCCAACCTCAAAGGTTCAAAATGGCTTACTACTTAAAGAAATATGGATGAAATAATTAAGAATGCATTTAATGAAAATAGTGAAGAGCTATTTCATGAACTTGGGTTTTATTCATAAAACCTAATAGAAACCTTTGATGGATTTAAACACTTGCCTACAAATTTGAAATAAAGATTCTTTTTTTTTGAAGGAATCAAAGGAAGAGAACTTTACAATATTAATTGGTTATATTCATAAAGTACTTTTCAAATCCTAGTGGAATACTCAAAATATAGTTGTATTCACATCAAAAGAATGCTTGATGATATATCTATCATTAATTGTTTTTGAACTCTTTCAAAACATGAAATAAAATAGCAATCCTAGTCAATATTATTGTGATGATATACTAACTCATCATGAAGAATATATTCCTCTAGTAAAAATACAAAAACAAAGAAGACGAAGAAGAAGGAGGAAGAGGAAGCATGACAGGAAGGAACAAGATGAAGATACTCATTAGGATACAAACATAAAGTACAATGAAGAAAGCACAAAGATTGAACCAAAAGAAGAAGGACCATATCAAGTTGAAGAAAATTTGAAATACGAAGACCCATATTGAAGATAAAGTATTTAATATCCAGATAATGTAATACATGGGGGTGTTGGAATATATTACATTATTTGGTACATGTCAATGTACCACCTTGGGTACATAACTAGAGTAGGAGTTTGTCTTAGATTAAGGGTTGAGTAGTTACTTCATGCAATGTAATAAATGCACAAGTGTTAGAATATGCAATGATGTAAATGTGCATGTAGTCCACATGTACATGAGTCATAGGATAGGTAGTTGAAGAGTCATAGGTAGATGAAAGGCCAAGGGACATATCTCCCTATATATGTCATTGATAGTGCTGGATTAGAAGCTAGAGAGTTAGGAAGTATAGTGAGTTTAGTAGGTACAATGTAGATCATGTATTATTCATGGAGTTTTCAAGTCCTCCATTATATTACATTGTACTATTTTTTATAACTTTCATTAATGGTTATTTTTTGAGTTATTGCAGAAGTTTCTCATATACTTTTCCTGCATATTATATTACCATTATCATATAATTAACATTGATTTCTTATTTTATATCTTGTGGTTGCATTTCCTTCAATATAGATCCTCAAAAGCTAACAAGCAGTGCAATAGTCAAATATTGGAGAGTCACCTTTCTATGTCTATATTATGGAGATAAAAAACCATACAATTTAATTGAGGAAATGGTCTGTAATGATCATGATAACAAGCATTGATAATAAATCTTGTATACATATTTTGAGATTGTAAGTATATTTTATGCTTGTACATGAATGATTTTGGTCATTTACATTCATATTTGATATTATAGTGAATGTTATTATATTTATATTGGCCAATTTATATTTGATTGCTCTTATATTTAATTCTACTCTTGATTATTAATATTAAGAGTTGAGGTATTGTAACTTAATTATATTGGGACCTAAGATAGTTTGGCTTAAAATCCAATAATTTTTGTAGAAGTAATAATACAATTAGCTAATAAACAACTTGTAAATATGATATTAGTTTGAAAACTAAAAATAATGTGTTTGTACAACAATTTTTAAGAAATAAATTATCTAGAACACCTAAAAATTCATAAAATGGCAATGCATTTAAACTTACATATTTTGTTAAATGCAATAATATCAAAAAATTTAGTGTGTTTATTTCTAGGTTCAGTTGTAAGATAATCCTCAATAAGATTATCAAAAAACACAAGGGCATCCTTAATAGTCATCAAAATGTGGATATTTTTAATGCCATATCCCATAGAAATGAGTTTTCTTATAAGGTAATACATATTCATACATGTTAGTGATGAGCATAATTAAGAAAAGTAGTCAACATAATAGAATAAATATACAACAATTTATATAGATACATACCAACACCCCAAAATGGTCTAGGCATTTCCACACTTTCCACTCAAGTTATTTGTGTCTATATCATCATCCCAAGGCTTTACATACAATAGGATAAAATATTTTCCACCTATTAACAACATATAAAAGCACAAGTTAACAAGTGAAAAAAGGACAAAACATCTACCTTTTAAGTTTTCTCTCTTTAATCTTGGGCACCTAGTTTACCAAGAAAAAGCTTGAATTTTTCATTTTAGAAAGAGTATTAGTTTCTAATATAATTTAAAGATAAAAATTATTTGAGACACAAATATCACTTGTGATTTTAGTATTTTTCATAACAAATGCAAGTGTGGATGATCTATCTATTTTGAAACCACAATTCTTTCCTAAAGAACTATCATAAACCAAAATATACTAAAGATAAAATAACCACTTACTAAATGAAATAAATAATATATACAAGTTATGCTCTTTGTGGCTCAAATTTTATGAGAATTTTTATTACAATGCAATAGTTTTTTTTTTGCAAATGAACATCAACCATTTGGTTATGAAATTCATTGATATTCATGGCTAGATAAACACCATGTATATATTATAACTCCACATGAACATTAATGCAAATGATCAACAATAAAGGATGTAAAAGAAACCCTATAGATATTACATCAAAAAAACTACTTAACCATCAATGACATATCAAAGCAGGGATCACTTAGATTTACTCAAGGAATGACATACTTTAGAGCATTTTTCTTAGTGCCTTTCTATAGCATCGACTCTTAATTTACCGATAAGACTATGATAGAACCAAACTCCTTTCTATCAAAGCAGGGATCACTTAGATTTACTCAAGGAATGACATACTTTAGAGCATTTTTCTTAGTGCCTTTCTATAGCACCGACTCTTAATTTATCGATAAGACTATGATAGAACCAAACTCCCACTTTGACACCAAGACCATGCTAGTGCCAAATAAATTTAGCACCATGACTACTTTAATGCCCATCCAAAAATGATAAAATTAATTAGAACTTGTTTGAGTATGATAAAAAACTAATAACCAAGCTACGTGTCACTGTTTGAAGGTTGTTGCAACCATTTTAGTCCAGTTTGGTCATTTGTCCACTTAAAATAGAATTGGGATTTCAAAGGCCAAAAAAAATTATCTTGGATGTTTGTTGATACTACCAAGATGTGCTAGAAGTTGAAGTGTTTTATCTTCCAAATTATTTATAACATTACACATTCTTTCAATATAAATATAGCTTAGGACTTATTCTGTATCTCAACTAGAAAACCAAAAAACTAAGAATTTTCTTGCCTTCTATTTTTATCTCCTTATTACTATATATTTGTAGAAGAGAGTGCCCTACTCCTTGTAGAACCACTTTGTATTTAGCATATATAATGCCATATCATGATTAATTCAATTATTTTTGTTTTGATTCTATGCTTACATTAGTAATTTCTTATAACATTATCTTGGGTGAGTCTATTGAGGTGCATTTTAGACAAGTAGTACACCTAAAATTTTGCAACAATATAACTATGGATATAATCCATAAGGTACCACTAATTGGTCCTATAGGTTGTAGGAGCCAATTGTGATGTGGCACCACCTCAAGCCTGATGGAGAACATATGGAGCCATGTATGCAATCTTTTTTGGTAGGTAAAATATTTTATTTATAGATCGGGTTAAAGGGACCCGTCCCTATTATAGTGGGTAGGAGAAGAGCCTATTATACAAAAATGATAGAGTTTGACAAAAAAAAAAAAGTAGACCAACCCCCTGAGGGCTATTCAAACCATCACCACTGATATTACAAAAGAAATTAAAATAAAAACCATAGAGAAATGAGGGAGTCCACTTGTGCGAAAAAACTTTCCCAGGGTTATTGAGAATCCTTCTTGTCTTCCTACTTAGCATTGTATTTCTGATCGTTAGTCCACAAGAACTTAAGCACAACAAGGGGCTCTTGGATTTCAAAAATGGTGCCTGAAAGGAATGACCCAACCTCATGGATAATGTTGGTAGCAGACTTCAAGTTCTCTAATGATTTTTTAATATGAGAAAGAGTGGTGGATCGTAGCATTTATTCTACCTTACTGATCATTTTCTCATATTCAATGTTGATGATATCTAGGGATTGACATTGAGAACTTACATTCTAATAATTTAGCCTACAAGATCTCCTACTCTTCTGAGGAGGGTAGACAACTTTACGCTTGCTTCTCAAAGGCTTACTAGGAGGGTGAGAGTCCTTGGGAGTGGTAGATGGGGAGGCTTCCTACTTACTATTAGCTTTACCAGGATTGGGCTTGGTTGAGGGAGGGTTGGTGAGAGTTTTAGACCATGGGGGGTCTCTGTAGAAGAAGGGGAAAGAGAGGGGATCACCTTACTCTTATGGGTGGACACCAATGAAGGTTTGTGGCTAGGAGAGCAGGTAGGAAGCCCACTAGAAATTTGGTATGCCAAGGTATGCTTGTACAAGGTAGCAAACAAAATTTGGTGGCGAGGTGGCTTCGAGGACTTGCACTCCCTAAAATTTACAATAGTGATTTTATGAATCGAAGGAGGAAATCAAGTATATTTATTGGCTTGACATCACAGAGATGGTTAAGGAAGGCAAGGTGGTAAGCACGTAAGGGACTATTGGGGTTATCGACAACAATGTACTAGATTCCAGGGATGATAGCTGTGTCCTAAGGGCACAACAAGGATAATCATAGTACTCCTTTTTTCTCCCATACCAAATACTTCCCCTTATCAAGGAAATGATTTGTCTCCTCCTTAAAATTATGCCTGTTTCTATGAACAACCCTGCCTACAGGTGATAAACCAAAAACTTTAGAAATAGTGTGAATGTTTACCTTAAAGCATAGACCACAGACAAGGACCATGCCTTCCTTATAGGAATTTACGAAGTCATTGGTCACCTCATCCTCTGCTCTTGAGAAAAGCTTGAATAAAAGGAAGAATATCTTGGCATCGAGAAGAGCTTCAATCACCAGGTCCAGCAAGAGTTTCAAAAGCTCAATCATGGCCATCGTACAACTAGAATTAGGGCAAACATAGTTGATGTAAAATATTCTAGATAGGAAAGCCTTTAGTGGGCACTCACCACAAATACATAGAAGAGATTAATAGGGTAGTGGCACGAGCGGTAGAAAAAAATGACCAGAGCAATAGAGATAGAGCATAATTGGTACCAGTAGGAAAAAAAATTGATTATGACAAGGCTCATGAGGGAAGGACCAAAGTGGCAGGAAAGGGTGAGGTAGGAAGAATGAGCGACATAAGGATCAGGCAAGGGGGAAAGAGCGAGGGGTGGCAAATGGGAGATAAGACAATGAGAAAATGAGGGTGAAGGGGTGGGGGTGTGGAGGAAGCGGGGGCCAAAAAAGCTGATCGAGATCAATGGATTGAAGGGATAGGCCAAAAAAAAATCCCATCGAGACAGATGTCCAGAAAATGATGTAGTGGGTAAAGTCCCAAGGGGATATGGTGTTGAGGAAAAACACTGTAGGTATTGAGAAAAAACCTTTGTGGTAATAATGAATACCTTTAATGGTTTTTCTCTTTTTATGACTGGTGTTGACCAAAAACACCTTTGGTGTTGACAGAAAACCCTTATGGTAGCTACTTTTGCTCTTTGTTGTTGCATTTGACATCATGATTGGCTATCGTGAGGACATCCTGGAGGAAGTCTTCTTACCAGATGATCAGATTGTTTTGGTTGACCACTCTGTTGGATAGAAGGTCTACTACCCTATTCAATTCTCTAAAGACATGATGAATCGTGCTTTGGGGATGTTGAATTAGGGAGGTTCGACACTCCTAAATTATGTTATGGATGTTCCACCCTCCATTCCCATTGTTGTTTATGTGATTAAAAATATTAGACGAATTAACTTAAAACATGATATGATTGTTCAAATATTTTCTTATCTCAATGCTTCTCCAAAGAGCTCTAGCTTCCACGTAGTTGTTAGTTTGAAACCCTAGGATTTCAATGAAATCCATAATGATATTTCTCATAGAATCCCTGATAACACCACCAACCTTGACATCCCCCAGATTTCCTTTGGATGATCTATCAAAATTGGCCTTTAGCCAACCTAGAGGTAGGGGATTCCACTTGATTTTACTTCTAGGAATGAGTTCGGTCTGAGTATTGGTGCACTTAGTGGGAATCCCCAAGGAATTGAATAGGAAAGACTCTATCCTAGAAGTTGGGTGCAATTTTTATTTTTTTTACTATACATACAATTTATCATTTTATGTCATTGTGTCATTTGTATTTGTATGATAAGTGTTTGATAAAATGAGTGTACATGTGATTAATATGTTTAGCTAATTAGGATGTACATGTAATTTGATATCATGTAATTCCAATGTTCATGTAATTACTCCTATTTGGATGGATTATTGGTGTGATAAAAAAACCACTCAACTTAGATCCAATTTTGAAACCTTGAATGAGATTACTTCAAGATAAATATAGTGATAGGGTTTCAAACATATTGTACAAGGATCAAGAAGGAAGATACAAATGGAAAGAATATTTTTTTACAAGTATACAAGACATTGATGCTAGGAGGCAATTGAGTATAAAAATAACTACTATTATTATTATGAGGGATGCTAAGGATAAATTTATTTGGGAGTTGGCTTAGGAGAATACACAACTAGAAGTGGATATAATGTTCAACGCCAACATAATAATAATATCACTAGAATATGGAGAGGGATAGCCCAAACATTCCTAAAGTTAAAATGTTTGTTTGGCTAGTAGGTCATAAAATAATTTTATCTTGGGATAACCTTATGAAAAGGGGTTTTCATGGCCCATCTCAATGTGTTTTCTATAATAAGGAGGAGGAGAGTATAGACCATCTCTTGGGAAATTGCTCAATAGTCTATAATCTATTGCAATGGATTCTTAATATATTTGGTAAATGCATGGTAATAAATAGTAGAATTGAAGATTGGTTAAGGCTTTATATACAATATGGGATATATAAAAAGATACAATACTTTGGACTATATGTATAGAAATGAATAGAAGAATATTTAAAGGAAAGGGAAGTGTTTTATAGGTAATGAAAAAGAAGATATGTTTAGCCATAGAAGAGTCTAAACCAACCCTATAAACTCATCCTATCCCTAATTTGGAAGTATAGAGTCTTGATAGATGGAGTCAAGTCATTAAATGGAATTATGATATCGAGTACAAAAGAAGCAAAAAGAAGGCAAAAAATATAAAGTGGAAACCAGTAGATGTGAATTGGGTTAAGTTGAATTTTTATGGAGCATCTAAAGGAAATCCAGGACCAACAAGAGAAGGAGGAATAATTAGAAATAATAGAGGAGAGATTCTATCTCATTATGCTTTCAATAGTGGATTTAAGAAAAATAATGAATCTTAAGCTTGGGTAGCTTTAGAAGGGTTAAAAATATGTAAACAAATGAATTGAAATAGAGTATGGATAGAAGGCGATTCTCTCATAGTAATAAATGCAATTTTGAGGAAAGCAAAGGCTCCATGGAACATACAAGAGATAATTATGGAAATTCAAAATCTTGCTAAAGAGTTTTAAGAAATAAATTTTACACATATATTAAGGGAAGGAAACAAATGTGTTGATAAGCTAGCCAATAGATGAGTTTTGATTGAGGATCATGAAGTTAAATTCTCCTTTCCATGGTTAGAGGAAGTAGAAAGTTTAGTTGAAGCTAACAAAAAATGTTGATTGCCTAAATCAATTAATGATTAATATTTTCTTTAATATTTTTCATTGGTAATATTTGCTTTATTTTGTAACATTAATGTATTTTCATTTAGACTATTTATAATTTTTGTGGTTGCACTTGTGTTTTAGGAAGGAAACTAGTAATCCAGATTTGGCAAAGCGGACTATGATAGTGCAGTGTTTTGAAAATATTACTCTACTAAGATGTAAGGCATAGATAGTAGAGGTGAAATTTTTGCATTGTGAAGGTTGCTATAGGAAAATGTTAAGAAATATGTTAAATTATGGAGTAATTGTATTCATACAAAAATTTGAAAAGATCCAAAAAATGAAAATAAAAAATTTAGATATTTTATGTAAAATGATGTAGGTTTCTAGCTATAGAATCTCAATTGAGATGAGAAGTGTATATATTTGTAAAATCTCAAGATCTAAAGAAGAGATATGTAATTTTTCAAGGGTGGGGGACCCGAGTACAACCCCTTATTATCAAGTAAAAAAAAAGGTTTATGTAATTACAATATCATATAATTAGAGTGTCAAGGTAGTTAGGGTTAGGTATGAGGAAGTTGCAAAAGTGGCAATTACCTCCCCTTTTCCAAAAAAAGTATAAATAAACCCTCTCACATTTCAAATTATACATAATCATAGAATATTCATTCAACTATCTAATTGTGTGTGCCTAGGAGCATATTTGTGTTGTGCATGTAATTGCATGTGGCTATGAATGATCATATTACTACTATAATTAAATGTACATTATTGTCCATTCATAATGTAAATGATATATTATGAATTTGTTCCATTTTAGTTTTGAATATTATTTTTCTTGTACATTGTAAATGTTGTTTATTATTTTTTTGGTATTCATTATTCGATGATCTTTTAATCATATAATATCATTGTTGTCTAAAGTTTGAATTAGTGATCACACAAACATTGAAGATGAGAGAAAGTGAATGATAGATAACCTAACATGAGGATGTGGGAGACATGTACGTATAAGGATGAGTGAAGAATCAAGAAGAAGAAGTTAGAGAATTATGCAACAATAAATACAAAAACTCTTGGATGTGTAATGCATGCAAAGGATTTGTATGATGATGACAAAGAGTTACATGATGCCAAAAAATTATATGATGATGATGAAAAGTTACATGATGAGAATGAGGAATCACATGATGATGAGTTGCATGACAATTATAAGTTATGTGATGAAAATTTATGCTATAACGAGGAATTACGTGATGAAAAAATTGATAATGCACAAATTGCAAAAGTGCTAATAAAACTTGCTAGTGAGATACTTGCACCAAAAGTGGAATGTATGTGGAACCCTTGAGAGGAGGGTAGTTTAGATAGAGAGGAAGAAAAAATGTAACATACACCATTTCTAATGATAGAGAAAAATGTGTAAGTGGAGGCACAATATATAAATGAGGATTGTCTAACATCCACACAAGTGGTGAGGAAAGGTGCCAACATGAAGCATGCATAATATAAGGAAGAGCTGGAAACTCTAGCATACATGTGAGAGAGAGTTATTAGAAGTTCATAGGATGAGAGTCGAGCACAAATTCAATAATGGGAGAGAGTGATTGATAGACTAGAATTGATGCTCATTTATTTATGAAGGATATTGCAGAGTATAAGTGCAATAGGGAGAAACTAATGATTTTGTGTAGAGGACCAATAATTAGTGGAAGGTTCTTTAAGTAGAAATAGAACCAATGAATAACCACCACTAATGGTAAACATGGTTGCATTATAGTGGATAAGAAAAACTAACCAAATTTTATTGGATATGGGAAGGAGGGTCTCGAGCACCATATCATAATGTGCAAGATGATATGAAAGGTGAATGGAGTGACAAATGAATATGCATGGTTATGATTATTACCAACAATATTATGCAGTGTAGTAACTATTTGGCATCTAAAGCTAGAACACCCCTTCACTAATTGGGTAAAATTAACAAAAGAGTTTTAACTACTTTAAGATGAAACTAATATTATTATCGAAATATACTCCATGAAGCATAATAAGAATGAGAACATAAAATCATATATCCATCATATTAAGTATCTAAGATAAAATATGTAGATGAGACCTACTAATAATTTGTAGTAGTGGTTGCTAGATGGGTTACAACTATAATATAAAAATAAATGAAGGTGGTTATACCAACCATATACCAAGAAGCATTTAATAGTGTGTTGAATGTGGAAATTGAAATGAAGACGTCACCAATAGGTGATGAGAGTATGAGTCATTATCAAGACAATGAATTTGATAGCAATCAAGATGACCTCATTTACACAATATAGGTGATGCAAAAGAACTTGTAATGAATGAAAAATGCTATGAATTTTAAAAAGAATAAGGAGAAGAAGGATATTTGGTGTTCAAACTACTAGTTTAAAAGACATCTTAACATAAATTGTCCAAATAAGGTGTATTGCAATATCTATGAAGTTGTAGGACATGCAATTGTGAAATGCCCATTTAAAATTAGAATTGGGATACACCAAATATTGATGATGTAGAAAGATAAGAAAGAGGAGATACCAAATATTGATGATGTAGAAAGATAAGAAAGAGGATAAACCAATCATTTCTAAAAGTAAGCAAGGAATTACTAGTGGTAGATACTAGAACAATCATCGAGGTTGAAGATAATCATAAAAAATTAACAAATATAGTGGAGTAAACAACAATGTATAATTACAATAAAATTCAAATGGAAGGCTAATCATCTAGCATTGAAGATGTCAAGAATGGGGACTATTTACATGAAATTTAAAGAATGCACTAGTTGGAGGAACCAAGAACAATACGACATTAATGCATATATGATATAGACCTAGGAATAATACAGAGGCTAACTGTATGTAGAAGGTGAGTATAGTAAAGTACAAAATATCTATTTCATTGATATTGAAGAGCCTCAAATGGGCTAATAAAAGGATAAGAAAAATCACATGTTGGTGGTGACACAATCATAGACAAAGAAGATGAAGCAATGCTCAAACCCTATTAATAAGAAATAGAAAGAGGTAAGTATGCCATTGGAAGAAGAGATACAAAAGTCCAACAATAAAAGAAAAAATAAAGAGCCCATCATCATTGAATATGAGGAGAAATCAACAAAGTTCTTGGTAACACGAGTAAAAATGAACATTATAGTTAGAATATCCTGTCTATTTTGTGTAATACTAAAGTGCTATGCAATAGTCAAAGAATTTATGTGTATGATAACAAAAATGCACTACCAACTAGAAGTAAGGAATACCATGAAGCACCAATACATTAACCTAACAATGTTGATGATATATGCTAGAAAGAAGCCAATATTGATCCACATCAAATTGCTCGACTACTAATTGACACAAGTGATTATGGATGAGGGTTCAAGTGTAAATGTTTTATCTAAGAAGACCTAGAAAGACTTAGGGACACCATTTTTATGGTTTCCAAATGCTTTATTGTATGGCATGAACTAATATAAATGTGTCTTAATTACATAGAAGATGAAAATAGTTTATCAAATGTTCATCCTGGATTTTGTAGTAATCACCATGCAAAAACTAGCTTATAATATAGTGTTGGATAAGGGTTATTATGTATAGCAAAAATAAACCACAAATGGGAGAAGGATTGCTAGAAATTAAAGAAAGGCCACCACAACTATCTGATCAATTTAAATAACTTATATTTTAGAAAGGAGTTGTTAACATTCGATGAGTCTAGTAATTCACTATTAGATGAAGAAGATCAAATGGGTAGACAAAGATCGAATGAAGAGGGTATATTGAAATTGGATGAGTGCATGGAATATGAACAACATTCGGATAACAAACGACTCCAATGCGATATGGAAGGCTATGAAGTCATCCAATCAAGTTGCATATGTATAAGCACAAAAAGTAAAACTAGGATGATGGACTTCATAGTACATATGTAGTTGGAAAAAATAGTTAAAGTATGAAACAAACCATAAAATTCAAGGAGGAAGAGAATATATATTTCCCATTGAACTTTATGGAGTGTAGTGTTGGTAATACATAGGTTGATGAGAGGCTGACACATTCCTTAAATATGGAAAAAGTAGCAGAATAACCTAACACCATAAAGTATGAATGACCAAATATGGTGTAGGTGAACCTTGGTTAAGGTAAGGAAGAAAACACAATCCATTTCAAGGGCTAATGTGACCAAATTTTAAAAGTGACATCTTTTAAAATTTTCATGTAGTACAATGTCCTCACATGGACATACAAAAATTTGTAAGAAGTTCACCCAAAATTGTGTGTACACTATATTTTGTTGATTATGGGCACACAACCTATGAGAAGGCCATACAAGATGAACCTAAAGCATGCAACCTTTGTTAGCATAGAATTTGAAAAAAATATAGATATGGGTATAATTTTCAAAGTGACAATGAGTGAATAGGTGTCACCCATCATCATCAGCCTAAAGAAGGAAAACAACCAAATATATATTTGTGTGGATTTTTGGAGTTTGAATGTGGTGATAATTAAGGATCCCTTTAAAATCTCATTTACTGATTCAATTCTTGAAGTGGTAGCAAGGCATGAAATCTATTCATTCTTGGATGGATTTTAGGTCACAATCAAATCAGTATTGCCAAGGTAAACCAGTTGAAGACAACATTTGTTATTGAAAATGATAATTATAAAAAGAATCAAATGACATTTGGTTTATGCAATGTGCCTAACACATTTTAGAGGTTCATATTATATATTTTTGAGCAAATATATATAGGAAAATTCAATGTGTTTCTTGATGATTAGTCATTTTATGGTAAGAAGGACAAGCATATGAAGGCATTAGAAGAGTACATGAGATTATGCATGGGTGCTTGATTATTATTGAGCTCAAATAAGTACAAGTTTTTGGTACCATATGAGAAGTTATTCAACCATGTGATGTGCAAGGAGGAATTAAAAACCAACTTTTACAATATTTACATTATGGTGAGAATGAAGGATCCATATGATATAAATTCTTTGAGGCCATTTTGGGACATGTTAAATACTATCGATGATTCATCAAGAACTTTGTATAAGGGTATTCCTTTTAGGGGATAGAAGAGAATGAAAAGTCTTTGAGGATCTAAAGAAAAATTTAGTTTACATAATTATTCTGGCATTTCAATATTGGGAGGAGTTTCATGTCCATGTGGATGCATCCAATTTTGCATTTGGATGTATACTTGCACAAGAAGTACAATATGGGTTGAACCAACCCATATGTTTTTCAAGTTGGGTATTATCTAGGGTAGATAATATTTAAAACATGAGGAGTGATAAGCACTAGATATGGTGCATGTTGTGGACAAGTTCAAATATTACTTGCTTATGAATCATTTTGCCTTCTCTATTGATCATCATGTATTGTTACATCTAATCAATAATATGATCATTCATGATCAATTTAGTAGGTGACTCATTACTTTATAGGAGTTTATGATTCATTAGTGTGAGGAAGAAATATGTCATAATATATCAACCATCAAATATTCACTCAAAAGAACCTATGAAAAGAGTGTTAGATGAATTTTGGATGCTCATTTATTATCATGTTTCCATCATAGTACACGTACGTTAGAGAATACTTAACTATGGGTAAGTTATTGAAGGAGTTGCTTTTTATTTATACTAGAGGAATCAATAACTCATTAAAATTTCATCACTTCTTCATGGGTTTGAATCCTACTCCTTGCTACCATTATAACCTCTAGTTGTATCGGGTAAAATTTTCAACGTAGTCAATGGCACTGGCATGACACACCCTCCAGTTCTATGAGACCCTAATATTTAAACCAGGGTTTCACATACCAAATGAGATGCTTTAACAACTGACCAAAACCTTGGACCTATTATTGAAGGAGTTGTTAGTAGTGGAAAAAATAAAGTAATAGTCAAGTTAGGGCCATTCCAATTGATTGTTGGATTACTATACAAGATTGGACTAGATGGAATTATATGGGATGATTGACAAGGAGGTAAAAACCACACTAAAGGATGCTCATGAATAATGGGTGATAGGACTCATAGGGCTAGATGTGATTGTAAGGAAGGTGCTTCTGGTAGGGTTTAGTAGCCCATCATCTATTGTGACATGAATTTTGTGACCATGTATAACATATGTGAATAAGTTGAGAAGCCACTATAGAGGGATGTCATGTCATTGTACCCATATTGGCCATAATGATTATTTGAATTATGGGGTCTCATTTTTATTAGACCATTAAAGATTAAAAATAGGTTTAGGTACATTGTTATTGCAATTGAATATATGAAAAAGTGGGTAGAGCCAAGGGCATTGCCAAATAACTCTATGAAGATAATTACATATTTAATATACAGGAAAATTATCACAAGGTTATGAGTGCCTCTTCAATTGATGAGTAGTCATGGACAATATGTCAATGAGATTATTTAGAAGCTCACATCAAAGTTGAAAATCTTGTATTCATTTTCAAGTACATACTATCCTAGGTCAAATGAACAAGTAGAGATAATGGAAAAGGCTTTTAAAATACAAAAGACATGGAATTGAGGATGTTGACTTGAAGAATATTATCAATAATACTATAGGCATATAGGATGATTTATAAGCCAACAATGAATCATATGCTATTTTAGTTGATGTATGATCAAGAGGTAGTAGTGTCAGTTGAGTTTTTGGTACCAAGTTTGGGAGTGGCAGTGTAGAACCATATTGACAATGAATAAAGCCTAGAAGGGAGGCCAATAAAACTCATTAAGCTAATGAAAAGATATTAATGGAACTACGGGCCATTAAATTTACCTAATGTTGTCATAATATTTGGCACGAAAAGCATTTGTGAAAGTTGAAGTTGAAGTTATGTGAATTAGACTTAAAGTATAGTAGCAAGAATGAGATAAAGTTAGGGAAGTTGAATATCTTATGAATTGGACCATTCCAAGTGAATAAGTTGTTGGAAAGTGATACAATTAGGTTGAAGAGATTATATAAGATGAAATATCCTAAGATAATCAATGGTTTGAATTTGAAATTGTATAATGTTAGGGCATAGGTGGAGCTTGTCAACCATGAACCAAATTATGAAGAATCAAGTATGGGTAGGCTGATGGCTATACCATGTTAGTATTTTGGATCCTTTGAAGGAACATTGATACACACAGTTGGAGAACATAGTCATATGAAAGAAGATGATGTGGAAGACATAAGTGACTCTAGAGAGAGTGAACTTGTAGAATAATTGGCATGGTTGTATGAGCTATAAGCCAAAAGTAGCCAACATAATGACATGTAGATGCTATTAGAGTAGGAAGACTTGGTGAATGGACCCACTAAACATAAAAGAGTGTATGTACATGTACAATTTTTTGATGTTATAGAAGAATGGATATTGTTTGATAAACATAAATAAATTGATAGTGGTAATGCATGTTGGATGAGAAAAACTACCATAATAGGAGCCTCAAAGTGATGGAAGTGAATACAAAGGTATGAGTCTATCAACAACCATTGGACACATACTATAGATAATGTATGGTAAAATATAAAAATTACATGGAAGAAGAGAACAATTAAATTTTTAGATTGGTGAATTATGGAGACAACATACACAAGGGTTGATGCAATTGTGATAGGATGTCCAAAAAACTAAGAGAAGAAGTTTTGTAGAAGGGCCAAGTTTGAAAGACACTCTTGGAGGAGCATGAAAAATAAGAAAATTTTGGGAAATGCTAACAATTGTGTGACAAAATTTGAACTCTTGAAAGAGCACTACCAAGAACATTAATTTAACAAGCAAAGTTCTACAAGAAAGGATAAAAGTAGAGATTGAATGGAGAGACATACATAAAGTGCCATGTGAACCATACCACAACACCAATTCATCTCAATAGGAATTATAGAATAGAAGGGTGAATAATGGAAACTTGGTAGAAGAAGGAAGCAACAATGTATCCTTGACGAGTCTAAGCTATGAAGAAAAATTCTAGAGGAATTCTAGCATCAAATTAAATTTTAAGATAAAATTAAGATAGTGAATACTAAGGAGGGTGTTAGGAGTTGCTAATAAAAAAGTCATTTTATGTCCATTAGGTAATTATGAATCCTATGTTTCAAAGGCTGAGGAATAATACAAATCAATTGGTTGGACCTTTAGCGAGAAATTTCATCTCTTCTACAAATGGTCGTAAACAATGGAGAAGGATTAACATTCCTGATTATGAAAATAAAATAGCCTATTTGTACAATCTTCTTTCTACTATCAAAATTTCTTTAAATGACCAAACTGATTGTCCTATTTGGGAACCTACTAATTTTTGAGATTTCATGATCAAATTAGCTTACTTGCTCTCTCTTGATAGTATTGATACTCCCATCCCTTTCAATCTTGTTTGGACCAAGTATTTGATTCTGAAGATTACTTCCTTTTCCTGGTTATGTATTCAATATTGCATCCTTACCATGGAAAATCTTATAAAAAGAGGTATTATTTTGTCTAATAGATTCCATATTTGTCGTTCTGATTGGGAATGCACTCCTCATATCTTCTTATTTTGTTCCTATTCAAGAATGGCGCTTAACAAACTTTTCCAAACTTTCAAGATTGCCTGGGCCTGTCCTCCTTCAATTGTTGATCTATTCCAATAGTGGCCAATTCCTTTCAAAAATCCCATACTCAGAGGACTTTGGAAGTTATGTTTGCATCATTTCCTTTGGTAAATATGATTAGAACGCAATAAAATAATATTTGACTTGAAGGCTTTGGATACCAACATTATTGTCAGCAAAATCATCCTTCATGCTAATGAAAATACCCTTGCAGCTCCTTTTGATTCTTATCCTTGTTCATCCATTGATAAGGGCATATTAAAGTCTTGTGATATTTGCATTGATGTCCCAAGGCCTGTTACTCAGCCTTTGTTTAGAACAACAACAAATGGCAACCTCCTCCCTTTGGGTGGGTCAAGCTTAATTTTGATGGTGCTGTAAAAGGAAATCCTAGTGTTGCAGGGGTTGGAGGAATCCTCTGAGATCATAGTGGCAATTCCATATTTGCCTTTTCTGAACCATTAGGAATCTAATAAAATCATTCTGCCAAAGCTAAAGCGGTGTGGAGAGGCCTTCAATTTCTAAAGGAAACTCCAAGAAAAGTCATCGTAGAAGGAGATTCTCTTAATAGCATAAATTTCTTAAAAAATTCCAAGCCCAACAGCTGGAGGATCAAGAATCTCATCGAAGAAAGTAAACAAATTCTTAGTCAACAAGTCAATGTTGTGGTTCAATACATTTTCAGGGAGGGCAATTCTATCGCTGACAAATTAGCCAACATTGGAGTCAACGCGCAAGGTTTAATGAATTGGATAGATGTCCTCCCCAATGACGTTGCTGAGTTGTAAAATTATGATCAAAATACCATCTATCGTGATGAATCTCAAAATCCTTAATTTTTCCATTACAAAAAATCTCCCATTTTTCGTGATTCATTGGGCCCATATCCAAAGTTCCAAAAAATTCCAAAATAGAGATTTTGTTCATCATTCTTATTATTCTCCTTTGAAAAGGGGTTCCATGTTGATAATTTCCAATCCTTCACCGCCTATTTTATATGCCCCTTCATTGTTGATAATCGTTTCCATGAGGAATTTCGATGCCATGTCCACCCTAATTTTAAATCATTTCAATATCGTGTGGAATGATGCTTGTAATTTTACCTTTTCGAGAACCCTATATAAATGATTTATGTTTTGCATTCTCCCAAGGCTTTCTCGAATGTGCATCCCAATACCTTATGGGTTTTGTGCCTATTTTTGCCATTGGCCCTATCATGTGAGTATCACCAGAAGATCCATCTTCATTGGGATGGTGTTTTGCCTTTTTATTCCCACCCATTTTCATCACCTTTTTTTGTGCTATGCCCAATGCTCTAACCATAATTATCCTTTTTGCCAAGGGTTTCTTTCTTGGCCTAGCATTACTTTCCATTTAGTCCTCCTGTGGTCTTCCCAACAAAGATACCATTCCATTTCAGTTTCTTTCAATTTGTGTCTTTATTCACCCATTTACTATCCTTCCTTATTTTCCTTTGTCACCATGAAGGAAGGAAAAGCTATTTTCATCGAGCCTGAAACTGTTGATTTGGATTCTGTTTCTACTGATATGTTTAAGGATAAATATGGGATCATAATTTTTTTTTGTTTAGCGGGGTGGACGAAAATATTACTAAGGTGTTCATGACAACCTAGGATAATGGGTTGGTTTCCATCCATGACGTCCAGTTCCAAATTTCCTTTGAGCTACTGGCGAACCTGACAGGGCAAGACTTGGAAGGAAAAATCATTAGAAGAAATAAGCACAACTAGGAGGTGGAGTTGACACTCTTAGAGAAAAATTCACCCATCCACAAGAAGGTAAAGAAAGGTTTGTTTCACCATGACTTGTCAACTCCTTGGAAAGAAATCCTTAAGCCAATAATGCAATATTTTACTTGTGACAATATTGAGTCTCAATTATGTTGTTTTCATCTTGCATTTGTTAATCATTTTTGGGACTAAAAAATGATGAAAATTCCTGCTGCTCTTTTCTGATCCAAGGACTAAACCATCACCACCAACCATTCCAAGAAGGATGAGGCCAAACCTTGCCACTAGGGTCTTTTCAAGGTCCTTTACAAGTACCAGCTTCTACAATTCCCTTAAGGTAATATCCCTACCCCTAATTTTGATGAGGAGAATTCATCCTCAACCTCGAGCCCTAAAACCTCCAAATACAAAAGAAAATATAAATGGGGCAAATATATTTCTGAGTTCTCTGCTAGAAAGAAAGCCAAACTTGAAAAGACCCCTATTCATAGTTCCCAGAGGCTAAAACATAAAGAAGCTATCAAAACTCCTTCGTCCACCTCTATAAAAACTCCAAAGGACAAGTCAAATTCTCTTGACCTTGTCGAAAGGTATCTTCACAAGTTGGCTATGCATGCTACTTCTGCCACCATTGACCATCTTGAAACTGATCACTTGGCCATTGGAAAGGCGATTTCAACCCTCAAATAATAGCACCATGCACTTAGCCTTTTGTTCTTCTATGAAAATTTCAAAAATGTTTTTGTCCTATCTAGTGTTGAGGTGTCTTTCAAAACCAAAACTGATGTTAAAGATACTATAAATGATGAAGATGTAATGGATATTGCTAAGGAGGCTTGCATTGCTATTTCCAAAGATAGCAAGGAGATTTTTGTGAAAGATGCTGATCCGAAATGGGCTGCTTCATCCCTCATGCAGTTGGATACTCATATTGATGGCTAATGGTTCTTCCTCTAGTTTTTTAGGTCCTCTGTGGTGGTGGATCATGTCTTTTTGGGTTCATTTTTGGTCGAGGACCATTCCTTTTTGAGCTCTGGTGTTTCTCTTAGTGCCTGTTTGTTCAAGTATATTGAATCCTTTCAGTTTGAGGTGTAATTTTGAGATTGTATTTTGTTTCATCTGGCAGTTTTTAGTGTCTTTCCCCTATTTCTTTTTGATCCTCTATTGTACAAGGTGTTAGGGCACCTTTCAAATGCCCTGGTTTTAATAAATTTATTAATCTACCAAAAAAATTATGAATAATTGCCAAGTGATACTTTATAAGAAGAATGAAAGGAGAGCTTGATATTACTTCAAAGGACAAGGAAGCCATAGTATCATGGCAAAATAATAGATAAATACAAACCAACACATTTAAATTTTGTTGGAGATTAGGTCAAAGCTAAAGGATATTAGGCCAAAATTTGACTATCCCAAAGAGATGACAATGGGATAAGTACTCACTTCCACCATATTCTAACTTTAAATGATTCTTATAGTAGTTTGAGCAAGATGTCAAGTCCATAAAAATATCCAATGAATGCTTGTGATGAATGTTGCTTGAGCCATCTAGGAGGATTTTCAATCCCCTATATTGTTAGAGATAACTTATCTAAAGGGGAGGTTGCCTGACATCCTTTCCAACTATTTATGAGGGGTAAATTTATCCTAGATAATTCATAGGCCATTCAATAAGTAGGGTGGGCCATATGAACCACCCATTGGATAGTTGGTAGGGACACCAAGTCCTTAGATGATCATTGGGTTGTTAGAACCCTTAAAAGGTTGTATGAGTCTAATTGCCCCTCAGTCATTAGATGATCACTTCAAGTTATCTTATAGTAAAGTATAGTTTTTTACAACTCAAGTTTAGGAGGAAGATGATGTTGGGTCATATGGAAAATATGTGGAGTTGTCTGAGGAGGATGAGCCATAAAAATTCTATGGTGAAGGTGGACCATCAGGAGAATGAGAGGTCATTTGAAGGAAAGAGATGAGCAATTTGGAATCTAGGTCAATATAAGAGGATAAGATATAGGGTCATCTAGATGGCCACATAGGTTGTCTGACCCCTTAGGCCATCTAGGATAAAGCAAACAAGATCATATTGTCACTTTGGACATATGGAATAAAATCTTGATGCAGTTCAAAATAGTATGTGCATGCCTTCCTAGCAAGCCCACTATGCATAAGGAGAAATAATGAGTTGAGGTCACATAAGATAAAAATGATACATTGAATAAGAATTTACATGCAATTTAATTATTGGTATTGAAATGGAAGTTAAAGAAGTGGAGAGGGACTTGTCACATGTAATCCAAGTGTCCCCTATCTCCATCAACTTATAAAAAGGATTAGAGATATCTCACTTACTCAAAATCATATGGATATCAAAGAAGTATCAAGGAAGGAGAGCATAAGGAAATCACACCAATATACTAAACTTATATGAACTAGGGCACAACCTAAAATTACACTAGAGCATTAGAGCAAGGACATGCCAAGCCAATGATATAAATATAGATTTTGTTGAAAAACCTTATCCAACACCAAGGAAACTTAAATTTGTGTGTAGGTGCTACACTTACAATAAAGAAATATCGCTATTAGAAGGAGAGTTGTGACTTCAAATACTTATTAACAAAAGCAATCATGATGTAGAGAACTTAAAATATTAGGAGTAGTGAAAGTTTGGAAAGATAAAGAAATGAATTTACAACAACAAAGAGAAAGTATCTAATGAAAGGAAGACTTATACAAGTGGAGAGAAAAAGTTATTCAAGGGCTAGAGAGGGTTGTGGGAAACACACCATACAAACCATGCAGGTTGTATGTAACATGATCTATAATATGAAGAAATCCATCAATACGAAATACCTCAAAGTTTGAGGTAAACAATAGGTCATTTGGTTGGAGGAAAATATTATGTGGACCATCTAAAAGGTCATTTGAGAGAAGGAGCAAGTTGTATGAAAGACCATACAGACTATATGAGTGAAAGAGTAAGACACATAGATTATTTGATAGTAAAATCAAATCATCTAGAGGTTGAGATAGGCCGTCCAAGGAAAGAGGGCAACAGTCTAAAGTAGTCAGGTCATTTAGAATAAAATTTAATCCATATAAAGCTAGGAGGAGGTTATTTAGAGCAAAAGACACATTATTTTGAGTTGGTTTTAGGACATCTAGAGCTTTGAGGATGTCATTTGGATGTATGTTAAGGAGTAAAATAATTAGGACACATAGACTAAGGAGGAAAATGACACGAAAGACAATAAGTGTACCACGAGGAGATGTAAGAAGAAGTCACATTGGTCGAGAGAGAGTTGGGACAATTGAGAGTAACCACCATCAGAGAAGTTCAAAATTTAATGCCTATTAAGCTAAGTGTAAATGGAATGTCATAAATACCAAGGATTGTATAGTTGAAGAAATGAATGAGGTATCCTTCATGAGTTGGTAAAGAACTTAAACACATAGAGGAAATAGTGCAAGATTCCTAAGAAATCAGGTGAAACACACACACCATCAAGAGTAGGAGTGTAATATAGAGAAGAGTAGTGAAAAACATGATATCATAGAGAGGGATATTAGGTCGATGTCATGGTCATAAACCAAAACTCTTGATGAAGACCAAAGAGGTAAGGGAAGGAGTCAACAAATTCATCTTAGAAAAAGGTAAAGGGGAATAAGAGGATACAAATGCCCTTGGAAAATATAACCTAGACTAAACCTATAAAAAAATATTGTAAAATTTGATGACATGATGCTCCTCAAGACCACCTATTAAATGTATCCATTTAAAGTATAAAATTCCACCACATAATGCAAATCACTAGCTTTGAAAAGGTATCCTTCAAGTCATACCTATTATAGATGTTGGATAAATATTATGTTGAGAAGAGTATAGTATTGTTTTATGATAAGGAAGTACGAGTATAATTCCCATATAATAGTTTCAAAAGACTATTTGAGCTAACTACTATGAACAATAGTAGGCCAATGAAGAAGGAAGGAATATAATCATACAAGATCAAAGTGTTGATGGACATATTCACTAATATGAGTTAGGGAGAGATAAACAAATTGATGCATCATGGTAGTTTTAGATTGAATATGCTTCATTTTAAGTTAAAAGAACTATGTTATGCCATGAATATAGTTATGTCTAGATTGCCTTGAGAGAAATAAGCTTTAGATATGGCCACTTAACTTGTACTATTATTAGGGTGGTATCCTATTAGACAACATATATAAATTTTTATTGCATTTCACCAAATTTTTTTTTATGATTTTTATACCATCATGCTACTTTTGGATGTAGTGGCATATGATATGGTCCAATTTCTAAGAATGTACCTACTTTAGAAATTACCAAAAGGAGTGTTGACTATTTTCCATTGGTTTTATGTAGCACCAATAAAAAAAATAGGACCAAAAAGAAAAACAACAAGGGCCTTAGTTGTGATGAATAAGGCCATAATGAAAAATAAGAGGAAAGCACAAACAATATAGTTAATTGATTCATTAGAAGAAGAAGATGAGGAAGATGATACATATACATTAGAAAAGGAGGATTCTAATTGTAATGGGATAGGGGAGTGACTCCCCATTATGAAAGAGTTAGAAAGAAGAGAGGAGGTAAAAGTAGCAACTAGACCAACAACAATAGTAGGCAAAGTAACATATGCAACCCCAACCTCAATTCCATCAAAACCAATCACAACTCCAACATGTAAGATAGGTGGTGAAGATCATACCATAAAGGACTATCACAAAATATGGTGGTTGGTAAATTTTGGGAGTGCTACATATATTATAGAAGGCTAAGCTACCAACTTCAAGTATAAACTTATATTGTGGTGCAACAAGGCACTCCAATGCATTTTGGAAGTTAGACTACACACGCATGGACAATAGGAACCATTTCAAGTACTATAGTAGAGGATTCACATGAGAACACATAAAGAGAAATGTGGCTAGAACCATCATTAACTATGTAGGAAGTAATGCACTTGGAGGAGACAATGTACCAAGAAATAAAAGAAGAAATTGTATAATAAATTATGCAATCAAAACAAAAAGTAGTATATGATGATAAGATTAATGTTGCATTGGAGGCAATGGAAACCTCACTATTGATGGATTTTGAGAGGCTACAAGAATTATATGCAAAGGAGTTATGGGGTCACACTAAATTTCTAACAAAAAAATTTCATCAACAATCCATTGTAATAGTTTGCAGAGGAGGTAGACAAGTGCAAATCTCCTCCATTAATGATGAGGAGCCAATAGAGATCAAATAAATTACAACATAAATGATGATACATAAATTGTTAGGTTTGGGAGGATAAAAAGAGAAATGATCTATATTAGAGCATGTTTAGTGGAAAAGGGGTCAACAAGGTAATCCATAGCAAGTGGAAATTTTATTTAAGAGACTAGGAGGGGTAATTGACAATGTACAAAGTGAATTCCAAGTTAGTTCCCTTAGATAATGGATACTATGGTAGTTACGAGTGGATATTAGGTTGGGTAGACTAATCTGTTGGGTCCATGATAAGGAGCACATGAAGGGACTTGAGGAAATCTATAAAATTCATGTATGAGAGGCTTGGTGCAAGTAGTAGCAAATAAACAATGATCAAAGTAGCAATACTATCATAGGGTGATCTAGTCTTGTATTGACACTCACCCCATATTAATATCCACAAGAATAGATTTGATGACTATCTTGAATCATAGGCCATCAAAAAAGTCAAGCTGATATTAAAATATAAATCAACACATGCTAAAATGAATTTCTTGGCTTAATATAGTGGTTGGCAACTATATTTAAGGACTTTAAAGAGATAGTAAGTATTCTAAAATTTTGATGATAAGAATAGTCAATCCAGTTGCAAGAGATGTGAGACCAAATTTGGCAAGTATAGTAGAAGGCCAAAGTAATATTGGCCAAGTTGCATCTAGAGGTGGATCAATGGAGAAAAGAACAAAATTAACTAATATAGTAGTTGAAGTAATAATATGTGGTGTGAGAGTATGCTCTTGAAGCCAAGTGTAGGAGGTTGCTTACTATAATTAACTGATTATAAATAGAGATCAAAATACTTACAAAAGCAATAAGAGAAATTTGAATGCAAGTATCATGGAGATAAAATAAAATTCATAATATTATATCTTTTGAGATGGAGCCTATGCCATGTGCTTGAAATATGAATTAGAATCCCTCAAAATACAAATTTTATAAATAGGATGTGCACTCATTCAAATTCCATCCAGTCCTCAACCACAACAAAGTCAAATCTCTCAAGAGAAATAACAATCATCAATGAGGACATAAACCAATCTAGAGGGGAGGGAATATGTAGGAGTGAGTTATTATATGGTGCCACATCAAGCCTAATGGAGTGCGTATGGATCCAAGTATGTGATTTTTTTTTTTTATTCTACATCCAAATTGTAATTTTGTGTCATTATGTAATTCATATGCTAAGTGTTTGAAGAAATGAGCATATGTGTAATTAATATGTTTAGGTAATTAGGATGTACATGTAGTTTAAATGTACATGTAATTCGATGTTCATGTAACTCAGGTGTGCATATAATATCAATGCTCATGTAATTAAAATGTCATGTAATTAGAGTGCTGGGGTAGTTAGGGTTAGTTATAAGGAAGTTGTAAAAGTGACAACTACCTCCTCTTTCCCAAGAAAAATATAAATAGATCCTCTCACATTTTCAAATCATACATAATCAAAGAGCATTAATTTAGCCATCTAATTATGTGTACCTAGGAATATATATGTGTTGTGCATGTAATTGCATGTGATTGTGAATGAACATATTGTTTCTACAATTGAATATACATTATTATTTATACATAATGAAAATGACACGCTCTATGATCCTTAAATCATTCATTACTCTATGATCCTTCAATCATGGAAAATAACTTGTATGCTATATAAGTTATCCTTTGTGCAAAGTGTCTTTTGCCCTAGCATGCAAATCAAGTTGGTATCATAGCTTTTTCTAATCCACAAAAGAGAGGTGAATATGGATTAATTCTCACTCGCTTATTGACTCATTGCATGCTATAATCCCTTGTAGACACCCTTTTCCTATGAAGGAACTTTTAGTTTCTCTATTATTGGATGCTCATCCACACACAGTCTTATGTAATAAGCAAGGCATCACACTAGGTTATAGATCCAAGCAATTTGAATTCTTTTACCTTTGCAAAGGAATTAAAGCAATGGCAGAGTAGACATTTCAATCTAAGAATAAAACTCAAGATATCAAGAATCTAACTTGATATGCTCTTGAAGAAAAACTAACTACTTTGTTTAAGAAACTCTAGGATCCATGATTCAATTGGGAGTCATGCCTCCGTTTGTTAATCCTACACCATTTCATATTCAGAGATGTCTAAAGGTACAAACCAATATTGATATTTTAAGATAGATTAATGTTGATGAGTTGGAAACTTGGCTTCAATGATATAGGCATACAACTTGTAATAACAAGTTACTACTTTAGGATTCCTCCCAATTTGAATATGTGTAAAATATTTTGGGTTGATCAATTGAGATCCCCATAAAACCAATTTTACAAAATTTTGACCAAATATGTAATTTTCTCAAGGTGATGATATTAGCTCCTAATAAAGGAAGTGCTAGGTAACATGGAGTGATTATTACCTAGAGAACGAAGTGCTAGTAATATGGAGTGAAGCACTACCATACAGAAACAATTCACTCATATCCTAGGGTGGATCTCTTAGTGATTGATGAAAGCATAAAAGGAAGTGCAAGAACCTCAAGAAATATCTTTAAAAGTGATATTTTGACATGTAGTGGTGCCACTAAGCATTTTGGAATCATTCGAAATGGTTAAGAGATGCATTTAGAAGAATGTAACTTTTAAAGATGTATCCTTTTGCTAAAAATACCTTATATTTACTTCTAGTAAGGAATACGAATTTCTTACTTAGGTTAACTTAGAGGTGAATTCTTCCTATAAATAGGAACCATGGGATCCATTGGAAATATATTTTTTCCTTGAGAGAATCAGACCTACACTATGTGATCACCATATTATAAATGCTCTTTCCTCATGGGGTAATGAGTATTTGATGATACCTTTTGGTTTCCATCAGTGACACTACTCTTCTAGATTATGGAATATATGATGATTGTGGTATTGTCCTCTTGTCATTCCTCTTTAATCCTATTTTATATGGATGGGATCCATTTTTTGGTTGTATTATATGCATGGGATCCATTTTTTGGTTGGATTATATGCATGGGATACATTATTGCTATTCTCCCATGCATTTATCAATCATACACTCTCCTTACTATAGTTATAACCATATTTACTCTTGATCTCTTGCACCCTAAACTTCAAATTTTACTTTCATGCATTTTAATTTCCACACTTTAATTTGTGTACTTTAATTTTTGCATTTAATTTCATACAATTAACTTATATTAGTTAGATTTAGCAAGGGTAGTGCAAAGCTAGCCTAAATCCAAAAGTTGAGAGATTAACACCCTTCTTTCTTCTAGTTTATTGAAATGAAATTATGGGTATGCAATAGTTAGATCTTTTTGCAATTCAACACATTTCTGGCATGCCCGATGAGACCAAGGACTTTATTTCCATGATGAAATTGAGACTAGTTCCAATTTGAACTTTAAATTTTATCTTTAATTTTTTTCATTTGATTTTGTATGTGCTTTGCAAATGGTAACATTGTTACAAATGTCAAAATTTTTAAATTTTCATGAAGCAAGCAAGACAATCCCAAACTAGTTTTTTTTTTTTTAAATTTTGGTGCTAAAATTACATTTACCACATACAAAAAGTGATTTGCTAAACATTGAAAACATTTCACCAAGTCTTCACTAGGAAAATAATTCACTCCAAAAATTGGAGTAATCCATCCTATTTTAAGCCAATGCCTAATAAATCAAAGGAAATGTTCAAGTTAGATCTATTGAGCAATTTTCTCTACATAAGCTAGTTATTTATTTTAAACCAATGAGAAAACCACTAAAAGAGTAAAATTTCTCCAAGATAGATTTGAGGAGCAGTTCACCCAAATTCTGAGAAGTGATTCACTCAATAAGATCAAATATTTTTCTAAAACCTCCCAAGGGAGTTATTTGCCTCATATATGGATTGATTCCCTTGGCTTCCTTCTTAATTTTATTGAGTGATTTGCTCCTCTTTTCAAATTTTAGAAGTTTCAAATTTTAATCCTAAAAATTTGGTCATGTAGGTAAGTATGTACAAAAGCCTAATTTTATGAATACACAGTCAAAGATGCAATAATCAAGCAAAGGATTTCAATTGTCTAAATTTATATCATATCAAAAAATGAATTCAAAATCCAATGAGTCCTTGGTTCAACTTTTGGGAAAAAAAATTGATGTAGCCCACACCAAGGTTAAAATATCAATGACACCAAATAAATCAATGTAACTAAGTTTATGTAAAAGAGAAAGCAAAACCCTAATTAAAAAAAAAAGTAAAAAGAAAAAGAAAACAAGGAATTCAAGCGGAAAAATAAAAGAACAAGATTTCACGTGGGTACACTAGATGATAGTATTGAAGAAAATCCAATATTAAGTCTTATTAATCAAGAGTAAAAGGTCTAATGGCTAATAAAATGGGTCAAAATATTGTATCCTAAGAAATAATTTTTCCAAATTCTCCATAAGTCTATAGTTATACCTCTAATGTTTCATATTATCCAAACTAGGCTTAGGCCACTATGGGACCCACTATGTCTCAGACTAATCCATTATACAAAATGCCTCAAATTGATGTGAATATCCCTTCAAATAGTCAAGTTATGATATCCTCCAATAGTAAGGTTAGGGTAAGTTAAACACAATATTTCAATATCTACAACAACCCTACAATGTGTATGATATCCTACAACAGTCATGTTGGGGTAAGTTAGTCATAAGTTTTCAATATCTATAACAACCCTCCAATGCGTATAATATTATCTTAAAGTTTACTTATGTATAATAATAAAATAATATTCTAAAGTGGTGATGTCACCTTTGGGATAGTCTATGCCACCTAATGTAAAAACTTCTAGATAAATTTATATCCCAACTTAGAATTAAGGTACTACTAAGAATTCACAGGTGTTATCTAGTCAAATGGGAGCACAAGATATTTAGGGAAATCCCTCAAACCAAATGCCACCTCTGGCCAGTTAGCCACTATAAAATTTGTAGTCCCACATACCCATAATAATAAGTCATTCAACAAGGCTTGCAATATCCTCCTCCTATCCAAAATTTGCAAGCCCCATCTAATCAACAATTAAACTGTATTATTCTGCCATCAATTCAAAATTGAAATCCTTTATTTTTTCCACCACACTATGCCACACAATAGTATCCTCAAGGTTTTATCTAGTACATTATCTCATAAATGCCTCAATATCAAGCATATGTGAACTTTCCTCAAGGCTATGCAATATGTTTCTATCCAATGTAATATAGTCAATTACCCCAAAATAATTAGGCACTTTAGCCACTTATACCTTAAAATAAACTTCTATATTAGACCTACCATGGACCATTGAAGTTGAGGGTCTACTTTTCCATTATAGCTACTATCATGAAGGCCTTATCGACTTTTGACAAAAATAGAACTAAAATGGTAATGGATCACAATGAGCTCTCCATATTGAAATCAATTCACTAGATCTAAGAAGAAGTCATCATAGTATATTTACTTATATATTCATTAATGGATAAGGATGCACTATAGTATAGAGGATAACCAAATAAGTTTGTTACTAATTGGTCATCAATTATAGAAGATTTCATATTAATGTTTGGTAACATGGGTAATGGGTACTCTATTGTATTCAATTAAAGGCTATGTAAAAATATCCTCCTTTTTTTCCACCATACTATGCTACACAATAGTATCCTCAAGGTTTTCTCTAGTATATTATCCCACAAATACCTTGATATCAAGCATATGTGACCTTGCCTCAAGTTTATGCAATATATATCTATCTAATATAATATGGTCAGTTACCTAAAAATAATTAGGCACCTTAGCCACTTAGGCCTCAAAATCAACTTCCATATTAGATCTACTATGGCCCATTGAAGTTGAGGGTCTACTCTTCCATTCTAGCTACTATCATGAAGGCCTTATCAAATTTTGACAAAAATAAAAATAAAATGGTAATGGATCACAACAAACTCTCCATATTGAAATCTATTCATCGGATCTACGAAGAAGTTATCATAGTATATTTACTTATATATTCATTAATGGATAAGGATACACTATACTATAGAGGATTATCAAATAACTTTGTTACTAACTGAGCATCAATTATAAAACATTTCATATTGTGATTTGGTAACATGGATAATGGGTACTCTATTTTTCTCAATTAAATGCTATGCAAAAACATCCTCAAGGAAATACTCATGATTATAATACTAGATTATTGAGGACATTATATTTAATTACTCCAAATATTTGATCCAATAAGGAACACACATTGTTATATTATATCAAAGTTCTATAATATTATTTAGCACTAATGGTCTATAATTCTAACCATATTATTTTAGTTGTAGCTTTTGAAGAGGTAGCCCACATAGAATATATCATGATTAGAGTAGGAAAACTAACACCTACCCCACCTATGGCTTATTCCACTCATATTACCTAGAAACCCCCAATTATTGGATCCATTCCTACCATTTCTCCTATTTTGAATGCTCCATCATCCACCAATGTAACTCCTTCCACATATCATAACATACCTAGGTTAAAATACACATTAAATTATCACTTTCAATTTAATTTCTAACTTTACTTGGCCCACTACAAAATGTTAATGAAACTAAAGGTATTATCCAAATCTTTGATGAATTCAAACTCAATGTAAAAGAAATGGTGGAGGTCATAAAGGAAATGATAAACTAGAATAACATGGAGAAGAGGTAGTGGCAACCACACAATGGATGGTAGCAAAAGAAATATAAATGAAGGAAAATACCTCACCTTACAAAATATTAGTACCATGACCAAATGCTAGGTATAATACCAATCAAGTGTAGAATAGTATGGTGAACATAAATTCAAAAAAGACCACATATGGTGCTTCCCATACAATGTGGGATATGATCCTATGGACTATGCTATAGCTATTAAGCATTCCTATATAAATAAATATGACTACCAGTGATAAATTCAATAAGTCACCATTATGGGATAGATGGTACCTATAATGAATCAACCCTTTGTGATGAACCCAATTGTCTATTATCTTCCCATGGTGAATCAACTAGTTTACTAGCCCTTAACTCCAATGCAACAAGCAGTTACAACCTTACTAAATTCTAACAATATTATTTTTATCAACTTTGGCATAGTCAAAGAAAAATACTTCTCATTTGAGGAAAACAAGAGTATGTGCTAACCAACAATGAACTGGGATCTAAAGTAAGAGAAATGAAATAGAAGAACAAAAAATAATTTTAAAATAAATTAAGGGAAACAAGGATACTATAGTGTTAATAAGGAGAATACCACAACTACAAATGAAGTATAAGGGACTAGTGGTAGCCACACAATAGAAAAAATAGATGGAGGATGCTAGAAAAGATTTGATCATTATTTTCCAAGTTGATGCATAAGTTAAAATGGGAAAGTAAGCAAATAAGGAAAAAGAACCTATGACATAAAAGGAGATAAATATGTGATAAATAGCTCAAAGGATAAGAGGAATGATAAAAATTCTAAACAACATCTGAAATAACTTTCTCTCACTAGTAAGGAATGCACAATGACTACCAAGTAGTACATGAAGTTCACATCGTATAGTGAAATCAACTTTGTTGAATTCAATTTCAATATAGTAGAGGAAATAAAGAAAATACCATTAGAAGTGAGCAAGTTAGAAGTGCTAACTCTTCTAGGACAAAGTAAATTACTACAAGAAGCATCAAGGAGTAGAAAAAGAACTATGTTAAGAATGAACAACCAACAAACTCATCCAAGTCTACTAGAATATCAAAACCTAATGGTAAAATATCCTTCAAAAATTTAGATCAATGCGACATATATTCTAAATGTTTTTAAGTGTAAAACCCTAAAGCCACCACTATTTTACATGACTTTGAATATTGATAAATATCTATTAAGGAGTTGCATAGTAGATTCAAGGGTTTTTGTGACTATAATGCTAAAGGCTATTTATGAAGAAATGGGATTGCCATACACTAAAACTACTAGGAACTTGATTCAAATGGATGTAGAGTAAATGTTGTAGGAATTTTGAAAGATTTGATTATGACCATGGAAAAAAATTCTAAAGTGGTAGTTGTTTGTAAATTTATAAACATTGATCTTCCTTTATATTTTGGAATGCTACTTTCAAGAGAATGGACATGCAAATTATTAGATATGGATACTTGGTTATGAAATATACTCATGTGAAAGTTCCTTAGGATTAAAATATATTTTGAATAAAAATAAGCCACTATATAATTACTTGCTACATAAGTTGGATGAAGATGGTATAATAAACAAGAATGAGTTGCCTAAATTTATAGATGATGAAATAATTGAGGGTGGCCAAATGTTTGAAATTGATATGGTTATTGGTGTGGTTCAATATGATGAGGACTTAGAATTAAGATTTGAGAAAATTGATTTTGGAATTTACTTAACATCTGAAGAACCCACTAGCATACCAACCTTGACTAGTCAACAAGAACAAGGATATAATGAGATGTGGACCATGAAATTTTATGGTGCTAGAACCAAAAATGATGTTGGTGATGGTATTCAATTCATAGATATGTAAGAAACTTAGACAAATTATGCCCCTAGACTAATATTTAATTCCACCAATAATGTGGTCAAGTATGAAGAACTTTGTATTGGCTTGAGGAAGGCTAAAAAGTTAGGAACCAAAAACCTCAATATATTTGATAACTCCAAGCTAGAGATAAACTAGGTCAATTCATAATGTGGCACCAAAAATAAACACTTGAAGTCATATAGACATAGGGTTTGGGATTTGATAGAAACTTGTAATACTTATGAAATCAAGGAAATTTCACAAGAGATAAATACAAAGGTAGATGAATTAGCATCCATGACATTAATATTTGAACCACTTTAGAGATATGGGATAAATTGAAGGAATTGAAAGTAGTTTTTAGGTTAGCAATTTTTGATAATTATAATAATTAGAAAATATTCAATAATGATGAATAAATAATCAAATTTCTTATTAGATTATGTGTTGATTTTAGGAACTTGAATTGGGTATCATTAAAATATATTTAACTCTTATCTACCATGGATCATATTTTACAAAAGTGGATAGACCGTAGATGTTATCACTTCTATATGGATTCTTAGGGTATAATAAAATCTAGATCAATGATGATAACTAACATAAAAAAATATTTACCACCAAATGGAGGACCTTTGCATATCAACAAATGTATTTTAGGTTGTCAAAAATTACAACCACCTTCCAATGAGCTATGGACATTAATTTTTAGGTCCAATAGGAAAAATCATACTCATATACCTTTATGATTTAACTATTTTCTCAAAAGAAAGAGGTAAACATATTGAAAAATTAAGAGTTCATCTTATAGAGGTGTAGGGACTAGGTATTTTTATTTTAATTGTCTAGGAAAGAAACTTTTTAGGGAATGTAGTATTTAAATAGGTTCTAATAATAGGTTTAGATAGATCAAGTGGCATTAGATCAAATGGTTAAATTATTCAACATTTCAAAGAGGATATATAGGTTTGAATCGTGCCAAAATGATACATGGATAACATCTAAGATTTGTTGTAATACCACTATGTGGTGATGATGTAATATAGGTGGGGGCCATTTCAATCCCATATAACTCATTGAAGAAAAAACAATTTAGATAGGAAAAAAACAATCTTGGATCTACTTTTGCCTACATCTATCAAGGGAATCAAGTCATTTCTAGATTAAATTTAATTTGTAGCTAATTTTATAACCAGTTTTACTCAACTAGTTAGCCCAATCACTAAGATATTGAAAAATGATGCAACCTTGGTATGGACCGAAGAAAGTAAGAAGGATTTCCAAGAAATAATAGACATTATTACCAAATCCCTAATCCTTATCAACCTAGGTTTCTATAAATACTTTAGGTGATATGTGTTCTGAATAGACGAGAGCATCAATGTAGTCTTAACTCAAAAAGATGATAAAGAAAAACAATACCCCATTTTGTTTATAATTCAAGTGCTCCATAGTTATAAGGAAAGGTACATTTTTATTGAGAAATAGGTGTTTGCAATGATAACAACCCTAAGAAGGTTTAGGTATTACCTATCCCAAAGTAAGCATTGTATTTGTAGTCCATCTTGATGTTAGATGAGCCATGTTATATGGTGAAGTAGGGAAGAGAGTAGGATGGATAAACAAGATCTAAGAATTTGAAATAGAGATAAAACTAGTTCAATTCATTAGGGGTAGGGATTTATGTGATAAACTTTCCAGGTCAGCCCTTAAAGATCAAGTAAAATTGGTAGAGGAAATTATATTAGATGACCAACTAGGTTATATGGGATATATTAGGAGATATATGATATCAATATAAGTTTCAAAGGAATTAACACCTAAGACAAGATAGATTTAGATAGAAGGCAATGCATTACACATGGAAAGATAATATTATTTTTCAAAAGAGATATGATGGGGTCCAATTAAAATTTCCAAAAGGTATATGATGGGGTCCTATTACAACATGTCAAAGAGGAAAAGTCATAATACATGATCAAGAAATATCATGATAAAGGGGGATATTATTATGCCTAAACCACAACACACAAATTTAAGGGTAGGATATTATTGTTTGAATTATAACCTGATTCATAGCCAAGGTTGATATTATGTGATGTTTTGAATATGCCTAAGTAAATTTAATTGTACAATGTATTAATTATTTTTTGTATTTTATTATTTACGTCCTATGAGCCATGATTAACCTTGTTATAGTTAAACCCCTTTTATAACTTGGAATTAACCTTAATCCCTCTTTTTATGTCAGTTTAGATTAAACTATATCATGTAATTGGGGATTTAGTATTTCTATAAAAACTTCCCTCCCACTCATTTTTTATCAGAGTGTTGTACATTATTATCTATGGATATGATGATTATTTATGGTGCCTATGGGTTCCCACAAAATCTCTTTTTTTCATCCTTCTTTTCACTTTTTGTATAAGTTTTTAGTGAATGGTTTACTTCTATTCATTTTTGGAAAATAGTGTGAATTCCAACATGGTATTATAGTGGGTAAGGATTGCCATTACTTGGTCATGCAGAACATTTTTTTGGTGCATTTGATATTTTTATAAGATGAAGAGTGATCTAGTATTAGGAAATACATAAGTTAATATTGACAAAAAAAGCAATGAGTAAGGTTATTTGTCCTCTTCTTACAATGGTCTATTTAAATATGTTTTTGGAAAGAATTTTTAAATTTTTAAAATTAGACCCCATCACATGTTTCTCTCTCCTTTTTTCTTCTTTTGTTGCATCAACTCTTAGCATAAGTATCACTTTTTTGGCTTTTAAAAAATCCACTTTTAAACCCTTTATTCTATAAATTCAAGGTTTGGACCATTTACATGAGCAATGTAAAAATGATCATATCAACACTTTATAGAGTGTTGTGTTATCAATCAAATCGTAGTGTGATTAGAATGGTTATGCCCTCATGTTTTCTATTTTGGAAGTTATGACATCATTTTCGAGGAATATCTCCCTTTGTCACACCTCTTGCTATGATAAATATGGATAGGCAAGCAATGTGTAAGACACTGCTATGATTGGTTAGAGGGTAAAATTTATTTATTGGCTTACAAATGTAGGTGTACCTAGAGTTTTTTAATATTTACTTCTTGATTGGATGCTTCCATGGAAGATTTTGTATAAATTTTCAATCTAAAATGTATGTCACATTCATAGAAGGGTATCAAATAAGGCACTGTGGAAGGAGGAGTATTATTTGAGTCTAGTAGCATTTGGTTTGGATACATTTGAGTAAGGTTCCATTCTCCTCAAGGGGTGAATATGTGTTATTCCTAATAATTCATACACACAAACAACTGGTAAGCTCAGGTATCTCAATCAATTTACTGAGTTAAGGCTTGATGTTAGAACCTTTTATTTTTCACTATGTTACACATGTAGGTATTATTTGGTTAGTTGAGGTGGCAATTGCCATGGCTATTAAATAGGACTTTTATTTATTTATTTGTACATAATAATCCAATTAGTGAGAAGCAAATGTCAACGATCAAGCAAACCAAAGAAGCTAAAGTGGTAAAAAGTAATTAAGGTATACAAATGAATTATAATTCACCAAGTGGTAGGTTGGGATTGGCTCTTGCAACCCTAAGGTTTGAACTACTTTTTAATATTTTGTGGTCAATTAGGGTGAAATTTTTGGAGGCCATAAATTTTGTATACGAAAGTGTTTTGATCTTATTTTTTAAATTCGTATAATTTTTTTTATCTTTATGCACTATGGTATAAATTTATAGACATGTTATGGTTTTAGGGGTCAATTTGTGTAATATGGACCACAAAGCCCTAGTTACTTGGCTTAATAGATGAAATTACAGTGTTTGGTCAACTCATATGATTGGCTTATTTTAAAGTAAGAACATGTGGTGCATCTTTCAAGAGGATAAAAAAACTATTTTTAATGATAAAATAACCATCAAAGAGGAGAGTGACCGTATCAAGGTATGGCCAAAATTAGATCAATTTTTTGGGAAAGTTAATACTACTGAAGTAAGTTACTTGGAATTGGAGCTTTCTTCTCTTAAAATTGGAGTTTGATAACATTGAGGACTATATTATGAGATTCAAGGTTTTGAGGGAAAATATTGCATCTTATGGAGGTAAAAAGAAAGATTATGCAAAATGCATAAAAAATATCCTTGATAATCTCTCCCCATTTTTTTTTGATGTTGAACCTAATGGTTCATATTATTATTATGTTTTTAGAATATCAAAATAATCTTATTATTGATCAATTTTTTTCTCTCCTAGTTTACTTTTAGATGACAATACAAAATTATGGCGGGAGTCCACAAACACAGGCTCATGCAAAGAAATTTAAATATAAGAATGCTAAGACCCAAGGGATCAAGTACTAGGTTAAATTTTCAAAGAAAATGAAGACCACTTGTGGTTACTATAAGAGGAAGAGACATCTAATGAATCATTTCTTGCTAATACGACGAAGGATTGAGGTTGATGTCATGAATATTGGTGGATGTATTCCAAATGATGATGGAAATTTTAAAGGATCTATATCAACTATAGAGGCCTACTAGAGAAGCCATTATGGGGGAAAATATATTATTGTCACTAATGTATTCTCTCCCTAGCCTCTTAGTTTAGATCGTGGGGATTTTGAAATTGTAATATGATTCATGGCCAAGGATGACATTGTGCGATGTTTTGGATAGGTCTAAGGGAATTTCATTGTACCATATAAAAATTATTTTAAATATTTTATTGTGTAAGCCCTATGGGCTATGATTAACCCAATTATAGTTAAACAATATTTATAACTTATAATTAACTTACCCTCTTTTATGTTAGCTTATGTTAAAATTTAGCATGTAATTGGGATTTTGGTATTGCTATAAATACCTACTCCCACTCCTCATTTTTTCATGAAAGTGTTGTGCAATATTATTTATGGATATAGTGATTATTTATGATACCATAAAGGGTATGTTGATTTAATATATCATTAATAATCACATGTCTATAGGTGCCCATGAAATCTCTCTTTTTTCTCCTTGTTTTTTTTTCTTTATATATAATATTTGAGTGAATTACTTGATTCTATTTATTTATGAAAAATAGCTTGAGTTTTCCAACAATTATTAGCCCTCCATATTTTATGATTGCTTCAAATGGGTCAAATAATGTAAATCCTATTACACTTTAATAGCAAGGAGAAGAAAAACACCAATTCACTTAAATCCTATCATCATCACTAAATCCTTATAATAGTGAGACCTATACTTTTTTAGCAAAATTAATCCCTTATTTAATGTAAGGTATGGATGAATTCTAACCATAACTAACTACTTCAAAAATTGGGTTAGAGCAGTGCTAACCAAATCCATAAATCAAGAAGTTGTTATCTAGTTTTTGGAAGACATCATCACCATATTTAGAGCTCCATCCACAATAATCGTTGATAATGCCATGACCATCATAGGACTAAAGGTAATGAATTTTTCACTAGATTATGGATTTGTTCTAAAAACAACCTTAAACTATTATCCTTGGGTTAATATTCTAGTAGAATCAACCAACAAGAACAATATAAGTATTCTTAAAAAGATAATAACTACATTGTAGAGGGATTGGCATATTAATCCAAGGAAGGCATTACGGGAAGATAATATAACATCCAATTTTCTATAGGTTCATCTCCCTATAAGCTAGATTTTGGAAAGGAAGCAATAATACCAATTAACCTAGAACTCCTTTCTCTCGAAATATCCTAACAATTGGATCTTAAAAATAACAACATTGAGTGAATGCAAACTTAATTGAATGCCCTAATCATTATAGAAGAGGAAAGGAAAAAATTATTTAAAAGGATTGTGCAACATAAAATGGTGGGAAAATATGGAACCATACCATATCCTCTGAGTTGAAAGGTCAAATGCTTATAGGATTAAAATGATGGATGGAATATCGTTACCAATTTCAATTAATAGGCAATATTGAGGCCCATCTAAAAGGGAATTTAAAGTAAAAGATATAAATGTAAATATGCACACAATTTTTTTTTTCTTATGCTAACTATTATCTTAATTCATGTTTTTTTTCTTTCCCAACAAGTATTCCCACCTCTATGTTCCCTTTTCTCAAGGAAAGAGACAAATTTAAAAAAAATACAAAAAATAAGAAAAAGAGGAAAAAGAAAAATATTTTTCAATTTCAAGTGAAGACTTTGAAAAATGTGCTTGGAAATCCCATTATATTCCTCCCTCTTCCTCCCTTTGTCCAAAATTTTTACTTGTGAAATTTGAATTATTTTGCTAAATTTTGACCCATCTAGCAAATTGCTATTTGGAACCCAAGGTGGAAAAAATAAACTTGAGCAAGCAAATTAGCCCGATTTTCATCTAACTACCTACCTCAACTATTAATTGAAATTATGTTAGGGTTAGGGTGAGGAATATAACCCCTTATATAGTAACCTTTAACCGTTTACTAAGCATGCATTATGAGTAGAGGACAATTTTACATCATCACATACCATTAGTAAAGCTTGTAGAGATAAAAAGACTTTAGTCACTTGCCTTTCTAACATTCAAAGGCACCTCACTGAATTGCTTCCTCTATCCCACATTATTCAAATAAAACCCCAATATGGTATCCCTAATAAAGCCAATCATTTCATTAAAACCCCTAAGCAAACCAATATTGACAACCGATTTTCCATTAGGGCATCCATGTAGTATGGGAAATTAGTAGTAGAGAATAAGGTAAGCATGAAAAAAGAAAGTGATCATGCATAAAAAAAAACCCAACTTGTAGCAAAAAATATTTAGCTACTATAATAGGTAGAATCCCTAAGGAAATATTCTACTAAAGGAGCCCAAATATGATGACAAGTTGAGGAACTAAAAGCCCAACTTGTCAAGAGTGACGAACAAAAAAATAAACTAAAGGATCTCTTTGAACAACTTGCTCAAGGCTAGAAACAACTAAGAAAATAGTTTGAAAAAGAGAAATAATAGTTGGTGTGATAAATAGAACAAATGCAAATGACCTAGCAAAATAAATATTAGAAAATAATCGAGCTTCGAGATGAATTTGTGAGATTAAAAGGAGTAATAGACCTAGGACAAGCATTGGAAGTGGATGAAGTGAAGTCCCAATGGGACTAATATCAATATTGGAGTGACAAGTGCCATATGGTACTTAACATTTGTAGTTAATATGAAAGTAATCCTCAACTAAGTTCTGAGGATAATACAACAAACATAAGAGGAATTATGTACAAAGGCAAGAAACTAGGAAGCACTTAAATAATTTGCCATGTTGTTGATGTCATAGGAATAAAAGATGGAGATTGATAGAAAATACATAGTGAGAAAACTAAAGAAAAATATTTCCACTCAAAGAGACCTATGGACCTAAAAAATATTATGGTCTTCTTGGAAACCATCATGCAAGAGGTGGTAAAAAAATGTAGGGGTTAATTGATGCTAGATTGTAAAATATACTTGACAATCAGAAAGGGATCCTTGGTGATGATAATGTAAATATGATGATCAAAGATAATAAATCTAAGGCTAAAGCAAAAATGACATAAGAATTAATCAAGTAGTTAAAGGCTCTATTATATAGACTATATTATATGGTGGAAAAATAGTATGGATTATTAGAGAGCCCATATGAGAACCTAGCAGGAGATGCAAAAGATATTGTAGACCTAATGTTACCAAGGAATGAGGAGTGGTATAAGCTACTGAAACTACTACCTTGGGGAGGTAGGAAGAACCACCAATTATGTACTTTTATGACAAAGTGATCCTAATTTTGTATACTCTATGTCTAAAGGTAAAGTAAGATCTAGGGTATTTCACCAATCGAGTTTGGTTCCCCATGAAGCCACAAAAAATATAGTAACAAGCTACTACCTTGGGATTACCCCATTTTGAAGATATTCAAAATATTTCAAATCAATTAACTAAGACTTCTACAAACCCAATTTTGTAAAAATTTGACTAGAGGTGCAATTTGCTAAAGTGATGCAATTTTATCCTAAGAAGCAAAGTTCTAGAAAACATGCAATGATTGGTCCCTAAAGAGTGAAGTGCTAGTAAGATAGAGCCATGTGCTATGAGATAGGAGGCATTCACTTCTTTCCCATAGTGAATCACTCATTGATAGGTTAAAGCATAAAATGAAGTCCATGGATCCAAAGGAAGATTTTTAAAAAGAGATATTTTGGTATGTAGTGGCACCACTAACTATTTTGGAAGCCTTCTAAGTGGTCTATAGATGTATTTAAAATCATGTAATTTTTTGAGGTTATAATTTTACTAATGATGCCCCAAATTGTTATTTTACTATGAAGTAAGAATTTCTCACCCAATGTAATTCAAGGGTGAATTTTCCATATAAAGATAAGACATTGACTCTATTGTAAACATCTTTTGGTCTTAAGAGAATCAAACCTACAATTTGTGAGCTCAACATTATAATTGATCTTTTATTTTGGGTTAATGAGAAATTGATGAGACTTTTTGCTTTCCATTAGTGGTACTACCCTCATAGATTATGGAATACATGACAATTGTGGCACTGCCCTTTTGTTATATTGTTATTCCTCCTTAATACCATTTTATACACGTGGGATCCATTGTTCTTATTTGATTAACTCAAGAGTTTATCGATCATACACTCTTATTATTATGGCTATGACTATATTTGCTTTCAATCTCTCACATCCTAAAATTTTAAGTTTATTTTCATGCATTCTAATTTTCTACAATTTAGTTTCTCTACTTTAAATATCCACATTTATTTTCATGTAATTGGCTTAGATTAATTGAATTTAGCAAAGATACTAGGGAACCAGACTAAATCTAGAGGTTGAGGGGGGCACACTCCCCTTTCTTCCAATTTGTTAAAATATAATTATAGGTGTGTGAGAAGTTATACCTTTTTGCAGTTCAAAAATTGTATGCCAATTAGTTCTTTAATGCTAAAAATACAAGCTTTGTAGTCTTAAAGATATCAAAATAGGTCATCTACTAGTGGGAATCCACTAGTAATAGGATAGAATAGGTATACCACACCAACTAGTTCGTAAGTGGTTCTACATCTTTCACTATTATGAATACAAGTACATGTGTTTTTAGTAGTTGCAACAATATAGAGATCAAACTATCTAGTAGTATATTGACAAATTACATAATTTGATCTATCGCCTTCACATTGAATATGAGAGGTATTTATTATTCAATTAGTTAGTAGTATGTAATAAAATATCTAGTCCAATATGGAGTTACTTATTACATTATATTTAGCATAAGTATACCACCTCACATTGAACATAGATGAGAAATCAAAAGCCAGGCAAACATGCCTTATTACCATTCCACAATAGATCTTGATTATGTAATCACCATAAGACTAGCACAAAAATTTATATTGTCATGCTTAGGAGAACACACTAGTCGCTAGTGGTCCATACATAGGAGAATGAATGCTCATCCTCATTTGATGGAAAATTGGAGGTAGAAAAAACATGCCTAAGCATAAGAATTCAATGGGAAAATAATGCCTTAAGATTTGATATCTCTAGAGAATGACAACACCTCTTCCACATAAGGTGCTAGGTGAAATAAAATTTCCTCCATATCATCACTAATATTAGGATTTAAAAAACATCTTTATGCAAGACATAGTTAATCATCTTAGCCTCTAAACTATGGTGCATCATTAACCTTACTCTCTAGTTTGGCTACAATTAGGTCAAGGTATCGAGATTTGATGTCAATGCACCCTTGAGTACAACATATTTGTGTGATGTGGTACTATTAGATATCTATGATGTCTATTTGTAAAGGCTTTACCTCTTTTATTTTAAGAAAACCTAATAAGCTTGTCCATTGTTAGTGGTCAATGCACATCAAATAGATGGTCTACAAGATTTCTAAGTGCCTAACCTAAAAGAATGTATCTTTGGTTTTAGTGAAATAGTGTAAGAAGTTGATCTCACATGCACAAAAGTTCAAAATTTTTATGGTTTTACCCTAGAACCAAGGTGCCAAGAAGTTCATCCTTATTGCACCAAGCACAAAACACTTTACAACATACCATTATATGGATACTCTACAATACCCATATGTTGATGTTTTCTACGACCCCAAGGGTGTACCATTATATTGATCAATGAAGCATCAAATCAACCTAATCCTAGGATCAACTCTTTCCAATAGCTCTCTATATCAGATAAATTATATGAGATTATTAACTAGGTAAATATTGAAACCAATTCATCATGTGGTACTCCATCATGCTAGTAACGATTAAGGATAGTACCTAGTGCCTATGTATTGACTATCAAGAGCTCAATAAAATCATCATCATCATTAAATAGTATCCTTTTTTATGCATTGATAATCCATAATATCAACTCCAAGGGCCATGCTAGTTCACCAATATCAACCTCAAATATGGCTACCATAATATTTCTATAAATTCTATAAATATCTAGAAAATAATCTTCAAGACATGAGAAGGACTATATGAGTGCTTGGTTATGTCCTTCAACTTGATCGACACCCTATGACATTCATGCAATTGATGAATAGAATTTTGCATCCATTCATATTATCCTTTGTGATTGTCTATATGGATAAAATCCTTATGTTTAGAAAGACATGGAAAGAACATATCCGAAATGTGTGCCAACTCTTGGACACATTGCAACAACAAAAGATTCAATATATTATTAGAAAGTATACCTTTTACATCACACATATCTCTTATTTGGGTTACCTAATCTACCAACAAGGAGTTCATGTTGACCTAGAAAACATTTATATCATTTAAGAATGGCCAACATCCAAGAACTTGAGAGATATTAGGATATTTCTTGTCCTTGATAACTTCTATCACCAATCTATTTTGGGGTTCTCTCACGTTGCATGGCCATTGAACTAGGCCATGCATGAGAAAGCAAACTTCTAGCAGATTTTGTTACAATAATAGCTATTTGAAAAACTAAAACACTACCTCTATTTAATGGTAGTGTTAATAATTCTAGGTATCATATAGCCATTTAAGTTGGTTATGATGCTTATAAATACATGTTAGATGCCCTCTTGATCTAGATGGGCATCTGGTGGATTACCATTCTAAGATGCTCTCTTATACAACACATTTATACTCCATATATGAGCACTTGTACACCATTATTCAAGCTATAAAATAGCATTGCCACTACAACATGGGTAAAATTTGTAGTCCATTCATATCATAGGCTTTTGAAATTCATTCATTCATAAATCAAGCTAGAGAATGCTAGACACATGAAATGGATGAAGTATCTACAATAATTTCACCTTATGATCAAATATCATGAGAAAGAAGAACTAGGCAATAGTTTATCTAAGGCACAATGATATAGATATTATTATCCATCCTAAATGTTAGAAGGAATGGCACTTATGACTAGTAGGCATTATATCCCAATATATTCAAACCCATCAACAATTGGAGGAAAGATAGGTCACTGCAAAAATATCATATTTAAGAAGGGTTTTTATACCATCTTAGAAATATTTATGTGTCATTCAATGCACCTTAGTAGTTTCTAATTTATAAATTATATTAATATAAGGTAGCTAGACATTTGAAAATAAACAAGAATATTGTGGTGTTATAATAGTACTTTTATTGGCTACACATGTTCTAGAAAGTGGAGCTCTAAATAAAATCTTCTACATAATATAGCATTGCCAAATGAACAAGTAGGAAGATTAGGGTATACATACTATCAAGATATTTTCCAAGCTTAGGAGTCCATTTGCATGGATTTTCTCTTAGATTTATTGATGACTAGGCATTGACATGACTACATCCTTTTGGTCATGGATAGGTTCAACAATATGATTGTTATAGCTCCATGCAATAAAAGCATTGATGATTTTAGACACTGATTTATTCTTCCTGTAAGTCTAGATTAAATTGACCTACCTAGTTGCTATAGTAATAGGTTACAACATTTGGGTTTATACCATTTTGGATATCTATAAATCCCTTTAAATCGATTGATAAAAGCCTATAAAACCTCAAGTTTTTCTAAATGAGGACTAAAGGATAAATTTGCACAAGGAAGTAATCGACTCATAGGAGCAAAGCTCTAGTAGGATGGAAGCTATTGGTTCATGAGAGATAAATGCTAGTAAACTAGAGTGATTAGATCACCTCTTGGAGTGAATTTATCATGGACAAGTAGACGGTCAAAAGAAGATGCATTGATACCAAGGAAGAGTTTTGTAAAGTGATATTTTGGCATGTAATGGCATTACCAAGAATTTTAGATGTCTTCCAAGTTATTTAGGAATGCCGTTAGAGGCATGTAACATTTGGAGGTGCACCATTATGCTTAAGATGCCCCCAAATATTTAATTTTACAAGATGAATTTTTCACCAAAGGTTAACTCAGGGTTGAATTCTTTTTTTAAATAGCATTCATAGGCTCCATTATAAAAATATTTTAGCCTTGTGAAATTCAAAGCTACACTCTATGATACTCACATTGTGTTTCTTCCTTGAAGTTAATAAGATATTGATAAGATTTTTTATTTTTATCAATGGAACTGTACTCCTATATTATGAAATGTATGGTAATTGTGGCATTGCCATTTTGTCCTCTTGTCATTTTGTGGCCTGCCTATGGCTTTTGCCACTCATATCACCCAAAACCCTCAATTTCTTGGATCCATGTCTAAAATTTTGCTTATTCTAAATATCCAATTACCAAAAAAATTATACCCTTCCTCATGAGGTAAAAATTTAACATCAGTAGCCACTTTCTAGATTTACTTTCCCACCATAAATTAGTGGTGATGCTAAGACCACACTCAATATGTAGTTTTATGTAAGTTCAATATGAAAGAAATATTGGATGTAGTAAATATGATAGTGAATTGTAATTATATAAAGAAGAGATAGTGGTATTAAAATAGTGGGTGATAACAATATAATTGACAACAAAAAAAACCATTATCTCACCAAACATTAGGCACAAAGAAAAATATTGGCCAAAATACAAGTCAAGTGTAGAATAATGTAGTGAATGTAAATTCAAAAATCAACATGTTATGGTGTTTTCCATGTAACATAAGGCATGATACCATAGGTTATGTGTTGGTTATTCAAAATTCATAATTAATTCAATATGATCAACAACACCAAGCACAAAAAATTATCACCATGGGGCAAATGATACAAAAAATGAATCAAATTGTGATGGTAAATCCAACCACCTACCAACTACCCATCATTAGCTAGTCAATTTATCAAGCTCTAGCTCTGGTGTAATAGGAAACCCTAGGTTTATCAAACCCTAAAAATAATTTTTTTTATCAATATATGTGTAATTGATGGAGACGAAGAATTTAAATTTAATTAATACTATATGTACAAACCAATAAGGCATTAGAACTAGGGGTAAAATGAAAGAAATTAAAGAGCAAGCATCAATTTAGAAATAGGTTGAGGTGAAAAAGGGAGTTGTAGTGCTAAGAAAGGAAATATTGCTATTGCATATAAAGGATAAGGGACCAATAACCACAACACAATAAAATTTATAAAATGAGAATGTTAGGAAAGATTCAATCGATACTCTCTAAGTAGATACACCGAAAGGGAAATAAATATGGACAAAGGAAAATAACCAAAAATTGTAAGGGGGAGTCAAGATGAGGTGGATAAGTTCAAATAAAATGAGAGGGATAAGTTGTAAAAGGAATCATAACAATGTCTCAATACCCATATCTCACAAGTGAGGGATGCGTACTAAGCACTAGATCGTATAGAAATTTCACAACATAGTGAAAGCAACTTTGTTGAATTCAAGTTCTATATATTTGAGAAAATGAATAAGAATCCAACTAAGGTAAATATACTAAACACCCTAACCCTCCCTAGATAATCTCTCAAGTAACATGAGAGAAGTTGTGCAATAAATGGCCATTGTAATCCAAGTCAAGATAGTCTAGATAAACAACATAACTTGATAGCAAAATATCCTTTAAACATTTAGGTCAAAGTAGAGGGTATCCTAAATGCTCTAAAGCCTAAAACTCTATATTCATTGTCATTATTTGTCACTCTAAAATTTGAGTTTACCTACTAAGGAGTTGTATAGTGGATTCAAGGTCTACTATGATGGTGATGCCTAAGATTGTTAATGAATAAATGGGACTAACTTACACAAAACCTACCAGGAATCTAATCTAGATGGATTTAACTTGGATGAACATCATGCTGAGGAATATTACATTATTTGGTACATGCTAATGTACCCCTATGGTATATTCATGGTATAATTGTAAATATGTAATAGATTAGGGTTGAGTCTTTAGTTTAGATGTGTGATTTATATTTTCCCTTTCATGTAAGTGTTAATGTGCAGAAAATGCACAAGTGTCATGTAAGTTAGAGTGCAGGTGTGTGTTGAGAGAATGTACACAAGTGTCATGTATGTAAGTGTACAAATATATAATGTGAGGATGTGCACAAGTTTATTAGATTAGGAGTGCATGTAGAAGTGTGCAAGTGTCATAGAGTCAAGTGTGCATGTAAAAATAAAGTGAAGAGTCTAGTATGCAAGTGGCAAGATGACAAGCCAATGGGTCATGGGACTTGTCATATGGAGTAAAGTACTTGAAGAGTCACATTACTATGGCTATATTATGGAGATAATACTACATGAGAATGTAATCAGAATATTAAATTACTCAATTATAAAGAGGCACATGAAAGGAATAAAGCTTGTATATATATTTTGAGCAATTAATATTGTAAGTTTTTATTCATGCATAGTTCATGAATGAATTAGGCCATTTACATTCATATTTGATTATATAATTGAATTTTAATTTATTTATTATATTGGCCTCGATATACAAATTAATTTGCTCATTTATTTTTTGATCAGTTAAAATATTTAATTAAAAATGGGTTTTAACAGGTACCTAGAACCTGATTATAATATAGAAAGGAAAGCTGTGACTAGCTACAAAAACCAGATAGGCAAGGATAGGGAACACAATCCTACAAAACTAGAAGCACCACAAAGGATGCCCTTAAAATAAGGATAAGAAAGAACTGATGATGCCCTCAAATAATATAAACTGAGGATACCCTCGAACAACAAAAAGAAGCTAGGGGTGATCCAGAGGATGCCCATTACAAGAAACCACAACAACAAAGGAAGCCTTAAGCTTCATATTTGAGTTCTGTACCAACTTCTTGGAGCTCATCATTTGAATCATACATGTCGATATATTTATCCAAACCTTTGTCATCCACAGGAGTAGCAAAAGCCTTGACATCCTCTTTGAAAGCAGAGATCTTACCCTCATCCTTAGAAAAGGATTTCCTGAAGAAGAGCAGGTGCAGAGCATTGTGAACATCAACCATATAGGACATGCAATTGGAAACATAGTTGATAATAAATTTTTGCAAACGCTGATTAGGAATGCCCTTCTCATCATCCTCAAAGTTGATAATCAGGGACTTATTTTCTTGCACCAACTTCTGTAGGCACGTAGAAGAATGAACACACTTCAATTTGGGAGATTCACTTTTAGCTCTCTTCCTCAGCATACGAACAATATAAACCATCACTCTATTTTTAGGAGACATGCAGGATAGAGGAGTGGATTGGGAAGTAATGGATGGGATAAGGCTAGGTTTAGCTTTAGGAGTAGGAGGGGGGATAACCCCCTGAGGAAAGTGGATCAGCCAATGGCTGTACAGAACCTTGAATAGTCCCTGATGGGAAGGCAAATCATTGTTGTTTTTATTGATAATGTGGTATAGAGTGTAGCTAATATAATTGAATAGGAATTATGGAATTTTTACCAGTTTAACATCATGAAAATGATTAAAGAAGGTAAAATGGAAGCTACATAAAATATTATCAAAATCATCCACAATGAAAAAATCCATTATGTTTCTCATGACACTATTCCAAAGAGAGGGGAGCTCCTCATGATGTATTCCCATCTAAGAATTTTTGTAGAGGTCCTTATCTTTGATTTATTTGAGTTCAGCTTCCTAGTTGTGTTTCTCACGATGGATTGACCTTCCTTTCACCTGCTGTCCTGTAAGCTCGACCAGAGTTTTGATGTCAACTCCAAATGTCCTATCATGAATTATCACTCTTTCATTGTACCAAGTGCCCAAAAAAGCAAAGGTAATTTTAGGATCCTCTCCATTGAAATTCTTGAAAAAGGAAGCCCATAGCATAGAGGATAGCATCAATAATGAAATCCATGACAACAATGGATGTCTCAATGAAACTCATGTTGATAGAAAAACATAGGATCTAAGGATGAATATGGAAAGGATAGTAATGAAGATGGAAGGAACAAGGATTGATATAAAAGGAAGTAGCCTTGGGACCAAAATTGGGAATAATGATATCTACATATTGTCTAGGGAGTCAAGTGAATTAGGGAAAGGAGAGTCTACACGAATTGAGGTTAACATGATAAAACTTGCTAGAACCAACTTGGAAATAGAACATGTGAGAAGCCAACCCAACCTCTCACATGATAAAATATATGAGTTAGGTAACAGAATCAATGGAGAAGGTATGAAGGAAGAGGTAGACATGGATAGACTATGGAAGGTGTGGAAAGGGGAAAGCGAGGGATATGTATGGCCCGACGGTGATGGGATGAAAAGAAGTGATGGTATTAGTGGAGGGGTAGGAGAAAAAGATGAGAAGATAGAGACCAACATGGCAAGGATGGACGACGAGGCAGACTCAAAAAAAATGGAAATAAAAATTTCTTGAAAAGTGGTGGAGCAGGGATTAATGTTATCGAAAAAATTGATTAATCCACATATCGAGGTTACGTGGGAATTAGTGGAAATGGAAATAGAATCAACAAGCATTTAAACCATTCATGGAAAATTTGACTTGCTCCACATTAGTATTTGTATCATTTGGGGATATTCTATATTACTCCATAATAGTAATTAGTTCTCGAGGAAGGCCACTTGTCCAGGTCACCAAGCTTGTGGATTGGGCTCCAATATTTGCAAGTTTATCGGTTGATTTATTGCTTTCTCTAAAAGCATGTTGAAAAATGATTTCTTGAAACATTTGACTTAAAGAACTAGCTTCATCAATATAGTCCCTAATCCTCATGAGGGATTTTTAGAATTATTTAGGTAGTTTATGGTAGTCAAATAATCCCCTTCAACCATGAGTCTATCTGAAAATACTTTTTATAGAACAATACCTTTCCACAAAGCTCTGGCTTCAACAACCAAATTTGTTTGAATTCCCAAAAAAATTGCATAGGTAAGGATGACTCTACCACTGCTATCTCTAAGGATACCCCTAGCTCTAGCTAGTCCAGGTTTGCCCTTGGCAGCACCATTGAAGTTTAACTTGAGCCAACCTAAAGGAGGGGAAATCCACTTGGATTGAACTCTTGTCCATGATGATTAAGATTGAGAGAAAGACCTAAGGAATTATCAAACTGAGAGGTAGGATGGGATGAAAGAGGACAAAGGGAAGCATTATCTATAGCAAAGAAAAGGATTTTTTTCAAAACACATTCTAGGCCCAACATCTTTTTAGAGAAAACTCTATGATTTCTTTCCAGCCAGACTTGCCATAGGAAGTGATGAAAGTAGACTTGCCACAAGAAATTAAGGTAGGGGTTACAAAAAGGATTCAACCATTGGAAAAAAATATCAACAATAGAGCAAGGTTCAGCCCAAAGGATGTGGAAAAAATTGAATAACTTGTTAAGTATGGATGAGGAAAATAAAAATGAAAGAAATAGGTGATGGGGGGATTCCCAATCTGACAAGAATAGAAAATATCTATTGGGGATGGCCATACCTCTTTTAAGAAGGTTGTCAATAGTTAGAATTTTTTCCTAAATGGCCACCCAAGCAAAAATAGCCACTTTAGGAATGAGGAATTTAGGCCATATAACATTGAAAGGGAGTAAGGGCTCCTCATGGTCCAGTAGCAACTTAGAAGTAGATTTCATAGAGAACTCCTTACTTTTAGTGAATTTCTAGAAGATATGATCTCTAGGACTCCTAGAGGGGATGAATGTGGAGCTTAGAAGTAATTGCAGCTCTTTAGATTCCTCAGGGTGGGATGCACTTCTAATGATTTTCCATATTTTCCTATTATTATGATTGTTTATGAAATTAGACACTTTTTGACCAAAAAAATTATCGGTGTCACCTTTCAGAACTGCTAGATTAGGATCATTTATTAGTGGTTATCCTTTTAGCCATTTGTCATTCCAAAAATAAATTTTGTTGCCATATCCTAATATCCACCTGAGACCTCTTTCCACTAGGAACCTGAAATGCAACATTGATTTCCAAAAAATAGATCCTCTGATAGGAATTGCAGCATTAAGAAAGTCAGTGCCTTGAAGATATTTTTGCTTGGCAATGAGAGCCCACTCACTTCCCACATTAGTAAGGATATTTTGACCTTTACTATTTGTTATCCTTATTGATATTTTGACCTTTACTATTGTGGCTATTTTATATTGGGACCTATGATATTTTGTGGTAGTAAGGCTTAAAAATCTAATAGTGGTATTAGAGCTACCACCTAAATTTATCCATTTTTTATAGAGTTATTTTATTAACCACCATCATCAATATTTAACTTTATCCATTTTTGATAAAATTAATTTAGAGTCTGTCCACTTTGAAGGTAGTGTAGACTTGGACTCTATTTTTAAAGGTTTTATTAAGTAGAAATTGAGGGATAAGGATAAGTCACCCCGATTTGAATGCTAGGGTCTTTCCACTTGGTTGAAGGAAAACCAGTGAAGACTAGGACTCAACTATATTGATAGAAAGGGCCAACTTAGAAGAGAAGTTGGACATTGATAGAGATAACCAACTTAGAAGAAAGTTGGAATTTTGAGGACATACAAAGTCACCCTAATCATATTTTAGATTCTCTAGAGAAGAAGAGGAGAATCACTATTGAATATTGTAAGAAATCCAACTCAGGAGAAATTTGGTCATTTGATGATAGTCATAGTTACCCTAACATTGATATTGGATTCTAAAGCAAGGAGAATCATATTGTGTTCTTAGGTGTGATCTAAGGCACTGAAGAATATTACACAAATTAAAGTTACAGTACAAATATTGAAAAGCATTGAAATATTCCTACAAATATTGATTCAACCTTCCTATAGAGCTTAAGCAATATATTAAAATGTATTCAAGCTTCCTATGGAGATAGAGAAGCATAGTAGAAAGAAGTAAGCATAGATAAAATAAGAAGGAAGCAATAAGCATAGAGATAAGTAGAAAAAGAAAGAATATAAGCTTTCTAAGATTAAGGAACAATGTAGAATCAAGTCAAGATTGAATTGACCTTGACATATTTGAAGCTGTAATATTATTCTATAGTAAGTAGAATCACTAGAGTGCAATCTACAACAAGGAGAATAACAATGTATAACATCATATAGACAACAAGCAAGGAGAATATTAAGAAACGTTAATGTGTCTATTGTGTGGAGCCATCATCCACATAAAATAAGAAGTAAATAAGCTTAATGAGACTAGCCTAAAACATCCAAGCATAACAATATAAAACCTAAATGACCATATCAAGATAATAGAGTTCAAAGGTTGAGTAAAAAACTACAAAATATAATTTGGCCATCATATAGAAAGAAGACAACAAAGAGATAAAGGATTAAGTGGCTTGTATAGAAGATAAATATAGCAAAGTATATAAATTAGTCAACAATAGCCTTCATGACCAGGTTAGTATTAAGAGTCCAAAGTGGCCAAGATATCAACAAAAGCCTACAAAATCAGCATAAGAAATCAAATTGAGAAATATTTCATTCAAAGTTAGTGAAGATAGAGGCTATAGAAGCCAATGTATGTATAAGCACCATGTATTTCTACTAGAGCATTGAGGAGTAAAAGAACTAGGTATTTCTACCAGAGCACTAAGGAGTAGAAGCACTAGGTAGTTTTACTAGAGCACTAAGGAGTTAAAATGCCTAAGCTAATAGGAAGCCACAATGCCTTAGCCAAGAGAGAAATAAAGCACTTGAATCGAGAGAGATCCAAAGTGCCTAAGTTGATAGGAAGTCAAAGTTCTTGAGTCAAGAGACAGCTAGAGCACCTAAGCCAAGAGGAAGCCAACGCACTTGAGCTAAGAGGATGCCAAAGTGCCTCAATAAAGAGGATGCCAAAGTGCCTAAGCAAGGAGGAAGCCAAAGCATTTTCAATTAGTTGTTTCCTAGATAGACATAACATTCTGAGGCATATGAGTTGAATGTTGGACGAGCAAGAGGAGAAAGGATAATGTGTCATAGTTCACATGTGCAAGTCATAGCTAGGGTAATATTTCTCCAAATGGACAAGCTAGTGGATAAAAGCATTTTAAAAAATGCTTACCAATATTACATGTTGGATATACATGTAAATTCATCATAGCACCATTCATGTTGATGCTATTTAGGTAACGTTCCTTACGTTACTCTTTTGAGCACTAGTTATTATTCTTTGGAGGGAAAATATTTTTTAAATTAATTTGAAAGGAGTTATAAGGTTTATTTACTTTTATCAATTATTTGAAGTTCAAATTAATTTATAAGGTTTGGAGTGATAAGGAATGCTACTAGGTTAAATGCTTTTGAAATTTGAAATTATGCAAATTTAATATTAGGGAGTTAAAAGGTTTACTACTTCAAAGCATTTCAAACTTTTTGAAGGAGTTCCATTATGTCAAATAATAAAAATTTTCTTTTTGAATCTCAACTTTTTAAAGGACCAAATTTTTCATCATAAAAGAAAAAAAAAAATCAATCCTTATTATAGGAAAACTATGGGATATAGTAAGCATAACAAAGAAAAAACCTAGTAAGGATGAAAGAGAAATACACAAATTTGAATAAGGTGATGCAAAGGCACTTATGTTGATAATATTTGGAATAATTGATGAAATCCAACCATACTTAAGCAAAGTAGAAACTTATACAGATGCATGGAATACATTATGAAAAATATTTGAAGGGAAAAACAAAGTTACAATTTTAAACTTACAATCTCAATTGTATTCCTTAAAGGTCAATAATGGAGAAAGTATATAACTCTTTATTTTAAAAGGAGTAGATATAAAAGCAAATCTATTAACTCTAGAGAGAAAGTAGAAGATAAAATTCTTGTTCAAGTAATACTAAGAGAACTTATAGAAATTTATAAACATTTAGTTACTTCTTTACAAGTCCTAAGCAAGGAGACTATATTTGAAGACTTAGTCAATATTATTCAAGAATATGAAGTAGAGAACTTTTTTTTTGACAACAAAAGACTAAATTTTATTAAACATAAACTAGATTACATAGTTGTGAGGTCTTTCATACATGGGATGCAACCTGTAAGTACCTCCAGATATACATGCCTATAATCCCATGATGACTAAGTGCCCAATTATAGAAAAGACAAAAAATGCACAAAAAATAATTGCTACACCAAATCACTGAATGTCATATCAGAGTATGAGGACACCTTAGAACTACAATAAGACAAAACCAATAGTTTATTTTCCATGTATACCACATATCCTCTAAAAAAAAAATTCGATAGGTATTTGTTTCCAATGGCAATTGAAAATTCTTGTAGTTCCACCAACTTATCATATTAATCTCCATTGTTATTTGTTTATCCTATCTCCACCTTCCCATGTAAACAATAATCAAAATAATTCCTAATATTGAAACACAAAAGTTACCACATTATTACTTATTCCTTTCCCATAATTGGGATAATCCTATCAAATCAAAACCTACAAGTCCATATAATATTCCCCCAAGTTTTTTTCCTATCATAATCCCACCAATGATGATCTCTCTTTATTTCTCAATTAGCCAATCTATCTGCAACCCTATTATTTTCCCTCACCACATGGAGAAATTTTATGTGTTTTTTTTTTAATCCATAATATTATCCAAGACCCACTGGACCCTCCATTTCATTTCTACTCCTACTCCTACTTGTTCAACCTATTTATTAAGACTTGAGAGTCATACTCCACCTCAATTCTTGAGTATCCTTGCTTAAGATCCTTGGCTAAGCCTTCATAGATGGCCATGGCATCTACCACCATGTTTTTGTTCCTGTTAATACCCTGATGGAAGCCAAAAACATTATTCCTTCATGTGTATGATCCACCTCTCCAATAACCACCTCCCCTAGATTTCTACGAGGAACACCATTAGTATTAACCTTAACCCAATCCATCGATGGTGGATTCCACTTCCCTTATCTATCCAACATTTCAAAGGAGGAGACTTCCTTATTCTCGAGCTCCAATTCCATAATGATTAGGATTGAACCCACCTAAGGATCAAAATACTAAGAATATTTAATAACTCCTTGTATTTGGGCATAAGATAAGAACCTTTGATTCCTCTTACAACCTCTCTTATATTGAGCAAAATTCTAAAGAGAATTACCTCCCTAGATGAGCACTCATGAAAAATATGCTTGTTGCACTCTAGCCACACCTACCATAAAGTGAAGGAGTTGAAATAATTAACTATAAGGGTAGACTATCCACCCCCCTCACAAATCAAAGAATTGCTCTAATGAGACATCATTAAATTGAGGTAAATTAAACAACCTTTCACCTTGATCCCAAATACAACCAATAAAGGGACATCAATGAGAAGATTTTTAATAGTTATCCTACATCATAACAGAGCACACACCATTTTAGGCCCACAAAACCCCCTTATGAATATTATCCTGAGTCAAAATCCTATTCTGAATGGCTAACCAAATGAAAATATTGACTTTCAACCAAATATTTGAATTCCACACCTTCTTCCAAATTGCACTCTCCCTATCAGATCCCTTTGTGAGCTAGCCATATCCCTTATTGATGGAATACCATCCATTTATTTTGTCTCCCCATCCTAAAATTTCCTCCTCTTCTAACCACAAGCATTGCCTTTGATCTAAAATAATCCTTATACTATCCTTATCTTCTTAAACTATTTATCTCCAAATCGAGAGGTCTTTTCACCTTATCAAATCCACTCCCCCTTCATCTTCCTCTCAAAATTTCTTAATATAGATCCAATTTGCATTCTTAAAAATCTCTACAACATTATCTAGGTTTGGAAACTGGGAAGTAAATTAGATGGTATTGATCCCATGCATCATCCCAAAATTTTATCTTTCTCCCATTTTTGACTTTCTAGAATAGTCGTACAGTAATAAGAGTGCTAGAATTTTTAATTATGGTCTAAATGATGGACTCCCTATTAAGGGGAGACTATAAACCAATTCCACCTCATCCCTATACTTTGCAGATAGAACCTGTTGATGTTTTGTTGTCATTGATGTCAAGAGGTTTGATGTCCCAATTTGATGGAATTAATGTCAAAAAGGTTGATTAATGTTAAGAGGTTAGAGGTCCTAAATTGATGGAAATATTTGTGAGAATATTTCTCTTGATGGCACATGAGGTATAAGGCAACAAGAAGAAAGGAATACCTCTCCATAATATTTGAAAAAGGATTTATAAATTACCTTGGTGAAGGTTAAAATATTTATTAATGGTGGCAATAAATTACCTTGGTGGTAATTTGGCAAAGGTTAAAATATTCATAAATGATGGCAAGGTTATCCCTAAAAAGAAAAAGCCCAAAAGGTTTTAAATATTTAAATTATAATATTTAAATCCTTTAGGATTTAAATTATTATAATTAAATATAATAATTCAAAATACCAAAATTTGAATTACAAAAAGAGGGCCGACGTCTAAAATAAAGGAGGGAAAAAATATATATATATATATATATAAGGCTAAATTTTAGCCTAAGTTTTGTGTTGAAATTCGAAGAGCCTCCGAATAATCGAATAGCTCGTGCGACGCAGAAGGGAGAAGACAAGCACGTGGTGCTTTGTGCATGGAAGTCAGTGGTCAAAGGGAAGAGGGGAAGAGTCCCCACTCATCCACCGTGGCAGCCAAGCTGGCAAGTGGAGCTTGCATAGTGCATGGCAAGGGAAAGGTCCTGCGTTCGATTCACATGGAGGAAGGTTTTTGGAAGCAGCGTGTGTTTCATTTTATCATCGATGATAGATGTTAAGAGGGAGATAGTGCACTTTATAACCATGTGGCTTGGCTAGCCCATATGGTAGCCTTACCAAGGCTAAGGCACGAGGCCAGCAGGCACCGCGGGTTCAAATCCCGATGGTAGGCGACAAGCGGCAAGGGGATTAATTTTTGGTTAAAATTTAATTTTGCCCTAAGGTTCTATGGTGGCTAAGGTATGTGCTAGGGAATTATAAGGTGGTTTAAAATAATTTTATTTTTGCATTAAAAGGAGGTATAAGGTGATTTATTTTTGAGTTAGAAATTAAGGTTGATTGCTTTGTTAATGCATTAAGACAAAAATTAAAAGTGGAGATTTTATTTTGGAAATGCATTAATACAAAGTTAGGAGATATAAGGTGTATGTGATTTATTTTTCTTATGTAATTGGTCAAATTTGTTGATGGAATTGGGTTTGCAAAGTTAGGAGAAATAAGGTGTAAAAGTGATTTGATATTTCATTATTCTGTATGATAAAATATCTTTTGAGAAGAGAGTTCATTGAGAAAGCATTTTGATAACTAACCTTGAAAAGTGGCACATAGAAAGGTGGTTAGTTATAAGATAGGTTTTGAAGACATATCTCCATCAAAGCAAAAAGGTATGGGCACATCATCTTTTGTTTGAAGTGTTTGTTGGAATGAATATTGTGAAATATAAGGTGGAGTGAAAAGGATTGTTTGATAAGCATTGTTGGAAATATTTGAGTGAGTTCTATATGCTTCATTGTTGAATGTTTAGAGAACATTTGAGATAGATATTGAGAATTATTTGAGTTAGGGTTTGACACCCACATTGTGCTCATTGTTTGAAGAAGTATGAAAACACTTGTTTAGGGTTTGTGAGCAAGTTGTGTTTCATTGGTTGAATGATTGAGTGAAATTCTTGAGCATTGGTTTTGAGTGATATTGAAAGTGAATGTGCAAACATTAGAAATCAGATTTGTGAAAGCGACAAACTTAATGATTGAGTAGAACATATTGAGTTTTTGATAGAGTACATCATTCTCTATATGTTCTAGAGGTTAAACAAATTCTGAATAGAATATGTCTAAACTACTTCAAGTTAAAGGAATTACTTTGAAGATTAGACAAAGCATTTGATAGCATTGTGAGGAAGATTTGAGATTGATTGAGCATATTTTGTGAGTTATTTTGAGCATGTGTTAGAGCAGGTTTGAGCATATGCTAGAGTAGATTTGAGAAAGTCTTTGTGAAGACTTGAGAGTAGATTGAGCAAGTTCTTGAGAGGACTTGAAGGTAGATTTGAGCAAGTCTTGGTGAAGACTTGAGAGCAATTTGAGCAAGTCTTGGTGAAGACTTGAGAATAGATTGAGCAAGTTCTTGAGAGGACTTGAAGGTATATTTGAGCAAGTCTTGGTGAAGACTTAAGAGATATTGAGCAAGTTCTTGAGAGGACTTGAAGGTATATTTGAGAAAGTCTTGGTGAAGACTTGAGAGTAGATTAAAGTAGGTGTGTTTATGATTTTCAAGTTTGTGTTAAGGTTTGAGGTAGATCTAAGAAAAGTTTTGATTGATTTATTTGTTCAAGCTTTGTGTTAAGGCTTGGGATATAAGTAGAGTTGATTGATTGATTTGTTCAAGCTTTGTGTTAAGGCTTGGGGTAGATCTAAGTAGATTTGATTGATTGATTTGTTCAAGATTTGTGTTAAGGCTTGGGGTAGATCTAAGTAGATTTTATTGGTGATTTGATCAAGCTTTGTGTTAAGGCTTGAGGATAGATTTGAGATAGAAGTTAGTGTAGATTTGTGAGTAGAGATAGAGAAATTTTTGTACTAGACTTGGGATAGAGTTTGGTGTAGACTTGAGATAGAGTTGAGAGTAAGATTTGGAGGTGATAGAGTAGAGGATAGTAGTCTCTAGTGGATAGAGATCCATTAGCTAGGGTAGTGAAGATAGAGGTCTTCTATGGAGAGAGATCCACAAGCTAGAGTAGTGGGGGTATAAGTCTTCTAGAAGATCATCGAACTAGAGCAAGGAGAAAGAGTTCTCCTATGGATAGAGATCCATGAACTAGAGCAAGGAGAAAGAGTTATCCTATGGATAGAGTTCCATGAACTAGAGTAGAGAGGAAAGAGTTCTCCTATGGAGTGTGATCCATGAACTAGCTAGGAAGATAGAGTTCTTCTATGGAGAGAGATCCACGAACCAGTTGAGGAGATAGAGGTCTCCTGGATCAAGTTCCATGAACTAGAGAAAAGGGGAAAGAGTTCTCCTATGGAGAGAGATCCACAAATTAGAGTATAGGGGATTGGTGTCTCCTTTGGATAGAGGTCCATAAACATTGTAATAGGGAATTGATTCCCAAGAGATTTGTTGAGAAAATTTTAGTAGAAATATTTTCTCCATGGAGTAGCCCACATTGGGTGAACCACGTTAAATTGGTGTCTCTATTGTGTGTGATGATTTGTGCATTGCTTTAATTACTACTATTGATATTGCCATTGATAATATTGGATAATATTATTTGGGAAAGAAAAGTGAAAGTTGATCTTATACTGTTCACCCCCTCTCAGTATAAGCTTGTGTTCTTCAATTGGTATCAGAGCGGGTTCCTTCGAAAGAGTTTAATAGCTTGAAGGAAAAGTATACAGGAACACATATGGCATCTCAGAGTGGATCTTCAGCAAATAAGGCACCATTGTTCGATGGGAACAATTATACTTTCTGGAGCATAAGAATGAAGACTTACTTGATGGCACAAGGATATGAGACATGGCAAGTAGTTGAGGATGGGTTCACACCTACAACTACTCCTCCCATAGATAAATATGGTAAGCTCTTATATGTGAATGATGCCAAGGCTAAGAATGCAATATTAAGTGGTTTACGTGAAGTAGAGTTTGTAAAAGTTATGCATTATGAATCAACAAAGGAAATTTGGGATAAACTGAAGCAAACATATGAGGGAGACAAAAAGGTCAAAATGGTAAAATTGCAAAATCACAAAAAGACATTTGAAGACTTGAATATGAAAGAAGAGGAAGATATTGTTGCATACTTACTTCATGTGGATGAGGTTGTTAACACCATGTGAGGACTTGGTTTTAAAATAGAAGAATCCAATGTTGCTCAAAAGGTTTTAAGGTCACTCCCTATGAGGTATAATGGAAAGGTTTCAGCCATAGAAGAAATAAGAGATATTGAAACTTTGACTATGGATGAGTTACATGGAACTCTCACAGCTTATGAGATGAGAATAGTAAAGGATCCTATTCCCAAGAAAGAGGTAGCCTTCAAAGTAGCAAAGAAGACAAAATATAAGAAGCCAGATTCAAGTGATGAGTCATCCAATGATGAAGAAGTAAACTATGGTAGAAGGAACAAGAAGGACTCAAGAAAGCACAAAGGTACAAAAATAGTTAAGTGTTTCAATTGTGGTAAATATGGTCACTATGCATCTAACTATCCAGAATTTGGAAGTAGTAGTAGTGAAGAGAAACAAGATCATAAGAGAAAGGAAGCAAGAAAATCTAGGTATGAAAAGAAAAATAGGTATGGACAAAACAAGCATGAAAATAAGTTTTTTTAGAGGTATAAGAAGAGTTTTTATGCGGACAAGATATGCAAGGTTTCAAGTGATAGTGATGAAATATCCTCAGATAGTGAAGAAGAAGAAATTCTCTTCTTGGAAATAGAGGAAGAAGGAAGTGTTCCTAGTGAAGATAAATCTGAAAAGTATGAAGATGCTCTTGAAGACAAAGAAGTAGAGAAAGAATCATAAAATGAAGAGGAAGGAGTAGTAGATTTAGAAGCTGAACTTATTTCTGCTCTAAAAGAATTGAAAAAGGTCAGAAAGCAGAAATTCAAGATTCAAGGCTCAATTTCAAGAATGTGATGAAGAGAAAGGAAAGCTTATACAAGATCTGACAAACTCAATAGCTAAGACAAGGAGATTTAAATAAAATTTAGAAGCAAAAGTCTTAGAATGTGAGAGATTAGAACAAGAGGTAGTTTCTCTAAGGAAGGAAATGGAAGAGTCTAAGGACAAGCTACACAGGTTTTGAAAAAGTTCAAAGATTATGGATAAGATTATCAATGCACAAAGACCTTCATCTAACAAAACATGACTTGGTTTTGAAGAAATACAAGAGAAACAAGAAGAAGGGTCAAGCTCAAGATCTAAAGAGGAAGAAGCTTCAGAAGAAGAGAGTGAAGGAGAAAGTGAGACTTATGTGAATAGAAGTTTCACCAAGAAAGGAAACAATGCACAAACAAAGAACATCATGGGTCCAAGGACTAAGAGACCAATGGGTCCAAGGAAATATTTCTTCAAAGGACATTGTTTCTCATGTAATAGGTTTGGTCACAAGGCTATGCATTGCAGGACTCATGGAAAGGAGTATGGTATTACTAAGAGGAACTTCAAAGATGGACATTTCTTTCAAGGGTATTGCTACTCTTGTAATCGATTTGGTCATAAAGCAATTCACTGTAGGGTTCATGACAGAAATAGGTATGGCTTCACCAGGAGGAACTTCAAGACACTTGCACCTTCAAGGAACCACAAAATTAAGTGTTATAAGTGCAATAATGTTGGGCATAAGGCCAAGTGGTGTAGAATAGAGTTTCCAGAGCTTCTAGAGACAAGCAAGAACAAGGATACTCAAAGGGACCAAAAGGGTATGTTGAGAAAGAAGGTTGACAAAGGAAAAGAGCATTGTATGCTAGGAGTAATTTTACTCCCACCCCAAAATTAATCACCTCAAGGAGAGGAGGTGGGGAGGGGGCTAAGCTAAGAGTCTTATATTTAGCCCCAAAGGAGTCCCTTTGCCATTGATGTCAAAGGAGGAGAGATTTGAGTTAGGGGGAGAGCATTCAGTCAGGGGGAGCAGTTTCTCAGGGGGAGCAAAATTGGAAAAAGGTAAAAGGAATGCTTAAAGAAAAAAGGGTTGCCATCAATGACAAAGGGGGAGATTGTTGGAAATTTGAGCATGTTTTGTTGTCATTGATGTCAAGAGGTTTGATGTCCCAATTTGATGGAATTAATGTCAAAAAGGTTGATTAATGTTAAGAGGTTAGAGGTCCTAAATTGATGGAAATATTTGTGAGAATATTTCTCTTGATGGCACATGAGGTATAAGGCAGCAAGAAGAAAGGAATACCTCTCCATAATATTTGAAAAATGATTTATAAATTACCTTGGTGAAGGTTAAAATATTTATTAATGGTGGCAATAAATTACCTTGGTGGTAATTTGGCAAAGGTTAAAATATTCATAAATGATGGCAAGGTTATCCCTAAAAAGAAAAAGCCCAAAAGGTTTTAAATATTTAAATTATAATATTTAAATCCTTTAGGATTTAAATTATTATAATTAAATATAATAATTCAAAATACCAAAATTTGAATTACAAAAAGAGGGCCGACGTCTAAAATAAAGGAGGGGAAAATATATATAAGGCTAAAGTTTAGCCTAAGTTTTGTGTTGAAATTCGAAGAGCCTCCGAATAATCGAATAGCTCATGCGACATAGAAGGGAGAAGACAAGCACATGGTGCTTTACGCATGGAAGTCGGTGGTCAAAGGGAAGAGGGGAAGAGTCCCCACTCATCCACCATGGTAGCCAAGCTGGAAAGTAGAGCTTGCATAGCGCATGGCAAGGGAAAGGTCCTACGTTCGATTCACATGGAGGAAGGTTTTTGGAAGCAGTGCATATTTCATTTTATCATCAATGGTAGATGTTAAGAGGGAGATCGTGCACTTTATAACCATGTGGCTTGGCTAGCCCACATGGTAGCCTTGCCAAGGCTAAGGTATAGGGTCAGCAGGCACCATGGGTTCGAATCTTGGTGATAGACGATAGGCGACAAGTGGTAAGGAGATTAATTTTTGGTTAAAAATTAATTTTGCCCTAAGGTTCTATGGTGGCTAAGGTATGTGCTAGGGAGTTATAAGGTGGTTTAAAATAATTTTATTTTTGCATTAAAAGGAGGTATAAGGTGATTTATTTTTGAGTTAGAAATTAAGGTTGATTGCTTTGTTAATGCATTAAGACAAAAATTAAAAGTGGAGATTTTATTTTGGAAATGCATTAATACAAAGTTAGGAGATATAAGGTGTATGTGATTTATTTTGCTTATGTAATTGGTCAACTTTGTTGATGGAATTGGGTTTGCAAAGTTAGGAGAAATAAGGTGTAAAAGTGATTTGATATTTCATTATTCTGTATGATAAAATATCTTTTGAGAAGAGAGTTCATTGAGAAAGCATTTTGATAACTAACCTTGAAAAGTGGCACATAGAAAGGTGGTTAGTTATAAGACAGGTTTTGAAGATATATCTCCATCAAAACAAAGAGGTATGGGCACATCATCCTTTGTTTGAAGTGTTTTTTGGATTGAATATTGTGAAATATAAGGTGGAGTGAAAAGGATTGTTTGATAAGCATTGTTGGAAATATTTGAGTGAGTTCTATATGCTTCATTGTTGAATGTTTAGAGAACATTTGAGATAGAGATTGAGAATTATTTGAGTTAGGGTTTGACACCCACATTGTGCTCATTGTTTGAAGAAGTATGAAAACACTTGTTTAGGGTTTGTGAGCAAGTTGTGTTTCATTGGTTGAATGATTGAGTGAAATTCTTGAGCATTGGTTTTGAGTGATATTGAAAGTGAATGTGCAAACATTAGAAATCAGATTTGTGAAAGCGACAGACTTAATGATTGAGTAGAACATATTGAGTTTTTGATAGAGTACATCATTCTCTATATGTTCCAGAGGTTAAATGAATTCTGAATAGAATATGTCTAAACTACTTCAAGTTAAAGGAATTACTTTGAAGATTAGACAAAGCATTTGATAGCATTGTGAGGAAGATTTGAGATTGATTGAGCATATTTTGTGAGCTATTTTGAGCATGTGTTAGAGCAGGTTTGAGCATATGCTAGAGAAAATTTGAGCAAGTCTTTGTGAAGACTTGAGATAATATTGAGCAAGTTCTTGAGAGGACTTGAAGGTAGATTTGAGCAAGTCTTGGTGAAGACTTGAGAGCAGATTGAGCAAGTTCTTGAGAGGACTTGAAGGTAGATTTGAGAAAGTCTTGGTGAAGACTTGAGAGTATATTGAGCAAGTTCTTGAGAGGACTTGAAGGTATATTTGAGCAAGTCTTGTGAAGACTTGAAACAACATTAAGAGTAGAGTTGATTGATTGATTTGTTCAAGCTTTGTGTTAAGGCTTGGGGCAGATCTAAGTAGAGTTGATTGATTGATTTGTTCAATATTTGTGTTAAGGCTTGGGGTAGATCTAAGTAGATTTGATTGGTGATTTGATCAAGCTTTGTGTTAAGGCTTGAGGATATATTTGAGATAGAAGTTAGTGTAGATTTGTGAGTATATTTGTGAGTAGAGATAGAGCAGATTTGTACTAGACTTGGGATAGAGTTTGGTGTAGACTTGAGATAGAGTTGAGAGTAAGATTTGGAGGTGATAGAGTAGAGGATAGTAGTCTCTAGTGGATAGAGATCCATTAGCTAGGGTAGTGAAGATAGAGGTCTTCTATGGAGAGAGATCCACAAGCTAGAGTAGTGGGGGTAGAAGTCTTCTAGAAGATCATCAAACTAGAGCAAGGAGAAAGAGTTCTCCTATGGATAGAGATCCATGAACCAGAGCAAGGAGAAAGAGTTCTCCTATGGATAGAGTTCCATGAACTAGAGCAGAGGGGAAAGAGTTCTCCTATGGAGTGTGATCCATGAACCAGTTGGGAAGATAGAGTTCTTCTATGGAGAGAGATCCACGAACCAGTTGAGGAGATAGAGGTCTCCTGGATCAAGTTCCACGAACCAGAGAAAAGGGGAAAGAGTTCTCCTATGGAGAGAGATCCACAAATTAGAGTATAGGGGATTGGTGTCTCCTTTGGACAGAGGTCCATAAACATTGTAATAGGGAATTGATTCCCAAGAGATTTGTTGAGAAAATTTTAGTAGAAATATTTTCTCCATGGAGTAGCCCACATTGGGTGAACCACGTTAAATTGGTGTCTCTATTGTGTGTGATGATTTGTGCATTGCTTTGATTACTACTATTGATATTGCCATTGATAATATTGGATAATATTGTTTGGGAAAGAAAAGTGAAAGTTGATCTTATACTGTTCACCCCCCTCTCAGTATAAGCTTGTGTTCTTCAAAACCTTTGACTTAAGGTTGGACTGGTCTAAAATCCAATTCCACAATAATTTAGCCAATTAAGACAAGTTCTAATCAATCAATCTATAGATACCAAAACCCACTTTATTTAGTAGGATGTAGAATGAATCCCAATTTACCAAAATTCATTTATTTTTCAATTTTGAGCCTCCCCAAAGAAATATTTTTAAAACTCTATCAATATCCTTAACACAATGCCTAGGACCAATCATAGTTGTAAATTGAAAGACCAAAATAGCCTACAACACTAATTTTATTAGAGTCAATCTTCCCCCCAATGAGAGCCAATGATGGGTCCAATGATGTAAATTACATTAAATTTTATCTATAAGAGTCCTCCAAGATTCCTTTCCAAGATGTATTCCTATCACTAGAAGCCTGAGATATTTAAAGGGGACCAAGCCTTTCTTAAAATTTAAAATATTTAGGATATGGGTTGCACCCTATTATCAACATTTAAAAAGAAAACCTTAGACTTATCTTCATTGATAACTTGAACAAAATCTCTCTTGTATAGATCCAAATATCTTTTGAACCCCTTGGTGTCTTTAATATTTGTTATCCCTATACATGAAAAATCATCCACAAAATACAAATACGTTAGAGGCATGCCTCCTTGGAAATTGCAAAACTTTTTATTTCCTAGGATTCATAGGGGTTTTTCTTGAATAATGAACAAGTAAGGAGACAAAAAATCTCATTATCTCAGGTCTATACTTGCCCTAATTTTCTTTTATGGGACACCATTTATCAAGACTAAGAAAGTAGGATTGGAAAAGCAAGATGCCACCCAATTGATCCACCTATCCTCAAACCCAAACTTTTGTAGAACCTTAATAAAAAACTCCAATCAACTTAGTCATAGGATTTGGACATATCTAATTTAATAAACATATTACCTTCCTTACCGAGTCTCATGGAGTAACTTCCTATGCCAATATAATCTGGTCCATGATTTATCTCTCTCAAACAAATATACCTTGTTCCTCAGATGTAATGGTTGGTAAAACCACCTTAAAACACTTTGTAAACACCTTAGAAATAATTATATATATAAATTTATAGAGGGAAATAGGCCAAAAATCATCCAACAAGGATACCCTATCCTTTTTTAGAATAAAAACAATAAAAGTATAGTTCATAGCTCTTAAGACAAATTTAGACCTTCTAACCTCTTCAACTACTTATAGGATTCCTCCCCCAACCCCTCCAATATAAATGAAAATAATTTAATTTGAAAATCACCTAGTCCTAGAGTTTTACCTTTTTTATCTCAAAGACTATCCTTTCACTTCCTACAAAGACACCTCTCTAGATAGGAATAAATTTTGTTCGATCAAAATACAAGGAGGAATCAACTTCAATATCTCCTGTTGTGTCTCATCATCCAAATAAACCTTAAAAAAATATTAGAGAAGTACCTCCTTGGTTCCCCCTACATCTCACACCATATCGTTATGACATGTCCCCTTCCACAAGTTAGAGACTTAATTAAATTAAACTCCCTTCTAGCCATTGTTAACCAGTGGAAATATTTTGTATTTCTATCCCCCTCCAACCATATGATTATATATTTTTATTTCCAAAAAAACTCTTCCTTTTGATCCCATTCCTACACATTCATCATTGCCTTTGTCTCTTGGGTCAAGATCTCCCAAAAAATACCTTTCAAATGAATCCTCTTAGTCACCTACTTAAGAGCTCGCATTGCATCTTGCGCCTTGCCTAATATTTCCAAAAACTAGATGGTTCCATTATTTTTGCCTCTATTTCACATACGGTGGTATTTAAAAAATATAAAATTCATAATTAAAAATCTCAGGCATCCCTCCATACACCATCTAAGGATCAAATGCTTAAAACCCTCATTATTGATCTAGGCAATGTCATGACCCTCCCAGATGGACTTTTGAAACATAGAAAAATAATTTATTAACAAATATGGCTAATATTCGATTTTGTGCAATCAAGCAACTTCATGATATTAGATAAGTAATGAAGGATATGTTACTACTAATAAATTTCCAATGTGTAGGATCAGGTGCACTCGTGAGTGGAAGAAATTGAGTCATCCACCAGAGGTGAGAGTACTTGAGGAAGGGGAAATGATGATAAGGCAACTCGAAGGTAACATGGATAGATACCTTCATATAGGTATGCATTCGGTTAAGGGATAATCATCAATGTCTAATCACCTTGAGCCCCAAATTGATGGCCTAGTAGCCATCGTAAGTTCTAGAGGTTGAGACAGGCGATTAGATTGATGGAAAGACTCCCTCTTTGTTTGATGCACTTGCATGATTGTCTTTTACTTCAACATTATTAACCTTGATAACCGGTGATCATGGGGTAGATGGTTTGCCTTCACAAACTTCATATGTATGTTGTTTAAATAAATAGTTTATTTATTTAAGAAGAGCAAAATATGTTAAATAAATAGTTTATTTATTTAAAAAGAATAAAATATGTTGTTGAATAAATAGTTTATTTATTTAGAAAGAGCAATGGATGTTGTTTAAATAAATAGTTTATTTATTTAAGAAGAGCAAAATATGTTAAATAAATAGTTTATTTATTTAAAAAGAGTAAAATATGTTGCTAAATAAATAGTTTATTTATTTAGAAGGAGCAAAATATGTTGCTAAATAAATAGTTTATTTATTTAAGGACAAAAGAAATATTGTTTAAAATAAATAATTGAATTATTTTAGAAAGGCAAAATATAATGCTTAATAATAAAAAAAGTGTTTGCCTCGGCGTATGCCTAGGAAGCCGTCGCCCACCCATCGGTCGACCCCCTTGAGACGTTATGGCGATAAGATGACATTTGGTGGAGTAGGCCAAATTGCCCTTTGGAGAACCGGTCAGGCCAAAGATGCGTGAAGCTCCTCTGACATAAGAGGAAGACTCTTTATGGCGATCACCTTGGGAAGAGAAGGGAGAGGGGTGTTCACCCTACCTCCTATCAGAGGTGGTTGGGGAGTAATGGTGGGTAGGCGGGGAACATGGACCGAGGAGGTAGAGAAGATGTTGAAGGAAAAAGGCCCAAAGGAAAGGGAGGAAGAGGAATAAGAAACAAGCAATAGAGAGGAGCATCCATCGAGTAGGAGAGATGAGTGTCCATTGAGCAGGAGCGATGAGCGACTTTCGAGTAGTGCAAACAACCCAATTCCATGGGTGAACCAGGTTGGTATCCATCCAAATTTGGTTTTTATATTTTAATAGCTAGCTCTATGTGTTTAAAGAGCTTGTAGCTCTATATTTAGAGCATCAGAGCTCTATGTTTTTAAGAGCTCATAGCTCTATGTTTAGAGCATCGTAGCTCTATGTTTTAAAGAGCTCATAGCTCTATGTTTAGAGCTTGTAGCTCTATGTTTTTAAGAGCTTGTAGCTCTATGTTTAGAGCATCGTAGCTCTATGTTTTAAAGAGCTCTTAGCTCTGTGTTTAGAGTGTCGAATCTCTATGTGTTTAAAGAGCTTGTAGTTCTGTGTTTAGAGAATCAAAGCTCTATGTTTTAAAGAGCTCGTATCTCTATGTTTAGAGCATCGAAGCTCTATGTGTTTAAAGAGCCTGTAGCTCTATGTTGAGAGCATCAAAGCTCTATGTTTTAAAGAGCTCGTAGCTCTATGTTTTTGAGCACCATAGCTCTATATTTTTGAGAGCTTGTAGCTTTGTGCTATTTTTAGAGCTCGTAGCTCTGTGTTTAGAGAATTGAAGCTCTATATTTTTAAGAGCTCGTAGCTCTATGTTTATGAGTGCTGAGGATCCATGTGTTTGATATCTTGACTCTATGTTATAAGAGCATCATAGCTCTATGTTTAGAGCATTCAAGCTCTATATTTTTAAGAGCTCATAGCTCTGTGTTTATAGCACCGAAGCTTTATGTTTTTAAGAGCTTGTAAGCTCTATGTTTATGAGTGTTGAGGCTCCATGCGTTTAAGAGTTTGAATCTACATTATAAGAGCATCATACCTCTATGTTGTTTTTAGAGCACCATAGCTCTATTCTTTAAAGCATCGTAGCTCTATGCTTTAGAGCATCATAGCTCTATGTGGTAAGAGCATCATAGTTCATAACTACATGCCATAGGACATGTAGCATCATGGAATTGTTGTGCTCCACTACTATGATGTGGATGCATGGGTGTCGTAGTTACCATGATCATTAGTAGTCGATTGGGTACAGTGGTGGTAGCTAGGATGGGTAGCGTTGAAGCTCCTCGGATCCTTCTATCCATCACTATGTGATGGATGTCTTAGGAGAAATGCATGGGAGGGTCGTCTGTTAAGATGCTCGATTGGACATCATGAGTGAACCCTCCTTTGCAAAGTTACAGCCAGCTTGAGAGTCTCCTTTAGTTACCATCCATTGTCTTCTTTGTAGAATTTAGGAGATAATAAATGAATTAGATGATTATTTTGTAATTTAAGGGTATGGGACCTTTTGTTATGAAATAAATGAATTAGATGATTATTTTGTAATTTAAGGGTATGGGACCTTTTGTTATGAAATAAATGAATTAGATGATTATTTTGTAATTTAAGGGTATGGGAAATTTTATGAAATAAATGAATAGATGATTATTTTTTAATTTAAGGGTATGGGACCTTTTGTTATGAAATAAATGAATTAGATGATTATTTTGTAATTTAAGGGTATGGGACCTTTTGTTATGAAATAAAATGAATTAGATGATTATTTTGTAATTTAAGGGTATGGGACCTTTTGTTATGAAATAAAATGAATTAGATGATTATTTTGTAATTTAAGGGTATGGGACCTTTTGTTATGAAATAAAATGAATAGATGATTATTTTGTAATTTAAGGGTATGGGACCTTATGTTATGAAATAAAATGAATGATGATTATTTTGTAATTTAAGGGTATGGGACCTTATGTTATGAAATAAAATGAATGATGGTTATTTTGTAATTTAAGGGTATGGGACCTTATGTTATGAAATAAAATGAATGATGGTTATTTTGTAATTTAAGGGTATGGGACCTTATGTTATGAAATAAAATGATTGATGGTTATTTTGTAATTTAAGGGTATGGGACCTTATGTTATGAAATAAAATGAATGAATATTATTGGTAGTTTAAGGGTATGGGACCTTATGCTATGAAATGAAGAAAAAGGTTTATTGGGAATGAAGGTAGTTGTTTGAGTAATGAGATGTGTGAACCTAGTTCCTAACAATTAAGGGTATGGGACTTTAATTGTTGAGAAGGTTTGTTCATTTATTTACAAGTAGAGTGCATGAGTTGATGCATGATTGACTGACTCCCTCAAGTTGACTAAGGGGGGAAATGGAAAGGGTAGTTTCCATGATTAGTACTATGCATTAGTAAGTTGAATTGCTTGGGTTATTTGTATAGTTGCAATTTGGTAATGAATTAAGTAAGTGCATATAGAAGCATGTCTATCTGGATCCATGAGTGTCTTGATCCCCTAATATCCTCACTGATCGATGGAAGAGTGGGAAGGCTAGAATCATGAGATGGACCAATGCACAAGTTTGCTCTCTACCTTACATCTTGTCTTTTATGCATTAGATTAGATTGTGGGGAGATTTCCCCAATGAAATGGATGTAAAGTATCATGGAAAGTATGGGATGTACCATACTTATTTATGTATCTGAATGAACATTACAACTACTATGCTTAGTACTTATTTATTTAGATTATTGCATTTAAATATTTAATGTATGTATGTTTGGTGATTGTTTCTTTACACTTGATTATTCTTGTTGTTGGTCAGTTCATTTTGTTAGATTTAGTATCTAGATCTTTAATGCTCTTGTGTGATTAAAAGAATGAATCATTAGTGAGTTCTAGGTGAACTTAGTGGATACCCTAAGGGCTTGAGACCCCCTTAGGGATATTGGTGACTAGGTTTGGAAGATTGTACCAAAGTTAAGATAGCTTGTCAGTAGACAAGATCGATAGCTTAACTCGTAGTACACGTAGCATACCACACATAACGACTTGTGTGGATATGGAGATGTGTGTATACCTTCTAATGATTGAAGGTGGTAAGTCTAGCTCATCAAGACTGATGAGAGGGATGGACTTATATGCTCAACATAAGATAGGCTTATGCAGACAGACTTGCATGAAGGGAATCTTGTGTGGTATAGTTCTTGAGAAACTTAGGGGATGTCAAACAGTAAGTCGATCTAAGGATGGGAAAGGATTTATGAATCCTTCTCCTTAGTCAAAAAATAATATAGATAAACTTTATTTCTCTTTTGTTTTGTATGTTTTCTTGTTTCATGTGAATTTGGGGTATTACATTTGGTATCAGAGCTCTAGGTTCAAGGGTATAGAGCTTCTTATGTGTTGTAGAAGAGATTCAGGGATCTCCAAAGAGGCTCGCTTGGGAATAAGCTGAAAGCTGAAGTAACCTAGAGTCTCTGCTATTAGGTTCTAATGGAATTGATTTTGAGGAAGGATGGATATTAAAGATACCTTAGTATGGGCTTTGGTATTGATGATATATCCTCACCTAGGAACCTCCTCCTAGTTAGACCTCTAATGATTAGCAAAAGAAGGACTCTGTATTATGGTCAAGTTAGTGATTCAGTTGGGGGATAACTGCAACCTAACTCTTTTTTTGTGGAAACCAGATCAAGATGCCACCCAAGGCTAGAATGGGAAGGCCTCCACCTAGATAGACTCGATAAAGCAATGTCGAAGAAGAGATCCAGAATGAGGATCTAGGAGTTCCCAATGCAGGAATAGAGGAACTTACTACTATAGTTGTCGAGTTGCAAGATCAGTTAAGACAAGTACTAGAAACCATGGCAAATAAAAACTCATAGGCTAGAGATTCAAAAGTCAACCAAGTTGAGGGGTTGATAGCAAAAAAGAAGCAAGCAAGAACCCTCTTAGAGAAAGAGACAGTGAGAGACCTAAAGAATATTTGTATCTCCAAGTTTGATGGAGAAGGGGAGGGAGATGCAACTAAATCTTGGTTGAGAGAGTTGGAAGTCTTCTTCATAGTAAAGGGGTATTCTTCAGGTACCCAAATAGTTTGGGCTACTATTTACCTTGAAGGAGCTACCCTAGACTGGTGGGAGACTTACTATGAGGAGACTAAGATTGAATCGGTAGAAATTCCATGGAAGGAATTCATAGTCATCTTCAAAAAGAGGTTCCTCATGGAACATTTCTATGCATTGAAGTTTGAAGAGTTTGCCAGCCTAAGACAAGGGAGTAACTTAGTGGAGGTATACTACCGAAATCTGGTAAAGTTGTTGAAATATGTACCTACCTATAATGAGAAGATGCGAATTCATAAGTTTACTCATGGATTGTAGTCTAGGATAAAGCATGATGTAGAAATGTAGGAACCTAAGTCATTACATAAGGCTTATGATTTGGTAAAGAAAGTAGAGTCTCATTTCTACTATAAGTATGAAAACCTGATCGAGCAGGAACATTAGGAACTAAAGAAGAGGAATAGCAATGGGGTTATAAAATGGGAGGCAGAGCAAGAATGGAAGGCTAAGAACCCCCAGAATCCAGAGAAGAAATTCAATGGAGGTCAAAATAAATTCAAGAAGAACTTCTTCAAGAAAGGTAACAAACCCAATAATGCTAAACCTCCTCCACAGAAACCATCAGCTCCAGTACCAATGATTAAGAATGAGGAGTAGAAAATAAAAAAGAAACAAGGGCCCAAGGATGGATGTTACCATTGCAAAGGGGCTCACTATGCTAATCAATACCCGTATCGACTGGGGACAAGCACATCCAACAATAAAGGAAAGGAGCCAATGCATAAGATCTACGTTACAACTAGGAATCAGAAACTTGAAGGGCAAGCCACCCCGTTAATCATCAAAGGTAATATTTTTGATAAGCAAGTAGATATCTTAATAGATAGTGGAGCCACCAATAGTTTCATTTCTTGTAAATTAGCCAAGGATATGCTGAAAAGGCTAGGGTATTTGGCTCATGGATGGAAGGTTGAGTATGGGTCTGGACAGACCTACTCCATAAACCAATGTTTCCCAATGATGGAAATTACTTTAGAAAGTGGAACCATGAAAGGTTGCCTATACGTAACTCCACTTCACACCTTTGATGTGATCCTAGGGATGGATTGGCTATAGGCCCATCAAGTCGTAATCAATTTCCAAGATAGATGGATTGAGTATTCCAAGGGAAATAATGAGAGGCTACGAATTTATAGCAAGCAAGGGGTATTCAAGCCCTAGATGTTGTCTACCATGCAGTTGAAGAAAGCCCTCAGGAAAGGGAGAATCATTTATGTTGTAAAAATGAATGAAGTTGAGAGATATCAAAAGGAAGAGGTGATTGAGGCACACCCAATTCTATGGGAATTTTAGGATGTATTTCCAAAAGATCTGCTAGGGCTCCCTCCTATGCAAGAATTTGATTTCACTATCGATCTTATACCAGGAGCGGAACCCATCCATCGATCTCCATATAGGATGTCACCTATTGAGATGCAGGAGTTAAAGGTACAACTACAAGGGTTATTGGAGAAGGGGTTGATAAAACCAAGTGTGTCACCATGGGGTGCACCCATTTTATTTGTGAAAAAAAGGATGGATCTCTAATATTGTGTATTGAATATAGGATGTTGAATAAGGCCACAATAAAAAATCGATACCCTCTGCCCAGGATCAAAGATTTATTTGACCAGCTAAGAGATGCCACGGTGTTTACCAAGATAGACCTAAGGTCAAGGTATCACCAAATGAGGATTCATGAGGAAGACACTCACAAAATGGTATTTAAAATGAGGTATGGGCATTACGAGTTCACCGTCCTACCCTTCGGACTAACCAATGCACCTATTTCCTTCATGAATTTAATGAATAGTGTGTTTAGAAGGCACCTGGACCAGTTTGTCCTTGTATTTCTTGATGACATCCTCATATACTCTCAAAGTAGGGAAGAGCATGATAAGCATCTCAGGGTCATGTTGGAACTGCTAAGAGAGAATCAACTCTATGGGAATCTGGCCAAGAGCGATTTCTATGTTTTTAAGGTGCACTATTTAGGGCATGTTATATCAGAGAAAGGGATCACTATGGATCTAGAGAAAATAGAGGCCATGATAAATTGGCCACCCCCTACAAATGTTACTGAGGTAAGAAGCTTCATGGGGCTAACGAGCTATTACCGGTGTCACATAAAGGATTTCTCAAAAATCACCTCAGCAATAACTAGTCTCCAAAATAAGGGAAAGGAATTCAAGTGGATGGAGAAGTGTGAGGCTGCCTTCACCATGTTGAAGCAAAATCTCACAACTACACCGATACTAAATATTTTGGATCCTCAAGGAGAGTTTATGGTATGCACGAATGCATCATTGGAAGGACTAGGGGGAGTGCTCATGCAAGAAGAGTCAGTAGTGGCTTATACTTCAAGGAAGCTTAAAAAGCATGAGGTTAATTATGCCACACATGATTTAGAGCTAGCCACTATAGTGCATGCTCTAAAGGCCTAGCACCATTATCTAGTAGGAAGACCCTTCGAGCTAAGATCAGACCATCAGAGTTTGAAGTACATATTTACTCAACCAATGCTCAACGCAAGGTAGAGAAGGTGGGTCGAGTTCCTCATTGAGTATGATTTTGAAATTGAGTACATTAAAGGAAAATAAAATAAGGTTGTGGATGCCCTAAGTAGAAGGAGACACCTAGCAGCCATAACCAGAAGCCACATAAAACTCATGGATCAAGTAAGGCAAGAGCAATTTCAAGATGGATATTGTCAAGAAATTCTAGCCAAGTTAAGAGAAGACCCTGAGGGCAATAAGGAATTTGGGGTGATAGATGACCTCGTATGTTATAAAGGAAGAGTCATCATACCAAAATCAAGAGATTTAAGGAGGATATTGATGCAAGAAGCCCACATATCTCCTTATATGGCTCACCCTAGAGGGGTAAAAATGAGAGAAAATCTAAAAAGGACCTTTTTATGGGTAGGAATGAAGAAGGATATTACAAATTTTGTGGCCTGATGCCTCAAGTTCTAGAAGGTCAAGGCAAAATGCAAGCATCCCATAGGATATTTGTATCCCCATAGTATACCTACTCAGAAATGGCAGGTCATATCAATGGATTTTATTGTAGGCTTACCTAAGACCAGGTACCAACATGATGCAATCTTTGTGGTGGTCAAAAAATTAACCAAGGTCACACACTTCATACCTGGGAGCACCAAGGATGATGCTCAAGTGGTGGCTAATAGGTTTGTTAAAGAAGTGTTCAGACTGCATGGATTCTCAAAGGTAATTATATCAGATAGGGATTCCAAGTTTACTTCAAAATTTTGGAAAGCCCTACATCAGGCAATAGGCACAAAGTTGCATATGATTTCAGCATACCACCCTAAAATAGATGGTCAGACGGAGTGGGTAAACCAAGTTCTGGAAGATATGCTTTAAATGTATTGCATGGACCACAAGTCTTGGTGGGAAGACTATCTGTCGTTGGTAGAGTTTACCTACAATAATGGATATCATTCCTCTTTAGGGATGGCACCATTTGATGCATTGTATGGGAAAAAGTGTAGGACACCTTTATCATGGGATAACCCAGAGGATAGAGCAGTAATTGGACCAGAAATGGTCAAGGAAATGGAAGAGCAAATTAGGGTAATCAGGCAAAGGCTCAAGGAGGCTATTGATAGGCAGAAGAGCTATGCCAATTTAAAGAGAACTCCTAGAGAATACTCAGTGGGAGATAAAGTGTTCCTAAGGGTCAAACCAATGAAAAGTGTGATCAAGTCCACAAAAATAGATCCACGGTTTGTAGGGCCCTTTGAGATCACTGAGAAAATTAGTTTGGTTGCATACCGACTCGCCTTACCTCCAAATTTATCAAAAATCCATGACACCTTCCACATATATTTGCTTAGAAAATATATTGTTGACCCTGAACATGTGTGGGATATCTCTAACTTGTAGATGGCAAACCTAAAGGCAATCAAAGTAATGCCAGTAAGGATCCTTGAATTTTTCTCTAAAGCTATGCGAAATTGGACCCTTGAGCAGTGTAAGGTCCAATGGGACCATTTTTCGAAAAGAAATACCACTTGGGAGAAGGTGGCGGACATGCAAAAACATTTCCCTTTCTTTTTTGATGAACTTTAAGCTATTGTAACAAGTTGCTTAATTTTATATGCGGTTGAAAAACTAAGAAACACCGGGGACGGTGTTAATCCTAGTGGGGGAGGATGTCATGACCCTCCCAGATGGACTTTTGAAACATAGAAAAACAATGTATTAACAAATATGACTAATATTCGATTTTGTGCAATCAAGAAGCTTCATGATATTAGATAAGTAATGAAGGATATGTTACTACTAATAAATTGCCAATGTGTAGGATCAGGTGCACTCGTGAGTGGAAGAAATTGAGTCATCCATCGGAGGTGAGAGTACTTGAGGAAGGGGAAATGATGATAAGGTAACTCAAAGGTAACACGAATAGATACCTTCATATAGGTATGCATTCGGTTAAGGGATAATCATCAATGTCTAATCACCTTGAGCCCTAGACTGATGGCCTAGTAGCCATCATAAGTTCTAGAGGTTGAGATAGGTGATTAGATTTATGGAAAGACTCCCTCTTTGTTTGATGCACTTGCATGATTGTCTTTTACTTCAGCATTATTAACCTTGATAACTGGTGATCATGGGGTATATGGTTTGCCTTCACAAACTTCATATGTGTGTTGTTTAAATAAATAGTTTATTTATTTAAGAAGAGCAAAAATATGTTAAATAAATAGTTTATTTATTTAAAAAGAATAAAATATGTTGAATAAATAATTTATTTATTTAGAAAGAGCAATGGATGTTGTTTAAATAAATAGTTTATTTATTTAAGAAGAACAAAATATGTTGTTAAATAAATAGTTTATTTATTTAAAAAAAGTAAAAAATATTGCTAAATAAATAGTTTATTTATTTAGAAGGAGCAAAAGATGTTGCTAAATAAATAGTTTATTTATTTAATAAGAAAAAAAGAAATATTGTTTAAAATAAATAATTGAATTATTTTAGAAAGGTAAAATATAATGCTTGATAAAAAATAAAAAAAAAGTGTTTTCCTCGGTGTGCCTAGGAAGCCACAACCCACCCATCGATCGACCGCCCTGAGACGTTATGGCAACAAGATGACATTCGATGCAGTAGGACGAATTGCCCTTTTGAGACCTGATCAGGCCAAATATGTGTGAAGCTCCTTTGACATAAGATGTTAGGATCCTCAATCCTAACATCATTAGTTAGTATTAGTTAGTATTATTAATCATTTAATTATTATATTATTAAATTATAAAGTGAACCATCACAACCCTTCATAACGTGAACCATCACATCTCTTCATATGTGAACCATCATGTCTCTTCACCAACGTAGCTTTAGGGTAGATATATATATTAGGTTGGCCATCCATATCAATTCATCCAAGAAGAAGAATAATAAGCATAGATTCTAAGGAAGGAGCCCCCTATAGTGGCAAAGCGATTACAAGGAAGCCCCCTTTGAGTGGCCTACGATTACATTTACATTAATTTGTTAATAATTTTATAGTAAGACCTTAGGGTCTTAGCATTTGGTATCAGAGCCATGTGGGACCCAGTCACGTGGAATTGCTCAAAGATCTTCATCAAATCACTTTTGTGCGTGAGTATCAAACTTAGTTTGAGGATATCACCAAATACAACACAAGATTGGATGAATCAATTCTCATCAATGGCTTCATTAAGGGATTAAAAGAGGAAATTATAAAGGAGGTGACAAGGTTAAATCCCTATACCATGATGCAGACCTATGGATTGGCAAAATTAGTTGAAGATAAAATCAATGCACAACAATGATTAGGGAAACCACTTATGGAAAAATTGTTGACCACTTACATCGCTCCCAAACCTATGCATAATGGAAGGGCACAAAGCACTTACACAACCCCCAAATCTAATCGAACTTTACGAATTAAACATCTTAGCTTTGAGGAGATGAAGGAACGATGAGAAAAAGGACTCTGTGATAATTATGATGAACAATTTGGACCCCACCATAAATGTGCTACACTAACATTGTATTTATTGAAGGAAGTTGATCCCTGTCTCTCCATAGAGCAAGTAGATGAGGTAGTTGTGTCCGAAGTGACTAGTGTACCTACTCACTACAATGAAGATAATGAGGTCGATGTGCAAGAAGTGATTGATGTACCAAGAAAGGATGAGGTAGACATACCCAAAGTGATCAATGCTAGCCAAACATGCACTCTACAAGACCTACACATACCTTCCTCACCAATAGTGAGTTCTTACCATATGACCAAACCTATTCGAAACCAATGCAAAGTGACTACACACTCCTCCGTTGGATCTACCAAGGAACCAAAAAAGGATATGAAATCATTACCATCACTTTTGATGCATCATTCTGAAGTATTTGAGGAACCCAAGGGTTGCCCTCCCATCGTCATCATGATTTTCCTAAGGAATATTCTACTATTGTTCTTGGCAACCCCCCACTAATGCTTCATCCTTCTCGATATCCCTGCCTACGAAAGGATGCCATTAAAAGATTCTAAGAACTTACACAAATCCTTCTTGGAAAACAAAAGACAAAGATTCTCACTTTGAGCTTTGAGGACAAAGCTCTTTTTAAGGAGGGTGGCATGTTAGGATCCTCAATCCTAAAATTATTAGTTAGTATTATTAATCATTTAATTATTATATTATTAACTTATAAAGTGAACCATCACAACCCTTCATAACGTGAACCATCATGTCTCTTCACCAACGTAGCTTTAGGGTAGATATATATTAGGTTGGCCATCCATATCAAATCATCCAAGAAGAAGAATAATAAGCATAGATTCTAAGGAGGGAGCCCCATATAGTGGCAAAGTGATTACAAGGGAGCCCCCTTTGAGTGGCCTGCGATTACATTTACATTAATTTGTTAATAATTTTATAGTAAGACCTTGGGGTCTTGCCATAAGAGGAAGACTCTTTATGGTGATCACCTTGGGAAGAGAAGGGAGAGGGGTTCACCCTACCTCCTATCGGAGGTTGGTCGGGGAGTAATGGTGGGTAGACGAGAAACATGGATTGAGGAGGTAAAGAAGATTTCGAAGGAAAAAGGCCTAAAGGAAATTGAGGAAGAGAGATGAGAAATGAGCAAGATATAGGAGCATCCACTGAGCAGGAGAGACGAGCATCCACTGAGTGGGAGTGACGAGTGACTTTCGAGTAGTGCAACCAACCCAATTCTATGAAAAAACCAGGTTGGTCTTCGTCCAAATTTGGTTATTATGTTTTAATAGCTAGCTCTACGTTTTAGAGTGATATAGATCTATATGTTTCTAGAGCTCGTAGCTTTGTGCTAAGAGCTTATAGATCTATGTTTAGAGCATCGAAGCTCTATGTGTTTAAAGAGCTTGTAGCTTTATGTTTAGAGCATCAAAGCTCTATATTTTAAAGAGCTTGTATCTATGTGTTTAGAAAATCGGAGCTCTATGTTTTAAAGAGCTTGTAGCTCTGTGTTTAGGGCATTAGAGATCTATGTTTTAAAGATCTCATAGCTCTGTGTTTAGAGCATCAGAGCTCTATGTTTTAAAGAGCTTGTAGATTCGTGTTTAGTGCATCAAATCCCTATGTGTTTAAAGAGCTATGTAGACCAAAAATGGCCACATACTTAGCAAAATTTGACTAAGTGATAATGATGTTATTCCGCTCCGAAATCAGGTTGATGGTATGAGTCCACTGGGAAATATCTCCACTTGAAGGTTTGAGCATATTTCGGGAAATTCCATTTCGGGTCCGAAATAATGATGGGTTTCAAATCCGCAAAAGTTTGTAAGAGATCATGACATCAGCAATAAAAAGTGTGGATTTGGTTCTTGTCGTATGTCCGATTCTGGAAAGTCTTTTTGCTTCCCGCTCCGGAAGAGCCTTCTTGCTTTCCGCTCCGGATTGATGAAAGTTCCAAAATCCACAAAAGTTTGTAAGAGATGATGACGTCAGTGGAAGAAATGTGTGGATTCATGATCCGAGAAATGAACAAGGATTCTCTTCCCGAAATGAAGATAAAGCGAAAGGGGAAAATAATCTAAGTGTTTGACTCCGGGCCCGGATTTGCATTATCTCTAAATTCTACAAAAGTCACGAGGAGATGATGATGTCAGTGATGAAAAGATGCGGATTAACAAAGACAAAATGAAAGATAAAAGAGCCCAGAGCGGATTCAGGGTTTTGATGCTGCGGATCCGAATTGAAGATTCTGATGTTGAGGAAAAGAGCGGGATGGCTTTCAGCTCACGCCGGACTTAATCTAAGTCATCCAAAAGGGAGAATCAATGGTGGAGGTTGACCTATCATATTTTTTTTGTTCAAAATATTTTTGCATCAGAACTATGGCATGCAGCTGGAAGATGGAACGTCAAAGACTTTCAAGAAAAGCTAACCAGAAGCAGTTACAGATCGATGGTGTCAAGTTGTTCTCAAGAAATATCGATGGGACGCGTGATCTGGAAGATTCTGAACTTCAGTTCTTCTGGTCGACCATCAAGTTGCAGAGATCCCGAACGGCCATGGCGGATGTTCTTCCAGTAGATTTCCTAGAGTTTGAATGAACCAGCTAACGCCAGCTAATATTTTGTTGAGCTGTTGTAACAAGATTGAATGTATTGTTTCTTGAATATTATAATATGAAAACTATAAAGAGAGATCGAACCCTCGATTTAAAGGGTCGACTCTAGCGTGTTTGCCTATGCTACTATAAATATTTTTGAAGGACTGAATGCAAGGAGCAATACATTGATCTTCACCTCAAGGCTACGTTTCTATGTTGGATGTTAGAGGTTCAGATTTCATAGTTGTATTTCTGTAAATGCTTAGATGGTTAGTTTGTGCCGATCATGGATTACTAGCTGTTATGAGTAATTGAAATCTGTTGTGAAGTTTGTTCTTTGTTATTAGAAGGTGCATTTCTATAAAATCTGGGTTGTGGTGAATTCTGCTATTTGGATTATCATTTCCTGGATATTGAAATTGCTTACTGTAACATTTCTCTGTTATGCTTTAAATATCTGAAACGAGTTATCTTGGGATAAAAGTTGATCTGGATGTATATCTTTAATATGGTTTTTTGGAAGCTTTTTATGGTAATGCAATGTTGTTAACCTATCCATCCATTGATATCTACATTTCTCTAACCTTACCCTTTTCTAACCCTAAACTCCAAGCCCTAATTGAGCATAATTGTGTCAACAATCTGCTAAGTTGACAAGGAACCAACCTACTCTGGAGGTTGGATCTGAAACCCCTATTTTAGTCCATCCAATGTTGAGTGTTGAGCTGCAGCTATCGGGTGCAAGCCTAAGTAGAAAGTAGGAAGATAGACAGCCGCAGTATCAAGAAAACTTGGTGCAATTCAGTGCCCAATAGTTTTTGGCATGCCCGATGGGACAGTTCACAAGGAACACGAAACCCATATTAAGAGTTATTGTTATCTCTACCCGAAGGAATCAAGATTCGGTGAATTGTCTTGACCTTGTTAGCGGAGAAAAGAAAGTTCACCTGGCGACTCCCTGGTCAGAAGACCCTAAAAAGTATTGTAGATCAGTGCCCTTTCATGTATACCAGGTCCTTCAAGAGGAACAACCCTGATTCTTTCTTTCACTGTGAGTTACCCCTGAGAGGGTCTACTATTATCAGAAGTTTGGATCAAGATTTTATTGAAGAAGAAGAGCTTCTGGAAGAAAACCCAGTAGTTCCCCCAAGAAGACCTGTAGCCAGAAACATGGCACACAATGTGGCCCCAAACGTGCCACTACAGAAGTACCCAAACTGGGACTCAACTGGGCCCCTTAGTTTAGCCCAAATGGATGCCATTCCTCAAGTTGTATCTAAGGCAACACCCACATATGATGGATTTGGAAAGACAGCTTACGAGCACTGCCAAGATATCTTGAATCTGGCAGCAATCCATAATATAAAAGAGGAAAATATTATTGTCAGGATTCTAGCCCTGTCATTTCATGGAAAGATATTACACTGGTTCAGAACCCTGGAAGATAAGTCTATTGATTCATGGCAGTCATTGGCTGAGCCATTCATAGAAGAATTTAATGAATCTATTGATCCTTTTTCCCTGCTAAATCAGTTTACAGCTATGCAAAAAACACAGCAAGAAACCGTCTCTGATTTTAATTTGAGATTTAGCAGAACTTGGAAGAGAATTCCCCCTGAAGCTAGACCAGCTACTTGTTTGGCTTATATGTATTACATCCATGCCCTAGGATCAGAGCTAGGTTTGCAGACACAACAATCTAGAATTGAAACCTTTCCCCAAGTCTATAATGTTGTCGTCCATGCTGAAAATATCCTGATCAATGTAGGAAGAATTCCCGCCAAGACCGTGTTGCCTTACAATTCAAAAAATAGTGGGAGCCATGAGCAATCTACAAAAGCCTCTCACATGGATCCTCCCTCTGTACCATCTTCATTTCCTAAGATGAATCCTATTCCTGGATCTAAAGTTGTGTCCTCCACACCTTCTTTCCCCCCTCTTCCTTCCCAACCTTCTCAAGAATTGTCTGCTATCCTGGACATACAAAATACCATGAAAGCTCTGAGTAATAGAATGAATTCAATGGAGAAGAGAGATCAAGAAAGGTCACAACAGAGGAGATTTCCATATGTGAACAAATATCAAAGGCCTGGTCCTAGCAATAGTGTCGGGGTTAGAGTGAATGCAGCATATGAGGATCCGGAATGTTCTATAGATTCCACCCTTGCAAATATCTGGTGTTTAGTATGCAATGACCCCCATGATTCATAGTCTTGTGTGATGTATCAACACCATGTTCAACAAGCTATGGATCAAGCTGAAAGAAATCAGAAGGGAAGAGTTAATATGTTATGGCACCCTGATCAGATCATGGTTGGAAAAGACTTAGAGGAAGAAGGCCCAATTGTTGTTATGACGAGGTCCAAAAACAAAGCTTTACAAGTAGACCCTCAAAAAATGGGACAGTTCTAGGTCCCTTCCTAGAAGAAAGCTGATTTCCCCCCTCAGAATAGTGACATTTTTCCCATTCCCCGAGCTAAGGGAAAGGAGAAGACTGACAATTTCCCCAGGATTTCGAAAAGAGTAACGGAAGGAGATAGGATGAAATCCAAGAATGAAGAGCAAGAAAGGCTTAGGTTCCCCTCTGTTACTAAAAGACAAAGGTTAGAGGTAACCCAACAATACAAAAGAAGGTATGGTGAGCCAGACAGAGAACTGGAAAGACTATCCCTAACCAAGTCTGAGTATAACATTGTGGAAGAGATGAAAAATATTCCATCAAAAGCTAGCCTGTATGATACCCTTTTCATTTCGGGCCAAATTGACTTACTTAAAGCTTCCCTCAGTAAAAGTCCCTAGAGCAGATTCGCTACCACCATCCTCAGTATACCCTCAGAAAAGAAATAAATGACACCTGCTGTCCTAAAGAACAAACCTCCCCCTTTTATATATCCTTAAGAATGGAGGGATGGGTAGTCTAAAATTGCATGATTGATTCAGGAGCATCAACCACGGTTATGCCTAAAGCGGTCTATGAAGATATGGGGATGGAATATACCCGATCTTGTCTAGGAGTATTGCAACTAGATGGGACACCTATAAAGATGGTTGGAGTTATTAAAGATGTACTGATGAGGTTGCACAGAGCCCCTGAGGTGACAATAGTGCAAGAAATAGTGGTGGTGGATTTAGAACCCTATTTTGGATTATGTCTCTCAAGAGAATTTACTGCAAATCTTGGAGGATGTATGTATATGGATTATTCTAGCATGGTAATACCTTTCAAGGGAAAGAGGATAAGGATAACTCCTGAGAAACCAGTTGCTTATCATATTGAGAAAATTGAAGAAGACATGTGTAACCTTAATCCTGTGGAGGAATTTGAGCTAGTAGAAAACATTGAAGAACTAGATATTGAAGATGAGTTGCCTTTCAAAGAGGATTACAGTCAATTTGGAACTGGTATGGGTACATACAATATCACAAATGAATTGGAAAAGAAACTCCTAACTATTTCTAATAAATCCCTAAGAAATAATGAAACATGGGTTATGCACTTTGATGGTGCTAAATGCAGAAATGGTGCAGGGGTTGGTGTAGTTCTGCAATCACAGTCAGAAGGGGTGAAGAATTTTTCTTATAGACTGACATGGTCATGCACCAATAACACTATAGAATACGAGGCTTTGTGCCTTGGATTAATGCAAGCTGAAAGCATGGGCATCAAGATTTTGAACATATATGGTGATTCTGAGTTAATAGTACATCAGGTAAGAAATAAGTGTAGCAGTAAGCATCATTACTTAAAAGCTTACCGAAATAGAGTTTGGGACCTAATGGATTCATTTGATGCCCTGAACCTAACTTTTGTGCCTAGAGAAGAGAATCACCTGGCAGATGCATTGGCAACTAAGGGAGCTAATTTCAATCCTCCTATAGATTTTGGAACTAAGAAGACCAAGGGGATTAAAATGGTTTTTAGGCCTATAGTACCGGATAAGCAAATATTTTGGTAGGTTTTTGAGAGTGATGAACAGATTCTGGACTTTATGATAAAAGAAGCATGCTTCACGACTGTCCAAGAAGAAGACTTGGAGGAGATAGACCAGCAGGACTTCATCCAGTTGAGAAACAATCACATCCCAAAGGGGTTGGTTACCCTTGAAAGTTTATTTGATAATGAAGATAGAAAGAAAGTGGGAGTTATGAAGGTTGGTGAAAATATCTATAAAGAAATAGAAGTCGGAATCGGAAAGAAGTTAAATATTGGGGTCCAATGTTCTGCTGAGGAAGCAGAAGATATTAAAGCTTTATGTTTAAAATACCAAGATACGGTAGCTTGGTCATATGAGGACCTTAAGGTTTATGACAAAAGGATTATTCAACATACTATTGAGTTAGAGCCTGATGCTAAACCATTCCGACAAAAATAGAGGCCTGTCAATCCAAGGATAGAAGTCATTATGAGAGAAGAACTTTTGAAGTTGTTAAAGGCTAGGATAATATATCCGATAAAACACTCTACTTGGGTAGCTAATTTGGTACCTGTAAGAAAGAAGAATGGGGACATACGCCTATGTGTAGATTTTAGGAATCTGAATCAAGCTTCCCTCAAGGATCACTATCCCCTTCCTCAGATTGATCAGATTTTACAAGTAGTAGCTGGAGCAGAGAGGTTTTCTCTACTGGATGGTTATTCTGGATATAACCAGATCTGGGTAAAATATCAAGATCAATATAAGACAACATTTACTACAAAGTGGGGAACATTTACCTATCAGAGGATGCCTTTTGGGCTATCTAATGCAGGAGCTACATTTCAGAGGGCCATGGATTATGCCTTCGGTACACTTATAAACAAAGTCATTCTGATTTACCTAGATGACATGACTATGTTTTCTCATGATAAAAATGATCATCTATATCATTTGGAACAAGTTTTTCAAAAATGCAGAGAATTTGGTATTTCACTGAATCCTAAGAAGTCATTCTTTGTAGTACATGAGGGAAAACTGTTAGGACATGTAGTCTCAAAAGAAGGTATGGCCATAGAACCGGATAGAATTAAAGCAATCCTAGCTATTCCTTTACCTACTAATCAGAAGATGTTGCAGTCTTTCTTAGGCCAGATCAATTTTGTTAGAAAGTTCATTTCTGATTTTGCATAGAAGGTGAGGCCTATATCTGAACTACTCAAGAAGAAGGTAGAGTTCAAGTGGACTGAGGTTAGGAAGCAAGCTTTTGAAATCATCAAGCAATCCATTTCTATAGCCCTAGTTTTGATAAATCCTGATTTCAGCAAATATTTTATCCTATATGCTTATGGAGCTGAACAAAGTTATGCTTCAGTACTCACTCAAAAGGATGATCAAGGGGATGAACACCCTGTGTTATTTTGGAGTCAGAATTTACATGACTATCAAGTGAAATATAATTTTATTGAAAAACAAGTGTTTGTTGTGATGAAGTCACTTAAGAAGTTCAGACAATATCTGGTGCAGAGCAAAACTCTGGTGTATGTAGTTCATCCAGATGTGAGAAGTTTTATTTTACAAGGTGACCTTGGAGATAAAAGGATTGGTTGGATTACTAAGATCCAGGAATATGATGTGGAAATATGACCTACCAAGCTGGTAAGAGGCAGAGCCTTGTGCCAAGGATTGATAGATATTTCAGCTCTGGTCGGAGTAACAAATTGTCAGATGATAGAAGAAGATCAAATAGAGATTGTTCACACTCCGGATTCTGATTGGATCGAACAAATGACTAGGTATTTTCAAACTGGTGTATGCCCACCTGATCTGAATTCTTCTCAAAGAAGGAGGTATAGACTTCATGCTTTGAAATATGCATTATTATCGAAAGGGTTATTCAAAATAAACTTGGATGGTGTTCTCCTAAAATGTTTGAGGGAGGACCAACAAAAGAGAGTCCTAGAAGAATTTCATGGAGGATCATCCGGTGGTCATGGCTCAGGCAGAGTTACAACTTTGAAAATAATAAGAGCAGGCTATTATTGGCCTACTGTCTTTAAGGATGCTTTCAAAGTTACTCAGGTTTGTGATAAATGTCAGAGGTATGTTGGAAGAACTAGAAATGTTGCATCTCCTCTAAAGCCTATTCAAGTTGAAGAACCTTTCCAGCAATGGGGATTGGATTTCATAGGAGTTATAAACCCTAACTCTTCATCAGAACATAAGTTCATCTTGATAGCTACTGATTATCTAACCAGATGGGTAGAGGCTATTCCTACAAAAAGGGTAGATCAAGATGTTGTGATCAACTTTATGGAGAGTTTAATTACCAGATTTGGAATCTCGAAAGCTTTGGTGAGTGATAATGGTCCTAATTTTATAGGGGCCAAGTATATTGAGTTTGCTAGTAAGTATGGCATCACTCTCAAAAATACTTCAAATTATTATCCTCAAGGTAATGGACTTGCAGAATCTACTAACAAGAACCTGTTGAGGATTTTGAGAAAGTCCTTGGAAGGTAACAAGAGGAGTTGGCATCTACTGCTTGACCATGCTCTATGGGTAGACAGGATTACCATTAAGAAATCTATCAAAAATTCCCCTTATGCACTGGTATATGAAAAAGAAGTAGTATTGCCAATCCACTTGGAGATCCCGACACTTAAATTTGTCAGTTCAGAAGAGGAAGAATTAAAGGGAGATCCTATAAAAACTAGATTGACACACTTGCTACAACTGGAGGAAAGCCGGACTCAAGCATATGATCATTTTTAGAAGCACTCATCAGATATTAAAGCATGGTTTGATAAAAAGGCCAGGTTCAGAAAACTTCAGGTCGGAGACTCAGTTCTCAGGTGGAATGTGGATAGAGCAAAGCCGGGAAAACATGAGAAATTTGATTCCTTTTGGGATGGTCCTTTTGAAATAGTGGAAGCTAAAGAATCTAATGTATTCTAGCTGAAGGATCCGGAAGGGAACATTCAACCGATTTCGGTGAATGGTTTCCACCTCAAGCTTTACTATCTGTAAGTTGTTATCTCATTGTAACATATGTACATAAATATTTCCCTTTCTTTCTGCACTTTGTTCTTGTTTTTGCACTTTGTAAATTGGTCCTTTTTTTGAAAAGGTACTCCAACAAAAAGAGAAAAAAGAAAAAAATTGTTTCAAAAAAATGACTAAGTGTTGAGAGGGGCGTGCTAAGGTTCTATTCCATAGACGGTACCACCCAAGGTTCTCCGGAATGATGTTTTGCCTTCGAATCCACATGATTGGATCCGGATGGACAATTCCATAGGATGATCCACCAGGAGAAAGATGAGAATGGTAATAATCCAGAAATCCCTCAAAGCTTGGAATAGGCTAGAGCGAAATCAATTCAAAATCAAATGACAAGTTCTAAAATGATGCGTGGAGACTAAATATTGCTCGTGCATTTAATCCTAATGAACTCATGCATGAAATGAAGAGTAGCCGAAGGGATGTGATGGGCTGGCAGCACAATTTCAAAATTTGACCAATGAAGAGGTACAACGCCACCTTTGCACCACCAAATTGAATGATGAAATGGATTGGAAAGTGTGCCCACAAAGATATCGCACAATAGCTGCATTAATGACAAAAGATACGCGGGTTCCAGAAAGGGGAAGTAATGAAAAGCATTTGCCAAATTCACTTCGAGGTCCCTTGCTTCTATAGAAAAGTAAAATAAGTACAACCATACTTGGAAGAATTCACTGCAGAAAATTGGGAAAACGAAGCTTGCTACTATCAGAATGGCATCCAAAAAATCATCCACTGAATCAATGAGGACAACGACAAGATTGCAGGTGCATGCACATCGCACCAGTCGAATCACAGACACAGTGATGGCTAGAGTGGAAAGGACCCACCTCAGGACCAATTTTGAATTCCCATATTTTGAAGGAAAGCCAATGCAACGGTGAGGTATGATAGCCATAAAATCCTTTTTGTTCTCTTACATTTGTGATTCTGTACATCACTGTCCCGAACTAGTCTCTGCTATGATTCAGTTCTATGACCCAAAAAATAGGATAGTTAGAACCCATGAGGGCACTCCCCTATTTTCTATCACAAGGGAGACATGTTATGAATTGTTTGCCATGGGGGTAGGTCCACCATCAAAACCCAGACCATTTAGTGTAGCAGAGCTAGATAGGGCTTACAATAACATGATGGCTATAGAAGAAAAAAGAGAGGCACTAGAAAGGTGGCTTCAGCTTAATTTCATAAGGATAAGGAATGAAGCTGAGATGCCTGAGGTCCCGATTCATATTGATGAAATTGCATACCCAGAGTTATTTTCTATGTTGGCCTTGATGGAGGGTTTGGACTCTGACAAAATGGTGCACGGTTGGCAAATCATCGTGGCATATTGTATGTCTGATGAAAGGATGTACAAAAAGGGGGCAAAAAAGAGGGGCATCAGAGTAATTTACTTTGACTGGCTAACTTTTCTTGCTCAAAATATTCATGAGCAGATGGTAGACATGAAGAGAGGTGTTGGTACTCCCAGCTTCAGACACTGCTCGAGTCTGGTATGGATGTTTTATGCAGCTATCAGGAACAAAATGTCATGGATTACAGCTAAGGATAAGACTGATGATGGAGAACCATTGCCAGTCTATTATTGGATAGATCTTTTGAAAAGCAGCAGGTCCCATTATAGGTTCAATTTGAAATTTTTGGAACCTGCCCTCAAAATAATGTACAATGAGTGCCCTAGGTTACCTACTTTGGCTAAGCAGATTCTGAGGAGAGAATACACTGAGGAGGGAGATTGGTATCTACTGATAGAGGGCATAGTAATCAGGTTGTATGGTTTCTTAGGTAAACCCTTTCTTTTACCTCACTTTGTTACAGAAAGACTATTCACCCTAGAGTATCTGAGACAGGTGGTATACATTGACACGAGCTTCGGTTCTGCAAGAAAGAAGAAGTCTCTAATTACTTACCACCCTAAAAATAGTATTCTTGTAGCTGAATGGTAGGGCCAACTAATTGAGTGGTATCTTGATAGATTAGGTCTACTTTATATTCCTCAAAGGTGGAGTTATGATCCCGATGATATTTTTACCATAAGGAATAAAGCCCTCAATGGAGATAAAGCCTATAAATTTGAAAAAAGGCCTAGGGCTATTTTTGAATAGGGGAGGAATAATGATGAAACTTCTCTTGTGGAGTGGAATGTTTCAAATATGGGTCAATTGCCTCCATGGTTGGATTTCTATGAACAGGTAGTAGATTTTGATCCAGAGAATGAGACCAGTCATCAGCTTACCGAAGATATTATTGATAGAGTGACAATTGAATCTGTTAATTTAAAAGACCTCCCTTCTGGAGAAGATATATCATAGAGAGGAAAACCGGTAGAAAAGGGACCTTGGAAGGTGGAGAAGATTGCAGATTGGTGGCGTATGAGGATTGAAAATGGAAAACCTTTTCCCAAATCAAAGTTTGGAATGAAGATGGATAAGGAATTTTCTGGGATTTATAATAAAAATTTTGAAACCTGGAAGCCGAAAGATGTCAGGAAAATAGTTTTGATAAGTGAAAGGCCTCAAAAATATTCTGAATCATTACCTTCTCTAATGCGATAGAGGATTCTGGTAGAAACACGAGAGGTTCCTTCGACCACTATCAAAATACCAAATATTTTTGAACCCCTCTCTGAGCAGGTGGAAAAGCTTCCCGAGAATGCTAAATTAATAAATGAGACACCATGTTCTGAGGAAGTAGCAGTTAATATCCCATTAATTGAAGTAAGATCCCCACTTTCTTCTGTTGTCCCTACAACTTCGTATGAGTTACGACCCATAGCTGAGCAGTCTTTACATTCAAGGGTAGAATAGGGAAATGAAGGAGGGGAATATTCTGAAGGAGAAAGTGCCACTTATCAAATAGTGTACAGAAGGACTAAGAGGGCCCTAGAAATAGAGGAGAAATAAATCTCTAAGAAGCAAAAAATAGGTCTAAAAGGAATGAATGGAGAAGTAGTTGTTGTTACTACAGAAGGGTTGGTTGACCGAGAACAACAACCGGTAATAGAAGCTGAATAGGAAAACCCTGCATCTACAAGCAAAGGTATGGTTTCTAAACTCTCTTCTCCTTCTCATCTTCATGAATCCCTAGAAGGATTTCCCTCCTTTTCTGTTCAAGATGCGGTAAAGTTACCTCCTCCACCTTTCAGTTCTTCTCCCAATCCATCAATAACCTTAGAGGTACCAGTCAGTTCTACATTGTCGCAACCTCCTCCAAACCCACTCTCAACCTCTCAGGTCTCCACTCCCATGTTCGCCATTGTTACATCTTCATCTCTTTCATTATCATCATCAATGGGACACTGCATTCCAAATTCATCCATTCCATCCACTAGCAATTTGGTCTCTATTTCACTTAATTTACCTGTATCAATGACAACAATAGTCACCGAGTCCACCGTTGTAACAGAAGTTATGGTTAGAATGTCTTCATCCCTACCAACAAAGGGGCAGTCCACCCTTATGTTTTTGATGCCATTATCTCCTTTGGTGGCTGATGTTTCAAGGTCTATTGCTAAACCCCGAGAGTAGGAGAATGTTCAGAGCATAAGTGATTACTGGGCAGAAAATCTTATCAAGCCTTCTAGCCGGATGGCTGTGACCAGGAAAAGTATGTATGTCAATCCTATCACCAGGCAGAGGATTTCAAGGTCCTTAATTCTGCAAGTAAGCAAGCCTGAGAATGAGATGACTGCTCAAGATTATAGAGCAGAAGAAATTATAGAAGATATTGACAAACTACATGCTGAAGATGAATTGGGGATGGCCAAGGCCCACTTAGAAACTTTTTGTGTGAAGATAGATATAGCCAAAGACAAGGTGAATAAATTAGAACAACATATTGAAAGGCTTAAAAATAATTTCAATGATAAAAAGGAAGTGGAAAAGGCTTTAAGAGAAGAGGTGAAGGGTTGGCAAGAAAAATTTCAAGAAGCTAGTAAGTTGAAAGATCATTTAGAAGAATAAAAGAGACTGCATAAAGAGCAGGCCAGAGAAATTCAAAATCTGAAACATCAGCTTCAGGTTGAGAAGGCCAAAACCTCAGGGTTTTCCAAGGATGATTTGAAAAGAATAAAGCAGGAGTTGCTTTCTGAAGTCCAAGAGAAATGTTCTGGTCTTCAACTTATAATCGACTACCTGAAAGATGCCAGTCAGCTGCTATTCACCATTCAGGTAGATACAGATCGAATCTTAAGGGAATTACAGTCTATGGTGACTCCGGTAGAACAAATAGACCGGTTGGTTAGTAGTAGGTTTGACGACGCTGCTAAACAAATTTCTAATAAAGAGTGGAATCTAGCCAAGATAGCTTCAAAGATAGTGTTGAAAAGGCACAAAGCAGCACATAAAGTTTGGTTGTTATGTAATAGGATGGATAGAAGAGTCAAAGAGATCATTGACATAAATAAGGAGATGATTCATCTTGGTTTCAAAGGACTCTGGAAGGAAGATCATAGCTTGTTATCTATGGAAGAAGTTCAGTAGAGCATCAAAGATATTTTGTAGGATGAAGCTGAGATTGATTCATTACCAGAACCATTATTACAAGAACAAGCTACCAAATTGATTGTGGACTATACCCATTTCAGATATTTGATGGAAGATTTGGTGATTAAGGGGAAGGCTGCTAATTATGAGGATGTTGGAGAGCTACAATATGTTTACAAGCAGCTTAAAGAAATGTCAAACCCTTTCGAGGAAGTTTGGAGACATGCCCTCCAATATTTAGAATCAATGATTAAATTGTTGGGGAACACCTCTGGTGGAGATAATCAGAATGTACAAACTCCGAAGGAAGAAGAAGAAGAAGATGAAGATGAAGAAGGTGTGGAAGAGTAAGGATAATATTGAGCACTCACATGCCCAGGAGAGCCTCACACTCAAGTCATTTCTATTTTCGTTTGTACAAATACATCATTTTTTTTTGTATGTCTATTTTTACTCTAATAGTTGTCAAAAATAAGCAATAAAGGTATGAAGCCTACAGAGCAGCAGTTTTTGTGTGAAGATATTCTTTGAAATAAAGCCTTATAAAGGAAGAAGAGTTGTATATAGCTTACAAAGGTAGTAATAATACTGATATTGCAGACACAGTCTCTGGTTAAAAAGGAAGGTTTGATGATGTTCTCGACATGGTTTCTATGTGACCCTCTACCCTCTAGATAAAATTTGTGTTTTTAGAGGGTAGGGTTTGCATGGAAATCATTCTTTAAAACATAATCTCAAAGATAATTCTTGTTTTGACTCCTGAAGCCCAATGGATAAGACTCTGGATTCGATTGGTTTTGCGAGAAAATCCACCCAGGAGGCGCCAGAATGTAGACCAAAAATGGCCACATACTTAGCAAAATTTGACTAAGTGATAATGTTGTTATTCCGCTCTGGAATCAGGTTGATGGTATGAGTCCACTGGGAAATATCTCCACTTGAAGGTTTGAGCATATTCTAGGAAATTCCATTCCGGGTCCGGAATAATGATGGGTTTCAAATCCGCAAAAGTTTGTAAGAGATCGTGACGTCAGCAATAAAAAGTGTGGATTTGGTTCTTGTCGTATGTCCGATTCCAGAAAGTCTTTTTGCTTCCCGCTCCGGAAGAGCCTTCTTGCTTTCCGCTCTAGATTGATGAAAGTTCCAAAATCCACAAAATTTTGTAAGAGATGATGATGTCAGTGGAAGAAATGTGTGGATTCATGATCTAGGAAATGAACAAGGATTCTCTTCCCAGAATGAAGATAAAGCGAAAGGGGAAAATAATCTAAGTGTTTGACTCTAGGCCCGGATTTGCATTATCTCTAAATTTTACAAAATTCATGAGGAGATGATGACGTCAACGATGAAAAGATGCGGATTAACAAAGACAAAATGGAAGATAAAAGAGCCCAAAGCGGATTCAGGGTTTTGATGCTGCGGATCCGAATTGAAGATTCTGATGCTGAGGAAAAGAGCGGGATGGCTTTCAGCTCACGTCGGACTTAATCTAAGTCGTCCAAAAGGGAGAATCAATGGTGGAGGTTGACCTATCATATTTTTGTTGTTCAAAATATTTTTGCATCAGAACTATGGCATGCAGTTGGAAGATGGAACGTCAAAGACTTTCAAGAAAAGCTAACCAGAAGCAGTTACAGATCGACGGTGTCAAGTTGTTCTCAAGAAAGATCGATGGGACGCATGATCTGGAAGATTCTGAACTTTAGTTCTTCTGGTCGACCATCAAGTTGCAGAGATCCCGAATGGCCATGGCGGATGTTCTTCCAACAGATTTCCTAGAGTTTGAACAAACTAGCTAACGCCAGCTAATCTTTTGCTGAGCTGTTGTAACAAGATTGAATGTATTGTTTCTTGAATATTATAATATGAAAACTATAAAGAGAGATCGAACCCTCGATTTAAAGGGTCGGCTCTAGCGTGTTTGCCTGTGCTACTATAAATATTTTTGAAGGATTGAATGCAAGGAGCAATACATTGATCTTCGCCTCAAGGCTGCGTTTCTATGCTAGATGTTAGAGGTTCAGATTTCATAGTTGTATTTCTGTAAATGCTTAGATGGTTAGTTTGTGCCGATCATGGATTACTAGTTGTTATGAGTAATTGAAATCTGTTGTGAAGTTTGTTCTTTGTTATTAGAAGGTGCATTTCTATAAAATTTGGGTTGTGGTGAATTCTGCTATTTGGATTATCATTTCTTGGATATTGAAATTGCTTACTGTAACATTTCTCTGTTATGCTTTAAATATCTAAAACGAGTTATCTTGGGATAAAATTTGATCTGGATGTATATCTTTAATATGGTTTTTTGGAAGCTTTTTATGGTAATGCAATGTTGTTAACCTATCCATCCACTGATATCTACATTTCTCTAACCTTACCCTTTTCTAACCCTAAACTCCAAGCCCTAATTGAGCATAATTGTGTCAACAATCTGCTAAGTTGACAAGGAACCAGCCTACTCTGGAGGTTGGATCTGAAACCCCTATTTTAGTCCATCCAATGTTGAGTGCTGAGCTGCAACTATCGGGTGCAAGCCTAAGTAGAAAGTAGGAAGATAGACAACCACAGTATCAAGAAAACTTGGTGCAATTCAGTGCCCAACAAGCTCATAGCTCTATATTTAGAGAATTAGAGCTCTATGTTTTAAAGAGCTTGTAGCTCTATGTTTAGATCATCGAAGCTCTATGTGTTTAAAGAGCTTGTAGCTTTATGTTTAGAGCGTCAGAGCTCTATGTTTTAAATATCTTGTAGTTGTATGTTTTAGAGTGCCATAGCTCTATGTTTTTGAGAGCTTGTAGCTTTGTGCTATTTTTAGAGCTCATAGCTCTGTGTTTAGAGCATCGAAGCTCTATGTTTTTAAGATATCATAGCTCTATGTTTATGAGAACCAAGGCTTCATGTGTTTGAGAGCTCGAATCTATGTTATAAGAGCATCATAGCTCTATGCTATTTTTAGAGCTCATAGCTTTGTGTTTAGAGCACCGAAGCTCTATGTTTTTGAGAGCTCATAGATCTATTTTTAGAGCATTGAAGCTCTATATTTTTAAGATCTTGTAAACTCTATGTTTATGAGCATCGAGGCTCCATGTGTTTGAGAGTTCGAATCTATGTTGTAAGAGCATCATAGCTTTGTGTTATTTTAGAGCACCATAGCTCTATGCTTTAGAGCATAATAGCTCTATGATTTAGATCACAATAGATCTATGTTGTAAGAGCATTGTAGTTCATAACTATGTGTCGAAGGACATGTAGAATCATGCCATTGCTATGCTCCACTGCTGTGATGTGGATGTAGGGGTGTCATAGTTACCACGATCATTAGAATTTGACTAGGTGTGGTGGTGGCAGCTAGGGTGGGCAGTACCAAAGCTCCTCAGATCCTTCTATCCATCATTGTGTGATGGATGTCTTAGGAGAAATGCATGGGAGGGTCATTTGTTAAGATTATCGATTGGACACCATGAGTGAAACCTCCTTTACAAAGTTGCAGCTAGCTTGAGAGTCTCCTTTAGTTATCGCCCATTGTCTTCTTTGTAGAATTTAGGATATAATAAATGAATTAGATGATTATTTTGTAATTTAAGGGTATGGGACATTTTGTTATGAAATAAATTATTTAGATGATTATTTTGTAATTTAAGGGTATGGGACCTTTTGTTATGAAATAAATGAATTAGATGATTATTTTGTAATTTAAGGGTATGGGACATTTTGTTATGAAATAAATGAATTAGATGATTTTTTTTTTTAAATTAAGGGTATGGGACCTTTTGTTATGAAATAATTGATTTAGATGATTATTTTGTAATTTAAGGGCATGGGACCTTTTGCTATGAAATAAAAGTATTATATGATTATTTTGTAATTTAAGGGTATGGGACCTTTTGTTATGAAATAAATGAATTAGATGATTATTTTGTAACTTAAGGGTATGGGACATCTTGTTATGAAACAAATGAATTAGATGATTAATTTTTAATTTAAGGGTATGGGACCTTATGTTATGAAATAAAATGAATGATGGTTATTTTGTAATTTAAGGGCATGGGACCTTACGTTATGAAATAAAATAAATGATGATTATTTTGTAATTTAAGGGTATGGGACCTTATGAAATAAAATGAATAATGGTTATTTTGTAATTTAAGGGTATGGGACCTTATGTTATGAAATAAAATGATTGATGGTTATTTTGTAATTTAAGGGTACGTGACCTTATGTTATGAAATAAAATGAATGATAGTTATTTTGTAATTTAAAGGTATAGGAACTTATGTTATGAAATAAAATGAATGATGGTTATTTTGTAATTTAAGGGTATGGGAACTTATGTTATGAAATAAAATGAATGATAGTTATTTTATAATTTAAAGGTATGGGACCTTATGTTATGAAATAAAATGATTGATGACTATTTTGTAATTTAAGGGTATGGGACCTTATGTTATGAAATAAAATGAATGAATATTATTAGTATTTTAAGGGTATGGGACCTTATGCTGTGAAGTGAAGAAAAAGGTTTATTGGGAATGAAGGTAGTTGTTTGAGTAATGAGATGTGTGAACCTAGTTTCTAAAAATTAAAGGTATGGGACTTTAATTGTTGATAAGGTTTGTTCATTTATTTATAAGTAGAGTGCATGAGTTGATGCATGATTGAATGACTCCCTCAAATTGACTAAGGGGGAAATGAAAAGGGTAGTTTCCATGATTAGTACTATGCATTAGTAAGTTGAATTTCTTGGGTTATTTGTATAGTTGCAATTTGACAATGAATTAAGTAAGTGCATATAGAAGCATGTCTATCCGTATCCATGAGTGTACTGATCCCCTAATATCCTCATTGATCGATGGAAGAGTGGGAAGGATAGAATCATGAGATGAAACAATGCACAAGTTTTCTCTCCACCTTACATCTTGTCTTTTATGCATTAGATTATATTGTAGAGAGATTTACCTAATGAAATGGATGTAAAGTATCATGGAAAGTATGGGATGTACCATATTTATGTATCTAAATGAACATTAAGACTACTATGCTTAGTATTTATTTATTTAGATTATTGCACTTAAATATTTAATGTATGTTTGTTTGGTGATTGTTTCTTTATGCTTGATTATTTTTGTTGTTGGTTAGTTCATTTTGTTAGATTTAGTATCAAGATCTTTAATGCTCTTGTGTGATTAAAATAATGAATCATTAATAAGTTATAGGTGAACTTAGTGGATACCCTAAGGGCTTGAGACCCCCTTAGGGATATTGATGACTAGGTTTGGAATATTGTACTAGAGTTAAGATAGCTTGTTAGTAGACAAAATCGATAGCTTAACTCATAGTACACGTAGCATACCACACATAATGACTTTTGTGGATATGGAGATGCATGTATAGATTCTAATGATTGAAGGTGGTAAGTCTAACTAATTAATACTAATGAGAGGGATGGAATTATATGTGCAACATAAAATAGGCTTATGTAGATGGACTTGCGCAAAGGGAATATTGTGTGGTATGGTTATTGAGAAAATTGGGGGATGTCAAACAGTAAGTGGGTCTAAGGATGGGCAAGGATTTATGAATCCTTATCCTTAGTACAAAAGAAAATATAGATAAAATTTCTGTCTTTTATTTTGTATGTTTTATTTTTCGTGTGAAATTGGGGTATTACAAGTAATTTAAAACTAAAAAGGGTTGTTCCCTAGTTTAATCAAAAACAAGATGTCAAGAGAGAGGCCAAAGATCAGAACCTATAAAAGAGAGAATATTTGATTGCAACACTATTTATCTATATTACCATGAGTCATCAACTAGAAAATGATCCAACATTTCCTAGAAATGGTACAATTTTAGTCTCCTATTACTCCAGGTGAATAGGCAGTATTTTGAAACCACATCTCTAAGACTTAACTTATCCATTTGGTTAATAAACAAATGACTCCTCACATCCAAGACTCTAGAGCCTCCCTACTTTTCCTCCAATGAAGCAATAGCATTAAAATCCCCTCCAACTATTTGAAACATCTCCTTTCCTTTTTCTAAAATTACCTCCATTGCCCTCCACTACTCCACCTTTTCTTTTATATTAACCAAAGCATAAAAGTTAACTACCTAAAAGGGATCCACATTTGAAATAAAATACCCTTTTATCTCCAAAATTTCTACATTTGCCACTACATCCACAACAAAGCAATCCTACATAATTACCCTTAGAAGCAATTACCAAACTCAAAGTTTCCTTCCAAATTCTCTTGCAAACTATTGAGCTTCCATATAAAATAAATTTAGATTCCAAAATCAATAACAAATAAGGATGATACTATCTAATTAAACACTTTACAACACCCTACTTGGGTTTTACCCCAAACCCCTCACATTTTAAGAAATAATCTTCATTTGGAGAAATAATTGAAATGTGAATCAATAGTTTGCATAATCCTTGCTTCCACCAAATGCTCCCATTTCTTATCTCACTTATCCTTTTTCAATTTTCTTCCAATTACATGTTTTTTTCCTCCTCAATGCTTCCTTAGGGTTATTGATGTAATTCCTAAGTTATTACTTCTAATTCCTCTCCTCTCAACCCCCTCAATCTTGAAAAATCTTTCCTCCCTATCCATATCATCCTCAATTGTATCCTTGGCCTTAACTAGAATTGACTCCTCCAAGGGTCTACCCTCCTCCTTATAAGTTCTAAAGTCTTCTTGAGTACACATCTATGTTAGGGCCTCACCCCTACTACAAGGGAATGGCACAAAATCATCATAAATAACCTACTCATGAGAGAGGAAAGCCCCCTATAGCATCCACATCCACATGACTAGACCTAGATCTCAAAACATCAAACTATTTTTTAAAAGGAACTTTCAAACATTACTTACCTTTATGACCACCAACCTTTAATATTTTCTTATTTATAACTGCATGAAAACCATCGTCCTCCTCCACTTCCACACCTTTACCTTGATGGAGAACCTTCTCCTTCTACTTTATATTAGTATTATTGGAGCAATCCCTTGCCAGGTGACTATAAATATGACAACATTTGCACCTAAAGGGAATCACCTCATAGTTAAGAGCTTGAACCTTTACCACATCCCCAATTTAGAAGTTAATAGAATATGGAAGTGGATTGGATATATCAAACTCTACAAAAATCCTAGAATAAGTCGTAAAATTCCTTCTATTCATAATATAAGAGACCAAACAAAGGTCCCTATGGCCTCATTAATATCTCTAAAAATTTCCTCCTTCCAAAACTCCAAAGGTAAACAATGAAGTTTGGTCCATACTAAGACAATTGAATATAGTTCCTCCATTTGATTGAATCTTGTGTGCCATAGTTTCATGTATAGCCTTGATTGCCCTATGAAATAAGGTTCACCCTCAAAAATAGCTAAAAAGTACCAATTTGTAGAAAGAACAATGTCTTAGGTGCATCCCTCAATCCTTCTTAGGTCTACCTAATTTGAATGAATCTACAAATGAGGGCCTTGGATTATAATAAAATTACCCCATTCACCATAACTTTAGGATGCACCTTAATCCATGGTTTCTCCTCCATGTGATGAATGCATTCATTAATATTTCCATCACCACCCATTGATGTTGAACTTGCCACACTAACCCAACCCTTCTTCAGATAATTGTACGCTTTACAAAATCTATTAGGGATAAAACCTAAATAACCTATAACCAACCCCTTAAATTTCAAACCTGGGTGACCCTAAGGAGCCACCTCTTCTCCCTCCATCAAAAATATTCATAGAAAATTTGAAAATTTCCTCTTACCTTCATTTTTTAAATTTTTAAACAAGACACCTCCATTTCTTCTTTATTCATCATCTCCTTTAAATTTTCATCTCACAGTATAGATCCCACCCATATCCTGCCCCTCTGCTTATATCTTACTCCTCTACTCAAATCTCTCTCCTCTACTCATAACCTTCTCAAATATCACTCCTATACTCAGATAATTCATATCTCACTCAAATCCCACTTCGATCTTGCTTAGATCCTTCTCAGATCTTACTTCTCTACTTATATCCCTATTTTCAATTTTATTTTACTCAGTAGAGAACTTAGTTAAGTATGAAATGACTAATAATACCTTAGTATCTAAGGAGAATATATCAAGTAATATAGCTTTGAATTCCATATATAAATCTAGATGGAATTCAATATTTTGTTATATATGCAAGAGAAAGGGTCATATTGCAATTTTTTGTAGATATAATCAAGGAAATCCAATGAATATAAATCAAGGAAGCCAAATGAATAAATTAGTACAATATATGCAATATCAATCTTAGTATCAATATAATCCTCAATGATAACCACAATTTTTTTCTCAATAGCAACAATGTCAATACCATCCTCAATACTGATATAAATATCAACGACAATCTTAGCAACAATTTAGAGAAGAAAAAAAAAGAAAATTAGTTTAAATTTTTTATCAAATACAATAATTAGAAGAAACATATAAAAGAAATGAATTCAAAGCCCTTACATTAAACTCTTGGTCAATGAAGATGTTCATTTTTCAAATAATTCTAAAGATACTAATGTTGCAAATGCTATAGAACATTTGGATACAAGAGGAGAGACGATATGGAAAGATCAAGATTAGGACTAAAGAGAACAAAATAAAGAAGCAGAAGAAGAATATCATAAAAGTACAAAAGAGGAATGCAAAATGAGATACAAATAAAAATCAAGTAGCAAAATAAGAACCACATAAATCATATGCTATAAAGATCAAATATTGAAGACAAAGATAAAGACCAATATTGAAGACTAAAGTCTTAAATAACCAAATAATGTAATATAGGGGGTGTTGAGGAATATTACATTATTTGGTACATGCATGGTACAATTGTAAATATGTAATAGATTAGGGTTTAGTCTTTAGTTTAGATGTGTGATTTATAATTTTTCCTTTCATGTAAGTGTCAATGTGTAGGAAATGCACAAGTGTCATGTAAGTTAGAGTGCAAGTATAGATTGAGAGAATGTGCACAAGTGTCATGTATGTAAGTGTGCAAATATGTAATTTGAGGATGTGCACAAGTGTATTAGATTAGGATTGCATGTAGAAGTGCAATAGTCATGTATATGTGTGCAAGTGTCATAGAGTCAAGTGTCCATGTAAGAAGAAAGATGAAGAGTCTAGTATGCAAGTGGTAAAATGATAAACCAAAGGTCATGGGACTTGTCATATGGAGAGAAATATTCAAGTATTTGAAGAGTCATATTACTATGGCTATATTATGGAGACAATACTCCATGAGAATGTAATAAAAATATCATATTACTTAATTGTAAAGAGGTACAAAAAGGAATAAATCTTGTATATAGATTTTGAGCAATTAATATTATAATTTATTCTTCATTCATAGTTCATGAATGAATTAGGTCATTTACATTCATATTTGATTATATAATTGAATGTTATTTTATTTATTATATTGGCCTTGATATACATATTAATTTGCTCATATATTATTCTACTCTTCATTATTATTATTTTGACCTTTAATATTGTGGCTATTTTATATTGGGACCTATGATATTTTATAGTAGTAAGGCTTCAAACACCAACATATCATAGGAGATTTGAAATACTTGATTATTAATATGGAAAATAATACTAAGTTACTAGTAGTACAAAAACTTATAGTGGTTGAAAACCCCATATTTTGACATATTTATATCAAGAGAATGGACTCAAAAGCTATATGGGAATGAGTACTTGGTAATGGAATATACCCCTATGAAAGTACAACAAGATAAAAATATGATCCAAATAAAAAATGAGTCTTTATATAACTATTTATTTCATAAGTTGGATGAAGATAGTGTGGTGGATTGAGATGAATTACTTGAATTTATCTACCAAAAAAAATTACTTGAATTTATGGATGAAAAATTCATGGAATATGATCAGTGTCTAAAATAAATATGATTATCAATGTGCTTCAAGATAATGAGGACTAATAGATGGGCTTCAAAGAAATTAAGCTAGGAAATTACCTAATATTTGAAGAGCCAACTAGTATTCTATATTTGACCAGTCAATAGGTACAAGGTTCCAATGGAGTATAGATGATGCATTTTGTTGGTGCAAAGACTAGAAATGGAGCTAGTGCAAGTATCCAATTTGTTGACCTATATGGTTTATAAATAATTTTTCCTAATAAATTATTGTTCTAATAATGTGGTTGAATATAAAACATTGTGCATTAGCTTGAGAAAGACTAAAAATATGGGAATTGATAATAAAAATATATTTGGTGACTCTAATATACTCATAGATCAAGTCAATTCACAATGTGCCACTAAGAACAAACATCTAAAGTCATACAAGCAAAGGATCTAAGACTAGCTAGAAAGTTTCAATACTTGTAAAATCAAGGTGATTCCCTAGGATTTGAGCACTAAGACATTTGATATATCATATATGGCAACAAGATTTGACCCTACCCCAAATTTTAGGATAAACCAAAAGAGTTGGATGTGGTTTTCATATTAGCAATCCTTAACAATTTTGATCATTGAAAAACCTCTAATAATGATGAGTAAATCATCAAAATTATCACTAGGGAATCTTAGCATGATAAAATTAATAATGAATATATAGATGATGTAAAGTATGGGTTAATTAAGATAAAGGTAAGATAGATACCAAAAGTATTGATCATACTAGGATTTTTTCAATCTAAATGACAAGAAAATCTAGCGTAAAATTGAAAGCATCCTCCTATCACCTTGTCAAAATTATCAAATAAAAGAATTTTCTTCTAGGTAAGGAATAAATTGAAGATGAAATTATATTACTTAAATATCTCTATGGTAAGTATCGAGACATAATTGTTTGATTCTATGAATATTTAAAGGTGTACGATAGAAGTATCATAGAGCACACCATCAAATTGGAGCCTAACGCCAAGCCTTTTAGGTAGAAGCAAAGGCCTATGAATCCAAATATTGAATTTACTATGAAAAATGAGCTTCTAAAATTCCTATAGGAACAAATAAACCTCCCAGTAAATCACTCCATATAGATTATCAATATAGTACTAGTGCAAAAGAAAAATGATGATACTAGGTTGTGTCAATTTTAGGAATTTAAATAGGGCATATCTAGAAGACCACTATTCTTTGTTTGGCATAGAACAAATATTATACGAATTGGTAGGAAACTGATGTTATCACTTTTAGATGGATTATCAAGGTACAATAAAATATGGTTCAAGGATGATGATCAACAAAAAAAATGTTTTACCACAAAATGGGGTACTTTTGCATATCAATAAATGCCTTTTGTGTTGTTAAAAATTAGGAATAATTTTAAAAAATATATGGGCATTACCTTTGTAGGTTTGGTAGGTGATATCATACTTATATACCTCAACAATTTAACTATTTTATAAAATAAAAAAATAATCATGTTGAACACTAAGAACTTGTATTTTAGAGGTATAGGGAGTATGGTATCTCACTTAACACAAAAAAGTTTATTTTCATGGTCCAAGAAGAAAAAATATTAGGACATGTGGTGTTTAACTATGGCCTAACTATAAATATTAATAATATAAAATTAATCTATGATATCCCCTACCCATGTCTAAAAATGGAATTTGGTCCTTCCTAGGTCAAATCTAGTTTATAGCCAAGTTAATAATAAATTTTACACAACTGGTTAGTCCTATCACCAAAATATTGAAAAATGATGTGACCCTAGTATGGATTGAATATGGTAAAAAGGACTTCCAAGACATAAACTATCATCCAAAACCTAGTCCAAGTCAATCCTAATTTCTCCAAGGAATTTAGGCTTTGTGTTTAGGACAAAAGGTATTGTTGCAGTGTTAACTAAAAAAAATATATTGAAGAATATTTAATTTCCTTCATGAGTTAGGCACTTAAAAACTATGAATAAAGGTAGATTTATTTTAAAAATAAGTGTTTTCCATCATGAAATCCCTTAAAAATTCTAGGTACTACCTATTCCAAAGTAGAACCACCATCATCATAGTTGATCCCAATGTATAATCCCTATGTTGTAGGGTGAACTAGGAGAGAACAAAAAAATATGGATAAATAAAATCTAGGAGTTTGACATAGAGATAAAACCCACTAATCTCATTAGGACATGAAAATATTGTAATGTCATCCTTGAGATATTAGGTAGCACTAATGGAATAAATGAAGGTAGAAAATCAAACAAGATTGATAGGAAACATCAGAAGATACATGATATTTAGACAGGTTCAATAAGGGTTAACACCTAAAGAGAGCCCAATTTAGTAGAATTCAATGTCTAGATAATGTAATTTTTAAAAAGGGATACGATGGAGTCCTACTAAGGTGAATTTATTAGAAAAGGGTAAAAGGTCTACTCAAAGAGTATCATGACAAAGGAGGGCATTAATCTATATAGTTCACAACACAAAAGATCCTAAGGGTAAGATATTTCTAGCTTACCATTTTCTCTAATTGATTCCAATAGGTCAAGGGATATAAGTCCTACTACACATTTATGAGAAAGAGGAGAAAAATACTAATGCTCTTAAATCCCATCATCATGACTAAACATTTTCAATAATGAGGCCTTTATTTCATTAGCAAGATTAATCCTTTATCTAGTATAGGACATGGATTATTTTAGATATGAATTATTATTTCACAAAGGGGGTTGAGGCATTGCTAGTCAATTTGGTAAATAAATATGGTAATATAGCTCTTGCAGAATATCATCACTAGATTAGGGGCTTCATCCATGATTACTATTGATAATGATATTTCATTCACTAGATTTAAAGCAACAAAGTTCACTCTAAAGTATGTGTTTGTGCTAAAAATAATCCTAATTACTATCCTAAGGGAAATAGTCTCACAAAATTGTTAAATTTAAAGTGAAACTAGAGAAATCATCATGTTCATTGATTTACATTGCAATATCATTACACTTTTTTTACACCTTGAAGTCTCTTCTTGAAACTTGTAGTCCCATAGTTCATTTGAATAATAATAAAAATTTAACAAATAGCTTTACAAACCAAATATGATAATAAGCATCTAACAACCCCCCTGTTTATGTTATTTGGTATACATAATAATTGTCATAAGTCTTCAAATTTATCCCTATAAGAACACCCCAATGATAAATTTGGTGTTTCATCTTGATGACCTCAGTTTAATCATAAGGAGAGAGACAACCTATTACTATGCTCTCAAAGAGTGTGGCCCCTAGTTGTGCCACCCATTGTACTTTGCATTACTTCAACAAAAATATTTTCTTGACCAAGAGCTTTTGTAAAAATATTTGATACTTGTTCTATAGTAGAAATATATCAAAGATTGATATGATGATAATGAACATGATCTCGAATAAAGTGACATTGTGCTTCAATATGTTTGGTTCATACATGAAATATTGAATTTTTGATTAACTTGAGAACTCCTTGATTGTCATAATTTAATATTGTTGGTTGTTTAAAAATCAAACCATATCTAATAAAGCATATTGTGGCCACAATGTTTCACATGAAGTATTTCATGCTACTCTATATTCTTCCTCAATAGATGAGAGTGCTATTGTATATTATTTTTACCATGCCAAGATATTGGACAAAAATCCCAATGAAATACATATCCTAAAGTATATCTTCTACCATTAATAGAACTGACATAGTCAGAGTCAATATATCCTTGTGGAAAGAAGTTATAATTTTTCTTATATTCTAATCATATTTCATCGTTCCTTAAATATATTGTAAAAATTGTTTAGCTACTTTCCAATGAGTTTTTTTAGGTTATTGAATGAATTTGGAAAGATAACTTACATCAAAATTATAAATATCATTGTATTTACGAGATAAAGTAGATTTCCAGTCAATTGACAATATAAAGTAGCTGACATAGATGGTTATTTGTCATATTTTTATAATTGTAATCTGTGTTCCATAAGTGTTGCTTTTGCTTTAAATTTTGTACTTTTGTAATTTTTTTTAGCATATTTAGTTTATGTCACTATAATGTGATTTTATTTTTGTCATACATGTAGACCAAGTCAATAATATAAGAGTCCGAGATTTGTCATGTTAAAAGCTTCATTTAAGTTATTTTCATATTGGTTATTATATCATTTGAACAACCTAAGATAACTATTGCATCAAAAATTTATTGAATTCTATCACATTACTCAAGTATGGACTCACATCCATTTTACCTTTGGCTATATCTAGCATTATATATTCAAAAATGGACTTAGACGTCCATATTTTTAGTCATATTTAGCAATGCACAAGTGACATTAAAAAATTCTTGAAATAATGACTTGTCTTCTTGTAAATAGAAGAACCAAATTCATTATTCAATACAAATGTTTTTTTTTAATTTAGAAAAAATGAATTTCTTTCTTTTAAATAAATGATTTGATTTCATTTATATTTATTATTTTTAACAAGTAATATAGATTGCTTACTTTCACTCAGACATCCCTTGTTTGGAATCATATTCCAATTTGAAATAATAAAAAAATATTATTGATTCCTTTCACTTAGACATCCCTTGTTTGGAATTGTCTTCCAACATGAATAATATAAATTTTAAAATAGAAAACTTATGTGTCAAGTACCTTATTTTTGGATGTCATTATAATTATAGTTATTCTCTTTGGGTCTCTATGAGAACTTACAAAAGGTAGTGACTTCATGACTTCTTTTTTTGAGGCTTTGCAATAACTTCCAAACAACACCTTTCTTGTTTCTGTATTTCCATAAAATTTCACCATATAAAACTAAAAAAAAACTTTAAATAAAATCCTTTCCACTCATGGCTCAGGATATTTCACTCTGATTCCACATGCTAAATTCAAAGTGAAACTAGAGAATTCATTTTTTTCATATTCATCATCATTTATTTACATTGCAATTTCATTACCCTTTTATTACATCTTGAAGCCTCTTCTTGAAACTCGTAGTCTCGTAGTTTATTTTAATAATGAGAAGTATTTAACAAATAAATTTCCAAACCAAATAAGGTAATAAACATCTAATAATATTCCACCAACAAGAACATCATAACCATCTTGAATATGATCATAGCTAAATCATAGAGGGATTAGTATACCAATTAGAGAAGAAAATTATGGTTAGACTAGGAGACACCCAAGGCTTCTATAGGGTCATCTCCTTACAAGCTAGTTTTCAAAAAAGAGGCTATGGTATTGGTTAATATAGTACTCCCTTCTCTCCAAACATCATAATATTTTTTTGTTTTTTTGAATTTATATGGTGGAATCGGTAGCCGCGATGAAATTGGGTAGGTTGTCTAGCTTTTATGGTAGCCACAGTATTCTACACTGTCTACCCCAAAATCCACCACACAGATCTTCACATAGTCCACCCCTATAACCACCATGCCACAATAATTTTAAACCTTTTACACCATTGAAAGGACTAGGAAAAGGATAAGTATTAAGTTCGACAAGGCACAAGATTTGAACCTTGGACCTCTACCCCCATTATAGGGAAACATCATAACAATTGGATCTTGAAGACATTAATATTAAGCCAATGCAAGTTGATTGAATGCCTTGTTGGACCTAGAAAAAGAAATAGAATATGTGTTTAAGAGGATGCTCCAGCATTAGATGGAGGTTAAATGACGGTTTGATAAAAATGCCACTAAAATGAACTACAAGGAAGGTGATATTATATTACAATGGAATGAAGATAGGGATAAATGTGATAATCACTAAAATTTTTATTCCATCTAGAGTGGACCATACCAAATTCTCTGAATCACAAGTCCAATTGCCTAACTTACAATGATGGATGAAAGATCATTGTCAATTTCAGTGAGTCAACAATATCTATGACCCATCTAAAGAAGATTCCATTGCTAAAAGGAATATAAAATTGAAGAGAAATAAAGTGCCCCAATAAACTAAATTAGAAAAGCAGTAATAATAGAATCAAAATAAGAAGATCGCAGATTCACACAATACACAATATTTATCCTAGAAATCCTCAACCAGGAAAAAACCAACATAGTATTATCTTATTATTGCATTAACTTGATCGTCTCCAATACAATAATATTCTTCTTATATCTCTATAAACCCTAACACAAGTGCAATATATATAACAAAGGTACATGCACAAATTTTTACAATATCATGGGTAAAAAAGCATGGGTTTAAATATAGTAACCCTAAAATCCCATATGGATCTAAAAATAAATTAAACCCTAAAAATTTTTCCCCCACCAAAATAACATGGAAAATATTCAACATATTTTCAACATCCTCCTACTTTTTGAATACTTTCCATAGGGGTCAAAAACTACCATTGTCAACTATCAAGGGCAACCATACCCGTAGATATTCTACACTAAGAAATTTTTTTGAGCAGGTATAGCCTTTGTTAATGAATCAAAAATATTCTTCTCTGTATCAACTTTTTCCAATATCACTCAGTTCTCTTCAACCATATCTCTCACAAAATGGTACTTTGATATCAATATGTTTTGACCGATCATGAAAAGCCAGGATTATTGGCAAAAAATATTGCAATTTGACTATTATTGTTAATTCTCATAGCCTTCTATTTAAAACCAAATATTGAACACAACCTCTATAGCCACACTACTTCTTTACAGGTATGATTTGTTGCAATGTACTCTACTTCTATAGTGGATAAGGCAATAACTGATTACTTTTTACTCATCCAACTTATTACCCCTCCAAATAGCTTGAACACATAAGCACTAGTGGATATTCTCTTATCAAGATCTCAAGCCTAGTCATCATCCACAAACCCTTGTAGATTTACAATATCATTACCTCCAAAATTTACTCCATAATAGATAGCATAATCTGTAGTTCCATGCAAGTATCTAAAGATCCTCTTCACAACAGTCCAATGTTCCTTTTCTGGATTTGACATATTTTTGCTAACTACTCCCACTGCATGTGCAATATCAAGTTTAGTATAGACTATTGCATACATAGGAGGGCCCATAAAACTAGCATAAGGAACATGATGTATTTATTCAATTTTCTCATTTGTTTTAGGACACTATTCAATAGATAACTTTTGACCAACCGGATATGGAGTACATATTGGTTTACAATCATGCATCCTAAAATTTTGTAGTATCAAATAAACATATTTTATTTGATTTAACCACAATTTTATATTTGCACAATCTCTTATTATTTCCATACCCAAAGTAAATTTTACAGCACCCAGATCCTTCATGTCAAACTCAGAAGATAATCAAGATTTTAGTAACTTTATCATCTCCTTACTGTTACCAATTAACAATATGTCATCCACATACAATACAATGCTAACAAAATTTTTACCTTCCTTTTTGAAATATGCACATGGATCTGCTTTGCTTTTTCCAAGCCCAAGTGTCAAAAAAAACCTATCAAATTTTTGGTTCCAAATCCTTGGAGACAACTTCAACTCATAAAGAGACTTCTTCATCTTGCATACGAGGTCCTTACCTTTTACCTTAAAGCATTCCGATTGTGACATATATATATATATATATCTTCATCAAGTTCACCATGTAGAAAAGCTATCTTTACATCCATCTATTCTATTTTAAAATCAAAAGCAAAAGAAATAGCCAACATAAATCTGATTGAAGTTAGTTTAGCCATAGGAGAAAAAATATCACCAAAGTCAATTCCCTCAATCTAAGAAAATCCTTTTGCTACCAAGTGAGCCTTGTACTTCTCCAAATTTCCTTCTACATTGTACTTCTTCTTGAATAACCACTTACAACCAACAGGTTTTCTTCTAAGAGGTAATTTTACCAAGTCCCATGTCTTATTTTTATATAGGGACTCCATTTCTTCTTCCATAGCCCTTTTCCAAGACTTATTCTCACTTGATTGAAGTGCCTCCTTTATAGTCTTGGGTTCTTCATTAGTAACTGATAAATTAAATACAAAATAAAAATTTAAAGGACTATACCTATCTGGAAGTCTTCTCTCTCAATCTGACCTCCTCAAAATTGGAGTTCTAGGTTTTGCATCTTCAACTTCCTCCTCACCTTCTTCCTCTGAATATTCCTCTTCAGACTCTCTGTAATTCAGGTTCTACCATAGGTTCTTCCTTCTATTATAATTTGACCTGCACTATTTTTGGTTCTTTGCTTGGTTTCATTTCCTATTTTAAAACCCCTTTTGTTTCTATAAAGATCACATTTCGACTGTAAACAACCTTCTATATTTCTAGGTTCCACAAATTATATCCTTTAACACTAGTACTATAACCCACAAATATGCATTTTTTAGATTTATAGTCTAGCTTAGTCATTTTCTCTTTTGGGACATACATATAAGCATCACAAAAAAAACCCTTAGATGTCTGAGAGAGGGTTTCTTACTAGTCCATACTCCCTATGGAGTCTTGTCCACCAAAACTGAGGTAGGAGATCTATTGATGAGATAACAAGTTTTTAATACAACTTTTACCCATAATCTCTTTTCTAACCCTATACCACTTAGCATGCTTCTAGCCTTATCCATCAATGTCTTGTTCATCCATTATACAACCCCATTTTGTTGTGGAGTATAGGAAGTTATTCTCTACCTTTATATTTCACAGTCCTTGCAAAATTGCTCAAATTCATTAGAGCAATACTCACCACCATTATCACTTCTCAAAACCTTTATCTTTTTCTCTATCTGATTTTTTGCAAGAGCCTTAAACTCTTTAAATTTATTAAAAACCTCATATTTATTTCATAGAAAATATACCCAAGTATTTCTAGATAAGTCATCTATAAATGTAATAAAATAGATAGATTTAACTAATTATGGTAATTTTGTAGGTCCAAACACATCATTGTGAAGTAGATGTAGAATTTATTCAGACCTTGTAGCACTACTTGGAAAATTGACTCTAGTTTATTTTTTGAAAACACAGTGCTCATAAAAATCAAAATATAATGGGTAATTAGAAAGTCCTTTAGCCATACCTTTTATTTTCAATGTTTGAAGTCCTTTCTCACCAATATGCCCCATGCGTTGATGCCACAACATTGACTTTACTGTAGGAATACTTAAATCCATTTCAAATGTATTATTTTTCTATACAATTGAAGAGTTATTGCAATTAATACTTACAGTGCTAGCCTCATGTCTAAATAAAGTTCCTATGTGAACTCCTCTTGCCAACACTAAGGATCCATAGACCATATTGCAACTATCCTTATTGAATATCACATTCACACCTGCATCATTCATCCTACTCACAGATATCAGATTCCTTGCCAAACTCAGAATATACAACACACCAAGAAGGGTTTTAACTATTCCATATTTTAGCATCAGCTTGAATCTTCCTCGACCTATTATTTTATATGTCGAATTGTCTCCCAGGAAGACTTCACCTCCATCTATATTTTCATATTCACAGAACCCCTCCTTATGAGGAGTCATATGAAAGAAGAACACGAGTTAATCAACCATGAGTTATCGCATTACTTAAGCATGCTGCAAATAAGAATAAGTCCTGTAAATATTTATTTTTGGTCTTTCTATAGAATTTCCTTCATTAGATGATTGATTATTATTAGCCTTTTTAGATCTACAGTCTCTTTTATGATGCCCTGCTTTACCATAATTCCAATATTTCCTCTTTTTTGGGGCAAAAAATCCACCCCATTATTTTGATTTCTTTTCTCCTGATTTCTTTTTGCTTCTTTCTTGAGAATGACCTCTCACAATCAAGGCTTCCTTTTGATGATAATCCTTAGAATATTTTTGTCTCATCTCCTTAGACAACAAAGTTCCTACTATATCCTCTACTTTCAATGTAGATGTAGTATTGGTGATAGCCATAAAAAGGTTATTCTATGAATCAGGTAATGAAAAAATTAAAGTAATACACTTTTCCTCTTCATCCATTTTTACTTCTATAAAGGTTAATTGACTTACCACAATGTTAAAAGCATTCAAATTTTTAGCAACAGAGTCACCATCATTCATCTAAAGTGAATACAACTTCTTATGGAGAAAGTTTATATATAAGTGACTTTGTCTAATACAATATTCCTAACTTCTCCTATAACAACTTTGCCATGGTCTATAGATACATTCAAAAATACCGAATCATATAAGCACAATCTGATAGAGCTCCTTGCCTTCTTATCAATTTTTAGCCAATCCTTATCTGTCATAGATGTTGGTTTTGCTCTCGAGACCACAATCCACTGATCTCTATCAACCAACAGATCCTCCATATTGATTTTCCACAACTCAAAATTTTGTCCATTAAATTTTTTAATCTCTATTCATGTGCTTCCCATATTTCTCCTTTGCCTGGATCCTTTCACATACGACTCCCACTCAAGAATTAATTTATCATAGGGTTGAAACCCTTACTCCTTGAACAAAGCTAAAAACTAGCTCTGATACCAAATGAAGAGAAATAAATTACCCTAATAAACTAAATTAGAAAAATAGTAATAATAGAATCAAAATAAGAAGATCGCAGATTCACACAATACACAATATTTATCCTGGAAACCCTCAACCAGGAAAAAACCAACACATAGTTATATTATTATTGCATTAACTTAATTGTCTCCAAGACAATAATTTTTTTCTTCTATCTCTACAAATCCTAATGCAAGTGTAATATATATAACAAAGGCACATGCACATATTTTTACAATATCATGGATGAAAAAGCATGGGTTTAAATATAGTAACCCTAAAAGCCCATATGGGTCTAAAAATAACTTAAACCCTAAAAATGTATAGGTACATAGTGTCCAATACATTTTAGTGTTAGCCCCACTATAATAACATGGAAAACATTCAACATATTTCCAACAAAAGTGTACACACCCTTTATTTTATATTTTTAGCTATTATTATTCTCATTTATGTCTTCCTTTTCTCTAGCAAGAAATCCCCCTTTTCACCTTTTCTTTATTCTTCTTGTCAATTTATCCTTGATTCCATTTCCAAAAAAATAATCAAAGTGTCATAAAGAGAGTGAATTGCTCCCTTTGGCAAGTAATTTACTTGCTACAATAAGCAATCCACTTGTCATCACCTATTGTTTCTCATTATCATAAAATAAAATAATTGGATGGGAAAATTATCCTGATTTTGGGCTAAGATACCCCTCTAGATTCATAAAAAAAATAAAAAAAATGGTAGGTATATAAAAATCCTAAACCCTTGATAGTATTCAATTCTAAATGCATGCATTATAAAAAATTACCCCCTAATGCACTCTCATTAAATATTTTACACAGTGTCAAACAACTCACCAATGGTTGTACAAATGTCTTTTCCAAGTATAACTCAACATTGATGCATTCCTACATAACTTTATAATAATGGATTGACCCTCTATACCATCCTTTAATATCATAGATGTCACATAGTTGGTAGGGTCTAACTCGAATAGTATCCCTTACTAAACTAGTTGACCCTTTGAACATAAGACCATAGGCCTTTACAAACACAGAGTCACCTTGGTTGCTTTAAACACCTTTGTTCATAGTCATTCAAGTAAAATCCCATAGGGGATCCCTAGAGAAAATTGGTTAGCTAAACCTTTCCAAGCAAAGTATTTTCTAAGTCCATTCATACTAGTGGTTCACCAGCCATGTTGAGTGAATTTCTCCACATTCTTGGCAAATTTCTTTTAATATATATATATATATATATATATATATATATATATATATATATATATATATATATATATATCTCGCTTATTGGTAAGGGAAGTTGGTACAATCCATTATTAGAAGTGGCTTATAGTCCACTCCTATTTGGTTAAATTCACTCAAATGACAAAGTGAATTGCTAAATTAGAAAAATTTATATATCTATATATATATATTTTTTTCTAATTTAGCAATTCACTTTGTCATTTGAGTGAATTTAACCAAATAGGAGTGGACTATAACCCACTTCTAGTATTGGATTGTACCAACTTGCCTTACCAAGAAGAAGGAAAGACCTCCTATTATTTTTATGATGTATTCTATAACATCATCATGGAGAAGCTAAAAGGAAAGATAACAAGAATTTCATAAGTTGAAAACTTGCTTAAGTACAACAAGTGATTGAATATAGATTACCACTTAAGCAAATCAAGATATTTCATCCATTTGTTTGACTTCTCAGCCATGCCCTTTGAGTTATCTATGTACATGCAAAAATATTTTTCAACCTAGAATACATTAGGTAGTTAGATTATGTGGACTATACAATACTTCTAAGGGTAGAAGAAGGCCATATTGTATCCATTGAAGTAGTAAATCATGTATATCATCCCAAATATTTGAGAGTTACACACATAATCAAGGAGAATTTGTTGGCTTTTTAAGCCTTACTACCAAATAATATCACAAGTCCCTCAATATAAAGATCACAATATTAAAGGTCAAAATAATGTGGAGTATAATTATATATGAGAAATTTAATATGTATATCAAGGCCAATATAATACTAAAAATAACATTCACTTATATAATCAAATATGAATGTAAATGGCCTAAATCATTCATGGGCTATGCATGAAAATTGATTAAAATTTGTATATAATATTTATTCACTTCCTTCCTCTTACAATTAGATAATTAGATATTTTGATATCGGATTACTTCTCATGGAGTATTGTCTCCATAATATAGCCGTATTAATGTGACTTCAAGTACTTGACTATTGCTCTCCATATGACAAGTCCCATGACCTTTGGCTTATCATCTTGCCACTTGTATATTGGACTCTTCACTTTCTTTTTACATGTACAATTGACTCTATGACACTTGCAAATGTCTACATGCACTCCTAATCTAAGACACTTGTACACATCCTCATATTTACATATTTGCACACTTACGTACATGAAACTTGTGCACATTCTCTCAACAAAAGCTTACACTCTAACTTACATGAAAATTTTATACTTCCTCCACATTGAAACTTACATAAAAGAGAAAATATAAATCACACTCCTAAACTATAGATTCAACTCTAATCTATGATGGTTTTTGAAGCCTTAATAATAAAGTAAATCTCACAGGAAAATAATCATAGGATCAAATATAATGAAGTTGCAATATAATGAATCAAATATAGTAACTTGGAATATAATATCAAATAGAATAACTCAAAAATACTCACAAATCACATGGACATGCTTGCAATATTGCACATATAATACTGAAAATACTATTGAATAAAGGTCTACTAATGCAAGCATAAAGTTATGCATTTTTTATACATATTATAATGCTTTATCACAAATATATAATTTTATGTGATTCTTCATATGCTGCACCCTTGACCTTCACTATTCTTTGTAACTCTTCCTATAACTCTTTCTAATCTAAGGACACATGTGCACTCTTACATAATGGACACTTGTGCACATTTACACTCACAACACTTGCACGGAAAATTACATGACAATTATGTATTTCCTGCATATTCTTACATTACATAAAATATTTACTCATTCACTAATCTAAGACACAACCTTAATCTAATATTTACAATGATGTACCAAGGTGGTATATTAGCATGTACCGAATAATGTAATATTCTCCAACACCCTTTGTATTACATCATTTGGTTATTCAAGACTTTAGTCTTCAATATGATCTTCCTCCTGATCTTGGAGCTTGTGTTGTTCTTTTTGCCTTCTTCTGATCTTCTTATTTTCCTTGCTTAACCTTGTCTTTGGATTTAGGTTTTCTATTGTGATTGCTTCTCTTCCTCTTTCTTCTTTTATTTTTTTGCAATTTTATTTGTGATATATTTGATGATATACCTCCTAAGCATTCAATTAGTAAGTCATCACAATAATATAGCTTTGATCTCAATGATTCCTCATATGCTTCATTATCTTTCTCAACTTGTCTCTTCCTTTGAAAAATATCAAAACTAATTAATGATAGACACATCACAATACACTCCTATGAAGAAAATATAATGGTGTTTTGGGAATCCCACCACGTCCTGAATTTTTTTTGTGAATATAGCCTATAAGAGATGTGAAATTTCCTTTTTCTTTGTTTCTTTGAGAAACAAAGTCAAATTTTCTTTTAAAATATTAAACATTTGTTTCTTTTCATCAAAGTCACATATTAAGTTTTGAGAGTAAAATCTAAGTGCATGCAACATGTCTTCACTATCCTCATTAAATGCATTCTTAACAATTTTTTCCATTTCTCTTAACCAATTTCCTTTGGTGTAGTCTACCTTATGTCTCCTTAGGTTTTGAATAATTTTTCAAGTTTCTAAATTTTTAAAAACCTATGATGTTGAATTCCTTGACTCCCTAATTAATTAGAAACTAGAAAATAAGAATGTTTGAAAATTTAATATTCCTAGGTTGGAATTAGGCTTCCTTATCTCTCCATAATTAAATAATTTGCAAATATTCCATTAGCTTTAAATTTCAACAAATAATTAAAAAAATATTTCAAATATATTCTCACTCCAAAAACTTAAAGAAGCAATTCAGGTAACCTCAACTTAATGCTTTAGAGATTTTAAAAATGCAACTAAGGTATTAATACTTATTATTGTCCTTATATCCCCTTTAAACTTATTAAACCTTAAAAAATCAAATAATTAAATTCCAATATTAAAAACCTAATATACCTCTAAATTTGTTGTCGATTCTGAAGCAATGTCTTCTTTGTCTTGGGAGTGGGTCTTCTCTACCTTGGGTGTTTCTTCTATCTATAAATGGATGATTTTGATTACCATGCAAACATGTAAACTCCATCAAATAGGTATGTTGGGAAGAATTATACTTGAGTGACGTCCAAATGTTTCATTCCCTGATTATGCACTTGATATCACCTGCTTGGAGATATTACATTCTAAAATTGCACCTTCTTTACAAGACATTCATTGGCTCTTTGAATTGGCATGTAGAATTAGATGTTTTAGATGTCTTCCACATTACACCTACATCCAATTCAAACACTGCATTGCAAACATCACTTCAATTCCTTGTTGGCTGGGCTCTTTCTTGGTTTAGCACTCATTTCATTTTTCAATGCTCAATTTCATTTTGGCATGATTCGATGTTTGAATTTTCCTTGGCACCTATTCTCTTTGACACAATTTATCTTTAACACTTGGTTTTTTACATGTTATTATTTTTACAATGCTTTGTTTCCTTTGGTATGTCTTTTATTTAGCACTTTATTTCTCTACATGTAATTTCTCTTCAATGCTTTGTTTCCTCTTCTTTGATGCTTAAATTGTCTTAGCATAATTCCTTGAAATTTGGTATGCTTTTGACTCTTTATCTTCTGATCGACTCTAAAATTTATTCAATTCTTGCTCTCCTTGGTGCTCAAATTTACTTCCTCAATTCTTGGCTCAACTCTTGCTTTTGAATTTGATTTTGTTTACTTTCAACTTGGATTCTCTATTCCATAGATAAGCTCATTCTCTATTGTACTCCTTTTTGTTTTGTTCTATAATATAGATCTTTGTTAGGCTTGAGACTTACAACTATACATTATATCATTATTGTATTATTGTACAAGTTTAGGTGACTTCAAAGAGTTTCAAGAAAATATTTGGACTATTGTCTTCGTTCAAGATTCAAACTATAACACCTTATGAATACCTTGAAGTTACTACAAATGCATACCTTAATGTACTCTTGTAATGGTGATTCTTTTAACTAAGAAAAAATTTATGTCCTTTTTTATGGTGGATTTCTATCTCTACCAACACTTGGAAGCCAAATATTAATACTATTATGCTTTCAAATAACTTTCACTTGTTACTAAGTTGGTTGTCTTTAAACTTCTGCTTGTTATCCTTAAAATTCTGCTCATTGTATTTATCTTTATGTTGTTTTGCCTCATCCTTCTAGTTTTATTTATTTTTATGTATCACTTCATTAATATTTTAGGTGTGGGTGGTGATTCTATTCTCTGGTGCAATATGCTTATAAAATTGTACTCCAAATTCCTACATTGTCTCATTTGAATAATTGTGTTCTAACTCTTTAATAAAACACTTTTGATCACCTTTAATATTTGTATTTGTTGTTCTAGGTTGTTGCCTAAGTATTCTAATGTCTCTATTTGTATGTTGTCCTCTTCCAAATTCATATAATTTCCTTGGCAAAATCTTCTCTTACCTTCAACTTGTTTTCATTCTCCTTGCTTGCTATGAATAATGCACTTCTTGGACTATGGCACTATTATGGTGCTTTAATTTCTTATAGAGGATGTGATGAATATTGCTTTGCTCTCTTGAATTACTACCTTTAATTATTTCTATCCAATGTGGACTTATATGAATTTACCTTTACCTTTCAAAACTTGTTGAATATTTATCTTCAATGTTGCCCTTGTGGCATTCAAACTTTTCTTCCAATTGTTGCCTCTATATTGACCTTCAAGTTGTTCTACCTTGTGCAATTCTTACACTATACTTTAACTTGGACTATCCTCAAGAATTTCTATTGTCTTGAAGTCTTCTTGCTACCTTCAACTTTGCTTACTTGCTTGCTTTCTATCTCTATAGAGAAATTTATGCTAATGGTATCTTTTCTTATTATGGACATGTAGGCCAAAATGGCTACATTAGTGATGAAGTTAAGAAAGTTCACAAAAAATGGCTAAGTGTTGAAGATTTCTCAAAATTGCAATCAAAGGTAGGTCAAAGAAGCCCAAAGGATGAAATATCATGGTTGCACAAACTACGGTCAACCTGGTCAAAAAGGCTCTTAAGTCCAAAATGGATCACGGTTGTGAGCTTCCTCAAAACCATGGTCAACGTAGTCAAAATGGATCGAATGTAAGAAAGTTCTGCAAGATAGCTCTACCCTATAGTCAACATGGTTAAAATTTACCTAAGGTGGAAAAGTAATCATGGCCATAAGAAAATCCATGTCATAATCAACATAGTCAAACTTGAAGATTTTGAGTTTTAAATTACAACCACGAGCCAACTCTTCTAAGCTGGTAGTGGAAGGCATATATCCCAAAACCACGGTTAGCATTGTCAAAATACATATGAGCCAAAAAGTAACCATGAATATGAGCCAACTTTGTGCCATGATAAAAGTGGTCGACATGAGTGAAATTCAATTTTTGATCGCAACCACAAGCTAAATCATTTCAAAGTAAGATGTCCTAAAACTGTGGTCAAAACAATCAAACAAAGAGAGTTATTTTAAGAGAACAATGATCACCAATCAAATCTATGCCATGGTCAAAATGATCAACATAGTGATTTCATAGATTCAATCCATGGCTATGAGCTAGCTCTAACCCATGTTCAAAATGGTCAAAAGTGCTCAAGAGTGAAGGGTAAGCATTTTTTTGGGAGGAGTCAATGGGTTTTAACCAAACAATGTACTGACTATCATAAAGAGTAATAGGGAAATTAAATCGTGTCCATTCAAAGCTGAATTGATGGATGAAATTAAAACTTCTCAAGAAATAAAATTAGATTTCACCATGGCCTCATGACAAGAAAAGGAGAAACACAAAGCCAAAGTTGTTTGTTCATATTTTCTAGTGGGAAATAAAACATCAAATTGGGAAGGTGAAGCATCAAGACCTAAGAGCTTATAAAATGATATAAATAATAGATTTCTATTAAAAATATATAGCGATGAGTGGTTATAAGAATGAGGGACAAATCAAATCAAAGTTTGGATAATAGATTCTTGGTCGTTGCACCCACATATAGTTGGAAGCCATGAAGGCCAAATAAGTTGCAAGAACCAATTGTAGAAAGAGCCTACAAAACAATGGAGTTAGGTTATAATTGGTTCTCTAAATCCCTAAGAGGCTGCTGCATAGGCATTTTGCTTGCTCGATTCTCAAACCTCCTTGTAACGACTCATATTCAAATGTTTAATGTAAAAATATATAAATAGAAGTTGTACCCTTATTTTAAGGGTTAGATCTAAAGTTTTTCTTGCACTACTATTGTAGTTTCATATGCTGGTCAATATAGTAGAATTGCTTGGAGGGTTTTCTTTATATTTGTGTTCAAATTTTTGGTAACAATATTGTGAAGTATTTTTTGTGAATGTTGTTAAGCTAGTTTATTCTGATGTTATTGGATTGCTAGCCTATGTGGAAGTTGGAATGATTCACTTTTGAATGTATGTTTAAGAATTTAAAGGATTAGTTTATTCTACTGATATTGGATAGCTAATAACCTAGTGTTTCGAGTGGTTCTTAAATATGCAAATTGCCTTCAAATGAGAAGCTGACAAATGATGAATGTTAGATTCATTTGATTTTCCTAAACTTGATCTGTAGGATTTTATTAGTGGAGGTATATCTTGTTAGCTTTATCCATCCAATTATCATTCATATCTTTCTAACCCTTACTCTCTCAAGCTTTATCATCTATATCCCTATCACTTTTACTACCATGATTAAATTTAGAAGTGAACATTCCATAAGTTGAAAAGGAACCAACCTACTCTAGATGTATCTTCTTTAGAATCAATCCAACACCTAAAGCAAAATTGAAGGTAAAGAGATCAGGAGAAGATATCATTGAAGAACTTCTAGTCTTGGAAGAAGGACTAGGAGAGTCTTGCTCAAATATAGAAGCAACAAAATTAGATATCCAGAAGAAGATCTCACCACCAACACTTCCAGGAGCAGAATGTTGAAGAAAAGGTCTCAAGGAAGACCAGAAGAAGCTACAAGATAAAAGACCTTGGGGAGGTCTCAATGAGCATCTAATAAAAGGCTTGGAGAGCCTTACTGAAGAAATCATCAAAGGAGAACTCATTGGAGAAATTCACTACAGAAGATAGTGAAATATTTGGGACAATTATTGCCATCCGATAACAAGCCCAAAATAAGAAGAAGAATTTGGAAAGGAGTTCCAAATATCATAATACCTCAAGACATTTAGAATCTTGAGAAGAAGATCTACTTGAATTTAGAATTTGACAAGAAGACTTGAAGATAGGAGAAGCCTACCAAATCCAAGAGATTTGAAGATTACCTCTCACAGAAAAAAGGTATTATTTGATAAAGACTTCTAAAAATCTACAACAAAAAGGAGGAGACTACAAGAGGAGAACAAGCCACAAAATCCTAGGCTCGTGAAAGAAAGTTTGAGATCATATTTTTGTGAAGGAGTTGTTTAGGATAGCCTACAAAGAGCTGCAAGATCTTACTCAAGGCAACAACTTGGTGATCTTAGACACCAAGATCCTCTACAAGATCTACATCCTCTACAGAAGTTGCAAAAGAGCTACAAAATTTTACAAAAAAAGGTAAGCAACTATTGGTGCAAGTAGATTCATTAGTTGGATTACTTATCATATTCATTGGAGCACCTTATTTGGATTAAAGTTGCAAGAAGGAAAATTGGATTACATTCTTAAAAAGTGCAAAAAGAGAAAAGTTCCTTTTAAGTTTTATTTGCATATTAGTTAGGAGTTGATTAGATTTCAGAACTACATCTATCAACTACCTATCATCTACTTTGGAAAAGAAAAAGAAGACTAAGTCCTACAATATTAATTGTAGTGAAATTGCAGAATAATTATTGAAGGTTCATTTCAAATTATTCTTGATTAGTTGCAGTAAATTGATTAAGTGCATTATTTTGAGATTTGATTGGAGTGATAAGGTGAAATTGTTAGTGCATTAAAAGTGAAATATTATTAGATTCATTTTCACTATTCTATTGCTCTCAAAAATATTATTGTTTGTGTTCTTGAAAAGGGCACAAAATCAGAATTTGACAAAGTGTCTAAAGACACTATTAATGCATAAAAATCTGCAACACATAGTGGCCAAGAGAAGCCACCAAAATAGGTTAGAATCCTCCAAAATTTGGAGAAGAAGACAACTAACCAAAATCAGAAATAGAAGCTTCAAATATTGAGACTTGGTGAGTCTCAAATCCAAAGCATTATAGGGTTAGTTGCAAGGAGAAAAGTGCAGAAAATTGCATCAAATAAGGAGCTTCTATATACTTCTATCTAAGCTTGGATTTGTCATCAAAGTATCCAAGAAAAAAGGGGAAGGTGTCTAATAAAAGAGACAACCTCAAAACCCCTACATTGCATTCAAAAATTCTACCACAAAACCATAAAATCAGACCTGCAAAAAGGAGTGCAAGAAAGGGTGCAATAAAGGTATCTTATTTACAAATATTGTTACATTGTATTACACTTATCTAATTCATTCTACATAGGAAAGAGGGAAGATTTGAAGGTACCATAAAGGCACAATATTCTCAAGAAGAGCATAGCCGAATACCATCATAAATAAGCCTCTCAAAAGGGCTCACATCGTGCATGGGTTGGAAAACCATAACAGGTAACCTACAAAGCACAAGAAAGGTGTCACATTGCTCACTAAAGGAGACAAATCCAGCAACACATAAGCAAGGGAAATAAAAGCAAGCAAATTGGAATCATACGTCCAATCAAGGAGCATTCAATACCACCATTGGAGCATCAAGAAGTCTCCACCAAAGCACTTCCATTCGAACTCCATTCAAGAGCCATCAAAGCTCCACCAAAGCTCCTCCAAATCTCCACCAAAGCTCCACCATAAGCATTGCTTGGCTGGAACCATCTCAGCACCATCGAAATACAACAAGGAAGAAGGTGGAAAAGTACGTTGAAAAGCTTGCAAGAAGGCATTGATAAGACTAGGGCATGCAAGTACCACTTGTCATTCTCCAAAAGAAACCCTAAATGCCCTCAAAGGTACGTTGGAATTTCACACATGTGAGGAAAAGTGTTACAACATCTCTTTGGTGCCCATAGTCCACGTGGAAGAGGAGTTACATTCAGCCATAGGCATTACAGAAGGAAGCCTTACGAACAACACACTATGAAGGAGTAAAAATGCTTTAGATGTTACACTTGTAACAGACGTCCAAGAACATCTTTGAAGCGTTGAATGTAACCATTGTGACACTTGTCACTCATCAAAATATTGACCACCTATTAAAGGTGCCTTGGACCAGGGAGAATGCAACATTTAAAAGCATTTAGAAGCATTCATGTTCAACACTTCACAGTCTTCACGCACAGGGCCAAGTTGCAGCGTGGAAGCAAGGTGGAAGAGCCTTAAATGCTCTAGTCAAAGGAAGTCAAAGGAAGAGATTAAAGGTGCCATAGTTGAAGCATTAAATCCAATATTTCCATTGGAGGGAATGGTCAAGGCAAAGACACTCACATTGTAGCCATCTCACATCCAAAAACAATGCGTATTTAAATATTGCAAGGTGAGATTTATTCCCTACTTTAATGTGCTTTCATTTAAGGGAGTTATAAGGTTGATAAACCAAGGTTAAACTTAGAAGAAATTAACCATATTGAAAGCAAAGCATCAAAGGGAATAATTTATCAAATTAATATAATATTTGCAATATTAACCATAGGAGAAATAAGGATTTCTACTGGAAATTAATTTTTAAATATTTGCAAATATTATTGTGTTCTAATTTTCTATATTTGGGAGCTATAAGGGTTACAACACCAAATTAGGTTATTGAAAATTAGAAACACTAAAATCAAATCCTAAGGGATATTAAAATAGGTTATTAAGGTTTTTGCTAAGGTTGGAAATTTATAATATTCTTGTCTCAAAATTTCTCAAAAGGGACAAAAGAAATCCAACATTAAAACCTCTTCAAAATTGGGAAAAGTGCTTAGTTCAATAGGAGTAATAAGGTGTTAAAAAAGTTGATTTTTGATATTTAAAAAACTTTACAAAATCAACCTAAAATTGAACTACATTTTACAAAAGCACTATATCATATTCCAAAATCACTAGGGAGTCATAAGGCATTCTACAAAACTTGGTAATATCAACATCTACCAAATATTATCAAGTTCTAAATCCATTGGGAAGATATAAGCTTTCTACAAAACCTAAAATTCCATTAGGTGTATATACTCTTATTACTAGGGAGACATAAGGAAGCCTACAAACCTAAGGATTAATATAGGTTTTATCAAATCAAGCTTATATATTAGGGAATTATATCCTACCATATCTAAAACTAGGGAGCTATAAGGATGTCTACTTCTCAAAACACAACAAACACTAATAATTCCTTTAGAAAAGAGAAGGCTAGTGCCATAAAACTTGGGATCATGAATCTACTCATGAAATATGAAGGAATGTTAGACCTAACTTCAAAGGTAATTCATAGTGAAGCCTTAGAAGATAACTTTGATACTATGGAATGTTATCTTCAAGCCCATCTCAATGAAGCAATTGACAATGGAAAAAGTGATATTTCACTTTCCTTAGACTTTGTGAGCATATTATACATGGCATTGCTCACATATAAACACTACAAGAATGAAAATGTAGAACAAAAAGGATTGATAGAACTACTCAAAAGGAAGGCAGAACTTAATGAATCATATCTAGAAAAGCTTTTTCAATCCTCATGCAACATTGGCACTTCAGGTTCTACTAACTCAAGATCTTATCATGATGCCTTAAGTGGTGGTTCAGAAGCTTTTGTACAGATTGAAGACAGGAAAGGAGAATCTTCCTTACAAGAACCAAGTAGTAGCACAACCACCTATGAGAGCACAAAAACTAGAATCAAAGGCAAAGAAGAAGATGAAGCAGATAAAGGAGGAATACAATGCAAAGTCAATTGAAAGAAGAAATTTTAGCTTCAGCTACAACTTACTTTGCATCATATGAAGACTTAGATTACCTGTTGAACCTGATCACAGTAAGCAATGAAGGAGAATACAAATTCCATTATCCAATGGAAGGAGATCCACATTGAAGACTAAAGTCTTCAATACCCAAATAATGTAATACAAGGGGTGTTAGAAATAGATTATATTACATCATTTGGGTCATGTAAATGTACCTTCCTAGGTACATACTTAGGACATTAGATTACTTTAGGGGGAATTTATCTAGTTACTTCATGCAATGTAATAAATGCACAAGTGTCAATGTGCAAGTTGTATATGTGCAAGGTGTCCCTTGCACAACTAGGTAGAGTGTTGGCCAAGGAACTTATCTTCCTATATAAAAAGGGCCTCATTGTAACAAGTAGGATATAAAGAAGCTTAGAGCATATTCATAGGTAGTAGCATAGTGTTGTGTAGATCACCATATATTGGTGATGGGTGCAATGTAGTCCAGTAGCTTTGTTCATGGAGTGTCCATTTCCTCCATAGCTACATTGTATTCATTTCTATCATTTCTATTTATAGCATATTTTAGTCATCTCACATATTTACTTTCTTTCATATTATTTAACATCTTGTGAATGCTATCTCCCATTGCATACTGTATCAAAAGCTAACATCAACAGATCTCTTTTCACTTCTGACTCAGTTTACTATTATGCAAAGACAACCACAATAATTGGTCACTAATTTTAATTTAAGGTTCATTAGAACATGGAAAATGATTCCTCATGATGTTATAATAGCTACCCCTCTAGCATATATGTATTTTATTAGATTCCTCAGTCCTGATCTTGGGTTGTAAACTTTACAGTCCAATATAATCACTTTTCCACAAGTTTATAAGGTATTTTTTCACACAAATAATATCCTAAATTTAGTAGGTAGACTACCTCATAGATTTATCATGCCTTACTACCTAAAAATTGCTCAGTACCCTCCTCAATAAAATATAGCAACATCCTCTTTTATGGATCCACTTCCATTTTTATCCATGTCTCTTCCAATAGATCCAATTCCTCCTAAAACATCATCAAATTCAATTCCTTTTCCTCCTATCTCATCTCAGGAGCCTCAAGAATCACTTTAAGTACTTGATATTCAAAAAACCTTAAAGGCAATAAAAAACAAGGTAAATGCAATGGAAAAAAGAGAGATAGAAAGATCTCAACAAAAAAGGTTTACATACATAAACATAGATCAAAGGTCTAATACAAGTAGAAACACATGACCTAAGATTAATGTTAATCATGAGGAATAGAAATCAACCCCTGAAATTAGTGGATATTCTTGATTTTGATTTGCAACAACCCTCATAGCCTAGATACCCATGTCATGTATGAACACCATGTACAATAGGCTATGGAAAAGAGAGAAAGAACTCAAAAGGGTAAAGTGCATATGCTTTGGAAACCTGAATAAATCATGGTTGGGCAAGATATTTTGGAAGAAGAAGTTGTCTTTGTGCTTACAATATTAGGAAAGAAATAATTACAAGTTGATCCACATAAAATGGGTCATTTTAATTTCCTTCTCAAAATAAAAAGGAACAACCTTTAACAACTAATTATAAGTTTCTAGTTCCACAAGCAAGTGAAAAGAGTGATTCAACCCCCAAGGAACAAGGAAACAAGAATTATATCCTAAAATAATGTGATAAAGAGAAGATGAAGGAACACATAGGGTCAAAAGAAGAAGCCAAGGAGAAATTGAAGTTTCCTTCTATCACCAAAAGGCAAATAATTGAAGTAACTCAGCAATACAAAAGCAATTTTGGCGAGTCAAATTAGGCTAATACTTTAGAAAAATATGATTTCAATATTGTAGAGGAATTGATGAAAACTTCTTCTAGATAAAGTCTATATAATACACTCTTCATCCCTGGTCAAATAGACTTATTAAAGGCCTCTCTAAACAAAAATGCTCAAGAAAAAGAGACATCCATTGTATACAACTTAGCACATGGACAAGAGAAAATGACTCCAACAAAATTAAAGAATAAACCTTCTCCTTTTTATATTTCTTTAAGGATGGAAGGATGGATTGTTCACAACTATATGATAGATTCAGGAGCTTCAACTATAGTTATGCCAAAAGAATTTTGTGAAGAAATGGGTATGGAATACACCCTTTCATGTCTAGGAGTCTTATATCTAGATGGGACACAATTGAAGACCATTGGGGTAGTCAAAGATGTCCTTATGAAGTTTCATAGAGCCCTAGAGGTTACTATAGTCCAAGAAATAGTTGTAGTGGATTTAGAGCCTTATTTTAGCTTGTGTATTTCAAGAGAGTTTACTACAAAATTAGGGGGATATATGTACTTAGATTACTATTTTATGATGATTCCCCATAAAGGAAAGAGGATAAATATATTTCTAGAGAAACTAGTAGCCTACCATATTGAAAATATAGAAGATGACATGTATAATAATTATATTATGGAAGAACTAGAATTGGTAGAAATACTAGAATATCTAGAGATAGAGGATGAACTACCATTTGGAGATTATCATAATTTGTTTGAAACTAGAATGAGTACATAGAAAATTTATTTTGAAAAAGAGAAAATAACTCTTGACATATCCAATTTAAATTTTAAGGGAATCTAAAATTTGGACCATGCACTTTGATGGAGCAAGGTGCAAGAATGGAGTTAGCAAGGAAGTGTTTTTGAAATCCCCCTTAGAAGGTGTTAAGAGCTTTTCTTATAGGATAACTTGGTCTTTCATAAGCAATGTTGTAGAATATGAGGCCTTATGTCTAGGTTTGACGTAGGCCAAGAAAATGGGTATAAAACTACTATATATTTATGGTGACTTAGAGTTAGTAGTAAATTAGGTTACCAAAATATGTAATAGCAAACATCACTACTTAAAAGCCTATAGGAATAGAGTATGGGACTTAATGGAATTCTTTGATACTTAAACATACATGCTATTCCAAGATAAAAAAATATTCTAGCTGATGCCTTAGTTGTTAAAGGTTCCAAATATACTTCATCTTCAAACCTTAGGTCAAGTAAGAATAAGAGTCAAGTTGGTCTTTAGGTATTTAGTACCAAACAGGCAGATATTTTGGAAAGTATTTGAGAATGATGACCAAATTATTGATTTCTTAGTTAGAGAAGCAAGATATTTCAACATAAAATAATAGATACCTCAAGAAATCAAATAGCAAGAAATCATACAATTAAAAACAACTATATACCTAAAGGATTGATTACATTAGAGAATTTGTTTGATAATGAATATGGAAAGAAATAAAAAATAATGCACATAGATGATAAGGTCTATAGAGAAGTAGAAATTGGGAGTGGAAATAACCTTAAGATTGATATCCAATGCACTCCAAATGAAGTTGAAGAGTTCAAATCCTTGTGCATTCAATAATAGCTTGGAATTATTAATAATTGAAAATTTACAACAAAAATATAATCCAACACACCATTAAGTTACTTCCTAATGCAAAACCATTCAAGCAAAAATAAAGACCAGTGAATCCTACGATTGAGTCAATCATGAAATAAGAATTGCTTAAGTTGTTAAAATCAAAGATTATTTACCCTATTAAGAATTCCACATTGGTTTCCAATCTAGTGCATGTGAAGAAGAAAAATAATAACATTCGTTTGTGTGTAGATTTTAGAAATATCAATAGGGCATATCTTAAGTATCACTACCCCTTACCTCAAATAGATCAGATCTTGCAAATGGTCGCAGGGACTAAAAGGTTCTCTTTATTATATGGATTCTTTGGCTACAATAAAATTTGGATAAAATATGAAGACCAGTATAAAGCAACTTTTATTACAAAATGGGGCACTTTTATTTATCAGAGAATGCCATTTGGTTTTTCAAATATAGGAGTCACTTTCCAAAGAGCTATAGATTATGCCTTTGAAAAACTAGTAAATAAAAATATTCTTATATATCTAGATGATATGATTGTATTCTCTCATGAAAAATAGGCACACCTGAGGCATTTATAAAATATATTTCAAACTTGTAGAGAGTTTGGCATATCTTTCAATCCTAATGAATCTATATTTGTAGTTCGAAAAGGGAAACTCTTAGGGCATGTGGTGTCCAAGCAAGGAATGTCTATTGATCTAGATAAATTAAAAGCTATATTGTCTCTCCCCCTTATTATGACCAAAAAGACCTTGCAGTATTTCTTTGGCTAGATCAACTTTGTGAGAAAGATTATATTATATTTTACCCAAATCATAAATCCCATCACTAAACTCCTTAAGAAATATGTCGACTTTAAATAGGCTTAAAAAATAGGTCTTTGAGCTAATTAAGCAAGCCATTGCTACAACCCCAATATTGATAAATCCATATTCGAATAAATATTTGATCCTATATGCTTATGGTGTTGATGAAAGATATGTTGTAGTGTTGAAATAGAAATATGATAAGGTGATGAACATCCCATATTATTTTGAAGCCAAACCTTGCATGAGTACCAGAGGAAGTATAATTTTATTGAGAAGTAGGTATATGTAGTCATGAAGTGATTAAAAAAGTTTAGGAAATACCTAACTTAGAGCAAGACTATGGTATACACAATACATTTAGATGCCAAAAATTTTATCCTATAAGGAGATTTAGGTGACAAGAGAGTAGGTTGGATTAGTAAAATTTAAGAATATGATGTGGAAATCCACCCCACAAAGCTAGTAAAATGAAGAGCATTATGTCAAGAGCTAGCAACAAAGGTAAACAAATATTGTGTGCTAGCTTGTAAATCATCAAGTTTAGATGAAAATGATCATCTCCTTCTAGAGAATGTTGATTGGTTTGATCAAATTACAAACTATATCCAAATAGGGATATGCCCTCAGAATCTGAATCTTGAAATAACCTATATAGAAAGAACCTTGATGGATTCCTTCTGAGATGTATCAAAGATGATAAATAATAAAAGGTCCTAGAGGAATTTCATGATGGGTTATTAGGAGGGCATTATTCAAATAGGACAACTACAACAAAATTATTGATAGTAGGCTATTATTGGCCAACTATTTTTGTTGACACCTTTAGAATAGCTAGATCATGTGAAAAATATCAAATATATGTGGAAAGGAATATACACATCAATGCCACTCAAGCCAATACATGTAGAAGAACCATTCCAATAGTGGGGACTTGACTTCATCAGAGTAATAAATACAAATTCTTTAGTTGGACGTAAGTATATATTAGCTACCACATATTATTTCAATAGATGGGTTGAAGCAATACCCACCAAAAAGGTTTATCAAGATATTGATCACAAGGTTTGGGAAGAGTCCTTGATGAGTGATAATTGATCCTCCTTCATTGGAGCAATATTCATTGAGTTTTCTAGTAGATATGACATTTATCTAAAGACTTCTTCAAATTACTACCTATTGTGGTTAATCCACAACACACCCCAAAATTGGGGACCCACCTTTTTTTACAGGTTTTCAGAAAAAAAATCTCAGTGACCCAGATGCTAAAAATGAAGAAAAGGGGCAAAATGCACAAGTATAGAAAGTGTCGCGAAATCGCGACATGTCGCGAAATCGCGACACGTCGCTCCGTCGCTACTGAAAAAAGAAAAGTGTCATGATATCGCGACATGTCACTCCGTCGCTGCTGAAAAAAGAAAAGTGTCGCGATATCGCGACATGTCGCTCTGTCGCTGCTGAAAAAAGAAAAGTGTCACGATATCGTGACATGTCGCTCCGTCGCTGATGAAGAATGAAAAATTGTAGCGAAATCACGACATGTTGCTCCGTCGCGGCCCAGAGAGGAGAGATGGTCCGAAGGAGAAAATGGTCACGATTTCGCGACGTGTTTTGGCAAAGTGTACGGATGATGAAAATGGTCGCGATTTCACGACAGGTTGTGGAGAGATGGTCCAAAGGAGAAAATGGTCACGATTTCGCGACGTGTTTTGGCAAAGTGTATGGATGATGAAAATGGTAGCGATTTCGCGACAGGTTGCGGAGAGATGGTCTGAAGGAGAAAATGGTCGCGATTTCGCGACGTGTTTTGGCAAAGTGTACGGATGATGAAAATGGTCACGATTTCGTGACGTGTTACGGAGAGATGGTCCGAAGGAGAAAATGGTCGCGATTTTGCGACGTGTTTTGGCAAAGTGTACGGACGATGAAAATGGTAGCGATTTCGTGACATGTATTGGCAAAGTGTACGAACGATGAAAATGGTAGCGATTTCACGACAGGTTGCGGCGAGATGGCCCGAAGGAGAAAATGGTCACGATTTCGCGACAGGTTTCGGCCGGAGCGTACGGAGAACAAAGGCGTCGCGATATCGCGACATGTCACGTTTTCACTGTGAAAGTGAAGGAGCAAGGCCGTGGGCTATTTTTAGTCATGATTTTCATGGGACCGTTACTGAACATGCAGAGAGCACTGAACACATGGCAAAAATGCATGAGGATCAGAGTAACGCTTCAGATCGACAGTTACTGGATGCAGAGAAGATCAAGCGTTGCAGATTCAAGCGAAGGGGTAAAAAACACCAAAAGGCAGGAAAATGAAACGAAGCATCCTGGGAACTGAAACGAAGCATTACAGAGCAGCCAAGAGTAGCAAGAGAAAGTTTAAATAGCAGAAATGTAGATAGATATGGGGCTAGAAATTTTAAACAGAAAAGCATTATTTTATCGAATAAAGGAGTTATTTGGCAGGAGTAACTTTTGTGTGTGAAACCAAAAGGAGATTGAAGGCTAAGACTACTATTTTACTGTATATATTTCCTTTGCATTATTTTGTTTTGTATCTATTTGTTTACACCGTAATGTGGGTTGTGATAGGTGAATGACAAAACAATGCAAATCATTTATTTCCTTAGAGTCTAGCATCCCGATTTGATTCGATTGTGTTTATTACAGGTCTATTAGGTCAGAGTTGTTTTAGAGCTTCATCTCATAACTTGGGGTTTTGCGGGGAGGAGATTGCTAACCAGATTAACATCCTTCTTTGGTTTTCCAGCTGATTCAAATAAGAACATTTTTGATTCAGTTTCTGATATATTTTAATCTCATTTAGAAGCTAATGTTAAAATAGCAGAACAATTAAAATAAAAGATAAAATGAACCAATTAACACTAAAATAAACCGCATGTTAATTTCATTAATGTCAGAACATAAAAGGATTTTTTCTTTCTTTTGTTACATGATTGGTTACTTTAACAAATTAGGGTTACAAAGTTTGCTGTGAATCAACAAAGGCCCCTTGTTAACAGTTACTTGCAGGATCTGAACTATTCTGGGAGATATTCATTTATTTGCATTAAGTTGAAATTGGTTTTATGCATATAGAGATCTGTTCACAAGAAGCTTGGAGAAATAAAAAATAATAATAACATATTTCTTTGCAAGAAAGAGTCTTCTGGTTTGAGACTCCAGTTGTGTGTTCATTTTGTAATGGGACAAAAATTCACTCAACATTTTGGCGCTAGAAGGAGGGCCTTCTTTATTGCTTTGTGATTTTTGATTTGTTCTAACAATTAATGTGGGTAGTTTTTTTTCCACTTATTGTGCTTGCAGGTATAACAGTTGGATACTGTATTTTGCAAGCAATTTGAGAGAAGTCTTTTGGGTTTTAGAGTTTCCAAGCTGGCCCAACTTGAGTACATTGCTACTAGGTCTAAAACCACAGGGGAAACTATTTTCCAAAGCCTTTATCCCACTGCTAGGAGGCTGAAAAACAAAACATTAGAAATCAAAATACCACCAAGTATACTTGAGTTAGGGATTTATTTAGACTCAAGTACATCCAGCGGGCCTAAAACTTTAAGTTCAAGTGCGACAGTAACACCCGTGATATCTGTATCCATAGTTCCAAGTGTTCCAATTGTTCCTATAGGGTTAACACCTTTGAATAATATGGCCCAACAACAACAACAACAACAGCAGCCACCTGCCCTCTGGTACGGTGCACAAAGTTCCCCTTTAGATATTCCAGGGGCAGTCCATGACTTGCCTAGAAACATTGAAAGGGGATTACCCAAATTCTTGCACGATGGTCCCACAACAGTAGAATATCATGTCCAAATCTACAAATATTACATGTTTAGGCAAGGGGTTACTCACGAGGATGTTGCTTGCCGAGTTTTCCCTGCTAGTCTAGACCCCACGGCCAATGAATGGTATCGAAATCTTCCAACAGGGTCCATCACTTCATGGGCCCAATTAGAAACCGCATTCATAAGACAATTTAGAATGTTATTGGATCCCTCCATAATCTACAATTTGTTCGTATCATGCAAAATATTACCCAATGAACCCATACGAACATTCAACCAGAGGTTCCAAAAACTATACACGAATCTGACTCGTCACTTTGTGGTAGATCCTGCGGTCGCTTTGCAATTATATTTCGGAGCCTTAGATCCTTTAACGTCTTTGTTGAATAGAAGGAATCCTCAGGTTACGATGCTTCCTTTGGCCTATGCAGAGACAATGACATCACATAGACATATTGGTCCTCGACATTCCTATCAAGTATGGCATGGTTTTGGGAAGAGATTGGAGTAAAAACCTGAATGGTTACATTGTGATAGATTCTTCACATATGTGGTTGCCATGGAGGGGAGTGGCAAACCAAATTCAGATTGATAGTGAGCCTAGGCTCAAGGAGATGATCACGAAGTACAAAAAATCAAATGAGATCCAATACATTGAGGCAGAGCTGGGAGCATATTGTTTGGACATAGAAACACCTGAAAGTTCCCAAAATGAAAATATTGGGTGCAACGGTACTGAAGGACATCAGGACATTTGGACTTTAAGATTTGATGGATCCAGGTCCAAAAAAGGAGTAGAAGACGGTGTTGAATTGTCATGTTCGAATAAGGAGCCTATGTTCGCTGCATACAGACTGCAGTTCCCTGCCACCAACAACATGGCAGAATACGAGGCCTTGATTCTCGGACTTCAATTGGCCCTTCGAAAGAAATTTAAGTGTATCAAGGTCCTTGGTGATTCGAAACTGGTGGTAAAACAAGTGAAGGGACAATACGTATGCAAAGATAAACGGCTCAGACTTTACAGAACCAGGGTTAGAGATTTAATGGATGAGTTTGACGCCTTTAACATATCTTTGATCTCTAGAAAGGGCAATCGTCTGGTAGATTCTCTAGCCGTAGCTGTGAGTATGTTGAAACCAGTGGACCATAATAAATGCAAGAAATTCTCCATAGAACTGGTCCCTTGCCCCTCGATACCAGATAATGTCATGAATTTCCAAGTGTTTGATAGTGACAGGCACATATTCAATTTTGTCACTAATTTTGGTATATTTGAAAAGCAGGTTATAGATGAATATGAAAGGGATCTAGAGGAGGAAGATTTGGAAGAAAAAGCTATTGGAAAATGCAATAAGATGCCAGATGAGATGGCTTCATTAGAAAAAACTTTCGATATCGGATATCAACAAAGAGAGGGTAAAAAGGTTCCACCTCCCAGAGAAGCCTGTGATTTGGTTAACATTGGAAGTGCAGAAAGCCCTCGAGAAGTATTTATAGCAAAAGCATGTACCAGGCAAGAGAAGGATTCCATCACCAATGCATTAAAAGAATACATAGACTGCATAGCTTGGAGTTATAAGGAGTTGAAAACCTATGATCAGAATGTCATAATGCACACGATTCCATTGAAGCGGATTCCAAACCCTTCAGGCAAAGACAGAGGCGAGTTAATCCATTATTAGAACCCTTGATAGAGAAAGAGGTGAAGTGACCGTTAGAAGCTAAGATCATCTTTCCTGTTAGGCATTCCACATGGGTTGCTAACTTGGTCCCCGTGAGGAAAAAGAGTGGAGAAATAAGGTTGTGTATTGATTTTAGAAATCTTAATAAAGCCTCCCAAAAGGACAACTACCCGTTACCCACCATTGATGAAATACTCCAAAAGGTAAATGGGTCGGAGATGATGTCATTCTTGGATGGTTATTCAGGATATAATCAGGTCCTTATCCATCCTAGTGATAGGATGAAAACCGCTTTCACCACAAAGTGGGGCACCTTTGCATACAGGAGAATGCCTTTCGGACTATTGAACGCAGGTGCCACCTTCCAACGAGCTATGGACTTTGCTTTTAAGGGACTCATAGGTAAGTGCATCATCATCTATGTAGATGACATTCTCGTATTTTCTAAGAACAGGGAAAACCACGTCAGGGATCTTAAGAAAGTTTTTCAAAGATGCAGGGAGCATGGCATTTCTCTCAACCCAAAGAAGTGCATTTTTGGGGTGACAGAAGGGAAGTTATTGGGGCATATAATATCTAAGGATGGAATCTCCATTGACCCTGAGAGAATAGAAGCCATACAGCAGATTCCTTGTCCCAACAGCAAGAAGAAGGGGTTGAGATCATTTTTTTGGAAGATCAATTTCGTCAAAAAATTTATTGCAGATTTTGCAGAGATAGCAAAACCTTTGAACGACATGTTAAAGAAAGAGGTCCAGATCAAGTGGACAAATGAAAATAGAGATGCTTTTAAAAACATCAAGGACGTGATTTCTAAAGCCCCAATTTTAGTGAGTCCCGATTATACGAAGCCTTTCTATATCTACACATTTTCTTCAGATCACTCCTTTGTGAGTGTTTTAACTCAGAAGAGTGAAGGCAGCATTGAAAATCCTATTGCCTTCCTGAGTAGTCCTCTCAAAGATGCGAAACTAAGATACTCTATCTTGGACAAGCAAATGTATGCTCTGGTTAAATCTATGAAAAAATTCAGGCATTACATAGTCCACAGTAGGGTCTTTGCTATCGTCCCGGATCCTGCAGTCAAAGCCATGTTCATACAGAATGAATTAGGTGAAAGACATGGTAAGTGGGTTTCAAATTTGCAGGAATTTGATCTTGAGATTCAGTCAATGAAGATAGTGCGGGGACAAGGGTTGGTTAAGGCAATAGCAGAAAAGGATCTCACGATTTCATGTCAACATTACGAAGTCATAGATATTACCAAAGATGAGTGGTATACAGATGTGGTGTATTTTCTTTTAAACGGTAAATGTCCAACGCATTTGAATTCTACTCAACGAAGAGCCTTGCGCTTGAAGTCTGCTAATTTCCTAATTAGATCTGGCACGTTATACAAGAGAAATCATGAAGGTATTTACCTTCGTTGTGTTGATCAGAAAGAAGCAGTGCGAATCCTCGAGGAATTTCATGGTAAACATGGGACAGGACACGGGTCCGCTAATGCCACAGCCCACCAAATCCTTAGAGCCGGTTTTTATTGGCCTCGACTATTCAAAGATGCCCATATTCATGTGAGGTCATGTCATACATGTCAGACTGCAGCCAATAGAGACAGGAACACTTCCATGCCTTTACAATCCGTAATTGAGTCTAGACCTTTTGCGCAATGGGGCCTAGATTTTGTTGGGATTATCAGTACCAATTCATCCAATTCCCACAAATACATTTTGATAGCTACGGATTATTGCACAAGGTGGACTGAAGCTATCCCCACAAAGAATGCTACGTCGGAGGTTGTTATTAAATTCCTAGAGGATAATATTGTCACTCGGTTTGGGATGCCTAACTCAATTGTAAGTGATAATGGTTCAGATTTTTCTTCTTTGGAATTTGCTAATTGGGCATTTGACAGCGGTGTGAGTTTAAAATTCTCTTCCAATTATTATCCGCAAGGTAATGGATTGGTCGAATCATCTAACAAGAATTTGTTAAATGTCATAAAAAAATTGTTGGAAAGAAATCCGAGGGACTGGCATAACAAGCTTAAGTTGGCTCTTTGGGTTGACAGAATCAGAGTCAAAGAAGCAATAGGAACATCTCCTTACCATCTGGTTTATGGACAAGATCCCATTTTTCCTACAAATCTCAGGTTACAAACGCTGCATTTCATGAAAGATTATTTCGGAACTAATGATAAACTTGAGTCTAGACTAACACAATTAATGCATCTGGATGAAAAAAGGGATGAGGCTATGCTTCATTTTAGTAAACACCAGGATGTAGTAAAGAGATGGTTTGACAAAAAGTCTAGGGCCAAGGCCTTTAAAATATCAGATCTAGTGTTGTTATGGGACAAAAGACATGAGAAGAAAGGGGATCATGATAAGTTTGACTACTTATGGTTGGGTCCGTACCAAGTTTCAGAAGTCCTAGGGGAAAACAGTTTTAGACTAAGAACCTTGGATGGAAAGGATTTGGCATTACCTATCAATGGGTTACACTTGAAACACTACTTCCAGGCTTGAGGCAGCTGGGTTTTGTATTATATGTAATAATGTTGTGCTTTGTTTCTTTTGTGTGCAGATTTGATACTTAAGTTGTGTTCTTGACATGTTTAGGTTTGTATTAATGTTGTGCTTTGTTTCTTTTGTGTGTGCAGGTTGGACGTTTAGGTGGTGTGTTTGTTTGACATGTTTTCATTGTCTTATACAGAATAAAAAAAAAAAATGGAATAAAAGTTTGAAATGGTAACACATGCCTAAGATCGGGAGAAGATGAAGCATTGGAATTATGTTGTAAAAGCTCCACATATAACACAAACAGTTAAATAATGTCGTTTGGGGCTTGTGATGCATGAAGTAGTCAGTTTTACAAATTATGGTAATACTTCATCTGCAATTCAAAGGGCAATGCATTCATAGTACATCTCACTTTGCATATTCATGCCATCTTAGTTACATATGCATTTCAGATACAAATCATTAAAGTGTGTTAAATCCTCTTAGGGTTATACTATAACATAAATAAAGAAAATCCTAAGGTTGGAAACTGAGCCCCAAGATATCTAGAACCAAGCACAGTTTGTACACATTAAAAAAGATCTTGGGCAAAATGATCAGAACCTTGCTTGGAGGAAATGGGTCAAGCGAAAGGAATATTTCATGTCTATCCTATTATGCAACATGATCCTTAAAACAGTGGTTTTCACCACTTCCATTAAGCTTAAAGCCTAAAATTAGAGTAGTAAGGATAGGGTTAAGTCCTCATCGAACTTAGGTTGAGGATCCAACTCCCCAAAGCTTTGATTTGACCTACATGGAGTAGTAAGGATAGGGCATAATTCTCATCTCGCCTAGGTTGAGAATCTGATTCCCCAAAGCTCCTATGTCTCATATTAAGATAAAACTTGGATTGGAAGGATCGTACTACTTGTCCTCTCGCAAAGGATGGGTAGTCATCCCCAAGGTCTAAGTAATAAAAATAATATTCTTCATTTTCATCTAAGACTTGGATTGGAAGGATCGTACTACATGTCCCTGGCAAGGATGGGTAGTCATCCCTAAGATCCAAGAAGTAAAATTAAATTTTTCCCATCTCATATTTATATTGGATTGAAAGGATCGTACTACTTGTCCTCTGCAGAGGATGGGTAGTCATCCCCAAAGTCCAAAGAAATGAAGTTAAGTCATGGATTATGGGGTTAGGTATGCCCATGCATGACAGCATGTCTTGTCTAAAAAACAAGACCACTGACTGTTCAAAGGGTTAGACTAGCATGACCATTTCTTCCATAATTGGTTAAATCATTTTGCTCAAAGTGAGGTAATGAATTCCAAATCAGAGTAGTAAGAATAGGGTTAAACTCCCATCTAGATTAAGTTGGGAGTATGATTTCCCAAAGCTCTGATTTCACTTTCACTTACACATGGGTTCAAGATAATAGTGACTCATAACCAACTTTGGGATCTAATAAAACAATTCATTATACACATGGTTGATCCTAAGAGGGTTTGACAATCTTGAATATTTGTATATGATATTAGAAGGTCTATGCATTTGTAAAAGCAAAATCTCTAAGCATATTCATTAGGTTTCACAAATCATTTACAATCTCACACATGCATGCATGTAAAACTGACAATGGAATGTTGATCAAGTCCAAGCGATAAGGAATGAAAACAAATAGCACACACCGAGCTAATACTAATGATTTTGATGTTTCATGTACTTCTGATTTGTCGGTATTTGTTTATCTTTTATGTGCTAATGCCTATTTCTAAGCTCATATATTTCATGTTGGGTTCTCACAAAAATGCTCTGGAGCATTTGACAGTAGAGTCGCCATTTGTTGTGGTTAATCCACAACACACCCCAAAATTGGGGACCCACCTTTTTTTGCAGGTTTTCAAAAAAAAATCTCAGTGACCCAGATGCTAAAAATGAAGAAAAGGGGCAAAATGCACAAGTATAGAAAGTGTCGCGAAATCGTGACATGTCGCGAAATCGCGACACGTCGCTCCGTCGCTGCTGAAAAAAGAAAAGTGTCGCGATATCGCGACATGTCGCTCCGTCGCTGCTGAAAAAAGAAAAGTGTCGCGATATCGCGACATGTCGCTCCGTCGCTGCTGAAAAAAGAAAAGTGTCGCGATATCGCGACATGTCGCTCCGTCGTCGCTAAAAAAGAAAAGTGTCGCGATATCGCGACATGTTGCTCCATCGCCGCTGAAAAAAGAAAAGTGTCGCGATATCGCGACATGTCGCTCCGTCGCTGATGAAGAATGAAAAATTGTAGCGAAATCGTGACATGTTGCTCCGTCGCGGCCCAGAGAGGAGAGATGGTCCGAAGGAGAAAATGGTCGTGATTTCGCGACGTGTTTTGGAAAAGTGTACGGACGATGAAAATGGTCGCGATTTCACGACAGGTTGCGGAGAGATGGTCCGAAGGAGAAAATGGTCGCGATTTCGCGACGTGTTTTGGCAAAGTGTACGGATGATGAAAATGGTAGCGATTTCGCGACAGGTTGCGGAGAGATGGTCCGAAGGAGAAAATGGTCACGATTTCGCGATGTGTTTTGGCAAAGTGTACGGACGATGAAAATGGTCACGATTTCATGACAGGTTGCGGAGAGATGGTCCGAAGGAGAAAATGGTCGTGATTTCGCGACGTGTTTTGGCAAAGTGTACGGACGATGAAAATGGTAGCGATTTCGTGACGTGTATTGGCAAAGTGTACGGACGATGAAAATGGTAGCGATTTCACGATAGGTTGCGGTGAGATGGCCCGAAGGAGAAAATGGTCATGATTTCATGATAGGTTTCGGCCGAAGCATACGGAGAACAAAGGCGTCACGATATCGCGACATGTCACGATTTCGTGACATGTCGCATTTTCACTGTGAAAGCGAAGGAGCAAGGCCGTGGGCTATTTTTAGTCATGATTTTCATGGGACCATTACTGAACATGCAAAGAGCGCTGAACATGTGGTAGAAATGCATGAGGATCAGAGTAACGCTTCAGATCGACAGTTACTGGCCGCAGAGAAGATCAAGCATTGCAGATTCAAGCGAAGGGGTAAAAAACACCAAAAGGCGAGAAACTAAAATGAAGCATCCTGGGAACTGAAACGAAGCGTCACAGAGCAGCCGAGAGCAGCAAGCGAAAGTTTAAATAGCAGAAATGTAGATAGATACGGGGCTAGAAATTGTAAACAGAAAAGCATTATTTTATCGAATAAAGGAGTTATTTGGCGGGAGTAACTTTTGTGTGTGAAACCAAAAGGAGATTGAAGGCTAAGACTACTGTTTTACTGTATATCTTTCCTTTGCATTATTTTGTTTTGTATCTATTTGTTTACACCGTAATGTGGGTTGCGATAGGTGAATGACAAAACAATGCAAATCATTTATTTCCTTAGAGTCTAGCATCTGATTTGATTTGACTGTGTTTATTACAAGTCTGTTAGGTCAGGTTGTTTTAGAGCTTCATCTCATAACTTGGGGTTTTGCAGGGAGGAGATTGCTAACCAGATTAACATCCTTCTTTGGTTTTCCAGCTGATTCGAATAAGAACATTTCTGATTTAGTTTTTGATATATTTTAATCTCATTTAGAAGCTAATGTTAAAATAGCAAAACAATTAAAATAAAAGATAAAATGAACCAATTAACACTAAAATAAACCGCATGTTAATTTCATTAATGTCAGAACATAAAAGGATTTTTTCTTTCTTTTGTTACATGATTGGTTACTTTAACAAATTAGGGTTACAAAGTTTGCTGTGAATCAACAAAGGCCCCTTGTTAACAGTTACTTGCAGGATCTGAACTATTCTGGGAGATATTCATTTATTTGCATTAAGTTGAAATTGGTTTTATGCATATAGAGATCTGTTCACAAGAAGCTTGGAGAAATAAAAAAAAATAATAACATATTTCTTTGCAAGAAAGAGTCTTCTGGTTTGAGACTCCAGTTGTGTGTTCATTTTGTAATGGGACAAAAATTCACTCAACACTACCCTCAAGGGAATGGTTTAGCAGAGTCTACTAATAAGAATTTACTCAAAATTTTGAAAAGAGCATTGAAAGACAACAAACTAAGCTGGTTTTTGTTGATAAATTAGGCATTATGGATAGATAGAATCTGGAGACATAAAAAAATAGCATTTTCAATAACATAATAAATTATATACCCAAATATTCTTCACAAAAATATAATTAATCCAAATATATCTAAATTCCCCCTAATTTCCCTAATTTCTTCCAAATTTCCCTATCTCTCCTAATTCTATTCTATTTCCCTTTAATTTTCCCTAGGTTCTTCTAAGGTTCCCTAAAATATTTATTTTCTTCTAAATTTCTCCTTTTTCCTAAAATCCTTAATTCTTCAATTTCCTTAATCTTCCCCTAATTTTCTCCTACCTTGCTTATCCACCTAATCCCCTCATCTAGCCCTTAATTAATCCCTAATCCCATCCTAAGCTCCCTATCCAATTTAAAAATCCTAAATAAAATCCCTAGGAAGCCCCCTCATTTAATTCCTAAATCCTCCTACACTCTTCCACACATCCCCATGCAATTTTATTAATTTAAAATTACTCTCACATCCCCTAGTCAACCCACCTATTTAATCCATTTGTCCTTCCCATACTCCACCTCATATTTTTGGCAATTTAAAATTGTTCACACATCACCCAAATCACACATGCTCTTATACACACATCCTCCCATGTGTCCATTTTTTAATTTTAAAATACCCCTTCAAATATCTAGAAACCCCCACATTAATATGCCACCTCACATGTACTCCCCCCTAATTTCAAAAAAATAAATTTAAAATTTAAAAATAATGACAAGTCAACAAAAAGTATTTACACCACCTGGCCATAGGACAACCACCTCACCATTTTAGCAATTTTAAAATACCCTCCACACTCCCCCATGTGCCTTGGAAAACTAATTAAAAATTAGTTTCTCTTCCCCTAGGCTAGTACATTTCCAATGCATTTTAATTAATCACCTCCACCTCATACCCTTATAGACCCTTCCCTCACCTACCTTTCCCATGTGGAATCCAAGTGAAGCCTATGTGGCATCCTACTCACCCAACCCTAAAACTTCTATAAATACCCTTGGCCATGGCCAAGGGAGAAGAGCCCATTTTGAGATAGGGTTATGCTGCCAAAATTATTTCACACACTTGCCTTAGCCAATTTCACACACTTGCCTTAGCCAATTTCACACCTACTCGTAGCCCTTAACCATGTCCCAAGACTCCCACACCTCCATTAATATTTTTTCAAGCTCTCAGGTCTGTTATTTTTTAGTATACAGTTGCAATCTCGAGACCGCCTCCCCTAAGACGGTCTCACACCTCCTTACCACCTCCCTAGAAATGGTATTTACTTTTTCCTATTTTCCCCTATCAAACCATCACCATTCCTCCAAAAATCTATACCATTGGATAGGGCTCAAAAAGAGCTTTCCAACGATATATTATATGTCTAATTCTAACACCATTTGATCCCTCAAAGTGCCAAAAATTTGCACATCCCAAAGATAGTCTTGCCCTACCACCTCCCTTGATATGATTTCATACCTCCATACCATCTCTCCAAATACATTCTTGCCTCCAGCACAAAATAGCACCTGTGATAGAGTTTCAATGATGGTTTTGATACAATAGTAGGTATATTTTGGTGTTTTATTGCATTTCCTTTCATACAACAACAATTTTATTTTATTTTACTATGGTTTCATTTCATCTTGGATAAGGCCCAACCTAGGTGGTTCAATTTTATCTATTAACTCTTCTCTTTATTGATTATTTGCAGGCATTTTACTACTTTACAATAGCCTTGGAAGACCCTACACACACATACGCACCACTCATGATATTCTCCTAATCACAAATTGTTGTGGGAGAGAAGCATTCACACTATTGTTGTTGTAAAAGAACTCTTGGGTTAATTTGTAATTTGAAAAGATAAAGGGTTTATTTTGTATTGGAAAGACACACAATTGTAATAAAATTTTATTATATAATCCTCTCTTTACTTTATGTTTCAATTGTAAATGGTGGCTTCTCATATCTACAGAATCACAATGAATAAATATATCAACACATCTCCCTATGCATTGGTGTATGGAAAAGAAGCCATTCTCCCCACATATATGGAAATACCTACTCTAAAATTGGGAAACCAATCTCATTTTCTAGATGGAAACCCAACGGAATAATGTTAACACAACTTTTGCATTTGGAATATCGAAGAAGAAAAGCTTATAAATATTTTTAGAAGCACTTAACAAATACCAAAGGATGGTTGAATAAAAATCAACATTTAGAAAATTCGATGTAGGAGACCTAGTGCTGAGATGGAATGAAAACAAAGCCAAACTAGGGAACCAAAAAAAATTGATTCATTTTTGGAGGGTCCTTTCACAATCATTGTATTTAAAAAACATAATGCATTTTAGGTATATGATTAGTAAGGGAGAGCTCAGTCAATCCCAATAAATGGGTATCATTTGAAGCTTTATTTCAAATAGAGTCTCTTCTTATTGTATTATATGTACATATTTTTACACTTCAAAAAAAAATATGGTTAAAGTTAGGTCAAATATTCTTAGTAGATTAGAGATTGTAGTCGTGGAACAAGAGATGTCTCAAATGTTACGGTCAATAGGGTCAAACAAATCCTAAGTCAGAAAAGAGTCGTGGTCATGAGTTTTCTCCAAACCATGATCAACAAGGTCAAAGAGGGCCCAAAAAATGAAAGAGTCATGACTATGAGATAGATCTATACCATGATCAATAAGGTGAAACTCAACAATTTGGTGAAATGGCACCACAATCGCATAATCTACACCATGGTAAAAGTAGTTAATGTGCACAAATTCCAAAGTTCCAATTGTGACCATGAGCAAGATATTTCCTAGCAATCAATTAAAAGCTAGCATGGTTAGCTTGATCAAATGGCTCTTGAGTTAAGAAAGTGCCTATAGTCATGAGCCTCTTTAGAACCATGCCAACTTGGTTAATTGAAAATGCATGCAATTGAACACACCAAAAAGTAGCTCAACTACTACATTAATGATAGAGAGATCTTAGTAGGCTATTTAATCGAGACTTGGGTGATGCTCATTCTTTACAAAGCCCTTAGCATTCAAAATCTCCAAATAACTTAGAACCCTTAGAGCATTTATAGTGATTTTTAGGTTTCTACTTATGATGGAAACTTCCTCTTCAACTAACAAAGCATCCATCAGGGCCAAGATTGAGCATTTTCAAGACAACGATGCTAGGTTTGCAGACACAACAATATCATGGAAATATGCAAAGCAACTGAGAATAGATGTGGAAAATAGATTTTTGAAAGACCTCTCATCATTGAAGCTAGGTGCTTTTGCTTTTCATTCCCTACTTTATTTTTTTATTTGTACTCCTATTCAGCCCTATTCTGAGTTAATTATTACTATAGAAAATTTGTATGAACCAAAGAAAATAATAGTTCATATTGCCCAAGGAAGAACCCTTTTTTAGTATCAAGCCCAATATTAGGTCAAAACCCTTCCATCCTGATGAGAAATCCAGGTATTCCACCCTATAAGGCCACTTAAAATATGGGAGTTACTTTAGGGTTTGGTTGAATACATAGCTCAAAACTATAAAAAGTATGTCAAACCTTATCAAATACCACTATCCTAGCCAAATGATTTCATAGCCCCGAGAATTTCTCAATGGGGTCTAAACCCTAATAGGGAGGTATATGATTGGTAGATATCCACAACTTACTACATTTCTAACCCCAAGTTATATGACACTACCCTAATAGATAAAAGCACCAAACCCTTATTTTTTGACTAGCCTCTGTTCATCTATGAATGCATGTTGAACAAGCTACAAGAAGGGTCCCAAGACTCATTCAAGCACTACTATTACTTGGCTTGGTTTTTTTTTCATTTTTTTGTCCAAGAGATGCCATGGATAATTGTAAAAACTATAGTTGATAATGGTTCTCCTTTGTCAGTTTATTCATGGACCAGTATTTTAACTAATACTCCGTCTTATTATAATTTCAATAGAGAATTTTTGGGACCAACCCTCAAGATAACATATAGAAATATGGCCAGATTGTCCCCCATGGACAAGAATGTGTTGTATAATCCCAATGCAAAAGAGGAATATTGGTACATATTGATAGAATGTACAATGGTCAAGCTTTATGACTATATCGAGAAGCCATTTTTGCTACCTCACTATGTCACATAATGGCTATTTTCAATGGAGTGTTTAAAGTAGACCGATTACATCAACTGTACCTATGGTATCAGGGTTAACAAGAAGAGAACTTACAACTACCTCTTCAATTTTGAAGATGCGACCATAACCAAAAAAGGGTAGCATGAGAGTGTTACCCAAGAAATGAAAATATTGGGTCTAAAAGAACTTCTTCATCGATGGAGGTATGATCTTGCAAATACATTTCTAATAAAATTGAATCATATTAATGCAGGGAAACCTCCAAAGTTTAATAAAATAGAGAGGGTTCATATTGAGAATGATAGGAAAAATGAGGAAAGTTTTGAGTTAGAGTGGAATATCAACTAAATGTAGGCATTTACCCCATGGAGAGACTTCTATGACCAATTGGAAGATTTTTACCCCTAAAGTGAGAGTCAACACATCCTAAAAGAGCCAAAGATCAAATATTTGCAAAAAAATTACAAATGGGATGAGGCTAAGATATTTTAGTGGTGGGTTATAAGAGTTGAGACAAAAAACACCAAATCAAAATATGGCACCAATATGTTCAAGTAGTTCTCAAAGAAATATGATGAAAACTATAAATCATGGCAAAATCATAATGGAAAGAATATAGCCTTAATCTTTCATAATATAGTTTCAGGGGAAGCAAAAAATAAAGGCAAAGAGACAAGAAAATAGGTAAAAATAGGAAAGGTAAAGGAAATCCAAAAGTCTCTAAATTAGATATTAGAGGCCCAACCTCTTCTCCATCTCAAGAAGTGACAACAAAAGCAGTACCCTCTCCCAAAATTGCTGAAAAGCAGTCTGTTTATGTCCCTTGACAACAACAATTGGAAACATATACAAAGGAAGTCAAAATAATAAGAAAAATAGGATACACTAGAAGAGGATTGGGGAAGGATGTAGTAGGAGTTATAGAGGTATTCCATGTGCAACAGAGACTTGAAAATTTAGTGTTGGGAGCACAAACCCTAGAAATAGAAAAATCAAAAGAAAAGATAAAATCTAAGCTTGCTACCTATATGATTAGGTTTGTTACTTTAGCACAACAAGATCTACCACTAAAAGCATTGGTAATATCCTAACCCCAATAATAAGTAGCTAGTTCTTATCCTCACATTATATTTAAGCAAAAATTTAAATATTCAGTTGGGGAAAGTACAAACAAGGAGACTAGTAAGAATGCAAAATGGATTAGGAACTACAAATAGGTGGGCGAGCATAGCCTACATATACAAAACAATCAACTTAGTATATTCAATAAGAATATCCAATATCCATATCTCGACAGTCTTCTCTGAAGGAAATAGGTATTATTCATGTCCCTTCTCCTCCTCCTCAATCCCCAAAAGATACCCCTTCTCTTTCTCAAAGAGTTGTTCAATATTCCCCTCCACTCCAAATTTCTCCTTCCACACCACCAAAATCTTCTTATGCCTCAAAGGATAAGCAAACCTTTCCATTCCCTCCACTAACATCCACTATGGTAGCAATATCTACCTTGGCAATACCTATTTTGATTGTCTACACAACTATAGAGTCTAGTATCACTATATTTTTACCTATTCCATATTCTTCATTCCCATTTCTCCCTCTTTGGTAACCACATCCACTACTCCCACTCATCCTACTGTCTATACTCTCTAAAAATCAAGAAGGGTATGATAAGTTTCCAATATTGGTGGAATAAGGTTACTCAACCTTCTAAGAAAGTTGCCCATCCTAGGCAGATGATGATAGTAGATCCCTCTACTCATCAATGGATAAAAGTAACGATCACCCCTTTGGTATATAGGCTAGAAAATAATATGACTATGGATTAATTCCAAGTTGAGGCAAGCACAATGGATATTATTTAGTCTCCTATGGAGTATGAGGTCATAGATACCAAAGCTCACTTGGATACAATCTATATACAAAGGGACATATACAAGGAAAAATATGAGAATATGGAGGAAAATGTTGAGGGACTAGAAGCCGTGATCAAAGAGAAGAAGAATGTGGAAAAGTCCCTAAAAAATGAAGTCAAGAAGTGGCAGGGTAAGTTCCAAGAAATAACAAGATAAAAGCAAGAAGCTAAAAATGCCTAGAATCAGAATAAAGTTCTATCAGAGCATATCAAGTATCTTTACCAGTAGCTCCAGATAGAAAAATCCAAGGCTATGGGATTATCCAAGGAGAAGATCAAGCAAATAAGACAAGAAATATTGAGTGAAATTTTGAAGAAAAACCTTGAGTTTCAACCCGTGCCACTCTTTCTTGATGAAATAAATCAAATAATAGTCAAGGTAAAAGAAGATATTAAAAGTGCCCAAAAATAAATAAATTCAAAGATAGCAATAGCAGAGAAAATTTAGAGATTTATAGAAAGGAAATTTGAATATGCTACACAAGCAATACCCAACAAGGAGTGGTGTTTTGCAAGGATAACTTGCAAAAATCTCATGAGGAAAAAAAATCTAATTACAAAGAGATGGCAACTAATGCACAAGCTAGAAATGAGAATTAATTAAATTGTACAATATTTACAAGATATTATGGAGTGTGTTTTCCTATAACTCTATGATGATGAGTTCCAAATCATAGGAACATAAGAGCTTCTAGCAAATCTAACTACTATAGAAAATGTGTTTGAAGTTGAAAGTTGAATAGAACCTATCCAACAAGACCAAGTTGTCCAATTGGTCAAAGACTTGACTCATGTTAATATATTCATGGGAGAAATAGCTAGAAGAGGTCAATATTTATATTATGATAAAAATACAAGTTGCAATACACTCATCAACATATTATGGAGATATCCAACCTCGCTCGGGAGGACTAGGAAAAAACTTGTAAAATTTTGGTTACCATAGTTTAGTTGATGGGAGAAAGATATGAAGATGATGAAGATGAAGAAGAGGGATATGATGAATGAGATGAATATGAAGAAGAAGATAAATAAAAATGAGATAAAAAAAGGATATGAAGATTAAGAAGAGGAATATAAATAAGGATATCAAAAAGAAGGAGATGGAGATGAAGAAGAGGGAGATAAAGAAGGAGATGAAGACGATGAAGATGATAAAGAAGGAGATGAAGACAATGAAGGTGATGAAGAAGATAAATAAGATAAACCAGGGGAAGTATGTGAAGAGGAAGTATCAACCACACAAATGGATTCTAATGATGTAGAATCATAACAATAAGGATGAATTTCAAATCAACTCTTATGTATGAATCTAACATTGATGAATGGTAGGCACAACAAAAGAGCATGAAATCTAGAATCATGAGGAGAGCATACAGAGAATCCCTATAAAGAGAAAAAAATAGAGTTTATTGACAAAGAAATGAGATATTATATCTAGTCTTACGTCCATGTGAATTGTTACCCTCTAGAACAAAATGTTCAAGAGAGTGACAGTCACATGGTAGTAACTTTGGAGATAAATTTTGCAGCTAGTCTTAGCACTCTTATTTCTTTCACCCATGCCATATCATTCACACTTCATTCATTAATTATACCCTCCATTTCCACTCTTAATTACATATCATTTATTAATTTTTCATTTAAATTCATTTGTATTCAACCATCCATTCATTTAATTATTTTTCCCATTACACCATTCATTTTTCCCATACAATTTTTCCATTTGTTTTCTTTCATTCAATACTTTTTTATTCCATTTACCTAATGAATAAGGCTCTAATTTCTATAAATTTATGATCAAAGTCCCCTAGGAGGTGCTAATAATGTAGGCCAAAATGGCTACATCAATAATGAAGTTAAGATAATTTATAAGAAAATGACTAACTATTGAATATTTATCAAAACCGTGGTCTAAGGTGGGTCAAAGCAACCCAAAGGATGAAAGATCAGTGGTTGTGTAATCAAATATTTTCTAAAAATGTAGTAATCTTGGTCAAAAAGGCTCTTGAGTTTGAAATGGATCGTGGTCATGAGTTTCCTCAAAATTATGGTTAGCATAGTCAAAATGGAATGAAGGTAAGAAATTTCTTGCAGTCGTAAGATATCTCTATGCCATGATCAATGCAGTAAAAATTCATCCAAGGTGGAAAAGGAATCATGACCACAAGTAGCTCTATGTCATGATCAAAACAATCAAACTTGAATATTTCAAGTTTTAAATCATGGTCGTGAGCCAACCCTTCTATGTTGGTGATGGAAGGCAGATGTCTTGAAACCATGATCAAAATACATGAGTTAAAAAGTAACCATGACCATGAGCCAGCTCTGTGTCAGTAAAAGTAGTTGACATGAGTGAATATTAATTTTTTATTGTGCTTGTGAGCTAAAGTGTTTCAAATTAAGTTGTCCCAAAACCACAGTCAATACAGTTTAACAAAGAGTTCTTTCAAGAGAGCCATGGCCGCCAGCTAGCTTTATGTCACAGTCAAAATGGTCAACATAGTGATTTTAGGTATTTAGGCCATGGCTACAATCTAGATCTAATCCATGGTAAAAATGGTAAAAATTGCTCAAGAGTGAAGGGTAAGCATAGTTTTAGGAGTCAACAGGTTTTTATTGAATGATACACCAACTATCATAAAGAGTAACTAAGAAACTCAATCACATTTGTTCAAAGTTGAATCGATAAATAAAATTAGAACTTCTAAAGAAAACACAAATAAAAGGAGATTTCATCGTGGAAAATGAGAAATAAAACATCAATTTGAGAAGGTGAAGCATCAAGAACTAAGGTCTTAGATATATCTTTCTATTGAAAATCTATAGCAGTGAGTGGTTACAAGAATAGGGGATGGATCAGATCAAATATTGGATAACATATTCTTGGTCATTGTACTTGCATACAACTGGAAGCCATGAAGTTCAAACAAATTGCAAGAACCAGTTGTAGGAAGAGCCTATAGAACAATGGAGTTAGGTTAGAATTGATTCTATGATTTCCTAAGAGGCTTCCACATAGGAATTTTGCTTGCCTAGTTCTTAAACCTCCTTGTAACAACTCATTCAAATGTTCAATGTAAAAATTTATAAATAGAGGTCATATCCTCATTTTAAGGGTAGATTTTGAATTTTTTGCTTGCACTCCTATTGTAATTTCATATGATGGTCAATAAAGGAGCGTTACTTGGAGTGTTTACCTCATCTTTGAATTTCTTCAATTTTTGGTAACAATCTTGTGAAGTTATTTATGTGAATGTTGTTAAGCTAGTTTATTTTATTGTTATTGGATTGCCAACCTAGGGTAGTTGGAATGATTCATTTTTGAATATATGTTTAAGAATTTACTTATGTTAATTAGAGGATTAGTTTATTCCATTAATATTGGATAGCTAATACAATAGTGTTTGTAGTGGTTCTTAAATATGCAAATTGCTTTCAAATGAGAAGTTGGAAAATGATGAATGTTGTTAGTTTCATTTGATTTTCTTGAACTTGATCTACAAGAGCTAATTAATGGAGGTATATGATGTTAGCTTTATCTAGCCATTTATCATTCAAATATTTCTAACCCTTACTCTCAAGCTTTCTCATCTCTATCCCTATCCCTTTTACTACCTTGATTGAGCTTAGAATTCAACATTCCATAAGTTGATGAAGAACCAACCTACTTTGGAGGTTGGGTCAAAGTACACTTGATTAAACTAATGTTGGGCCTAGGCTATAACTAATGGGTGCTTGTATTTTAAATATTAATAGGTAATAGTTACATTGCATTTCCATCCTAGTGTGAATTTGAGCCACAACAAGACCAATCTTCAATATTTAATAAGACCTCTTTCTCGAGTCTTCTTCAATCTACATTCAATGGGACCTTTTTTCAAGTCTTCTTTATATGCTTCTATGGGACTTCTCTTCTAGAGTCTCCTTTATCTATCAATATCAAGGTCTATTTTCAAGACCTAAATCTATATTGTAGATTACCTTTTATTTCAAATAGATTCTTGGAATAGGTAAACTCAATCTACCTTCTCAAGGTCTATCTTTGAGACCTAAATTTTTTATCAATATCTATATCTAAAACTTAACTACAACTCAAACCAATCCTTGCATGAGAAAAGCTCATGATATTCAAGTAATCGAAGATGAAAGTCTTCTCTATCCATTGTAGGAATATTTTGAAATTCTAAAGATCAAATTTTCACTACAAAAAAATCTTAGATAAATTTCTTTGGAATTAACTAATAATCCAATATGAAACTTTTATTTCTGAAGAAAAATGACAATGACCAACTTTTCTCTTGAGTTGGTTGTTGCGGGCCAAACAAGGTGAATGGTTTCCTATTTTTGTCACATGCCCGTGCATTTAATTATCAACCCAGGGAGCTTCGTAAACTTGCGAAGAGTCGAAATTAGGTTACTACAATACCACTGGAGGTGAATCTGCTAATCCTACATTTGGGGGGTGTTCTTGAAATGGTTGTCAATCATTCCCGCACTCCTCAATAAATTACGTAAGAAGAACATAATTAAATCTACAGAAATAAATCATGTACACATTCCTGAAAATAAATCTACTGCAAATACTGGAACTAGCAAACTAATGAACATTCTTATGAAAGCAATAAACTAATTAAAATAAATAAACAAAAAGGAAATGGGGAAGAAATACTGGCTTGGAGTGGGCCCAGGCTCCAGCAGCTTCTTCCCGATCGAACACGCGCTTTAGAACTTCTGGAACTGTAATATATTTATCAACGTATTACAATCTATCTTCTATAACTCTAAATGGATCTTTATTAATTATTTCTATATATTTCTCAGAATGATCTGCGTGTGTTTATATAACACACCCGTAGAACTTCTGTTACAGAAGTGGTTACAATAGTCGATTCTTCCCAGACTAAATTAGAACAGTCTAGCGAATGCAATCGACGTCTGGCATTCTATTTTGATGGCGGCGTGTTCGTTTCGGTTCGTGCTTTGCCTGGCATCCGTAAGACATTTTGATACGTTGGTGCTATCTCCAATTTAGCTCTGCATGACGCAGAGCTGGAACTACACCAGCCACTGCCATCCACGTCGTTCAAATCTGGTCAACGGGCAAAGAATCAGTGGCACCTTCCTTATGAGGAAGGTACCTTGTTATCGCGGTGCCTTCTGGTTGTAGGGAGGCGCTTGCCTTCTATTAGCACCTTTCGGCTGTGGGGAGGCGCTTGCCTTCTATTAGCGCCTTTCGGCTATGGGGAGGCGCTTGCCTTCTATTGGCACCTTTTGACTGTGGGGAGGCGCTTGTCTTTGGTTGGCGCCTTCTAATTGCAGGGAGGCGCTCGCATTCAGTTGGCACCTTTCGACTACAGGGAGGCGCTCGCATTCAGTTGGTGCCTTTTGACTGTAGGGAGGCGCTCGCATTCAGTTGGCACCTTTCGACTATAGGGAGGCGCTCGTATTCAGTTGGCGCCTTTCGACTGTAGGGAGGCGCTCGTATTCAGTTGGCGCCTTTCGATTGTAGGGAGGAACTCGTATTCAGTTGGTGCCTTCCAACTATCAGGGAGGCGCTCGTATTTGGTTTGGCGCCTTTCGATTGCAGGGAGGCGCTTGTTCCCTTGGCGCCTTCCGGTTGCAGGGAGGCGCCTATGTTCTCTACATTGACCCCCGATGAAATAAAGTGCCAGGTCCATCAAAAGGACCTCGACCGTTCCAAATCTAACTAAATCAACTGCAATTCCACAAAACATACTAAAAGCACACAAATTAGATAACACGCATAATTATATCAAATATCTATATAATCATTCATAAAAGTACGCAATCCTTATTATACAACCGCATATTGATCAAAGAAATATGTACAAAATATGAGCATTTCTGGTGCTCATCATCCCCCCACGCCTAACATATGCCACGCCCTCGTGGCATCCAAGCTGTAGGTAGCCCTCTGACTTTTCATCGTCGCCATCTCTTGGAGGATTCTGCTGCCCCTATGGCCCGAGTCTATCTTTTCATGCCGGCATTTGAAGGTGTGGTTCACCTTTGCCTATGGGAAACTACGGTTGTCAATTGTCCTCTTCTTGTTCTGGCCGCTATTGGTGGTGGTCTAGCCAGCGTTGTTCTTGTCGATTGAAATGCAGCTTCGGCAGCTTGCCAGAGGTCGACGTCTGGAGGTCTGACCACTGCCAGAGGGATATCCGAGTTATCCCCTCTGGAAGGCACTACTTGGGCCTTGTATAATCTGGCCGCTTTAGGGGTAAGCCCTGCATTCTCCTTTGCAATCATAGCGGCCTCCAATTGTGGGCCATATACTCCCCACCATTCCAAGTACCTCCTCATCATGGAAGGCCACCCTCGGGATGAACCATAGATGTCCCAAAACTGGTTGTCTTCTACCGGATTGACGCAGATGCCAGAATCTCCTTTTACCCTCGAGGATGCCTTCCTGGCCTCCTTGGCTGCTTTCATTTCGTTGCGTAGCTGCTCAAAATATTTTTGCCTTTCGACGAATAGCTGCATGTCCCATTCATCCTCCTCTGACTCGATGAAGGTCACTTTCACCTTCTGTCGAGCCGTCCTGGGCCTCTTTGCCTTGGCCTCTACAAAAAATGTGGTGGCTCGGACCGGGGTCTCTTCTTTCTCCTTTGGGGACTTCTCTTTACTCCAAAGGATCGGCTGTGCTACTATCTCTGGGGGTGATCCTTCGTTCTCCTGTCTACCTAGTGTCGACCCCTCAGGCTCTTCTCCTTCTTCAGGCCTTGGGAGGTCCTCCTTATCCTCTGGTCTTATCTGTTGTTGGAGACCTTCGTCCTGCTCTGTGTCACTCAGGACAATGACAGGGGGCATCGTAGGACTTCTTTCCTTTTCACCCCTAAAAATAGAGGAATCCTCCCCTGCCTCCGGGCTGCTCTATCGGGCGTCCGATCGAATCTCCCCCGAAGAGAATACTCGTTCGATGGATGTGGGAGAGTTCGTCGGCACTTCTTCTACCCAATCAGTCTGAGTGGACGCCTCCTGTCTTGCTGTTCCTCTGTCCTGAAGTATTTGATTTTCCTCCTGCAACTGCCGGACCAGCTGCTCGAGCTGAGCGATTCGTCTATCCCTTTCCTCCAATTCCCTTTTATGCTGGTTCTGGCAATCTTCCAGAATCTGTTGTGCCATCCAGCAATCGGTTTGCCATTCGAGCACCTCCTCCAAGGCCGCATCGATCTGGTCGTTACTCCCAGAAGTTCCTTCATTCCGTGGGCTCCGGTTCGTTAATTCTCGAAGGGTTTGGGTGGCAACGTCTATCTCTGGGTCACTCTGTCCTTCCTCTATCGAGAGGAATCACCGTAGACGTTTCCTCCTAGGGATTGGTTCGTCCTCACCACCAGCGAGTGGCGCTCCTTCCTCCTCATACTCGGGCACTAGGGAATGCCCTCTGTCCTCTATGTCTTCGGGCACCGGTGACTGCTCTGCTCCTCCTAGAAAATAGGGCAATGCCAATTGCCCGATGTTTGTTATCTCCTCTATAGGGGATGCTTCGTCTTGCCCTAATTCGGCAACCGCATTGTGTTGCTCTATTTGGCCGCCATCTCCCTCTGCATCGTGGTTCTGTCCTTGTGCTTCTGCATGGCGGACCAATGCCGATATCAGCCCATGGTGGGCTAAGGCGGACGGTGCCCCTTTTTGGTATCGAGCCGCTTCATCTTTCAGAGCATTCACCAGGTAGAAAGGTATATTTAATTTCCTCCCATGCACTAGGTGATTGAGGAAGTGCACATGATTAATGTGCAGATGGGTATACTTTCCTGTGCATGTGAAGAATCGAGCAATCTGCTCGAACATCTTCCGCATATTCATGGGGAGACTATTTTTGAGTAACCCCTCCCTGTCTATCTGCACATTTCCTCCCGGCGAGCAGTATTTCGGCGTATAGTTTTAACACTCCGCCCTTGTATGTACATTCCCCCGTGAGAGGCAATCCAGTCGCCTGTGAGATGAACTCAGGGGTGACTGGAATTTCCACCCCTCGTACTTGGGCCGCATCGCCCCTCAAAGAGGTGATGAATTCTCTAGCTGCCTCCATGTCCTGGCCCTGACTGACCAGGGTGCAGTATTCGAGCCACCCCTCGGCTTCGAATTGGGTCTTCATTGCCCCTCTGATCCCATCAGTATCACTGGGTTCATTCTTCTTGATCGCGTGGTTCTTGGACCTTCCTCCCATGGCGCCTTCTACTGCTATATATTTTTTTCTGTCCTTCCTTCTTCAGGAAGGCGCCTTCTTATAGAAAAGATGCCTAACCCTAGCAGTTATGGAAGATGCCCTATCATTGGCACGCGATTTCGGCTATGGGGGGATACGATCTCTATGACGACGATATCTTTTTTGGTACTGCGTATTTATAAATAATTATATAAACGATTTGATTTAGTATGCGCGTACTTGATTCGTCGTTCCCAGTCGTGGTAGCCGTTGATTTGCTGACTTGTGACACGAGGGAGGGGTATGGTCCTTTGATGCCGCTCATTCGTGCGATGCTTCGTTCCGCTCGAGGCATCCGATAGATGTAAATGTTGCACGCGAGAGGCATTCTTTGGTACCTTTCCCATGTGGATGGTGTCCTTGTAGCACCTTTTCGACGTTGTCGGTGCTCTTCTTCGAACGAATGCGCCTTTCGGTGCTACGAGGTGCCTCTGATTGGTGGGAGGCACTTTTGCCTGCATGCGTCTTCCCAATGTGGGAGGCGCCTCCTTCTGGTTCATGCCTTCTCGATGTTGGAAGGCGTTCGTCTTGATGAATGTGCCTTCCTGATGTTGGAAGGCGTATTCGACTGGATGAATGCGCCTTCCTGATGTTGGAAGGCATCTCGATTGGATGAATGCGCCTTCTTGATGTTGGAAGGCGTATTCGACTGGATTTTTTTAAGACTTGGTGCCTTCTCTATGGAAGGCGCCTACATATATATATATATATTTTAATAGATTTTTTTTTTTTTTTTGAACTTTTGAATGGATGGAAGGCGTTGTCTTCGATTTGGTGCCTTTCGGATGCAGTAAGGTGCCTTCTTCTGGATGGGTGCCTTTTGGTGTAGTAAGGCACCTTCTGGATGTAGTAAGGTGCCTTCTTTTGGATGGCGATTTGACTGGAAAAAGGGTGATCAAGCCTTCCCAATTTTTCATGCTGCCTAGATTCTACCTACGAGCCGGTGTCGAAATGCTGAGCCGAATCAGGCCTGGTTTCCTAGATACCTATCCCTCGTGCTGTCAGGTCCTCCACCTACAAAAAGCAACCAAAAAAGAAAGGAAAATAAAGGTAGTTAGATGCGTTCCATGCCTGTTAGGCCCTGGATTAGGATGCCTGCAGCTTGCATGCGGGCGTCGTCCCTGCAAAAACACACATTACAAAAAAAACTATATTAACTAAAAATTTTGGGTGAGCACTTTCGTGCCCACCATTTCACCTGTGAGAGTTCGGTCCAGATCTAGCAAGATGGGGTCTCCCCCATGCCTACTCTGGATTCCACCTGTAACATTTTGGACGTATTATAGGGGCGTAGTCGGTGGCCATTGACTGTGAACATGGTGTTGCTACCGTCAATTGTCTTAACGTGCACCGCCCCATTCCTAATGAGCTCTGCCACCTCATACGGCCCCATCCACCTCTGCATAAGTTTGCCCTTCCTTTCTTGGAATCGAGAATCGTACAACAGTACCCATTCCCCTACCTGGAACTTCTTCAGCTTGATGTGGTTATCATGCCACTTCTTTCTCTGCTTCTGTATAATCTCTGTCCTCTGCAAAGCATCCAGTCGGATTTCGTCCAGCTGATCTAGCTGGCGAATCCTCTATTTTTGAGCTTCGTCCAAGCTCAAATTTAATTCTGAAGCCGTCCTCAGAGTTTTGATTTCGAACTCGATGGGCATCATCGCATTTTTTCCATAGACCAGTTGGAAAGGTGTGCATCCTGTGGTGGATTTCCACGTGGTGTTGTATGCCCAAACTGCCTTCGGCAACCATGTGGCCCAATATTTCTTGTGTTGCTGCACGGTTTTGGTCAGGATGTTTTCTATCTCCCTGTTTGTCACTTCTACTTGCCCGTTCGCCTGTGGATGGTAGGGCATGGTTTTATTGTGCCAAACTCTATACTGCTCCATCAACTCCTCAATCAATTTGGAGGTGAATTGGGGCCCTTGGTCTATTGTTATCTCTCGAGGAACCCCAAATCATGTGAAAATATGGGCAAATAAGAAATCGGTGACCGTTCTTTCCTTTGAGTCCCTTAATGCCTGCACTTCCACCCATTTGGTGACGTAATCCGTGCAGACTAGAATAAACCTCCTTCCCATCGAAGGTGGATTAAATGGTCCCATGAAGTCCATGCCCCATTTATCGAAAGGTTCTAGGTGTACCTGGGGCTGCAGGGGCATTTCATCTCGGTGGGTTGGTCTACCCATCCTCTGGCACTCGTCACACTTGCTGGTATACGCTGCCGCGTCCTTGAATAGAGTGGGCCAAAAATACCCAGCCTACAGGATTTTGTAGGCAGTTCGTTTCCCTACAAAGTGTCCTCCGCATGGCTCATCGTGACATGCCTTGAGCACTTCTGAAAACTCCTGTTCTGCTATGCATCTTCTTATAATTTGGTCCCATCCTATTTTAAATAGGAGACCATCCATCCAAAGGAATGATGCACTCTTCTCTATGACCGCCTACTTTTCTCGGTAGGAGAGAGCAGGTGAGGTCCTTCCGATGGCCAAGTAATTGGCTATGTCTGCATACCACGGAGTTTGTTCACTAATAGCGAATAGATGTTCATCCAAAAACTGATCTTCCACTGCTTGATGATCTGCTGGTATCAATCTGGATAGAAAATCCGCCACGACGTTGTCCTTGCCCGGTTTATCGACTATAGTGATGTCGAATTCCTACAATAGCAATAGCCATCTGATAATTCTGCCACCAATGGCCGGCTTGCTCATCAGATACCTGATAGCCACATGGTCCGTATGGATGAAGACCTTGTATCCCATTATATAGTGGCAGAATTTGTTTATTGCATGGACAACTACGAGGAATTCTTTTTTGTCACTGTATAGTTGAGCTCTACTCCCGCCAAGTTTTTACTGACATAATAGATGGCATAAAATTCTTCACCGTATTTCTGCTCGAGGACTGCTCCGATCGCACCGTTAGATGCATCACAGTAAATATGGAATGGTATGGCCCAATTCGGTCCTCTCAAGACCGGTGCAGATATCAATTTTTCTTTCAACAATTGGAATGCTTCTTCGCAATCTCCCATCCAATTGAACTCTACGTCCTTAGAAAGTAGGGTGTGCAGTGGTTTGGCAATCTTACTAAATTTGACGATAAATCATCGGTAGTACCCGGTTGATCCAAGGAAACTTCTTACCTCCTTCTGCGTTCTAGGGCTAGGTAGGTCTCTGATGACCTCGATCTTCCTCTTGTCTACTTTTATTCCTTCCACAGAGAGGTGGTGTCCCAACACGATGCCTTCCTGCATCATCATAAAACATTTTTCATTACTTAGGGACAAATGATTTTCCTTGCTCCTGTCGAGCACTCTTTCCAGATTTGTCATTGCCTCCTCGAAGGTTTCTCCATAGGCGGTGAAGTCATCCATGTATACTTCCACCCCGTCTCCTATCATATCAGAGAATATGCTAAGCACCGCCCTTTGAAAGGTGGTCGGTGCGTTGCACAGTCCAAAAGGCAATACCTTATAGGCAAACGTTCCCCATGGATAGGTGAACGTTGTTTTATCTTGATCTTCTTCCCCTATCTGGATCTGGTTGTAACCACTGAAACCATCCAGAAAGGAGAAGTATTTTCTTCTTGAGAGTGTGTCCAAGACCTGATCGATGAACGGGAGTGGGAAGTGGTCTTTCTTAGTCACCTTGTTCAACGCCCGGTAGTCCACGTAGATCCACCATTTCCCATTCTTTTTGGGGACCACCACTAATGGTGATACCCATTCACTATCAAAAATTGGATATATGAATTCGATAGCCAGAAGTTTGTGCAGTTCTTCTCTGACAATGTCTTTCATTGCTGGGTTCATCCTTCTCTATGGCTGCCGACTAGGAGTTGCCTGGTCATCTAAATAAATCTGATGGGTACATATTTTTGGGCTGATGTCATGCATATCTACGTAGTCCCATGCAAATGCTTGCTGGTGTTTTACCAGAAGCTCTTCCAATTTTTCTAGCTATGTGGGCATCAACCTGTTGTTGACGTTTAATATCCTCCCTGGCCCAACGTGTATTTGTCGGATGTGCTGATCTTGGGCGCCAATCAACGGTGATCCAGGTGTGGGGGTGGATGATTCTCCATGGAGAAACTCCATGATAGCACCATCCTCATCCTCTTCTGCCACCTCCTCCAAGGTCATCACCGGCTGGATTATGGACAACTCCGTAGTTCCATGCTCGGTGATCTTGGGTTCTTCTGTCGAGTCCATAGACTGAGCTGGCGGTGAAATGGTCAGCCTTTTGACATTTTGCCCATTGGAGATGGTCATTAGCCCATCTCGACAGCTGATGTAAGCATCAACTGTTGCCAGCCATGGCCTCCCCAAAATGAGCGGGTAACCGCCCAGCCTGGTCTTGGTTTGCAAAACTAAAAAATTGGCTGGATATTCCCATGCACTGACTATTACGATCACATCTTCCAGCATCCCTTTCGGTGACACGGTTGATCGATCGGCTAACTGTAGCACTGTCGTGGTTGGCTTCAGGTTCATGAGCTACAGCCTCTGCATGGTCTCTTGAGGCATCACGTTGATGGCTGCCCCGAGGTCAACCAATGTGTTGGACAGGGAATGTCCTCCAATTTTTATGGTCAGCACTGGGCTGCCTGGATCTGCATACTTCGGATGACGTGTTCCACCCATCATTAGATCTGCCAGTTTACCCATGACGTTGATAGTCTGGGTAGCTTTTCATCTCGGTCTCCTTAGACACATTTCTCTAATTGCCTTGGTGTAAATGGGGACATCTCGAATTGCTTGAAATAATGGGATTGTCACCGTGAGATTCTTCAAGCTCGACAAGATGTCGAATTTTGGCTGTGTTGTTTTTCTTTGTTCCTGTAGCCGGCTAGGAAATGGAGCCTCCGCTCTCTCAAGTGCTTTTCCCTCTTCTACCAGAGGTGTCTCCTCTATTTCTTCCTCCTCTTCTACCAGTGGAGGTGTCTCTACTATTTCTTCCTCCTCTTCTACCAGAGGTGGTGTCTCTACTCCTAGCTGCCTACCTGATCTAAGCTGAATATTGTACATATGATACATCTCACCTTCTACGTTGTATGCTGGCTGATTTACTCTGTTGTTCGGGTTTGTTGTCGGTTGTGCTGGTAGCTACGTAGGTCTCGCTGCTGGCAATGCTGGTAAGTTCTATTGGATGTGAGCAGGCGCTGCACTCTGTGGAGTCTGATTCCATGCATTGTGGCCTCTCCACTGCTGCCCAGGATATGGATATGGCATCCATGGCTGCTGATTCGAAAATGCTGTTGGGGGTGCGTTAGTCCAGGGTGATGGTCCCCACCACCCCATATTAGGTGGTTGAGGGGGTCCTTGGTGCATGTATGGCCCTCCCCCATATGATGGCATTTCGGTTGGTATATTCCCCATAGGGGGCTGTGGCCAACTCTTCCTATTGCCTATGAAGTAGGCCTCCGTGCTCTCAGCCGCTTCCTGGTTACTGGGAAGTTGTGGGCACAATCGAGTTTTATGATTCAGCCTACAAACTGCGCATACTCTGACCTTGTTTTCTGGACATGCATTCTTTGCATGCCTTCCTCTGCATTTTGGGCAGAAATAGGCTAATGCTGCATCATTTTCTTGTTTCTTCTTTTCTAACAATAGCGTATCCATCTGTAGTGCTAGAGATGAGAGCATTTCACTCTTCAAATCCTCCAGCATGTTGCCTATTTCTATTTTGGTGATTGAAGCAGTCGCCTTCATGGTCCTGGCGATGATTTTGCCTCACCTTCTCGAGTAGTTCTGGCATAATTTTCGGATGTCGTCCATAGCATGCTGATAGACATCACCTCCAGAGATCATGTTGAGAGCCTCCAGTGACTCATTGGTAAGTCCCCTCAAGAAGATGCTTTTGAGGGACTTATCAGATAGCTTCGAGTGAGGGGACCGTTGAAGATTAAAGTTGAATCTCTCCCAATACTCCTCGAGAGACTCATCTTCTCTTTGTGTCATGCTCAGGACCTCCTCCCTAGAGTCTCTTGCTCTCCCAAAATCTTGATATTGCTCTAGAAAGAGCTTCTTCATCTGGTCCCAGGTGGTGATGTGTTTGTCTCCCAGACCGATGAACCATCGCAGAGCTGCATCATCTAATGTAGAAGGAAATAATTTCAACTTCTGCATGTTTGATTTGTAATCCATAGACCTGCACAAAACATCAAACTTGAATAAAAATAGGTCAGGGTCCTCAGTCGGGTGTCCTCTGAAGGACGAAAGGTGAGCAGGGGATATGTTTTTCATTTTGGTATCTCCTACTCCCTCCTCTATTGGGAAACTAAATCCAGATGAGACTTCATCGTTATCTACCATTTTTTTGGAAATGTGGTTTCTAATGCAGCGTTTATGGCCTTCCGGTCGTTTAAAACTTTTTGAGTCAATGCTCTAAGGTTGTCTGGCGAGATCGTCTGATCCTCCACAGCCTTCCACAATAGGGCTTCCTCTAGAGGAGTCCTATTAAATAGGGGATTTATGATGATTCGTTCATCCCCTTGTTGATGGGATGAGGTGGCACTTTGCACAAAGTGCGGTTCCTCACTCCAATGGACTGCTGGTAGGTCGAGCGAGTCTAACTCAAATCCAAAATGCTCGGCTGACTCAGGTCCTGATGGATTAGTTCTTATAAAGCGACCGTCAGGTCCTCTTCTTCTCGAAGAACTCATACAAGGTCAGATGGAAGGTTTCAGGGTATTGTAAGTAATCTAATTAAGACGCTTCCTCGACAACGGTGCCAAAATGTTGCGGGCCAAACAAGGTGAATGGTTTCCTATTTTTGTCACATGCCCGTGCATTTAATTATCAACCCAGGGAGCTTCGTAAACTTGCGAAGAGTCGAAATTAGGTTACTACAATACCACTGGAGGTGAATCTGCTAATCCTACATTTGGGGGTGTTCTTGAAATGGTTGTCAATCATTCCCGCACTCCTCAATAAATTACGTAAGAAGAACATAATTAAATCTACAGAAATAAATCATGTACACATTCCTGAAAATAAATCTACTGCAAATACTGGAACTAGCAAACTAATGAACATTCTTATGAAAGCAATAAACTAATTAAAATAAATAAACAAAAAGGAAATGGGGAAGAAATACTGGCTTGGAGTGGGCCCAGGCTCCAGTAGCTTCTTCCCGATCGAACACGCGCTTTAGAACTTCTGGAACTGTAATATATTTATCAACGTATTACAATCTATCTTCTGTAACTCTAAATGGATCTTTATTAATTATTTCTATATATTTCTCAGAACGATCTGCGTGTGTTTATATAACACACCCATAGAACTTCTATTACAGAAGTGGTTACAACAGTCGATTCTTCCCAGACTAAATTAGAATAGTCTGGCGAATGCAATCGACGTCTGGCATTCTATTCTGATGGCGGCATGTTCATTTCGGTTCGTGCTTTGCCTGGCATCAGTAAGACATTTTGATACGTTGGTGCTATCTCCAATTTAGCTCTGCATGATGCAGAGCTAGAACTGCACCAGCCATTGCCATCCACGTCATTCAAATCTGGTCAACGGGCAAAGAATCAGTGGCGCCTTCCTTATGAGGAAGGTACCTTGTTATCGTGGTGCCTTCTGGTTGTAGGGAGGCACTTGCCTTCTATTAGCACCTTTCGGCTGTGGGGAGGTGCTTGCCTTCTATTAGCACCTTTCGACTGTGGGGAGGTGCTTGCCTTCTATTGGCGCCTTTCGATTGTGGGGAGGCGCTTGTCTTTGGTTGGCGCCTTTCGGTTGTAGGGAGGCGCTCGCATTCAGTTGGCACCTTTCGACTGCAGGGAGGCACTCATATTCAGTTGGCGCCTTTCGACTGTAGGGAGGTGCTCGTATTCAGTTGGCACCTTTTGACTATAGGGAGGCACTCGTATTCAGTTGGTGCCTTTCGACTATAGGGAGGCGCTCATATTCAGTTGGTACCTTCATCGCAGGGAGGCGCTCGTATTCAGTTGGCGCCTTTCGACTATAGGGAGGCACTCATATTTGGTTTGGCACCTTTCGATTGTAGGGAGGCGCTTGTTCCCTTGGTGCCTTTCGGTTGCAGGGAGGCGCCTATGTTCTCTACATTGACCCCCGATGAAATAAAGTGCCAGGTCCATCAAAAGGACCTCGACCGTTCCAAATCTAACTAAATCAACTGCAATTCCACAAAACATACTAAAAGCACACAAATTAGATAACACGCATAATTATATCAAATATCTATATAATCATTCATAAAAGTACGCAATCCTTATTATACAACCGCATATTGATCAAAGAAATATGTACAAAATATGAGCATTTCTGGTGCTCATCATTGGTTCTTTCAAAAAATGTAATAATCCTTAGCTTCACTGATTTTCCTTCAACCTAGTGGAAATACTTTAACTTCATTGTCATTTCCTACCCAATGGTATTATCCTTAACTTCACTAGTTCTTATTACCCAATGGTAATATACTTAACTTTGCAACTTTCAAAACTTGTGCAAGTAACCTGGTTATGGCTCTGATACCACTGATGCTTTTTGAAGCCTTAATATTAAAGTAAATCTCATAGGAAAATAATCACAAGATCGAATATAATGAAGTTGCAATATAATGAATAAAATTTAAGATCTCTTATATTGGTCAAATCATAGGTGACCTTGAGGGCTCTGCTAGGGTTTAATGAGGAAAAACTACTCTGCTAGGGTTTGATGAAGAAAAACTACTCTACGGGGATGGCAGCAACTTTCGAAGGAGGTCTAAAAAATTGGAGGAATGTCGTGATGGCATAGGGTCTAACACAAAGAGTGCATGCTCATGATGTTTTTTCATCTGAAAATTACTGAAAGGAACAAGATTTTCCAGTGCATGTCGATAATCACTTGTTAAAGAACAATGGATGTTTGGAACAATGTGAAGCCAGGCTAGTTCTAGTGGTTCAACTAGACTCGGTGGCGGAAGATGTGGAGTATCTAACCAAACATGCCCTTATTGGCAAATTTTTGGGCATCCAAATTTCTCTCCCCTTTGTGGAGGCTTAGGTTAGGAAGACTTGGAATCCTGAGGGTGATGTGGAGGTGATGCTGAGTGTGAACAACTATTTTATGGTGGTTTTCTCTTGTATTGCAGATCGTAACACAACATTTGAAGGGGGTCATTATTTCTATAACCAAGTGGGAATATTTCTTAAACCCTGGCATGTGGGTTTCAACCCATAAAAAGAGAAGTCGTTGTGGGTTCCAGTATGGGTGCGGCTTCCATGGCTCTCGTTGGAATTTTTGAGAACTGATATCTTGCATAATATTGCCCTTCTGCTTGGGAATATGGTTGGACCATCACAATAGACAATGGATAAAAGGTAATATATATTGCTCGTATTTGTGTTGAAATTGAATTAAATAATCCTATCCCAGATTCTATTGAAATACAATTTGGATCAACTACATGGGTTCAAAAACATGACTATGAAGCTCTTCCATTTTGTTGCCGGATTTGCCATTAATATGGCCACCTGCAAAGAAAATGCCCTAAGTTTTTCCTACCCATGGCTTCAAATCCTGGACCCTCTCGGTCTGGACAAAGTTTGGATAAAGGAAAAGCCCTGATAAAGGAAGGGGAACGAGATAAGGAAATTTTTGTTTTAGTAAAATCCCAAAACAGAGGATGAAGGGAAAACAAAGACCTTAAGTATAGCCAACCAGATGCTCTACTCAACCGTTTTGAAATATTAGATGATATTTATCAGTGCATGGAGATACCTGAAATGTCACTACCTGATGCAAATATAACAAGGCTAAATCAGATGTCTCTTCTTGAGGGGGAACTTAAGGAATCAGATCTAAGGGGTAAGGGCTTTGGATCTAAGTATAGGGGACATGGTTGGGTCTAGCCCTATAAGGGAAACTATTTTGGAAAGTGGTACAGATTTAGTTATTCCCTATCCTAATTAGGCACTGATGCAGTCATCCTTGGATTGTAAAACTCCTATGGTGTTGGGATTACAACAGAAAATAATTAAAAAATGTTTTTTGGATAAGAATATGAAGGTGGGTCAGAAGAAGGACCAAGATAAAATTAAGTTAATGGGGGAGACTTTGGTGGAGTCAGGCTTGGTGAGAACATTGGACTCCCATTTTTATAACCCCCAAAAATGATTATCCTCTCATGGAATGTAAGGGGGTTGAAAAACATCCCCAGACAAAAAATTGTTCGTGATTTTTTTTGTGTGCATTATCCAGATGTGGTGTTTATTCAAGAGACTAAATTGGCTATTGATAGTATGTTCAATATTGCTCTAAAGTTATGGAGAAGGGGGTAATTCCAGTGTATTGGTGTATATGGATATGTTGGTGGCGTCACTTGTTTATGGGATCCAATTAAGATATCCCCTCTTACTTGGATTTTAGTAAATGGTCTATTTCGATGGTCGGGCATGATAATGAATCTGGCAAAACCATCCTACTTACAAATGTGTATGATCATGTTGATTACAATGGTAAAGTGAATTTGTGAGAGCACATTTGCTTTGTGAGAAGTTTGGTTCCCCTGTACCCATGGATTTTGATTGGAGACTTCAACTCTATCACTTTTCTGGAGGAGAAACGTGGTGGGGTGGACCATCTTGAGCCTTTTTCTTCTGTCTTCAGTGCTCATATCTAGGCCCTAAACTTGGTTGAAATCAAGCCAGATAATGGGATCTTTACTTGGCATAGTAGAATGTGTGGGGAAGCTTCCATATCAGAGAGACTAAATAGATTTTTGATATCCAGTTATTGGATGGGTAATAATAGAAGTGCTAGTTCTGTGATTCTGGAGGGTAGGGGATCTGATCATTGGCCTATCAAACTTTTTACTTTGGAGTTAGGGCTACAAAATAATCCCTCCTTTAAGTTTCAACTTATGTGGCTTCATGATCCTAAGCTTCATGATTTCATGTGAGGCTGGTGGAGCACTGGAAAACTTCCTCATGGCACCGCTATGTATTCCTTTATGAAGCGACTACAATTTGTAAAACATAAATTGAAGAGATAAAATAGACTAAATTTTGGGAAACTTTCCTTGGCTAAGTTGGAAGCTCTTAGGAGGATGGAATAAGCTTCAAGGAAGATTAGAGATCAGGGATTCACAAAGGAGCTTCTTATTGGGGAATCTGAGGCTGCAAAAGACCTTGTTGAATGGGAACTGAGGGAATAATTTTTTTGGAAATAAATTGCTCAAGTAGTTTGGCTTCAGGAATGGGATAGGAACACAACCTTCTTTTATAACTCAGTTAAGGCTCACCGTAATGGTAACCTGATTACCTCTCTTGTGAATTCTCAGGGTGCCCTGCTCTCTTCTTTTAGGGATATTTCAAAAGAGACTAAGAGGTATTTTTCCTCTCTCTTCAAGGAGGACTCCCTATCAGATTATGAGAATGAAAAACTTATTCTAAACTATATTCCAGCGATTTTTTCTAGAGAGATGAATGAGCACTTGATGGGTCCAATTTCCCTTGATGAGTTGGAAAATTTTGTATTCAATATGAAAAAAGGAAAAGCCCTCGGTCCAGATGGATTCCCGATTGAGTTTTATCAAGATTTTTGGGATTTAATCAAATTTGATCTTTTGGAGGTGATCCATGAGTCCCAAAAGAACAAAAAGATGCTAAGGACCCTAAATGCTACCTTTGTGGTGCTTAGAGGGAGCAAATTCCTTGGATATGTTTAGGCCTATTGCTATCTACAATGTTGTGTATAAGATCATCACAAAAATTATGCTGAGAGGCTAAAGATATGGTTGAGCAAAATCATCTCTGAGGAGCAAGGAGGGTTTGTTGTTGGACGAAAACTATTGGATGGGGTTGTTATTTCTACAGAAGCCATTCACTCGATGGAAACTTCTAAGGAGAAAACTATGTTCATTAAGTTGGACATGGCCAAAGCCTATGATCGGGTCAAATGGTCCTTTCTTCAAAAAGTTCTTACTACTTTTGGATTTGAGGAGGAATGGATTAGATGGGTGATGAGCTATGTTTCTTCTTCCCCATTCTCTATTCTTGTTAATAATGAGCTATCAGAGCTGTTTGAGGCATCAAGGGGATTGAGGCAAGAAGATCCTTTATCTCCTTATTTTTTTATCATTATGGTGGAAGGGTTGGGAATATTTCTCAAGTCTCAAGTCATGCAGGGTCTCATTTAGGGGTGGAAGTGGGATAGTAGTTTGCCACCTCTTTCCCACCTTCAATTTGTTGATGATACTACTTTGTTGGGAGTTGCCACTATCAGGGAAGATGGAAATATTAGACAGTATCTTGACATATATCTTGGTGCTTCTAGACAGTTGATTAATGAGGACAAGTCTTCTATTTTATTCTTCAATACCCCTCCTCTTATTCAAGCCAGGATTGCTCGCATTCTAAGATTCCAGGTTGGGACTCTCCCCTTCATTTATCTTGGTATTCCAATTTCATATCATCCTCTACCTAGATCTTCTTGGCAGTCTATGCTTGATAAGTTTATAATGAAGATGAATCACTAGAATTTTAGATGACTATCCACTGCAGGTAGAGTGTTGCTTTTAAAATCCATTGTTAAATATTTACCCATTTATAGATGTTCTGCACAAATAGCTACCTCTCAATTCATCAAGGACATGGATGCTTTGTCAAGATAGTTTTTATGGTCTGGAAAACTTGATAAATATAAATGGAGTTTGGTTAGGTGGGATTCTATATATAGGCTAGTGCAAGAGGGAGGCCTTGGGTTGTGATAGACAATTCTTTTTGGGCAGGCTTTGGCTGCAAAACTTTATTAGATATGGTGTACCTCTCAAGATCATATTTGGGCTAAAATATTATCTTGTAAATACTTTTGAGGTATTTCTGAGGCTGAGATCCCTAGAGTCGACTTGGTTGGAAAAGGTTCAATTATCTAGGACACTCTAAAAAGAGGAGCTAATTTAATCAAGCAGGGTTTGTTTTGGATTTGCAATCAGGGATCAAATGCTCTTTTTTGGGAGGATTCTTGGGATGGTCACCCTCCTATCTTGAATAAATATCCTAGGTTACATTCCCTAAGTATTTTTTTCTTGGAATCAAGCTGGTCTTGTGTGGAGGACTTTAAAAAAATCTAGTATTTTGGAAATAAGGAGATGTACAAGTGGAAAGATCTGCAAGAATGGCCCCAGGGGGGATTGGCCAAGGATAGAGAGGTGCTTGCTCTTATTATTATGGGGAGGCCTTGTTCTTCATTGAGGGGTAAAGATATTCTGGCTTGGAACCCTAATCCTAAGAGAACCTACTGAGTAGCCTATGGTTATCAGGTTCTTGATAAGCAAAAGTATGGGAGTCTTCCTATCACTTGGTGGAAAAAGGTGTGGAACAAATTTTCCTGGCCAAAATGTAACTTCTTTCTCTGGTTGGTAGCTCGTAATAAATGCCTCACTTGGGATAATGTGAGGAAGAGGGGATTTAAGGGTCCCTCTTTTTGTGTCCTTTGCAGTAAGAATGAGAATGAATCTTCTCATTTATTTTTTCAATGCTCCTTTTCCAAAGACATTTGGCATCGTTGGTGGAGCACTTGGAACCATCCATGTTTTCATGTGCTATCCCTAGTGGATTTTTGGAGTATTCTGGGCAGACCTCCAGCCAAGGCCTCCTTCCTTCGAGTGGCTTGGAATTTGGACCCTTCTTGCATCATCTAGAAAATTTGGCTCGAATAGAACCGGTGCATATTTCAAGGTAGTTATTTGGTTGTTTAACAGACCTAGCAAAGGATCCTATATATGGTTTAGGAAACCATCCATAGCAAATGTGATGTGGACCCTTTTTTGTATTCTAGGGAGGAGAAGGTATAGCAAGCCCTTGGTCTCTTTGGGGATGGTGTGAACTCTTCTAGCCCTAGTAGGGTTCCTCAGCTTAGCAAGAAGGTTAGGAGAGATGGTAGGTGGAGGCCACCCCCTAGAGAAGTTTTAAAAATTAATACTGATGGATCATCCAGGGGCAATCATGGACATGCTGGCATTGGTGGTGTTGGGAGATATTCTACTGGTGGTGTCAGTTTTTTCTTTTCCATTTATAAAGGTGTTCACTCCAACAATTTTATGGAAGCTCTTGCAATTCTTGAGGCCTTGTGAAAGGGGTTTTATCTTGGCTGGCATAGGATTATCTCTGAAGTCTGACTCTCAAATTGTGGTTAATATTTTAAACAGTAAAAGGGTGGAGGAAGTTAATTAGAAGTTGGCCTCTATAGCCATTCAAATTCTTAGAATGAGTGAAGAGTTTGAATTTATATCCTTTGTGCACATTCCAAGGGAATGGAATGTGGTTGCTGATTACCTGGCCAAAAGGGCTTCTAAGTTGTTGGATCCTTGGAGTATCAATAATTGGGAGAGTCTCCCATCTGGGGACTCTTAATGCCTATGGGAGTTCATCCACAAGGATGTAAAGACTTAATATGGTTTGTTCTTGTTGTCTTTTCTGGGTGCCATTCTAGTCTAGTGGTTTTAGCCTGTTTGGTTGTTTATTTGAGTCCTGGTTGGAAGCTCAGTTGTACTCTGTATTCCAAACTTATTATCAATAAATTTTTACCCCTTTATTTAAAAAAAATTTAAGATCTCAAAATATAATGTCAAATAGAATAACTCATAAATGCTCACAAAATAATCACATGGACATACTCTCGATATTGCACATATAATATTTAAAATGCTATTGAATAAAGGTATACTAATGTTAGCATAAATATATGCATTTTTTATACATATTACAATGCTTTGTCACAAATATATAATTGTATGTCACTCCTTATATGTTGCACTCTTGACCTTCACTCTTCTTTGTAACTCTTCCTAATATAAGGACACATGTGCACTCTTACATAATGGACACTTGTGCACATTTACACTCACAACACTTGCACACATAATTACATGACACGTGCATTTCCTGCACATTATTAAATTACATAAAATATTTACTCACACACTAATATAAGACACAATCCTAATCTAATATTTACAATGATGTACTAAGGTGGTACATTGGCATGTACCAAATAATGTAATATTCTCCAAAAATCTATTACATAGTTATAATTGTACCATGAATGTACCATGGGGGTACATTCACATGTACCAAATAATGTAATATTCCTCGACATCCCTTTGTATTGCATTATTTGGTTATTGAAGACTTTAGTCTCCAATCTTGGTCTTTGACTTCAATCTTAAATCTTCAAATTTTGATATTTTGACAAGATTGTTAGCTTTTGATGTAGCATGTAATGGGAGATAGCAATCACAAGATGCAAAATAATATGACATAAAGTAAATCTACGAGATGACTGAAAATATACTATAAATAGAAATGATGGAAATGTATACAAAGTAGCTATGGAGGAAATGAACACTCCATGAATAAAGCTACTGCTCAAGAATGAGCTTTGAGCATATCACACTCCATCACATTACATCACACTCTACTACATCACACCACACTGTTCTACACTACTTCCTATTGCTATATCATGCTCTATGTCTATGGCCCTTTATATAGGAAAATAGGTTCCTTGGCCAACACTCTACCTAGCTGTGCAAGGGATAACTTGCACATATACAACTTGCACATTGACACTTGTGCATTTATTACATTGCATGAAGTAACTAGATAACTTCCCCCTAAAGTAATCTAATGTCCTAAGTATGTACCAAGAAAGGTACATTTACATGATCCAAATGATGTAATATAATCTATTTCTAACACCCTCATGTATTACATTATTTGGATATTGAAGACTTTAGTCTTCAATGTGGATCTTCTTCCATTTGATAGCTTTGATTCTTCTGTAGTTGCTTCAGTCTTTAGATGATGCAAAAATAGGCTGAAGTTGTAGGTTCTTCTTTCAATTGACTTTGCATTGTATTCCTCCTTCTTTGGATTCATCTTCTTCTATTACTTCAGTCTTCACGTTATTGCCTCTGACCTTTTTTAGTTCGGTGTCCCTTGATGTCAGGCATTTTTGGTGAACAATTGTTCTCATGATTTTGCATGTCATGAGTGGATCTGAATAGGTTCTTCTCCTTTCTTTTGTACCTATGTAAGACCTATTTCTCTGCTCTTCATAAGTATCAACCTTGAGATCAATGTTAGTAGATCCATCTGAAATAAGTTCTTGAAGATAACAATTTATTCTTTGTAGTAATCTTCTTTCATAGCCCTTATAGTATCGGTATTTGAAATGATAGGAAAAATATGAGTGATTTATCCCATCACAATATTTGCAAGGATGGAAACTCCAACAATTTATCTTTTCATGACCATATTGATTGCAATAGGTGCACAATAGAGATGATCTGACAACTTTGAAGTCTATTTTAGGAACATCATGTTTGTCTATCTCCTTAATAAGATCTTCTAACCATATATGCACAATTGAAGCTATTCCATATTTTCCTTTTTGTATAAAATCTTGTTGATCAATTTTTTCCTGTCTTGAGTCTCCTTTGATGTTAGATTCACTGGATGAATCTCCCTTTATATGGATTTTAATTTCAGAACTTATTTCATATTGTATTGGTTCTTCCTTGTCTTTTCCCTTTTCATCATTGTAATCCATCAGGTTTTTAATCCATGTTGGTATCTTCCTTATTCCACTTTTAAGAGTGTTGCTTAGCATGCTAGTAGTCATTTGTATTACTTGTATTCTTTGGGATAGAGTAGTCTACCTTATAACTCCCTACTCAGTGTCTATAAAATCCCAATTAATATAAGCTTGATTTGATAAAACCTTTATTAATCCTTAGTTTTGTAGGCTTCCTTATGACTCCCAAGTAATGTGAGTGTATACTCTTAAGGATTTTTAGGTTTTGAAGAAAGCTTATATTTTGTAACTTGATAATCTTTGATAAATGCTGATATTACCAAGTTTTGTAGAATACCTTATGACTCCCTAGTATGCTCTGGATAAGATATAGTGCTTTTGTAAATTATAGTTCAATATTTGGTTGATTTTGTAAAGTTTTGTAAAAAATCAACTTCTAATATCCCTTATTGCTCCTATTGAACTAAGCACTTTTCCCAAATTTTAAAGAGGTTATAATGTTGGATATTTTATCTCCTTTTGAGAAGTTTGAGACAATAATTTTATAAATTTCCAACCTTTGAAATACTATGATAAACCTCTCTTTTAAATAACCCTTTGGGAATTAATTTAAGTGTATCTAATTTCCAATAAATTAATTTGATGTAGTAACCCTTATGACTCCCTAATTTTTGGAAAAATTAGACCACAATAATATTTGCAAATATTTAATATTTATTCTAGTAGAAACCCTTATTACTCCTAGGTTTTATATTGCAAATATTATATTGTTTTGATAAAATATTCCCTCTGATGTATGGCTTTCAATATAATCAAATTCCTTCAATTTTAACCTTATAACTCCCAAGGAAAGAAAGCACATAGAAATGGGAATAAACCTTACCTTTATCAAGCAGTAATCGATATTGTTTTTAGATGAGCTAGGGCTACAATATCGATGTAGATGCTTTGAATGCTTTGATTGTACCCTCCAATGGAATCACTTGGAGCTTATCCTTGTGAGAAGCATTCCAAATCTGGCACCATTTAAACTCTGCCTTTGACCTCGCTAGAGCATTGAAGGCTCTACCACCTTCTTGACATGTTGTGCTACGTACGTGTTTCACTATGCTATTCTCTCTCATATTCCTTTGATTGTGCTATTCTCTCTTCTTCACCCTATGTTGCTTCATGTTTAGATGCCTTTTAAGGTGGTGAAGGCTTTGACAAGTGTCACTGAGCATTACGTATGAGCTCTCTCCTTTGTAATGTAACAATCCTTTAGTAATACTCTACTAGCTTCTTGGTCACCTTGTAATGCATGAACACTTGTGTGAGCACTTGTAACTCCTTCGTGAGTTTTATTGGATGTTAAGAAATGGGATGGTACCTTAGAGAATTCATGCCAAGTGGCTTTCAACCTTTCTGCATGGAGTTCTTTCGTTGTAACGCTTCCAAGGAGAGTATAACTCATTGTTGTATACCTCTTCTTTGCTTGCTACGTTTCTTGGAGTGCAAGCAACCTCTTCTCTTGTTGGTCGATCATTGAGGTGATTTTGGAGCTTCAAATGGTATTGTAGGTGATTCTTTTGGTGGACAATATTCACCAAGCTAGAAACCTCTAAATATATCACCTATTCTCCTCATTCCTTGTTCCCTTCAATGTGCTCCTTTTACATTGTTCATCCATGTTGATTGAGGTAGAATCTACCACCTTTTTGCTTGTAAAAGAGAGCTCCCTTTCTATCTACGTAAATGTAGGTTGATGATCGACTGATATGTGCATTACCTTTTGTAGGTTCATCCATCCAATATGTGAAGTGTGAGCCCCTTCGAATGGCTCCTTGTGTCATGGATGAGGAGTGCTTGACGTTCGACCTTTCTTGCCTATAGTTTTGTGCCTTTAGTGGCACCTTCAATCTGCCCTTTTCCTACAAACAATGTAGTGCAATACCTTGTAATATTCTATGAGAATAATATGTTCTTATTGCACCCTTTTTGCACTCCTTCTTGCAGGTCTTGTAGTCTAATTTTGTAGCAGATTTTGAATGCACAAATGAGGGTTTTGAGGATGTCCCTTTGGATAGACTCCTTGCCCTCTTTTCTTGGATATTTAATGATAGATCCAAGCTTTACAAATGTTGTAGATAGAAGCTTTTTTCTACTGCACTTAACCCTGTAGTGCTTTGGATTTGAGACTCACCAAGTCTCAATATTTGAAGCTTCTTTTGGTTAGTTTTTATTCACTTGTACTAACCAATTTTGGTGGCTTCTATTGGCCACTATGAGTTGCAGATTTTTGTGCACTAATAGTGTCTTTAGACACTTTGACAAATTTTGTTTTTGTGCCCTTCTCACGAACACAACAATAATATTTTTGAGAGCAATATAATAGTGCAAATGAATCTAATAATATTTTACTTTTAATGCACTAAAAATTTCACCTTATCACTCCAATCAACTCTAAAAAATAATGCACTTAATCAATTTACTGCAACTAATCAAGAATAATCTGAAATGAATCTTCAAGAATTATTCTGCAATTCTCTTATAAGCAAGGTAGTAGGAGCTAGTCTTCTTTTGCTTTCCAAAGTAGATGATAGGTAGTTGATAGATAGTTTGAAATTTTGAAATCTAATCAACTCCTAAAGTGCAAATGAACCTTAAAGAAACCTTTCTCTTTTTGCACTTTTGAATACTGTAATTCAATTCTCCTTATTGCAACTTTAATCCAAATTAAGGTGCTTAAACAAATCTGATAAGTAATCCACTTTAATGAATCTACTTGCACCAATAGTTGCTTACCTTTTTCTGAAATCCCTTTTCACTACTTCTGTAGAGGATGTAGATCTTGGTGTCTAAGATCACCAAGTTGCTTGCCTTGAGTAAGATCTTGTAGCTCTTTGTAGGCTACCCTGAACAACTTCATCTTCACCAAAATATGGTCTCAAACTCTCTTTCATGAGCCTAGGATTTTGGTGGCTTGTTCTCCTCTTGTAGTCTCCTCCTTTTGCTATATATTTGAAGAGATATTTATTTCTGAAGTGGTGCCTTCTTGCTATGAGAGGTAATCTCCAAATCTCTTGGATTTGGTAGGCTTCTTCTATCTGAATCTTCCTTCAAGCTTCTTGTCAAATTCTAACTTCAAATAGGATCTTCATCTCAATATTCTAAATGTCTTGAGGTCTTCTGAGATTTGGCACTCCTTGCCAAATTCTTCTTCTTGGGCTTGTTGTCGGATGACAATAATTATCCCAAATCTTTCACTATCTCCAATAGTGAATTTCTCCAATGAGTTCTCCTTGGAACTCCTTTGATGATATCTTCAGTAAGGCTCTCCAAGCCTTTTACTAGATGCTCGTAGAGACCTCTCCAAGGCCTTTGATCTTGCAACTTCTTCTGGTCTTCCTTGAGACCTTATCTTCAACCTTCTACTTTTGGAAGTGTTGGTGGTGAGATCTTCTCCTGGATCTCTGATTCTACTACTTCTAGATTCAAGTAGGACTCTCCTAGTCCTTCTTCTTCTTCCAAGTCTAGAAGTTCTTCAATGAGATCTTCTCCTGATCTCTTTTGCTTCAGGTGCTAGATTGATTCTAAAGAAGATACTCTTCCTATCCTTTTTGTAGGAAGCTTTCCCAACTCATTGAATCTCCCTATTCCTACAACAAAGTATTAGTACTAAAATTTGTGGCCTTTTCTTCTGGATCAAGGCTTCTATGGCCTTTTATTCTGGATCAAGGCTTCTATGGCCTTTTCTTGATTAAGGCTTCTATGGCCTTTTTTCCTTGTGAAGTTTCCAATCTAGCAATGGAGATCTCCTGTCTCCCAACTTCACCATAATTCTTCTCCAGAAGTCTCTTCTGTAGTATTCTTCTCTTGCAACAACTAATATCTGCACTATGAAGGCACTCTAACCTTCGGGCAATGAAGTTGAAATCTCCTAGATTTTTATTGTAGGAGGTGTCCCAATCATCTAATAATTAATTCCCTATAATAAAAGAAACTTCAGGTAAATTTCTCTAGATCTCTTAGATGAGCTTCACTAGTTGATTCATCAAACTAGTGGATCAAATGTTGAGTCCTAGTCTTCACGAGTTTTCCCTTGTAACTCTATGGAAAGACTCTAGCCATATGCAATCTTAGTATTTCAAAAACTGATATTTATTTCAGTCCTTACTTGTGGCTCTCCCTAATTCTACCACCTAGACTCTTCTAAGAATTTTTGATAGTGATTGGTCCAATGGCATGTCAAGTTGACAAAAACTTAGGGTCAATGATAATGGTGGTTTTCCTATTGATCTACCATAGCTCTGATACCACTTTTAGATTTTTATGTAGCATGTAATGGGAGATAGCAATCACAAGATGTAGAATAATATGACATAAAGTAAATCTATGAGATGACTAAAAATATACTATAAATAGAAATGATGGAAATGTATACAAAGTAGCTATGGAGGAAATGAACACTCCATGAATAAAGCTACTACTCAAGAATGAGCTTTGAGCATATCACACTCCATCACATTACATCACACTCTGCTACATCACACCACACTGTTCTACACTACTTCCTATTGCTATATCATGCTCTATGTCTATGGCCCTTTATATAGGAAAATAGGTTCCTTGGCCAACACTCTACCTAGTTGTGCAAGGGACAACTTGCACATATACAGCTTGCACATTGACACTTGTGCATTTATTACATTGCATGAAGTAACTAGATAAATTCCCCCTAAAGTAATCTAATGTCCTAAGTATGTACCAAGAAAGGTACATTTACATGATCCAAATGATGTAATATAATCTATTTATACAAATATATTTAGCATGTGATTCATAAGGTTCATGTTCTAGCACTTGCTTTTGATTTGTACCTATTTTTTATTTCTTCTTCTTTAATTTCATGATCTTCTTCTTCTATTACTTATTCTATTTTTTTAGTCCTGGTCTTGATCTTGTCATGTCATCTCTTTGAATTTTCTCTTCCTATATCTTGATGTTCTATAGTATTTGCAACATTAGTATCTTTAGAATTCTTTAAAAAATGAACATCTTCATTGACCAAGAGTTTTACTATAAGAGCTTTGAATTCATTTCCTTTATATGTTCTTCTAATTCTTGAAGTTCATGAATTTTTTGAAGTTTCCTTTTTTGTTTTCTTCTCTAAATTGTATATGAGGTTGTTGTTGACAACCATATTGGTATTAAGGATGAAATTGACGTTGTTGATATTGAGGTTGAAGTTGTCATTGTCATTGAGGATTATATCGATATTGAGATTGATATTGTTTTTGATGGACTAGTTTATTCATTTTACTTCCTTGATTCATGTTCATCTAATTTTCTTAATTATATCTACAAAAATTTGTAATATGACCCTTTCTCTTACATATATGATAGAATCTTGAATTTCATTTAGATCTATATTTGGAAGTTGTAGCTATATTACTTGGTATATTTTCTTTAGATACCAAGGCATTATTAGTTATTTCATCCTTGACTAAGTTCTTTACTTCATATTCCTGAATAATATTGACTAAGTCATCAAATGTGGTATCCTTGCATAGTACTTGTAAAAAAGTAACTAAATATTTTATAACTTTCTTGAATTTCCCTTAGAGTAACTTGAACAATAAATTTATCTTCTACTTTTTTTCTCCTAGAGTTAATAGTTTTGCTTTTATATTTGCTATTTTTTGAAGAAAGAGTTCTCTACTTTCTCCACTATTAATATTTTAAGGAGTATAATTAAGATTATAAATTCAGAATTGTCACTTCGTTTTTGCCTTCAAATATTTTTCATAATGTATTCCATGCATTTGTAGAATTTTATACTATTTTTATGTATGGTTATATTTCATCAACTATTCCAAATATAATTAAAATGAGTGCCTTTGCATCACTTTCTTCAAATTTTTGTATTTCTCTTTCATATTCACTAGGTTTTTTCTTTGTTTCATTTACTATATCCCATAGTTTTTCTACAATAAGAATTGATTTTATTTTGTTCTTCCATGATGCAAAATTTGGTCCTTTCAAAAGTTGAGATTCAGAAAGGAAGATTTTATTACTTGACATGATGGAACTCATTCAATTTTTTTTTGAAGTTGAAAACCTTATATATAATTAGTTTAATAAATACTCAAATATGAAATTTACAAATTCTAAGTTTTCTAACCCTTTGATGTAGAAATCCTTTTAACTCCCTAATAAATAAATTTGCAAAATTTCAAATTTCAAAAAATCAAAGTTTTTAAAGTTTTTCAAAATTTCTAAATAAAAACTTTCAAATAGCTTTAACTCTTCAAAAAATAATTTCAATTAAATTCAAATCTCAAAAAATTAAAAACTTAAAAAATTTAACTCCTATACTTGGATTGCTCGTCTAAACCATATCTGGAAGTCTAACCTTGAACCCAAGATTTCCTTTTTCTTTGGTCTCTTATTTATCAAGGGCTTCCTATGGGAGAGAGACTTAGTAGGGTTGGTCTTACTAATCCTAACTGTCTAGCTTGTGGTAATTTTGAGACTTTCAAACATTTTTTTTGGTTCTACCCTCGTGCTCAATCTGCTTGGTCCTGGATTCACTCATTGTTCAAACCCTTTCATCCTGATTTTTTTAGATGGTAGATGATATTTTTTGGAGATAACAATTGTTGAATTTTTGAAAATGATGCTCTATGGAATTTATTTCATGCTATTATTTTGTTTCAACTTTGAAAAGATAAGAATTTTGTTGTCTATTATGGAGATTAAATTTCTAGTCAATTTTCCTTGCATGAAAATATTATGGCATTTTCTATTGTTACTTGTAGCACCCTAAAATTGGCGCAATGAAACCTTAATAATTACAATTACTCTAGTAAATAATTCAAATTCAAATTTTAACCTCCCAAACCGCTCCCAAACCACCGCTTAATCCGTTTCCTCCTTTCCCGCACCATTTTTAGAGTTTGTTTTGACCGTTTGACGATATCGTCGCCGATCAGACGATATCGCCTCAGATCGGACGATTTCGTCTGGACTAGGACGTCCAGACGATCTTGTCCCAAAACTAATTTTTCATAATTAGTCTCTGTTCCAACGGCGTCTCTAATCCGGGCAGAAGCGTGTCTACGCCGTTAGAGACCCTCCCCCATTGGAGATCTCCCAAATAGGGATGATCTCCAACCTCCTAACCTCCCTCCTAAGCCTATTTAATCCTAAGCCCTCCCCTTAGCACCCCCTGGCTGAAATTCCCTTGTAAATTGACTTCACACGCATTAAGACATCCTAAATTGCTATTTGCATTAGTTCTATCCAAATTTTGTTGCAGGTACCTTAGTATTTTTCAGCCGAAGCAAGCTTACATCGTCGTAGACGATCCTGTTCAGATCGGAGGCGATCTTGTCGAATCAGAGATGATTTCGTACCAATGCGAGACGATTTCGACTACAATCATCATTGGGGGCAATCAGTGCCCAGAGTTTGCATTTTCCTCTCTTCAATCTGTTGTTTTATTCTGCAATTAGCTAGTTTATTTATTATTTTATGCTATCTTGCATTTTGGAGTTCACCCATCTAGATCAAATGCATAATTAAGTTATAATTGTCATTAAATCAGTATAATGCATTCATGTTTCTGTTTATAATTTTTAGTTTGATATTGTTATTGTCATTTTACATTGTTTCCCTATGTTAGCATTGTTGTATTTTCTGTGTTTTGCACCTATTTCTCTGTTTGCAGGTCTCTGACGAATTCGTCTGATGAATTCATCAGATCTCAGATGATCTTGTCTGATAGCAAACGATCCTGTCAAATCAGAGGCGATCTTGACTGCTTCAAGAATCAGAATCTTCATCAGACATCCGGATCAGGTATGACTTTTTAATATTGCTTAATTTCTCTATTTTCTGTCTTAATTTTGTTTTCTGTATTCATTTAATCTGCATCTTCATATAGAATAACTTAGATTCATTTGGCCAAACCTAGGACTTGAATGTTTAAGGATAAAACTGAACACATCAAACACATTCCCAACCTAGGCATGGAAACTGCCATTAAATGTTTCTTGGTGAACCCACCATCCATCGAAAAATCACCATAATACACCTCCCTCGAGAGGCGGGACCTTCGCAAGGCCTCTCAGTCCGAGGTACCGCGCCATCCTTTTCACATCCCCCTTCCGGGCACGGATCCTATAGCTTGAAGGTAAGGGTGTGAAAAATTTGGAGCGATACATTTTGGTGAACCCGACGTGAATAACATTTAAAACCTTTTGATTAAAATATAAAAACAAAAATAAATATATATATATATATATATATATAGTATACAAGAAAAACAAAAACAAAATCATCATTTCAAGTTTGTATGTTTTAGATTCAATTCTAAATAGTAGATATTAAATATTACTTTTAGAAGTACTAAAGAAACCATGAGTTTTTACTCAAATCAATATGAGCCCATCAGTAATGTTGGAAGAATTCAGCCAAATACATTTGTTGATTATGACCAACCTCATCCCTATTCAACATCACCTCCATCACACTTTTCTCATTTTTCATCCTTAACCCAACAAAACAATCCCTTTTCCAATCCTCTTCATAACGATATTATCTATTCTCCCATATATCCATATTATGTCTATCAATCCACATATAATCCTCCTCCACCTTTTCAATATTCTTCTTTCAATACAACACATCCATTTCAACAAGAAAATACTTATTCTTCCAATTCTACCATGCACTCACCTCATACTTCACAATCTTCCTATCATCATTCTACCCATAATAAAGAAAGTAGAGGTGAGAAACCATTAGGTCCTTTTATGATTGAATTCCTAAGGCACGTATCAAAAACCTCTCGAAAACCTTCATCACGTAAATTTACTAAGCTCAATCAACCAATGGATATAATTCTCAAGTATTTACTTGATACAAATAGGATTGAACTCCCTTCCATAAGACAACCTTGATACCACAACAGATTGGTTTAAACTTGAGCTACATTGTGAATATCATAGAGTAGATGGACATATGACACAAAATTGTAAAGATTTAAGATGTGCAATTCAAGATTTGATTGATAAGGGTCTTTTTAATATAAAGGAATTACAATCTACAACCGATTATAAATCTCCAGTAAACAATCAAACTCCTACACAACAAATACCAATAATCAATCAAGACATGGGGATCTCCCAAGAACCCCTATTCAATTATCAACAACAAGAAACCAATCAAATATTGCATGTTAATGTGTCCCATCATGATGATATTATTAATATTGTAACAAAAACTACAAATGAGCAACCTCAAGTTCAATCAACTCAATCTGATATTCAAGATATGGATTCCTCATTTGACCAACCTTCAAAACTATCTTTGGCTCTAGAGAATGATCCAAAATGGAATGTAAGCATAGAAAGCTCATCTTTAGAATCAAAATCTCAATCTGAAATCCACTTTGATAGCCAACAACAAGTGATTAATCCTCAAGCAAAGATATCCCTTTTAGAAGTATTACAAATTTATCATAAGGAAATTTTGTTCAAAATACCTAGCCAACAATTTGTTCCTCATCATATTTTCTCTAAGAACATAATTAATGGTGTAAACCCTCTTGAGGTTAACCATATTTCATTCTATGATGAGGATATTCCTTCCTCTACTCCACAAGAAGACTCCTATCTTTACATTATCGGATCTAGTAAAGAAACACTTGTTAAAACTATCATGGTAGATAATGGCTCCTCTCTTAATTTATGCACTTATCAATTATTCCAAAAACTCAAAACAAAGGAAGAAGATCTTAATGAATCAAATGTTATTATAAAATCTTTTAACAATGAAATTCAAGAAGCTCAAGGTACTATAATTCTTCCCCTTAATATTGGATCCAAGATCCTGGATACTTTATTTTATGTAGCATATTGCCCTTCATCTTACAACCTACTTCTCAGAAGTCCTTGGATTCATACGATGAGGGTTGTCCCTTCCACTCTTCACCAATGTTTGAAGTTTGAACTTGCAAATAAAATTGTTACCATACATGGTGACCCAACACCATTTGAAGAATATTTAACGGTTGAAACATCAAGTTCTATACATTCTCTATTATCACAATTATCTTCTATCCATCACTTTTCTTCATCCATATATGATCATCCTTGTTTACCAAATAACACCCATGCATATATTTCATATATGCTCCCTCCATCTTATCAAGACTTGGAATATAGTGATAAGAATGAAGAACTTTCTTATCCTTCTTACATTTTATTTTGTAACATGATCAATTTTACACATATAAAAGTCAAATCTTTTGCTACATTATTCTACATTATAACAAAGCTTTTGTTATCACTACCTTTTATTCATCACCTTTTGTTCTTACCTTCACCTCAACCAAATTATCCTTCAAAACCTCCTTTGATTTTGAAGCAACCTTAGACATGCTATACTCAAATAACCTTGTATAGTGTATATAGATCATCTTGTATATACCACCAATTTCAATTCATAAATTAAAATCAAAATACAAAAAAATCAAAATCCTCAAAATCTTCAAAAAAATACTAATGCAACTAAGGACCTTAAAGGTAAATTTGAGCCCAACTGGCTTGGACCATACATTATCACTGCTAAATTTGAATCAGGAGCATACAAATTATCTACCTTAGATGGTAAAGAACTTAAAGAACCCATGAATATTTTGCATCTTAAACGTTACTATGTATAAATTTGGTCATTTCATCCTTGTATATATTTGTTTAAAATATTTCAAAATCACTATCTTGTATTTCTTTCAATTTATAAATTCAAAAACACCAAAAACATTCATAATCATCAAAATCTTCAAAACTATTTGTTGTATTTATTTATGGCACTTGTTAATTCTTTCAAAAACAAAAATAAATAATAAAAATAAATAAAAAACAACAATATTCTTGACTCTTTCAAAACCAAAACAATATAAAGAAGAAAGAGAGAGTCAACATTCTCAAAACTTCTCAAAAAGTATTTATATATATATCTTCTTACAAATGTTGCAGTTATATGTTTCAAATTATTTTGGATAAATTAGCATTTATTTGGAATCCCTCACTTTCACACTCACAAAAATAAATATCTTGATTTTATCTGGCATGATTACTAATCTCTCTTATATCAAAGTCCACAAAATTCAATTAAATAAAGTTTGAGCATAGAGAATTGATCTTGTTATTTACTTAAACCAAGCACATCTTTTCACAATAAAATGATTATATTTGTAATTTCCATGCTTTGCTACATAGTAGAAGTGGTTTCTTGAGCGAAAAGTTTCCCCTGCTATCCTATCATGCACATGGTCTAGAATCTTTGAGAATTGGCAAAAGGACAAGCTCACCCCTACCCAGAATAAAAATCCCTTGCTCTACAGCTAATCCGAGCAAGTATCCCTAGTATAGAACAAAAGAAAAAGCAAAGTTCAAGAAAAAGAGAAAAAGAAAAATGTTATTTTATATCATTACAACAATGTATCCAAGCAAAAATACAAAAAAAAAGCAAAAGAAAGCAAAAGCAAAAGCAATAAAATCCCTTTCCCTACCCTTTGAAAAGAAAAGAAGGGTTGATGAGCTTGAATCCCTGGAATTCTCAATTATTCGAAAACTGTGAGGTAAGCCCCATAACAGGTGGTTTGTGCCCAACCTGCTTGGCCTTGGGTAACTCCTAGCGTGGCGATATGTCTATCACATTAGCGACCTTCTTTTGTACAGACCTATGTCCGCTTATGGATTAGCTAGCTCTTGATAATCCGACTTACATAGTAGTCTAGTATGGTTATATGCATCTACATCATGGTTAATGAACACTTATTTGGTTCATTCAAATCACTTGTATCATATTATCTTGCTCAAAACTGGTAAATGAACATAGCAATTGCACACACATTTGTATTTGAGAGATTTTGTGTATCATTATGATAAATCAAGATTGGAAATGAATTCACATATGCACATGGGATTCCTTATAAATCTAACTTTTGTCTTTAAAATACTTTGAAATATTTTTTGCAAATTGTTTGGAATAATTCATTTTCTTCTTTAAAGTACAATTGTTTAGTATAAAGACAACTACATGCATAATCAAAAAGATCAAAATTTCTTTCAAAACCATACAATCAAAACATACATATATATATATATATATATATATATATATATATATATATATATATATATATATATATATATATATATTATTGACTTTCGCGACGATGGTATAGTTCCAAAACCAAAATTGGAATTTTATGCCTAGCGCAAGTCCTCATCTTCATATTTTCTGTTTATTAAAAATCAACCATGCAATAAAACTATCTCTTTTTGGATTTCGCGATGATGGTATAAGTCTATACCTACATATTCTATGCCTAGCGCAAACCATTGTAACAATTTTTATTCCCCATTTATTTAAAAATCATGAAAACCATATGACTTAAATCATTCTGTTATAAAATTATGTTTTTAAACAAAAAGCATGCACATTATCACTATTTCATGTCATTATGTCAACCTTCAATTTTGCAATGATGGTATAATTCCTAGGGAATTATCCAAAAAATTTATCACACTTAGGAATTTATGCCTAGCAAAAATCATTTTAACATTATTTCATGCATACTATTTTTATGAAAATCTGAAAACAAACCATCATCATCATCATTTGCACCATTGCACCAAAGTCTTAAGACAGTCTCTTAAGCACTCTTTTACTTTTTAACAATATTTCTATACTGGGATTAGCTTGACGACCGAGTGAGCGGCGACTCCATGAAATGGTCTATAATAGCGACAATGTCCTTTGAAATTATTGTTAGAAGTCTCTTTTTATTTTTTATCACATTACATCACAAACAACCAATTTGTTACATCAGATTATTTCATTTAAAATTTTACAAGCATGACATTCAAACCATAATATTTCCAATGACATAATTACATGAATCCTCAAATATCAAATCAATCAATCAAAACATTAAAAGCATCATAAAAATACATAAGACACAAGTCATATGATCAAAAAATATCTCATCTCATATATATATCAACAATATATACATCATCTCAAAACTGGATTGGTATGCCACAATCTATACCTCGGCATACTCAATCCTCTATCAAAAATAATAAATACTATATATCAATCTGTACAATGTCGTGCAGTAGTCTAGCCTCGAGAACCCCTCGAGCTCTCAACCTCATCTCCTCCCCCGCCCTGAGGTGGACGAGGTGGCCCCATCGTAGTATGAGTGGTACTACGAGTCCTAGTCATCGATCGGGATGAAGTCCTCGATGACCCAATCTGGATCGGATCTACGATGTTAGCCAAAGTGGTAATCTATCCTCCTCTGGCACCATCTGATAGTATAATGTCTAGTAGAAAGTGATTTGGGCAATAGCCCATGCTAGCTCCCTAGTGCTCGCCCCTCCGCCCCATGCTCTGAGGCATGCAATCTCATCTCTGAGCTGTGTCACCTCAGCTCAGTGTCATGCAGCCTCCTCCTGTAGGGTCTGCACCTATGCTTGGAGATGGATTGTCTTCGCTCGGAGAGTCATTGTCTCGCTACTCTCCCCAGTGTCAACACCCTTGCCCTTATCGGGCGATGGTGGCCTCTCTCTCTATGGAGAAGGGGGTCTCTCCTCCCTCCTCTCCCGCTATCGTGGCCTCTCCTACGCCTGTGGCCTCCTCTGCTCTCTCCCATCGTGACCCTGGGCCACCTCAATAGCCGCCTGGTATCGCCTCCCTATCCGATGCACAACTACATGAATCGGACCCTGAGCCCTCGTCATCCGAGGAGGGCGGATGCCTACGTACCAGGCATCATAGCCATCGGCTACCCCTGCGTCGTCCCCATCCACTGGCTGAATGGGGGCATCATCCGAGTCTTGACTCTAGAAGCGCTGCATATCTGGAGCCCCGCTGACTGTAGTGTTATCTCGGATAGTCCAGGAAAACTCGTAATCCCTGAGAGATGGGATCCCCTGTTGTAGACCGAACTATCACAAAACTCGGTCGTAGCGGTGGAGCTCCACCTCTCCCCTCTCCATCCTTAGCCAGTAGACTCGCCTGATGCGAGCCAGCTCCTGTCCATCCTCGGCCCACCCTGGATGCTCTCTCCATGGCCTCTAGGTGATCTGGTCCAGGACAAGGTCATCCAGCAGTCTTCGGGACATCGGCAGATCAATCCGCCATTGTGACCCTCTCCGGAGCCACCAGTAGAAAGCTCGGGGCCTCTCCCCGTCAATCCCTATCAAAGGAAGCCCTATCGGCCTCCGCACTACAATGTGCTCCCAGCACCAAACCTGTAGGAGCGATGTCATAACTAGACATCGGCCGCCCTTGTACACGACCCCATGCAGGATCCTGTACAGTCGGCATAGAACAAAGCTGCCCCAAGAGAACCTGTAACCATGGTCTCGCATGTCGCAGATCACATCTGCTAGCACCCATGGTACCCTGCACCCACTCTGGTGGCACAGCAGAAGTCCACCCACCACTCCGGCCAAAACCTGTGTGAGTCTGGATGCCCCAGGCATCTAACGCAGCGCCTCGATGTTCACTCTGCCCTTCTCCAGGGCGAAGCTCGGGTCACCACACAACCGCATCATAGCATGGCCCTGATTGGCCGTAGGAGTGATCAACCGTCCTTGTATGGGGATCCTCAGAATCCTCCATACATCCTCTAATGTGGGAGTCATCTCCCCTATGGGTAACCAAAAATAGGAAGAACCCGGATACCACCTCTCTGCTAGGGCTGTCAGTAGCCCCATGTCTATAGAAACTTGTGGCATTTCTGCCACATGCTGTAAGCTGGCCTGAGCCAGTTGATCCCGCTCTGCCTGTGATAGAGCGGCCAAGTCATCTCTCAACCCCCCGTATTTCCATTCTCTACTCTTTAGTAAACCTCTCTGCAACATAAACAACAACACAATAAAAATCATTAATAAAAACTCAAGTGATTAATAATGCAAGTAAAATAAGTTCAATTTTATACAAATGATGATATCGTCCACTATTGGACGATATCGTCCCAAATTTGAGCACAATCGTCTCCGATTTCGCAAGCCGAAATCGTCCCTAATTTGATGAAATCGTCCCCCTTTCATCGATTTCGCCCTTCGACGAAATCGGCGAACTTGAGACGATTTCATCGAAATCGGGACGATTTCATCCCGACGACGTCGACGGCCCAAAAATGGCCGCGATGCTCAAAATTTAATCAAAATTCACCTAAAAAGCATGTAAATTCAACTTAAACCATTCTAAGCTAAGTTTAGACTCTTACCCGTAGCCCGCGTCGGACCTCTGTCGATCTGTGCGCTGTCTCCACCATTTTTGCTTGCAGAGCTCTAAAAACCAAAAAAATGAACAGTAAAAATGAATTAGGGTTTTACCCTATTTTTCTTAATTTTATTCAAAACATAATTAAAAACATTTTAAAATTTTGCTTTTCCGTGTTTTTACCTCAAACGTTCGATTTGGGTAAAAACACGGAGGGGGCACCATAGTAAGCTGTCGTACGATTCGACCAAGAATCGTCGCCTAAAAATGGGAATAATTTTTGCTTTCTCGTAGATCGAGAAGAACTCATCTTTAACGCATTTTCTTCGAAAAATTCGCTAAAGAGGGGGCAAAATGTAGCACCCTAAAATTGGCGCAGTGAAACCTTAATAATTACAATTACTCTAGTAAATAATTCAAATTCAAATTTTAACCTCCCAAACCGCTCCCAAACCGTCGCGTAATCCGTTTCCTCCTTTCCCATGCCATTTTTAGAGTTTGTTTTGACCGTTTGACGATATCGTCGCCGATCAGACGATATCGCCTCAGATCGAACGATTTCGTCTGGGCTAGGACGTCTAGACGATCTTGTCCCAAAACTAATTTTTCACAATTAGCCTCTGTTCCAACGGCGTCTCTAATCCGGGCGAAGCGTGTCTGCGTCGTTAGAGACCCTCCCCCATTGGAGATCTCCCAAATAGGGATGATCTCCAACCTCCTAACCTCCCTCCTAAGCCTATTTAATCCTAAGCCCTCCCCTTAGCACCCCCTGGCTGAAATTCCCTGTAAATTGACTTCACACGCATTAAGACATCCTAAATTGCTATTTGCATTAGTTCTATCCAAATTTTGTTGCAGGTACCTTAGTATTTTTCAGCCGGAGCAAGCTTACATCGTCGCAGACGATCCTGTTCAGATCGGAGGCGATCTTGTCGAATCAGAGACGATTTCGTACCAATGCGAGATGATTTCGATTGCAATCATCATTGGGGGCAATCAGTGCCCAGAGTTTGCATTTCTCCTCTCTTCAATTTGCTATTTTTATTCTGCAATTAGCTAGTTTATTTATTATTTTATGCTATCTTGCATTTTGGAGTTCACCCATCTAGATCAAATGCATAATTAAGTCATAATTGTCATTAAATCAGTATAATGCATTCATGTTTCTATTTATAATTTTCAGTTTGATATTGTTATTGTCATTTTACATTGTTTCCCTATGTTAGCATTACTGTATTTTCTATGTTTTGCACCTATTTCTCTGTTTGCAGGTCTCCGACGAATTCATCTGACGAATTCGTCAGATCTCAGACGATCTTGTCTGATAGCGGGTGCGATCCTATCAAATCAGAGGCGATCTTGACTGCTTCAAGAATCAGAATCTTCATCAGACATCCGGATCAGGTATGACCTTTTAATCTTGCTTAATTTCTCTGTTTTCTGTCTTAATTCTGTTTTTTGTATTCATTTAATCTGCATCTTCATATAGAATAGCTTAGATTCATTTTGGCCAAACCTAGGACTTGAATGTTTAAGGATAAAACTGAACACATCAAACACATTCCCAACCTAGGCGTGGAAACTGCCATTAAATGTTTCCTGGTGAACCCACCATCCGTCGAAAAATCACCATAATACACCTCCCTCGAGAGGCGGGACCTTCGCAAGGCCTCTCAGTCCGAGGTACCGCGCCATCCTTTTCACATCCCCCTTTCGGGCACGGATCCTATAGCCTGAAGGTAAGGGTGTGAAAAATTTGGAGCGATACATTACTATTCAGCTCCATTCATAGGCTTCCAAGTTAACTCATGAGTTGGTGCATTTGATAAATCTTGTTATGTATTGGCACGAGGCTCCATGCACTATCAACATGGCTTTGCCTAACCTCCCTCTACCTTAATATCCTTCTGTTTCTTTGAGGCCTCGACATAGTAGGTTGAGGGGGTGACATCTAGCATCAAGTCATTTTGTTAGTACCCACAATGGGTCTTGGTATCCTCTTGGAGTGGCTCCCTTTGTTTAGTTATTATGTTTATTCACCCTTTTAGGGGCTAGTTTTATTTTTTGTCTAGGGACTCATCTTTACAATGTTGATTGTTTGGGTGGTCTTGCGCCCCGAGCTATGATTTTTCCAGCTTCCTTTTTATTGTAACCTCTTATTTTTTATTGAATATAATTGTTGGTTCCAATAAAAAAAATTAACTCCTTATAACTCCTTAAATTTCTAATAACATTAATAAATTTCAAAAACCTTAATAATTAAATCCTTAAATAAAACTTATTACTCCATAACTTTTAAATATAATATAATCTTTCAAAAATTAAAGTGCATAAACCTTATAACTCCAAATTGGAAAGTTATTCAAACTTATTTCATTCCCACAAAAAATAACATGCACTTAAATTGTAACATCTATTTGTTACCTAGGAATGCATCAATGAAATAGTAGTTGCTTAACTCCTCATTAAATGCTTCTTTTTTATGGTGATGTTAGGTGAAATATTTGAACATTCCTTAACATTTTTATTCTACACTACCCTTACTACATTCTAGTTTATTGTTGTTGCTTGGTTCACTTTCTATGTCATTGGGGATGAGCAAGTCCTTGCTCCTAGGGATGACCTCGGATGTCTCATCTTCAGGTGGCTTGTTTGTTGTTATATCTTATTTTTATGATCCTTTCTTCAATGGTTAGACATTTAATAGCTTATTCTTTTTTTCCTATGGTATATTTTTTGGTTTGATATTAAGCTTATTTCTTCTTGATAGCTCGATAACACAATCACTAGATCCTTGGCTCATTGTATATTCACTATAACCTTACTTGCTTTTTTAAAAGAGCACATTCTCCAATTTAATTTTTTATAACATCATGTTCTCTAGAGGCTCAAATTTTTGGTGACTTGTCTTATCTATAGAACTTTGTGAGCACCTATTGTTCTTCTCCTATGGCTTATGTGCTTCTCCACTAGCACCTTAAGTGCTTCTCTCTTAGCATTTTATATGGTTTTATCCTGGATCCTTATGCACTTCCTTGTAGCACCTTATGAGCTTCTCTCTTAGCACCTTATATTCTTTTCTCTTGATACCTTATGTGCTTTCTTATAGTGCTTATTGAATACCTATTATAGTGCCTTATGAGTGCTTTATTGTTGTGCCTTATGAATAACTTATTATAGCACCTTACAAATGCCTTATTGTAGTGCCTTATGAGCACCTTGATGTAGCACCTTACAAGCACCTTATACTTACCTTTGCACCTTACAAGTGCATGCTGATCTATCTCTAGCACCTTATAAAAACTTGTTGTTCTATATAGACCCTTATAAGCACTTTGCTATTCTATACAATGTTTTGCTTGGTGTAAGTAGCTAAATTATTGATAACTCTTTCTATAATATTTCTACACACTTTATCTTTCAAATATTGGCCTTTGTAGAATGACCTATGATGATATTTTGTCCTTGGAAGCTAAAAATGCTTCTCTATCTATATAGGAAGCTATGATACTTTACAATTTCATTTAGTAGCTATGATTCTCCAATATCTATCTAAAATCTTCAATGTCTTAGTTTACACCTAATAACCCAATATAATTATCCTCTTTGCTAGAGAATCCAATATCAATGTCAGGGTGACTATGAATATCACCGAATGACCAAATTTCTCCTAAGTTGATTCTTCTTCAATATTCAATAGTGATTCTCCTATTTATCTTGAGAACCCAAAATATGATCAAAGTAACTTTGTATGTCCCCAAATTTACAACTATCTCCTAAGTTGATTTCCAATCAATCAATATCCAACTTTTCTTCTGAGTTGGTTTCCAATCAATCAATGTCCAAATTTCTTCTGAGTTAGCCCTTTCTATAAATATAGTTGAGTCATAATATTTAATATTTTTTCTTAAACCTAGTGGAATGACCCTATCATTCAAATTAGGGTGACTATCATTGTTATCTCAATCTTCTACTCAAATAGACATTTAAAAATAGAGTCCAAGTCTTCACTGCCTTCAAAGTGGATAGACTCTAAATTAAATTTATCAAGAATGGACAAAGTTAAATATTGATGATGGTGGCTAATAAAATAACTCTATAAAAATGGATAGAGTTAGGTGGTAGCTCTAATACCACTATTATATTTTTAAGCCTTACTACCACAGAATCTCATAGGTCCCTCAATATAAAAATCATAATATTTGTTGAGAAATATTACATTATTTGGTACATGATAATGTAACCCCATGGTACCTTCATGGTACAATTGTAAATATATAATATATTAGGGTTGAGTCTTTAGTTTAGATGTGTGATTTATATTTCTCCTTTTATGTAAGTGTCAATGTGTAGGAAATGCACAAGTGTCATGTAAGTTAGAGTGAAAGTATAGATTGAGAGAATGTGCACAAGTGTCATGTATGTAAATGTATAAATATGTAATGTGAGGATGTGCACGAGTGTCTTAGATTGGGAGTGCATATAGAAGCGTAAGAGTCATGTAAATGTGTGCAAGTGTCCATGTAAGAAGAAAGTGAAGAGTCTAGTATGCAAGTGGTAAGATGATAAGCCAAAGCTCATAAGACTTGTCATATGGAGAGTAATAGTAAAGTAATTGAAGAGTCACATTATTATGACTATGTTATGGAGATAATACTCCATGAAAATGTAATCCAAGAGTAATCTGAATATCAAATTACAAAGTTGTAATAGGAAGAAAATAAATAAAGCTTGTATATAGATTTTGAGCAATTAATATTGTAAGTTTTTCTTCATGCATAGTTCATGAATGACTTAGGCCATTTACATTCATATTTGATTATATAATTGAATGTTATTTTTTATTATATTATCCTTGATATACATATTAAATTTCTCAAATATTATTCTACTCATTGTATGCTTATTTTGACCTTTAATATTGTGGCTATTTTATATTGGTACCTATGATATTTTGTGGTAGTAAGGCTTACAAAGCCAATAGTGGTATCAGAGCTACCACATGACTCTATCTATTTTGATAGAGTTTATTAGTCACCATTATTAATATTTAACTTTGTCCACTTTTGATAAAGTCAATTTAGATTTTATCCACTTTGAAGGTAGTGCAGACTTAGACTCTATTTTTAAAGGTATAATTGAGTAGATATTAAGGGAACAAGGAATAATCACCTTGATTTTTATGCTAGGATATTTCCACATGGTTGAAGAAAACCAATGAAGACTAGGACTCAACTGTGAAGAACATAAGCTTATACTGAGAGGGGGGTGAATAGTATAAGATAAAAAATTTCACTTTTCAATCCAAATGATAATAGTAATAATATCAATGTAGTAAATGAAACAATGCACAAATCATCACACATATGAGAGATATATTTAACGTGGTTCACCCAATGTGGGCTACATCCACGGAGAAATATTACTTATAAATTTCTCAATAAATTTTGTGGGCTCCAACCCACAGGAGAAACCAATCCCCTATTACAATGTTCATGGACACCAATCCACAGGATATACCAATCCCCTCTTAATTTCTATGGACACCACTCCACTATGTTCTAGTTTTGTGGACACCACTCTACAAGATACACCAATCCTCTTTTCTCTGGTTCTATAGACACCACTCCACTATGTTCTGGTTTTGTGGACACCACTCCACTCTGTTCTAGTTTTGTGGACACCACTCCACTTTGTTCTAGTTATATGGACACTACTTCACTCTGTTTTGGTCTACTCCAAAGCCTACTCATTGCTTTGCTCAAATATGCTCTAAAATTGCTCACAACTTTGCTCAAATATGCTCACAAAAACTTACTCAAATTTTCTCACAAAGCCTACTCAAATATACTCACAAAGCCTACTCAAATATTCTTACAAAGCTAGATCAAATCTTCTCACAAAATTTTGCTCAAATATGCTCACAAATCCTACTCAAATATGCTCACAAAATTGCTCAACACTGCTCTAAAAACCTTCTCATAAATATGCTCAACAATCTGATCCAAAACCTGCTTACAAAAATTGCTCATCTACTCCCAAATATTGCATACAAAACAATGCTCATCTATTACTCAATGTGCTTTTCTCAACTAAAGCAATTTAAACATATTCTAACTATATATTTTTTATATTCATGAACATATGGAGAATGATATGCACTAACAAATACCCAATATGTTCTTCTCATTCATTAAGTCTATCGCTTTCACATGTCTCACATTTATTACATAAAAAGGTAGCTTTAGTCTAGCACTTGATAACTGACCTGGTAATTGCTTATTTCCACATTCACTTCAAAACCAATCACTATGCACAAATTTTTCCTTCTCATCTAATCATAAAATCAATCATGAATAATGCACAAATTTTCTTATCAAATCATATATATATATATATATATATATATATATATATATATATATATATATATATATATATATATATATATATATATATATTTAAGTGAAAAACCCCTTCCAGAGCCACCTTGGTCTGAGAGACCACGAACAGGGGGTTCTACACCATCAAAGTTACCCGGGAGTCGCACCCAACCCTGCCCCGCACCAACATTATCAATTGGATTTTAGATACCCAATTCATATTTTTGGTAGGGTGGAGATTTGAACTTGGGACCTCCCTTGGAGGATTGCCCTCTCCTCTCCAACTCACCTACAACACCTGGGTTAAAACTAATTTATAGTGGAAAACACCCATTTTGAGGTGCCACTTTCAACAGGTTGGGCATAGGAGGAATGGAGCCTTGTCGGCCTCTACCAGCACATAGGACATTCCTAACTATACCATATATCCGTAGGATGGATACAAGGGTAATGGAACCTGGTTCGGCATCTACCAGCACCCATGGCATTTACCACTGCACCACAACAAGCAGATAAAACTAATTTATAGTGGAAAACACCCCTTTCGAGGTGCCACTTTCAATAGGTTGGGCATAGGAGGAATGGAGCCTTGTCAACCTCTACCAGCACATAGGACATTCCCAACTATATCATATATCTATAGGATGGATACAAGGGGAATGGAACCTGGGTCAGCCTCTACCAACACCCAGGGCATTTACCACTGCACCACAACAAGCAGATTCAAATTAGATATATTAACCCTTGCATACTTGCTTCCAATTTCCATAAAATCAATGCACAAATTGACTCACAAATATGATCTATAACCCTTGCATACTTGCTTCCAATTTCAATCAAATCAATGCACTAATTTACTCACAAATATGATCTATAACCCTTGCAAATTTGCTCCCAATTTCAATAAAAACCAATGCACATCTAATAATTCCTTATACCTCCAACCATATGACATCAAAAATATTTTCCTCAAACAAAACCACCTTGAGAAAGGATTTAAATCACCATACCTCTAAATCTGCCACAATGATGATAATCTTCTTTTGCATGTGGTTTCCAAACATGTCTTGCCAAAATTAATTTTCCTTTTTTTTTCCACTCAAAAAATAGGTTAGCATATCTCTTTTTCTTTTCTTGATAATATGTCAAATAAATCACATTAAAAACCCTTATCAAAGATATGCACAATAAAGCTTAAAAATAATATCTTATACCTCCCTCACAATATAAAGCTTTATTAAGAAAACTCAAACCCTTATAACTCCTTTTATTAATTTCCAACAATGAAATATCACACTAACATAAAACCCTTATAACTCCTATTTATTTCCAACAATGAAGTCTCACACTAACATAAAAAACCTTATTTCACCCTTTTATTCACATGCAAAAATTATAACCTTAAACTTATACCAATGACCCTTATTTCTCCTATCCACCTTTATCAAATTTAATAAAACAAAAATTAATACCTTGCACCACTGCGAATTGATCCACTAACCTCAAGAATCGTAGCGCTTTCCCAAGCGCTTGTAACTAGCTATGCTGATGCAACACGTGAGATTAGAATGGGCAAAAATAGTTTTGACTCCTTTGTAACTTGATTTTCACTTCCAAAAAAAATTTGGTGTCAATGACAGATTCGACACCTCGACCTCCTACCAAGCAGCGTTCTACGCAGGGCTAGGCTACCATCTGAGCTAGCCACCCAAATGAAAACCAAGGTGCACAATTATTAACTTAAGATCTCCTTTCGATTTTTACCTCCAAAATGTGCGCTCTTCTCTCCCTTGTCATCTGCCCACTACACAAACTTCACGCGAAGGATTTTTGAATTTTTCTCACACTTAGCATAGTGATTTGATAGCCTTTTAATAGGCTTTTGAATTTAGTGCTCAACGAGGTTGGTTGTCATATTTAAATTTTGAAATTTAAACCTTGCCTTTGTATGGTGCACCCAAGGGATGTTGGCCCATGCAATATATATTTAAATTTATTAAATATAACCTTCCAAAACCTTTTATAACCCTTCCACTTCTTTTAAACCTTTGATAAACCTTCCACCTCTTTTAAACCTTTGATAAACCATTCACTTTAATATTTAAACCTTTGTCCCTCTCTTGCAATCTTTAAACCTTTGTTCCAAGCAACTTTTTAAATCTTTATCCTTCTCTATAATATTTAAATATGATATTTAAATATTATAATCCTTTACTTTGAGATATACCTTGCCTTGAATAATTGTCCATTGTTTGCTTTTTCCAACCTTGTAAACTTCTCATCCTTGAAGAATATTTCTGCCTTTAATACCATGCACCCTTTGACATCAATGACAACTCAATATTTCCAATAATCTCCCCCTTTGTCATTGATGGCAACCCTACACAAAATTTCTTCTACTGCAATTGGAATCCAAATATGCTCCCCCTGACAAGCTACTCCCCCTCACTGAAATTCTCTCCCTTTGACATCAATGGCAAAGGGCTCCTTAGGGCTAAAAATAAGACACTTAGCACAACCCCCTCACCACCTCCTTTTCTTGAGGTGATCAATTTTGGTATGGGAGTGAAACTCCCAAATTACTATGCTCCTCTTCTTGTTTCATTTTCTTTCTCCAAACTTTGGAGATCATACCTCTTTGAACATTTTGAGCATCCTTTTTCTTGCCTGTCTTTGGAAGTTCCAGGAACACTGTTCTACACCATCTAGTTGTATGCCCAAAATTGTTGCAATTGTAACACATGATGTTGTAGTCCTTGAAATTGAAGTTTCTCTTGGTGAAGTCATAATCATTCTTACCATGAACCCTGCAATGTATAGCTTTGTGACCAAAATGATTACATGAGAAGCAATAACCCTAGAAGAAGTATTCATATTGCCTTGGAGGATATGGTCGCATGATTCTTTCTTTGCTTTTTCTGTGTTGGTCCTTGTTCCTTGATGGTGCATTGTTTTCTTTCTCATTGATGTTTCCACTTCTCAACTCATCAGTACAGGTCTTAGATTCTTCTTCAAATACCTTCTTTGATGCTTCTATTTATTTTGAGCTTGACTCCTCTTTTTGTACTTCTTGACCTTCCTCAAAGCCAAGTCTGGTCTTCATAAATGGAGATCTCTGTGTTTTGATAATATCATCCAAATATTTTGAGATTTTCCTAAACTGATATATCTTATTATTAAATTTTTCAAGTCCCTTCCTTAGAATGTCAGCTTCATGTTCTAGTCTTTCACATTCTAGCTCTTTTGCCTTTAATTGTTCAACCATACCTTCTTCAACTTTCCTTGCCTCTTCAACCTTAACTTTTAAGTCAGTGAGATCTTGTAGAAGCTTTACCTTTGTTTTCTCATCCTCTTGTACTTGAGCCTTCAATATTAAGTTCTCCCTTTTCAACTCTTCAAGATCAACAACAAGTTCCTCTTCCATATCAATTGTGGCTTCCTCTTCATATTTTGAAACTTTCTCTTCTTCTTGGTCTTCAATAACAGGGGCATCTTCTTTCTCTTCTACTTGGTATTTGACAATAGGAGCATCTTCTTTCTCTTCTATGGCCAAAAATAGAATTTCTTCTTTTTCACTATCAGAGAGACTTTCATCATTGTCACTGGAAGCACTGCTTGCTTCTTCAACATAAAAACTTTTCTTGTGCCTTTGAAAGATCTTCTTCTCATGCTTGCCTTGACCATGCCTATTTTTTTTTCATGATAAAATTTTCTTTCTTTCTTTTTCTTGTATTCCTTTTCCTCTTCACTTCTACTATTTTTAGCTTGTGGACAATTAGTTGCATAGTGACCAATGTTACCACAACTAAAACATTTGTATTTTCTTAGATCCTTCTTATTTATTCCATTTTACTTTTTTTTTTCTTGTGGTTGTTTGTGCTGTTAAACTTTGTTTTTTCTTGGACCCTTCTTATTTCTTCTCACAAAGTTAGCCTCTTCTCCATTGCTTGATTCATCACTTGATTCTGGTACTTTATCCTTTGCCTTATTTGAAGCTTTGAATGTTACCTCTCATTTGGATGTTTGATATTTTTTTGTCCTCATCTCATAGGCTATGAGAATCCCATGTAGCTCATCCATGCTCAAAGTTTTGAGATCCTTCATTTCTTCAATTGCTGAAACCTTTGCATCAAACCTCATGGGAAGTGACCTTAAGATTTTCTGAACAATATTAGAGTCTTCAATACTTTCTCCAAGTCCACGAATGGTGTTGACAACCTCATCAACATGAAGTAGATACCTAGAAATATCTTCCTCATATTTCATCTTCAAGTCTTCAAAATTTCTCTTGTGGGTTTGAAGTTTTGCCATCTTAACCTTGTCATCTCCTTCATAAGTTCTCTGTAACTTGTCCCATATTTATTTTGCTGAAGTGCATTGCATGACTTTCACAAACTCTAATTCACATAAACCACTCAAGATTACATTCATTGCCTTGGCATTATTTTCATATGGTTTCTTACCACTTGCATCTGTAGGAGGAGTTGTAGGTGGTGTGAACCCATTCTCAATGGATTACCATATATCATATCCATGTGCCATCAAATAAGTCTTCATCCTCATACTCCAAAAAGCATAGTTAGTCCCATCAAACAATGGAGCTCTATTTGATGAAAATCCTTCCTGATGTGCCATTTGTGTTCCTATAAGATCTTCCTTCAAGTTGTTAGGATCTCACGAAGGAACCCACTCTGATACCAATTGAAGAACACAAGCTTATACTGAGAGGAGGGGTGAATAGTATAAGATAAAACTTTTTACTTTTCAATCCAAATGATAACAACAATAATATCAATGCAATAAATGAAATAATGCACAAATCATCACACATATGAGAGACACAGATTTAACGTGGTTCACCCAATGTGGGCTACATCCATGGAGAAATATTGCTTATAAATTTCTCAAAAAATTTCATGGGCTCCAACCCATAGGAGACACCAATCCCCTATTACAATGTTTATGGACACCAATCCATAGGAGATACCAATCTCCTCTCAAGTTCTATGGACACCACTCCACTCTATTTTGGTTTTGTGGACACCACTCCATAGGAGACACCAATCCCCTCTACTCTGGTTCTATGGACACCACTCCACTATATTCTAGTTCTATGTACACCACTCCACTCTGTTCTAGTTTTATGGACACCACTCCACTTTGTTCTAGTCTACTCCAAATCCTACTCACCAGTCTGCTCAAATATGCTCCAAAATTGCTCACAAATATTCTCATAAAAACCTACTCAAATATTCTCACAAAACATTCTCAAATATGCTCACAAAACCTACTTAAATATTCTCACAAATCCTACTGAAATCTACTCACAAAGCCTACTCAAATCCACTCATAGAGCCTACTCATACTCACAAAATTTTACTCAAATCTACTCACAAATCCTACTCAAATTTGCTCACAAAAGTGCTCAACACTGCTCCAAAAACCTGCTCACAAATATTCTCAACAATTGGATCCAAAACCTTGCATACAAACAATGCTCATCTATCCCTCAATGTGCTTTCCTCAACTAAAGCAATTCAGACATATTCTACCTAGAATTCTTTTATCTTCATGAACATATAGAGAATGATATGCACTAAACAAATGCCCAATATGTTCTTCACATTCATTAAGTCTATCGCTTTCACATGTCTCACATTTATTACATCAAAAGGTAGCTTTAGTCTAGCACTTGATAACTGACCTGGTAATTGTTGATTTCCACCTTCACTTCAAAACCAATCACTATGCACAAATTTGTCCTTCTCATCTACTCCCAAAATCAATCATGAATAATGCACAAATTTGCTTCTCAAATCTGATCTATAACCCTTGCACATTTACTCCCAATTTCCATCAAAACCAATGCACAAATTGACTCACAAATCTGATCTATAACCCTGCATACTTGCTTCCAATTTCCATCAAATCAATGCACAAATTGACTCACAAATATGATCTATAACCCTTGCATACTTGCATCCCAATTTCCATCAAAACCAATGCACATCTAATAATTCCTTATACCTCCAACCATATGACATAAAAAATATTTTTCTCAAACAAAACCACCTTGAGAAAGGAATTAAATCACCATACCTCTAAATATGCCACAATGATGATAATCTTCTTTTGCATGTGGTTTCCAAACCTATCTTACCAAAATTAATTTTCCTTTCTTTTGCCACTCAAAAATAGGTTAGCATATCTCTTTTTATTTTCTTGATAAGATGTCAAATAAATCACATTAAAAACCCTTATCAAAGATATGCACAATAAAGCTTAAAAATAATATCTTATACCTCCCTCACAATATAAAGCTTTATTAAGAAAACTCAAACCCTTATAACTCCTTTTATTAATTTCTAGCAATAAAATCTCACACTAACATAATACCCTTATAAATCTTATTTAAATATCACACTAACATAAAACCCTTATAACTCCTATTTATTTCCAACAATGAAGTCTCACACTAACTTAAAAACCTTATTTCACCCTTTTATTCACATGCAAAAATTATAACCTTAAACTTATACCAATGACCCTTATTTCTCCTATCCACCTTTATCAAATTTAATAAAACAAAAATTAATACCTTGCACCACCATGAATCGATCCACTGACCTCAAGAATCACAACGCTTTCCCAAGTGCTTGTAACCAGCTGTGCTGACGCAACATGTGAGATTAGACTGGTGCAAAAATAGTTTTGACTCCTTCGTAACTTGATTTTTGCTTCCAACAAAAATTTGGCATCGTTGACGAGATTCGACACCTCGACCTCCTACCAAGCAACGTTCTACGTAGGGCTAGGCTGCCATCTGAGCTAGCCACCTAAATGAAAACCAAGGCGCACAATTATTAACTTAAGATCTCCTTTCGATTTTTACCTCCAAAACGTGTGCTCTTCTCTCCCTTGTTGTCTACCCACTGCACGAACTTCACATGCAAAGGATTTTCAAATTTTTCTCACACTTAGCATAGTGATTTGATAGTCTTTTAATAGGCTTTTGACTTTAGCACTCAACGAGGTCGGTTGTCATATTTAAATTTTGAAATTTAAACCTTACCTTTGTATGGTGCGCCCAAGGGATGTTGGCCCATGCAATATATATTTAAATTTATTAAATATAACCTTCCAAAACATTTTATAACCCTTGCACTTCTTTTAAATCTTTGATAAACCTTCCACCTCTTTTAAACCTTTGATAAACCATTCACTTTAATATTTAAACCTTTGTCCCTCTCTTGCAATATTTAAACCTTTGTTCCAAGAAACTTTTTAAACCTTCTCTTTATAATATTTAAATATGATATTTAAATATTATAATCCTTTACTTTGAGATATACCTTGCCTTGAATAATTGTCCATTTTTTGCTTTTTCCAACCTTGTAAACTTATCATCCTTGAAGAATATTTATGCCTTGAATACCATGCACCCTTTGACATCAATGACAACTCAATATTTCCAACAAACTATATTGATAGAAAGGGCCAACTTAGGATAAAAGTTTGATATTTAATAGAGGAATCCAATTCCAAAGGAAAGTTAGATATTGAAGGTGGAGGTAGAACCAACTTAGGAGAAAGTTGGTCATTCAGGGACATTCAAAGTTACCCTGACATTGATATTGGGTTCCCTAGCAAGGAGGAGAATCATATTGGGTTCTTAGGTGCAACCTAAGATATTGAAGATTTTATATTAACAAAGGAGCAATATTGCTATAAGGATAGAGAGGTATTAAAATCTTCTTAAGTATAGAGATTTGAAGTAGTAGACAACAATATATAGAGATAAAGGAACAATAAAATTCAAAGAAGAAATACATATATTTTATAGAGTAGAGATCAAGAGGCCTACATTGAATAAAAAGTCCAAGAGGCCTGCATTGAAGAAAATGTCCAAGAGTCCTGCATTGGAGAAAAGGCCCAAGAGACCTACATTGTAGAAAAGGCCCAAGAGACCTGCATTATAGAAAAGACCCAAGAGACCTACATTGTAGAAAAGGCCCAAGAGGCTTGCATTGAATAAAAGGTCCAAGAGGCTTGCATTGAAGAAAAGGCCCAAGAAGCTTGCATTGTAGAAAAGGTCTAAGAGGCCTGCATTGAAGGAGAGGCCCAAGAGGCTTGCATAAAAGAAAAGGCCCAAGAGGCTTGCATAATAGAAGAATCCCAAAATACCTACATCATAGAAGAGTCACAAATGGCCTATGTGAAAGCACATGTAAGATGATAGAGAAATCATTTATAAGGTGCTAAAGAAAGCACACAAAGCTAGATAAAGCACATATAACATGAATCTAGAGAAAGAACACATAAGGTGCTAGAGAAAGCATATGTGAAGAAGTTTTTCACGGGCATTGGAGGACAGTGGCACTAATAGAGTGCTAAAAGAAATAAAGTACAAGTGATCCAAGTCTCTAGAACATGAAAAAAATATTAGAAAACAAGTACAAATGTGCCAGAAGACAAGTCACCTATGTAAGGATGAACCAGTCACAAGCCTCTTGAGAAAGAGATGAACTAGGGTGAACCAGTCATAAGCCACCAAAGAAAGAGGTGAACCAAGGTGAACCAGTCATAAGTCACCTAAAAAAGATGCAAACTAGGATACCAGGATGAACTAGTCATAATCCACCTAATAAATAGGTAAACCAAGGTAAGCCAATCATCAAATTACCTAAGACAAACCACCTAAGAAGAGGATGAACTAGAAGGTGAGCTACTTGAAGAAAGTGAACCAAACACCGGGTAAGTCACTTGAGGAAATTCAAACCAAACCTAGGCCAGTTGAAGATATATAGCTAAATGAGCAACCCTTTGGAAAGAGGATGAGCATATTTAAGCCAAACCAGGAGATGTCCATGTAATAGTTTACACACTGAAGCTATACTTGAACCAAGTAAAGTTTCACATGAGTAGAATGCAAAAAGGAAAGAAACATTAAAAGTTCAAAAGTTTCATTGAATTTTTCACTGCATAGTGGGGATACAACATTGAAAATGGTAATATCTAGCTACAATTTCATTTATGTTACTTTCTACCCTTATTTTTGGAGGGAGTGAATATATTTTGAAAACCGTTTAAAAATTAAGTGCTATAGTTTTAAAGGTTATATTATAAGATATGTATTAGTAAGGGTAATTTAATTTTTTTTACTTATTAAGTTTTTAAATATTTGAAACAATTAAAAATTAGAAAGTGAAGGATTTATAAGGAGTTAAAGTTATTACTTTAACTTTAACTCCTTATAAATACTCCACTTTCTAATTTTTAGTTTCCTTATAAATCCTTTCAAGCACCATCGCCTTAGGTCACTTTGGTACTTTTTTTTACCCATTTCCTTTGGAAGGTTTTGTTAGAAAGAATAACAAAGCCTTCTATGATGCCTCCAGATATCCCTCACTTATTTTTTCTAGGATTCTATCAAAAACCATTTAAAACACAAATGTTGTCTCTTCCTCCAACACCCCTCACCATGGGATGGATTCAATGTTGGTTGCTTATTTCAATATTTCTTCTAGTCCTCTTAGGCTTGCTCTACCTAGTGCAGATAGATCTAGTGTCAGATGTACTCCTCCCACCTCAAGGTGGTTCAAGCTCAAATTCTATGGAGCTACTAAAGGCAATCCAAGAAAATTTTGTTGTGGGGGCATCATCAAAGATAATCACACCAAGATCATCTTGGTGTTTGCTGAGAATATTAGCATTTGGACCAATAATATGGTAGAAGCTAAAGCTTTATTCTAGGTATTATTAGCATTGCAATATCTTCATATCAATAACCTTATCATCTAAGGTGACTCCCTGCATAAACCCATCCCCTGCTTGGAGTGTCTTCAACCTGATTGAAAATTTAATAAAATTCCTCTATAGTTATGACAATGTTATCATCCAATATGTTTTTAGAGATGGCAATAAGGTTGTTGATGTCATGGCAAATATTGGATTGGCTTAGGACTCTCTATGAATTTAGTTTGATAAATTTCCACACACTCTTCTTAGTCTTAGTAGCACCAATAAAACATCAATGTTTCTTTAGTGAGAGTGGATGCATGGACTTCCCAATCCTATCAATGCCTTCCTTTCAAATCATTATTAGTTTTCTCAAATGGTTGAGGTGTCAATCTCTTTGTGTATTTATTTAATGGCTAAGGTGTAAATATCTATGTGGATTTCTTGTATGTCTAAGGTGCCAATATCTTTATGGTCGATTTTCAATGTTTGGTGGGCCATCTTAGCTCATGATTGCTTTGATGGCAAAAATTCCCGTGCTAGACTTCTTCCAATGTACCCTTCATAAATATCATCTTTGGGAGTATGATCATGCCTATCTGATCTTCTCTTTGAGTAACAAGAACATAAATGCAATGTCTTTATTCTTTTTGTGTGTTAATATCATTGGTGGTATCACCCTAGACATGTATTGTGAACTCGGGCCTAGGCTTTCCTAGTATGATATGTTTCATCAACAGTCTCAAAAGGGTGAAGCTTCTAGAATTGGTGGCATGCCAATTCAATATGACCCTATCATTTTGGCTCTCTAATAAGGTTTAAATTGTAAACACAAGAAGTATTATTCCCACATATTTTTGTTTGTGTTCAAGCCTCAATAGTAGTGGGTTTAGGATATGGTCTAGAGAAGTGTCTGGTTTATATTTTTGTTGGTTGGCTTTCAACAAAGGATAAAAAAAGTTAGGATGGAATTGCTTGAACTTGATACTCTACAACTTGATTCCACCATTGAAGAGATTCTGGGCAACCATAGTTTTGCACCTCTTATGCAAAACTAAAGGAATCTATCTTGATATGTCCATGGAATTCACTAGATCTTGGGATAAAAGCAAGGTGATACTTTGAGATCTCTCCTTTAAATTCATGATCAACTTTTTGGCTAAGGTGATTGAGTTGGTCAATGATGGTAACCTCATCCATTGTGATAAGCACTCTTTGATAGTTGAGCTAGGTCACTTTAGAGATAAAGGAAAGCACCTTGCAAAGAAAAATAATGGTATCATCAGAGAAGACCTTCCTACTCTGTGGAATATGTTTCTCATCCTCATCATGCAATATTTAACCATTGATGAACCAAGTTTACCCCTCAAGAGTTTCTATTTAGCATTCTTAAACCACCTATGGGATATAAAGTCTATCAATGTTCCTGAGTACCTATTTAGATCCATGGAACTCTTGGTTTTAAGCATTAGAGAGGGAAAATCAACCCACCCAAAGCATCAAGGCTTAATTTTATTATTTACAAAAACTCACTCTAAATATAAACCCAAAGATCTACTTTATTTATTATTGGTAGCCTTGAAGACTACCCTTCTACTTTGGATTTGAGTCAAGGATCCCCCTGAAGGAGGACCTGAGTGACAACAAGATGAAAGGTGGCATTGGTGCTTCAGGCAAAGCAATAAGGAAAAAATTAAACTTTGCCTCTTTAGACAACTTGCCTTCCTCCTACCATCACTCGACCAGGAGTAAATATTCTAGGGATAAGTGTAAGAGTGTTATTGTTATTGAATAGGACAAGGAAGCTCATGGAGAGTCTCCATTGACCCATAAAAATAAGAATCCTAGAGATGCTCCTAGTTGTGCACTCTCCCACAAGGATGACCTTTCCCTTGGTGGGACTTCTGCTCAATCTTAGTTGAGAGATGATTTTGAACCCATGGCCAATCTAGATGACCTAGTAAATATGGCTTCAACTCTCCTCCTCCAACCTGTGAAGGTGATCAACAAGCTAAGGAACCAAAAGAATGTGACCACTTAGGCCATGGATGATGGTGAGGAGGAACCTTCTATGGCAACTAAGTAGCTTGGGTGCTTTTATCTACTTTGTATTCCCTATGTTTGAGATACGCCCTTTTGTCTGTCTTAGGATGATGGTCTCTCATCCACTTTGTTTCCATCTTAATATTTTTGTCTTACCGGTTTGCTGAGGTCATCCTATTTTTGGATACCTCATTTTTTTTTGTTTCCCTTTGTAATTTATTTTGGGACCCTTTCAAAATCTTCTTTTTATCAATATAAAAAGAGAGTTAAAGTTATTAAGTTTTTTATTTTGAAGATTTAAAGTTATTTGAAAGTTTTTAAAGTTCTTTAGAAAATTTTGAAAACTTTAAAAACTTAGAGTTTTTGAAATATTTGAATTTTTAAAATTTGAAATTTTGTAAATTTAATTAGGGAGTTAAGGTTTTCTACATTAACAGATTAGAAAATTTAGAATTTACAAAATTTTGTATTTGAGTTATTACTTAACTTGGGAGTTATAAGGTTTACTACCTCAAAGGATTTCAAAAATTTGAATGAGTTCCATTATGTCAAACAATAAAAATTTTCTTTTTGAATCTCAACTTTTGAAAGGACCAAATTTTGCATCATGGAAGAGAAAAATTAAATCAATCCTTATTGTAGAAAAAAATGGCATATAGTAAGAAGAACAAAGAAAAAATTGAGTGAAGATGAAAGAGATATACAAAAATTCAAAGGTTATGCAAAGGCACTCATGTTGATAACATTTGGAATAATTGATGAAATACAACCATACTTAAGTAGAGAAAAAACTTCTAAAGATGCATGGAATACATTATGCAAAATATTTGAAGGAAAAAATAAAGCTACAATTTTGAACTTACAATCCCAATTGTATTCCTTAAAGGTCAATAGTGGAGAAAGTATAGAACTCTTTCTTTGAAAAGTAGCATATATAAAAGCAAAGATATTAACTCTGGTAGAAAAAAGTAGAAGTTAAATTTATTGTTCAAGTAATTCTAAGGGCACTTCCAAAAATTTACAAGCATTTAGTTACTTCTATGCAAGTCGAAAGCAAGGAAACTATATTTGATGACTTAGTCAATATTCTTCAAGGATACAAAGTAGAGAATTTTGTCAAACATGAAAATAATAATAATGCCTTGGTATCTAATGATAATACACTAGGTAATATTACTACAACTTCAAGGTATATATCTATAAGGAATTAAAGGTTTTGTCATATATGTAAGTGTAGACACCAAAATCTAGTCATTTTCCATCCATTTGTATCCTCTAATCACAATTGTTCATTATATATATACTTAATATATATTAATATTTTATATTATATTTATATATTTAATAAATATATTTGTATTTATATGAATTAATCCTAGCCATATGCCATGTTTTAATATTGGCCACTCATCTATCTCAATCCATGACACTTACCCAGATTCAATATCTACCCTTATTCATGTTTTAATCTCGGCCACCTATCTTGTGTCATCGAAACCCTAACATGTTCAAGGGTAGATTATAAAATGTGATTCATTTTTTATGAATCAAGGCCCCAAATTTGAATTCTATCATGGAACCCTAGCCCTTATACATACTTATTCATTCCTCATCACCACCATTCACATCACTCATTTTTGTCATCGCCTATCCTGCACAAACAAAATCTAGTTCTACATCACCTCCATCAACCCTTTGAATGCCCTCTAGAGTTCATAGAATACCTCTGGGTATTTTTGGAATACCTCTATGTATTTACAACCATCGTTGAATGCTCACAAGAATTTTGTGCAGCAAATTATGAAGACCATGAGACCTCGAACGCTTTCAGGTGTCCATGCAACCATAAACAAAAGAAGTAAAAATAGAGATCACAAGTGATAAGGTAAATGGTATTATTTGTATTATTTTACATCCTTGTATTTTATTTATAGTTTCATTCTACAACATCTAGGGTTTAGTAGTATTTATTTTTTCTGAGGCCTCACATAGTGGAGCCCTCACAGGTGCTTCTAATCTCTTTTGTTGTTGTCTCTATTTGTAGGTACAAAAATCATCTATTTGGAAGATTTTTAAGCTAGGGTGTCCTGGAAAGGATACACAAGCCCACCCACAACCTCATTTGTATTAAATATGACCACGAAGACACTAGTAGTGTATTGATCTAGGGTTTTAGAGAACCCTATTATTTATAAATTTGTATCACAAAAGCATTGTAAAATCCCATATTGGGGCACATTGATTGTATAATTTTGAGACCCACTTGTATTAATAAAAAGCTTATTCATCTTGTGCAATATTGTGTTATTACTGTGTTTTTATTACTTTATATTTTGTATCAATTTTGTTTGATTTTGATTTACAAAATGATAATCATGGTGGGACCCCAAAGGGTTCTTTATGTTTATTTGCTTTTTCACTAGCATCTATTTCTATTTATATTTTGTAGGTTTATAGAAATTCAATGTCTCCCCCAAAAAACCTGAAGGAATTGCATAATTTACAAGAAAATATTCAATCAACCCATCGTTTCATTGTGCAAATTTATGACAAATGCAGGCCATTGAATCACCTACAATTAAAGGGGTGATATTTTCATGGATAGATGAATGATAAAAGGCTTTTTATAAAATCAAGCAATACTTGTATTCTCCACTAGTCTTAACTCCTCATTTTAGCAACAAACTTCACCTTAGGTATAATGCTTGCACAAAAGAATGATAATTATCAAGAGCAAGATGTATATTACATTAGTCAAACATAGGTAAGCTATGAAACTAGATATGCTTACGTGGGAAAATTGTGCTTAGCAATGGTTTTTACCACTAAGAAAATCAGACATTACATACTTAGGCATACCACATAGGTCATAGCTTGCAAAAATCCTCTACTTTATATGATGTATCATGCTTACAATAACACCCACACCACAAAATAGAAAATTTTTCTCATTGAATTTGATCTTGAGTTCATCAGCCAAAAATCCATTAAATGTCAGGTCATAGCCGATCAACTTGTAGAAGCTCCACTTCCCAGTGATCAACCCTTGATCATTGAGCTCCCATATGAGGTGGTATTCATTATCATTGAACAAGAAGAAGATGTCATTCTAGAGGAAGATGTTAATGCCACACTATTCTTTGATGGTTCTAAGTGTGAAAAAGGTCAAGGTTTTGGAGTCATGTTTCATACACCATAGGGGATACCTATCCCCTTATCATTTAAACTTGATTTCCAATGCACAAAAAATAACGTAGAGTATGAATACTTAATATTAGGTTTTTAAGTAGCCATATATATGGGCATAAAATGTATCAAGATATTTGGTGATTATCAAATTTTCATTCATCAAATAAATGGAGAATACCAATGCAAAGAGCTAACCATAAAGCTTTAGCATGAATTAGCAATGAAACTACTCTCTAAGTTTGATTGGTTAATCGATAGTTTTCCACATTTGACTAATAGATTTGCAAATTCCATGGCCTCAATAGGATCATTGATTCCAAAGAGCTCCATAGGAGAGGTAAAACCACTCATTATCACAATTTTCACATCCCATATTGGAGGAATATTTTTAAGATGCTATTTGTATGATGGTAGCAGGTTTTTAATGCTTAATATACTTGCACTGTATTTATTTATGTCAAAATAAAATGATGTTGCATTGCTTTATAGTAGGAATATTTATTCTCGATGGTGGAAGACTGACCACCAAGATATGAGAAGGGAAATGATGACTATGACAACTAAACAAGTAAAGCTCATATTCCTATCATCACTAGTTACCTCCCTGATGGTGGTGTTACTTGAGTATTAATCTAAAAAATATTGCTCAATCAAAGGAAAAATGGTGATGGGGGATGCTGGGTACATGCATTGAGTGCTTGTATGCCATTTGTGTGTGATTTATATTTGATTTCATGATTTATGTGCATGAGTTTAGTTAATTAAATTTTACTTTAAAATGCACATTAAATAATATTTTGCATTTTTCAAATTACTTTTAAAAATAAAGTAATAATATATTATGCAATTTATTATAATTAAGTGAAATCTTAATTTGAGCAATTTTTTTAAGTAAAATATTTATTTTGAACATGCTTATTTGATCTAGTTGATCCTATTTTATAAGGAAATTAGGTAGTTTGTGTTTTTATAAATTTGCTCAATTTTGATGGGATTAAAACGTGGAAAGGAAAAAAAAACTACCCTATAGATTTAAATGATATTTTTTTCCTACACATTCATGGCTACTTTGGGAAGGTTGAGATGGTGGATAAGATTCTGCTCTTATCTCTATGGATTCCCTTTCCATTAATATATATATATATATATATATATATATATATATATATATATATATATATATATATATATATATATATATATTTAGAAGCATATTTTTTGAAAGAAAGAAAGAAAAAAGAAATATAAATAAAATTTATATTTAGAAGCATCTTTCTTAAAGAAATAAAGCTATAAATTACCATTAATATGGAGAAAAAGAGTTTAGGATATGTTATGTTATGCAAAGGATATGCTAGGTTGGAGAAGGAAGAGTAGAAGGGAAGGCTCTACAACAAGCTGAGTTCGCAACTTTGTAGAAGGTCTAGGTGTGAAAGTCTCCACTTTTGCTACGTGTTTGATGGTTTTATCAATCTGTATGGCATATTAATCAAATATTTAGAAATGCTATATAAGTTTTAGAGTCTTTCTATATGAGTGTTTAAGCATAGAATTGAAAGTCTTTCTGTAGCACCCTAAAATTGGCACAGTAAACTTTAGTAAATAATTACAATTACCTTAGTAATAATTCAAATTCAAATTTCAACCCCAAAACCGCTCCCAAACCGCCTGCTACCCGTTTCCTCATTTTTTGCGCCATTTTTAGAGTTTGTTTTGTCCGTTGGACGATATCATCTCCGATCAGACGATATCGCCTCAGATCGGATGATTTCGTCTAGAGCAGAACGTCCAGCACGATCTCGTCCCAAAACTGATTTTTGCATAATTAGCTTCTGTTTCAACGACGTCTCTAATCTGGGCAGAAGCGTGTCTGCGCCGTTAGAGACCTCCCCCATTGGAGATCTTCCAGATTAGGATGATCTCCAACCTCCTAACCTCCCTCCTAAGCCTATTTAAACCTTAGGACCCCCCTTGACATTCCCCTGGCTGAATTTTCCCGTAACTTGACCTTTGCGTGCATTAGAATACCCTGGATTACCATCTGCATTTGTACTTTCCAAGTTTTCTTGCAGGGACCTCATTGATTTTCAGTCGAAGCAAGCTCAGATCGTCGCAGATGATCCTGTCCAATTCGAGACGATTTCGTACCAATCCGAGATGATTTCGACTGCAGTCAACATTGGGGGCAATCAGTGCCCTGAGTTTGCATTCTTTCTCCATTTATTTATTGTTTTATTCTGCATTTAGTCAGTTTTATTATTATTTCTTGTTATTCTGCATCTTGGAGTTCACCCATGTAGTTTAATTGCATAATAAAATCATGATTAGCTATTAAAGCATCGTAATTTACTTGCATTTCTATTCGGGATTATCTTATTAACATCCTTATTATTATTTCACATCATTTTCCATTATCAGTATAGCTGCATTTTCTGTATTTTGTATCTATTTCTCTGTTTGTAGGTCTCTGACGAATTCATCAGATCTCAGACGATCCTGTCTGATCGCAGACGATCCTGTCAGATCAGAGACGATCTTGACTGCTTCAAAAATTAGAACCTCCATCAGACATCCGAAACCAGGTATGGATTTCTTCACTTAATTTATTCTCTATGTTTTCTGTTTAATTATGTTCTCTATATTCATTTAGTCTGCATTTTCATAATAGAACAACTTAGATTCATTTGGCCAAACCTAGGATTTGAATGATTAAAGATAAAAATGAACACATCAAACACATTCCCAACCTAGGCATGGAGACTGCCACTAAACGTTTCTTGGTGAACCCCACCATCCGTCGAAAAATCACCTTAATACACCTCCCCGAGAGGCGGGACCTTCCAAAGGCCTCTCAGTCCGAGGTATTGTCCCATCCTTCCCGCATCCCCCTTCCGGGCGCGGATCCTTTAGCTTGAAGGTAAGGGTGCGGAAAATTTGGAACGATACATTTTGGTGAACCCGACGTGAAACTAAAACCTTTTGAAAACAAAAAAAAAACAAAGAAAAACAAAAACATAGATGCATTTAAAAATCATTAGAAAACTACTAAGTTGCACATCATGTTTAGATGGTAGCTCCTAAGAAAAGACTAGCAGTTACTATAAATGTTGAAAACCAATTAGCAGCCATAGAAATTAATTTTGTGCTTAGCGTGCCTAAAACAGATAGAAACCAACTTTTGTGGAAAGAACTGGATAGGAGGCTAGGTGTCATTTCATCTAGGTCAACAGAACTTAAACAAATCAAGAGGCTTGTCCTAGATAGAATCCTGGATCCTCATCAACTCATTTTTTATCATGAACTTCAGAGAGCCTGCCATAGGTGGTTAGCTTATAGGAGAGCTCTTGTGTCTTCAGAATTGTTCACCTTCGAGGAATACCTCGAGAACGCAGCTGTTATACACCAATTCCTAGGTCGTGTAGAAGATCAAGAGGTTGTTCTTACAGATAGGGAAAGGTGGAGGAGAGTTCCTCGGGCTATGTTATATCGAGAGTATTGCCACGAACTTTATTTCTACCAACCAGAATCTGAGACAGATAATATCACTATAGCACTTTTCATTAAATTCTTGAAAGAAAATTTTCAATTTGAAGAAGAACACTTCATGACTCTTGAAGAACTCGAGCCCATTAATGATATTTATAAATTGTTTATAGAAAACTAGATCATTGTTTTCATTATTATTATTTCTTGCATTTAGTGTGTTGTTTGTTATCTTTATAATATTGTTACAAAAACAAAAAAATAGAAAAAACAAGAAAAACCAAAATATAACAAAACCAAAACATTTTATTTTAAAATCCTATAGTAGGTATATAATTAAAATATATACCTCTTAAGCTTGTTGCATATATATATATATATATATATATATATATATATATTTGCTGAAATCTAAATTTAAGCACAATGCCTAGACTTAGGAATGGTAAACAAACTGAAGAAGAAGAAGAAGATTGGTTAAGAGACAAAACAAAAAACCCAAATGTCCTTCCTGAGGATTCAATTCCGGAAGGAGAAACTCTAGAACAGCCAGAAGATGAGCTTGTTGTAGATGAACAAGAAGAAAATCTTAAAGAGGAAGGATCCTCATCCCCTAGAATGGCTCCAGATGGAACTATTGCTTTTGATAACTTAGATCATTTCTGGAAATTTTTCAATAATAACATTGGTGCTCTTAATATGGCAGTTCGTATTGATAGAGGACAAATTAGTGACACTCAAGCAGCCATGGAAGATATGTTTAACATACACACTAATCCCTTGTCCTTTGTTGATCAAGAAAGTGATAAGGTTGGACCATCCAATAGAGATATGGTCACTATGATTCAGAACATGCAAAAACAACAGGTTACCCAACCCCCTAAGGAACCCGTTATTGAGCCTAAAATCATTCCCACACAAAAGAAACCTTCATTCACTGCTTTATTTCGCCAAACTATTGATCAATATGCTTCAAATCGACAAAAACCTAAAATGAAGCCAAACACCAATTTTCAACAATCTGGGATACAACATAATACAACTTCAAAACTTCTTCATAACACTCTTCCTACCAACAATTTACACAATAGCAATATAGCGTCTAATCTTCATGTCCCTTCATCATATGTTCACAAATCCCATATTAATACCCTACCGAATCAATATGGTGGGCAAACCAGTAATCTGGAAGCCATGGTGAAACAGTTAGCTTCGCGCATGGACCAGATAGATCCCTACCGTCCCTCGTACAATTATCGAGAGATGTGTAGTCAGCCTTTGGATCCCATAGTTGTAGCACAACCATACCCTAAACACTTTCCCATGCCCGTCCTGCCTATATATAAAGGAACCGAAGATCCCATAGAGCATCTTCGCATGTTTAGGATAGCATGTCATGATATATCACATGATGACTTGCTATTACTAAAAATGTTCCCAAAAAGCTTAGGAGGAATGGCATTAGAGTGGTACTATCAATTGCCCACTCATTCTTTGAGAAATTTTGAAGAAACAACTGAATCTTTTGTCCATCAATTTAGTGCCTACATCGAGAGGCATGTCACCATTAAATATTTATACAACTTAAAACAAGATAAAGATGAATGTTTTGCTGATTTCTTAGCTAGATGGAGGCAGTTGATAGGAAAACTGCACTTTGTGCTACCTTATAGGGAAATGTTGGATATTTTTATTAATAATTTACAAGAACAAATATCCTATGAGTTATCAACTGCTACCTTGACCACCTTCGATCAAGCTATAGACTTAGCTCGAAGGGTGGAAGATGCTCTCATTAGGAGAGGCCAACTTAGGAAGAAAGATGATGAGAAAACATCCAAAAATTAGTACAAAAATAAACAAGTTGTAGGTGACGGAGTCACTGATAGTAGAAACATTGCTAATATCAATACAACGAAGACAACAGAAAAATTTATATTGAAACCTCTTGATAAACCTCCTCGAGAGTTTACTAGACTCAATCAACCATTATCAACTATTCTACCCCAATTACTCGAAAGAGGTTTGATTCAATTACCAACTATCCGGGAACCTGATCCAACTATACCTGGATACAGAGCTGATTTACATTGTGATTTTCATAGAGGACCTGGACACTCTACAAACTCTTGTAAAATATTGAAACATAAAATACAAGATCTGATTGATAATAATGAAATGGAGGTGCAAGCCTTCCAACCTAAACAAAATGCTCCTAATAATGCTCAAAAGACCATTCCCCAAAATCAGAATCAAAATGCTAATCAATCATTAGATATATTTCAACATCCTTTACCAAAACATGGTAAGGAAGTGGCCAATCAAATCGAACATCATAATGTTCCCCCTCCTACCCGATATGTAGGGACTATTAGCGGACAATTATCTGTTCAGGATCCTCAAATATTTGGCACAACTTTATCCATAGTCACGACCAGGCCCCTACATAATATTCAAACTCCAGATCCTAGTGATGTAGAATCGGATACTGAAAGTGAAGTAGACATCACCTCAAACCAATCGAATAGTTCTGAAAATGAATCAGATCCTATTCAACCTATCACAGATGCTATGGTTCCAGAAGAACCATTTCCTAGAAGAGTTACTACTCGACCCTCTTCTAATCAGTTCCTTCCTAATGAACAAGCCATAAACGCTCAACCAAGACCAGTTCAGCATCTTCAATATAACATTGTAGGTACCATCGGAGTCGTTACCAGACAACAGGCTCAAAATCTTCAACAAGAACCAAATCAGAATGATGGATCAGCCCCATTTGTTTTGAAAAATCCCAATAAAGGGAATTATGCTCCTAATGTTCAACCTAAACCTCCTTACAATATCAATGAACAATTATCCAATACTACAGCCAGAATTTCCCTTTTGGACCTATTAAGATCTTCTCCTACACATAGGGATGAATTGATGCTTACATTAAGCCAAATGATGGTACCTCAAAATATTCAACCCGAAGCCATGGCCAATACTATCATCACTAGAGAAGTTGATTGTATTGACTTTCGAGATAAAGATATACCACAACATAGTCTACATAAGGATAACCCCTTATATATTACTGCCCTAATAGGAGATGTAGCAGTCAAAAGGGTTTTGATTGATAATGGTTCATCTCTAAATATTTGCACTTTTGACTTCTACCAAATATTTGGGTTTAGAAGTGATGAAATGAAGCAAACTGACATGATCATAAAAGCTTTCAATGACGAAACACAAGAAACGTGTGGAGTTATCACCATCCCATTGCAAGTTGGTCCTAGAACCTTAGATACGACCGTGTTTATTGTACATTGCCCCGCATCGTACAATATACTCTTGGGTCGCCCTTGGATCAATGCAATGCGAGCTGTCCCCTCAACTTTACACCAATGTGTTAAATTCAAATTTAAAAATCAGTTGGTCACTATCCATGGTGATCCCAGACCCTTTGATATGTGTGCTCTGGCAGAACTTGTTGGAGTTCAATTTTGCCCTGCTCTGTCATCCACACATCCTAATTCTTATTTTTCATCTAAAAGTGTGAAACACACACCCATAACTTCATCTATGTCTCCTTCATTAATTTCACCCTCATATATAGATCAACAATCTTCTAAACAAACCACTCTAGAACCTCAAAAAGATCTTAAATCCACAACCAATCCTTCATGTTCCATCCCTATAATTTCAAAACCTATAGACCCATCTATTAACACCTCCACATTATCTACATCTATCATACCTTCCACATCTAAAGATATAGGGAATGATCCTTCTACATCTTATGCTCTTTCTGATGAACTCTTACCTGATTTATCTCAAATCCTTATATCAGAAAAAACAAATGCTTCTATGCAAAATTCTATTATCTTAAGTAATTTGCCGCCATCTCCTCGTACTTTGGGCCTCCCACAACCTATGGGGAGTACTTACCAAGTCGGGAGTTGCGCCTTCATTTATAAAGGATATGATTGGGGAAGAATACCCAAGAACATCAAGACTCATCATGATGGATATGCTCGATGCTATTTTGCTAATGAATATATTAAAGCTAAACCTATAATGCTTAAAATGGGATATAAAGGGAAAGGCTTGGGACCTTTCCAAAATGGTATGAAAGAACCTATTGAGGTAGAACCATGGCCCGCCCGATGTGGTGTGGGCCTATTTCCTAGTAAGGGTCAACCCTTCCCTTTTGAAGATGATGATCAACTCATATGTTATCAAGATTATCTAGATAAACAAGATTCTTTGTGTCCAAAGAATAATCCCTTTACATGCAATATGCTATCCATAGTTTACCCTGAATTGATTGTTGAATCCGATGATGAGTTGGAAGGAGATATTTTCCATGATGTCTCCGTTGAAGAGATGTTACACAATGGTTTTTATTTTGATGGTTCTATACCTACTATAGCCCAACTTGAGGCCACGACTCCTCAAGATGAATTATCCAAGTTAACCTTAAAATAATTACAAGAATTGGGCGTTTCACCCGCCCCACCTAATTTTGAAAGAGATCTACACATGGAAGTAGAAAGCATCATTAAAGTTAACATTGGAACTGAGGATAATCCTCACATAATCAATATTGGATCAGAATTAAGTCAAGAAAAACAAGAACAATACATTGCATTCCTTAAAGAATATGAAGATGTCTTCGCTTGGACATATGAAGATATGCCAGGTTTAGACCCTTCTGTAGTCATGCATCACCTAGTAGTCCATCCGGATGCTAAACCCGTTAAACAAAAACTTAGAAAAATGCATCCCAAAGTGGCCTTGCTAGTCAAAGGGGAGTTAGAAAAACTCCTGAATGTTGTTTTTATACAAGCTATTGATTATGCTGAATGGATCTCAAATGTAGTTCCAGTCACCAAGAAAGAAGCTACCAAAGTTAGGGTTTGCACAGACTTTAGAGATATTAACGTTGCATGCCCTAAAGATGATTTTCCTCTTCCAAACATGGATCAAATCATTGACTTTACTGTCGGGAGTGGAATGATGTCCCTAATGGATGGATTTTCTGGCTATAATCAGATCAGGATAGCTCCTGAAGATCAGGCTAAAATAGCCTTTATTACCCCTTGGGGTACCTTTTGCTTGGAAAGTGATGCCATTTGGTTTAAAGAATGCAAGCGCAACATATCAACGAGCCATGACTTATATCTTTCATGATATGATGCATGATATCCTACATGATTACGTAGATGATATTATAGCTCGCTCTATTAAAGAAGATGATCATTTAGATGATTTGAGAAAAGTATTTAATCGGTTAAGAGAATACCTTATTCGATTAAATCCAGCCAAATGCATATTCGGAGTTAAGTCCGGTAAACTATTAGGGGTTATAGTTTCTTTACGTGGCATTGAAATTGACCCTCTCAAGATTGCGGCTATCACTGATATGCCCGCACCCACCAATATATCTGAGTTACGAAGTTTACAAGGTAAACTTCAAGCCATCCGTCGCTTCATCGATAAGCTGGCAGACAAAACCAGTCCCTTTCTTAAGCTCCTTAAGAAGGATGTCCCTTTTAATTGGGACGACGAATGTAAGGAAGCTTTTGAACTTCTCAAACAATATCTCCTTAACCCACCTGTGCTTTCACCGCCTAGACCTGATCGCCCGTTTATCCTGTATATTTCAGCTTCAGATTTTGCCTTAGGAGCTATGTTAGCTCAGCTTGATGATGAGAAGAAAGAACGTGCTAATTATTACATTAGCAAAACCCTCATCAGTTATGAAACTCGCTACACAACATTAGAAAAACTATGTCTAGCAGTCGTATTTTCTACGCAAAAATTATGCCATTATATGCTCAGTCAAAAAACATATGTCATTGCTAAATATGATCCCTTGCGGTATCTCATGAGTCGACCTTATTTATCGGGTCGTACAACGAAGTGGGTTCTTGCTCTAAGCGAGTTTGAACTCACGTTCATAGGACAGAAGTCTATTAAGGGTCAAATCATAGCAGATCAACTAGCTGCTGCACCCTTAGAGTCTACCCATCCCCTCATCATTGAGTTTCCTGATGAATGCCTTCAATTAGAGGCAGACCATGTTGAACAATGGTCCTTATACTTTGATGGAGCCCGATGCATGAGTGGGGCTGGTGCAGGTATTATTTTAATATCTCCACAAAAACACATTATACCTTTGTCCTTTAAATTAACATTTGCTTGCACCAATAATACTGCTGAATATGAGGCTCTAATCCTTGGATTACGAGCTGCCTTGGCATTAAAAATTAAACATCTGCTAGTTTTTGGTGATTCTCAACTTGTTATAAACCAAATTAATGAAGTTTATTAGACCAGAGATGATAAATTGCGCCCATATAAAGCCTATGTTTTACAATTAATGTCTCTATTTGATCAAGTTACCTTGGAAGCTATTCCTCGAACTAGCAACCGTGCAGTTGATGCTATGGCCGCAACTGCATCTCTTCTGCCCTTGGAGTTAGATGACGAATATGCCACCATCATTATTCGTCGACTCCAGGAACCCGCTTCACATAAGTCATGCTTAGAACCTTTGGATGTGTTTCTAATCAATGAGACTACTCCTGAACCTTGGTATATGGATATATTTGATTTTCTTCAAAATGGGACTTTCCCTGCCAATTCTAATAGAAACCAGCGTCGGTTATTACGTAGACGAGCAAGTCGATTTGTAATAATTGGCAATACTTTATATAGGAGATCTTTTGAAGGTATCCTATTGAGATGTTTGAATTTAGAAGAGTCCAGATCAGCTTTGAGTGAAGCCCACGATGGATCTTGTGGAGGACACTTCAGTGGTAGTGTCATTGCTAAAAAGCTCCTTAGGATAGGATACTTTTGGCCTACCATGGAGAATGATGCACATGATTATGTGCGCCATTGCGACAAGTGCCAGAAACATGCTGACCTTGTCCATGCCCCTGCACAAGAACTGTAGGCTATTTCATCTCCTTGGCCCTTCTCAAAATGGGGCTTAGACATTATTGGCAAAATTAATCCTGTGTCATTTGATGGACACAAATTCATCATAACCGCCACCGAGTATTTCATGAAGTGGGTTGAAGCTATGCCTTTAGCTTCCTGCACTGGAACACAAGTCTCTAAATTTATTTTTAATCAAATCATTTGTAGGTTCGGAATTCCTGCAAATCTCATCTCAGACAACGAAACTTGTTTCAAAAATAAAGATGTTAAGAAATTATGCCAAAAATATAAGATTCAACATCGCTGGTCCACTCCCTATTATCCTCAGGGTAATGGCCAAGCAGAAGCTTCTAACAAAACCTTAATCAAAATTCTCAAAATATTGGTCAATAAATCTGGCCGCGACTGGCACATTCAATTATATCCAGCTTTGTGGGCCTATCGAACTAGTGTTCGAACTCCCACTGGAACTTCACCTTTTGTTTTGGTTTATGGCGCTGAAGCCATTTTTCCCTTTGAATTAGAAGTTCCTTCTTTGGCTCTGCTACTTCAAGATACCGAAGTAGGAGATGAATATCGAGCTGGCAGACTCAGTCAGCTGGAACTCCTAGATGAAAAGCGCATCAATGCTTTGGAGCATCTTCGTGCCTACCAAAACAAGCTTAAAAGATCATATGCTAAGAAAGTTCGTCATCGATCCTTTGAGGTCGGCGATCTTGTTTTAAAAGAAAATCAAAAAAATACTAATGCAACTAAAGACCTTAAAGGTAAATTTGAGCCCAACCGGCTTGGACCATATATTATCACTGCTAAATTTGAATCGGGAGCATACAAATTAGCTACCTTAGATGGTAAAGAACTTAAAGAACCCATGAACATTTTACATCTTAAACGTTACTATGCGTAACAAAATTGGTCATTTCATCATTGTATATATTTGTTTAAAATATTTCAAAAAAAAAAACCACTATCTTATATTTCTCTCAATTCATAACTTAAAATTAAAAACACCAAAAACATTCAAAATCATCAAAATCTTCAAAAAACATCTTTTATTTTTGTACTTCTCAAATTGTGACATATTGCAGTTATATTTTCAAATTATTTTGGATAAATTAGCATTTATTTGGAATCCCACACTTTCACATTCACATGAATAAATATCTTGATTTATTTGGTATGATTACTAATCTCTCTTATATCAAAGTCCACAAAATTCAATTAAATAAAGTTTGAGCATAGAGAATTGATCTTGTTATTTACTTAAACCAAGCATATCCTTTCACAATAAAATGATTATATTTGTAATGTCCATGCTATGCTACATAGTAGAAGTGGTTTCTTGAGCGAAAAGTTTCCCCTGCTATCCTATCATGCACATGGTCTAGAATCTTTGAGAATTGGCAAAAGGACAAGCTCACCCCTACCCAGAATAAAAATCCCTTGCTCTACAGCTAATCCGAGCAAGTATCCCTAGAATAGGATGCAAAAGAAAAAGAAGAATCAAGCAAAATCATTTAGCACTATTTCAGCATTATCTCAAATATCAAAGCAAAAGATACAAAAAAAGAAAAAAAGAAAAAAGAGGAAAAGAACGAAGCAAGCAAAACAAGCAAAAGCAATAAAATCCCTTTCCCTACCCATTGAAAAGAAAAGAAGGGTTGATGAGCTTGAATCCCTGGAATTCTCAATTATTCAAAAACTGTGAGGTAAGCCCCATAACAAGTGGTTTGTGCCCAACCCGCTTGGCCTTGGGTAACTCCTAGCGTGGTGATATGTCTGTCACATTAGCGACCTTCTTTTGTACGGACCTATGTCTCGCTTATGGATTAGCTAGCTCTTGATAACCCGACTTACATAGTAGTCTGGTATGGTTATATGCATCTAAATCATGGTTAATGAACACTTATTTGGTTAATTCAAATCACTTGTATCATAGTATCTTGCTCAAACCTGGTAAATGAACAATACAATTGCACACACATTTGTATTTGAGAGATTTTGTGTATCATTATGATAAATCAAGATCGGAAATGAACTCACATATGCACATGGGATTCCTTATAAATCTAACTTTTGTCTTTAAGATACTTTGAAATATTTTTGCAAAATTGTCTGGAATAATTTCATTTTCTTCTCTGAGAACAATTGTTTAGTATAAAGACAACTACATGCATTATCAAAAATCAAAATCATTTTCAAAAACATGCAATAAAGTTACATTTATATATATTATCGACTTTCGCGATGATGGTATAGTTCCAAAACCACAATTGGAATCTTATGCCTAGCGCAAGTCCTCATCTTCATATTTTCTGTTTATTTTCAAAAATTAAAAATCAACCATGCAATAAAACTATTTATTTTCTTCTTTTGGATTTCGCGATGATGGTATAAGTCTATACCTAAATATTCTATGCCTAGCGCAAACCATTGTTTTAATTTTATTTTCCCATTTATTCCAAATCATAAAAACCATGTGACTTAAATCATTATGTTACACAATTATGCTTTAACAACAACGCACATTGTTTCTATTTTCATGTCATTATGTCAACTTCAATTTTGCAACCATGGTATAATTTCTAAGGAATTATTCAAAATTTTATCACACTTAGGAATTTATGCCTAGCAAATCATTTTAAAATATTTCATGCATACTATTTTTATGACAATCTGAAAACAAATCACCATCATCATCCTCATTTGCATCATCACAACAAAGCCTTAAGACAGTCTCTTAAGCACTCTTTTACTTTTAACAATATTTCTATACTGGGATTAGCTTGACGACCGAGTGAGCGGCGACTCCATGAAATGGTCTATAATAGCGACAATGTCCTTTGAAATTATTGTTAGAAGTCCCTTTTCTTTTTATCAAATCACATCACAAACAACCAATTTGTTTACATCAGATTATTTCATTTAAATTCTACAAGCATGACATTCAAACCATAATATTTCCAATGACATAATTCCATGAATCATCAAATCAATCACACCAAACATTAAAGCATCATAACAAACACATAAGACAAGTCATATGATCAAAAATATCTCATCTATATATATATCAATAATATATACATCATCTCAAAACTGGATCGGTATGCCACAATCTGTACCTCGGCATACTCGATCCTCTATCAAAAAAATAATCAACACTATGTATCAATCTGTGTAGCCCAGTCTATAGCAGCTAGCCTCGAGAAGCCCTCGAGCTCTCAGCCTCATCTCCTCCCCCACCCTGAGGTGGACGAGGTGGCCCCATCGTAGTCCGTGTGGTGCCATGAGTCTTGGACGTCGATCGTGATGATGTCCTAGATGACCCCATCATGACAGGCTCTACAATATGAGCTGGTAATGGCACCCTCTCGCTCTGCTGGCACCACCTGGTAATATAGAGCCTGATAGAATGTAACCTCGGGCAATAGCTCATGCTAAATCCTGAGTGCTCGCCCCTCCACCTCGAGCCCTGAGTCATGCAGCCTCATCCTGCAAGGACTGCACCTGAGCTTGGAGATGAACAGTCTCCGCCCAAAGAGTAGCCATCTCGCTACTCTCTCCTACCTCGACACCCTTGCCCTTATCGGGCGATGGTGGCCTCTCTCTCCATGGAGAAGGGGGTCTCTCCTCCCTCCTCTCCCACTATCGTGGCCTCTACTGAGCCTGTGGCCTCCTCTGCTCTCTCCCATCGTGACCCTGTGCCACCTCAATGGCCGCCTGGCACCGCCTCCCCATCCGACGCACAACTACGTGAATCGAACCCTGAGCCCTCGTCATCCGAGGAGGGCGGATGCCTATGTACCAGGCATCATAGCCATCGGCTACCCCAACATCGTCCCCATCCACTGGCTGGATCGGGGCATCATCTACATCCTGACTCCAGAAGCGCTGCATGTCTGGAGCCCCACTAACCGTAGTGTTATCCTGGACGGTCCGAGAAAACTCGTAGTCTCTGAGAGATGGGATCCCCTGTTGTAGACCGAACTGCCTCAAAACTCGATCATACCGATGGAGCTCCACCTCTCCCCTCTCCATCCTCAGCCAACAGGTTCACCTAATGCGTGAGCCAGCTCCTGTCCATCCTCGGCCCACCCTGGATGATCTCTCCAAGGCCTCCAGGTGATCTAGTCGGAGACAAGGTCATCAAGTAGTCTCCGGGACATTGGCAGATCTATCCACCATTGTGACCCTCTCCGGAGCCACCAGTAGAAAGCTCGGGGCCTCTCCCCATCAATCCCTATCAGTGGGAGCCCTACCGGCCTCCGCACCATGATGTGCTCCCAACACCAAACCTACAGTAGTGATGTCATGACCAGACATCGACCGCCCTTGTATACGACCCCATGCAGGATCCTATACAATCGACATAGTACATAGCTCCCCCAAGCAAACCTATACCCATGGTCTCTCATGTCGTAGACCACATCTGTCAATAGCCATGGTACTCTGCATCCACTCTGATGGCATAGCAATAGACCACCTACCACCCCAGCCAAAACCTGTGTCAGTCTAGATGCCCCAGGCATCTGGCGTAGCGACTCGATGTTCACTCCGCCCTTCTCCAGGGTGAAGCTCGGATCTCCGCACAGTCGCATCATCGCGTGGCCCCGATTGGCCATGGGAGTTATTAGCCATCCTTGTATGGGGATCCTCAAAATCCTCCATACATCCTCCAATGTGGGAGTCATCTCCCCTGTCGATAACCAGAAATAGGAAGAACCCGGATACCACCTCTCTGCTAGGGCTGTCAATAGCCCCATATCTGTAGAAACCTGTGGCATATCTGCCACATGCTGCAAGCCGACTTGCGCCAACTGATCTCGCTCTGCCTGAGATAGAGCGGCCAAGTCATCCCTCAGCCCGTCGTATTTCCATTCTCTGCTCTTTAGTAATCCTCTCTGCAACATAAACAACAAACCAATAAAAATCAATAAATAATTAAGTAAAAATGCAAGTAAAATAAGTCCACTTTCATACAAATGATGATATCGTCCACTATTGGATGATATCGTCCCAAATTTGAGCAATTTCATCTCCGATTTCGCATGAGGGAATCGTCCCTTATTGGACGAAATCGTCCCCATCTCGCCGATTTCACCCTTGGACGAAATCGAGACGATTTCATCCCGACGACGTCGACGGCCCAAAAACGGCCGCGATGCTCAAAAATCAGTCAAAATTGATCTAAAAAGCATGAAATTCTAAATTAAAGCATTCTAAACTAAGTTTAGATTCTTACCCGTAGCCCGCGCCGGACCTCTGTCGATCTGTGCGCTGTCTCGACCATTTTGTTTGCAGAGCTCCAGAAACCAGAAAATGAAAATGAACAGTAAAAATGAATTAGGGTTTTACCCTATTTTTCTTAATTTTATTCAAAAACAATTAAAAACATTTTAAATTTTGCTTTTTCGCGTTTTTACCTCAAACGTTCGATTTGGGTAAAAACACGGAGGGGGCACCATAGTAAGCTGTCGTACGATTCGACCTAGAATCGTCGCCTAAAAATGGGAATAAATTTTTTGCTTTCTCGTAGATCGAGAAGAACTCGTCTTTAACGCATTTTCCTCAAAAAATTCGCTAAAGAGGGGGCAAAATGTAGCACCCTAAAATTGGCGCAGTAAACTTTAGTAAATAATTACAATTACCTTAGTAATAATTCAAATTCAAATTTCAACCCCAAAACCGCTCCCAAACCACCTGCTACCTGTTTCCTCATTTTTCGTGCCATTTTTAGAGTTTGTTTTGTCCGTTGGACGATATCGTCGTCGATCAGACGATATCGCCTCAGATCGGACGATTTCGTCTGGGAACGAACGTCCGACCGATCTCGTCCCAAACTGATTTGTGCATAATTAGCTTCTGTTTCAACGACGTCTCTAATCTGGGCAGAAGCGTGTCTGCACCGTTAGAGACCTCCCCCGTTGGAGATCTTCCAGATTAGGATGATCTCCAACCTCCTAACCTCCCTCCTAAGCCTATTTAAACCTTAGGACCCCCCTTGACATTCCCCTGGCTGAATTTTCCCGTAACTTGACCTTTGCGTGCATTAGAATACCCTGGATTACCATCTGCATTTGTACTTTCCAAGTTTTCTTGCAGGGACCTCATTGATTTTCAGCGGAGCAAGCTCAGATCATCGCAGACGATCCTATCCAATTCGAGACGATTTCGTACCAATCCGAGATGATTTCGACTACAGTCAACATTGGGGGCAATCAGTGCCCTGAGTTTGCATTCTTTCTCCATTTATTTATTGTTTTATTCTGCATTTAGTCAGTTTTATTATTATTTCTTGTTATTCTGCATCTTGGAGTTCACCCATGTAGTTTAATTGCATAATAAAATCATGATTAGCTATTAAAGCATCGTAATTTACTTGCATTTCTATTCGGGATTATCTTATTAACATCCTTATTATTATTTCACATCATTTTCCATTATCAGTATAGCTGCATTTTCTGTATTTTGTATCTATTTCTCTGTTTGCAGGTCTCTAACGAATTCGTCTGACGAATTCGTCAGATCTCAGATGATCCTGTCTGATCGTAGACGATCCTGTCAGATCAGAGACGATCTTGACTGCTTCAAAAATTAGAACCTCCATCAGACATCCGAAACCAGGTATGGATTTCTTCACTTAATTTATTCTCTATGTTTTCTGTTTAATTTTGTTCTCTGTATTCATTTAGTCTGCATTTTCATAATAGAACAACTTAGATTCATTTGGCCAAACCTAGGATTTGAATGATTAAAGATAAAAATGAACACATCAAACACATTCCCAACCTAGGCGTGGAGACTGCCACTAAACGTTTCCTGGTGAACCCCACCATCCATCGAAAAATCACCTTAATACACCTCCCCCGAGAGGCGGGACCTTCCAAAGGCCTCTCAGTCCGAGGTATTGTCCCATCCTTCCCGCATCCCCCTTTCGGGCGCGGATCCTTTAGCCTGAAGGTAAGGGTGCGGAAAATTTGGAACGATACACTTTCTATATGAGTGTTTAAGTGTAGAATTAAAAGTCTTTCTATATGAGTGTTTAAGCATAGAATTGAAATGGTTTTCAATTCTAAAATTTGTGTCTATTATAAACACCTTATAGAAGAAATGAATATATACAAATTTGTTCTTTCTATCCTTGACATGCGAGTGAACGTCTTCCCAAATAATCCTTCTACTGATCGGAGCCCTAGACATACGTTAATTTTGTAATTATATCCTATGTTCTTCTCTGACGCTATATTGACCTCATCTTCTTCTGTATCCTATTATATTATCTAGCACTCTCACTGGCCAAAGATTATTCCTAAAGTCATCTAATGGGAATGTCGATCAAGAATGTTAATTGCACCCTTGCCTCAAAATATCTTTGTTTTGATTAAAAAATCCTTAGTGATTATTGCTTATATCGGTCAAGGATCATATTCACCTTAAGCTTGTACTATTCTCTATCCTACTCTATCAATGAAACTAGTTTTGGCATATAAAAATTAACCAGTGGGCCAATTAGAATTAAGTTTATATGTGTATTGTTATAAAAATCTATTTAATCGTATGGCATATGTGGTTGAAGATCACCGTACGACTGTTAAAAAACCTTTGTCAATATTATTAAATGGAAGATAGCATCAATTGTCACTCTTTGTTAGGTGAACCTCCAACCTTGATTCATAATTATTCATGCCTGTTGATAGCAGTTCTGGCTATAGCCTTTCAGATCATTGTTGCAAGACCATAGGATGATATGCTTGGTTTTATAGACATTGGTTTAAAATATAAATTTTATGTTTAGTGATGCACTCCGGTTATAATTAGAAACCCTCCACTATCGATGGGATGTCCATCAATTCTAGAGCATCGCTGATTTCATTAGATGTATATAGTGGTAACCTCTAAATCCTATTAAAATAAAAAAATAGATCGCTTTTAGTTTTTTATCATTGAAATTAAAGCATGGTTTAAAGCTCCAAAGTCCCATAGCAAATGGATATATATGATTCAATAATCTGTACGGAGTATGGAGATTGTAATGAGTTGTATTAAGTGTGATAAGATAGATCTTAGTAAATGAATTTTTATATGGAATTAGAGATTGGAAAATTATGATTTGTGTTATAACTTCACAAGGAGACCAATGTTAATTTAATTTATGTTAAACTAAAGTAAAGATGGTGAATTTTAATTGAATGAAAGAAAATTTACTTGCTAATTTTGAGTATATATGTATATTAATTGAAGTCCAATTTCAAAGAAAAGTCCTTTAGGTTTTGATGACATATGATTATTTTATATGAAGTAGGAATTTTCTTTATAATAAGTATAGGACTATTGCATACTAGATTTAATTAAGTTTTGGTAATGACTTTTAACATATTGGAAATGATTTTGTATAATATAGAAACCAAATGGTATTGGTTAATTTGATTGTAAATCAATTTGATTATTAGATTTAATTAACAAAGTAGAATTATATACCTTTTACATTTGTATTATATTTGCTATAATGAATAGTGTAACTGAAGTTAGTCATCTAGAAGTATATCTTCTAGTGATGAGAAGGATGGGTTGGTGTCCTTTCCTTGGGAAGAGGTATGGGACTCTTCCATATGTTTGGGGGTAATCCAAATGAATGATGAATGGGGTTAAAAATTAACCCTTGTTAGGAAAATATTAAATAAGGATGGATTTGCAATTAATTTTTGGTGTTTTATTTGTATGTGACATACTTTTGGTAAATGTATGATGCATATTTGCATTTAAATTTGATAAGCATGTTTGCTTGTAATGCATTTGGTATACTTTGCATCTGAGTTGTCTTGATCCCTTCACTATCATCTCTCACACCATGGAGAATCAAGACATTCCAGAGAAGGACCAGACAACAATTATTGAAGACTATTATTCTATTCATTTTGTATAAGCATGATTTGAGATAGTTTCATTGTAACTATGGATGGCTGAAATAATTTGTGAAAAATCAGCCATGATTTGGAATATTTTATGTATTTTATTATTAGCTTTGTAAATTTGAGATAAGTCTTCATATTGTAATATTCATCTCTAACATATGTTAAGTGATATACGTTTTGGAAATTGATCAAGTAAAGGAAATTCTTTGATTAGTATATTTTATCAAATATATGATGTTTAATGAGTGTTTATAATTTTTATCTCTTATAGAGTACAATAGTGTAGAGGGAAAACTTATGAAGGATCTACACAACAATACTAGGCTAAACTAAACCACTAATCTAAGTTAATAAAAAATAACTAAGCACTCAATACATGAGGGAGAATGGAAATCAATCACCAAAAGAATAAGATGGCATTCCAAGAATTATGTAATTTTAATCACGTATAGTGATTTTGTTATCTTAGTAACTGTATCGCTCCAAATTTTTTGCATCCTTACCCTCAGGCTATAGGATCCGCGCCCAAAAGGGGGATGCGAGAAGGATGGGACAATACCTCGGACTGAGAGGCCCTTTGAAGGTCCCGCCTCTCGGGGGAGGGGTATAAAGGTGAATTTTCGATGGATGGTGGGTTCACCAGGAAACTTTTGAGTGGCGGTTTCCACACCTAGGTTGATAGTGAGTTTGATGTGTTCATTTTGTACTTTAATCATTCAACTCCTAGGTTTGGCCAAGATGAATCTAAACTATTCTATATGCCAATGCTGATTTAGATGAATACAAAAAATAGAAATACATGCTAAACACAGAGAATATGCTAACTAGAATAGAACATACCTGATTTCGGATGTTTGATGAAGGTTCTGAGTTTTGTAGCAGTCCAAATCATCTCAACTCGTACGTAATCATCTGAGATCAGATGAGATCATCGTTAATCTGATGAATTCATCAGATGAATTCATCAAAAACCTACAATCACAAAAATAGATACAAAATACCAAATATGCAACTGCCAAAAACAAAGGGGAATGATAGCAATAACAACAAACGTGCCTAAATAATGGATTCAAATAACAAACAAGAGAAATGCAGTAGATTTAATGATTGATTTTAATTTTATCATGCGGTTATGCTAAATGAGGTGAACTCCAAGATGCATAAACATAATAACTAAGATAATGTATAAAGAAATGCAAAAAAATGACAAAGAGATGCAAACTCTAGACTCTGATTGCCCCCAATCTGGACTACAGTCGGGATCACCTCCAATCGTACGAGATCATCTGCGCTCCTCGACAAGATCGTCCGAAATCGTCTGGAATCGCTTGCGACGATCCGAGCTAGCTTCGACTGAAAAACAGTAAAGTTCCTGCAAGAAAACATGAAATACCGAATGCAAAAGATGGTGTGAGGATGCTCTGAGGTGCGGGGAAGTTCAGGGAAGTTTAAGCAAAGTTTCAGGAGAAATTCAAGGGGAATCAGGGGGATAAACTGAGAAAATCCCAGTTTATATAGGATTAGGGAGAGGTTAGGAGGTTGGGGATCATCCCAATCTGGGAGATCTCTAACGGGGGAATCTCCAACTATGCAGACGCGCTTCTGCCCAAGTTGGAGAGGCTGTTGAAACAGAAGCTAATTATGAAAATTTGGTTTTGGGACAAAATCGTCTGGACGTTCTGTCCATGACGAATTCGTCAGATCTGGGATGATCTCGTCTAATCTGCGATGATATCGTCCAACGGTCAAAACAAATCCTAAAAATGGCATGAAAAATGAGGAAAGCGGGTAACGGGCGGTTTGAGGTTAAAATTTGAATTTTTATCTTTTTACTAAGGTTTAACTGTGCCAATTTTAGGGTGCTACATTTTGCCCCCTCTTTAGCAAATTTTTCGAAGAAAATGCGTTAAAGACGAGTTCTTCCCATTTATGAGAAAGCAAAAATGTACTCAATTTTTTAGACGACGATTCTTGGTCGAATCGTACGACTGTTGACTATGGTGCCCCCTCCGTGTTTTTACCCAAATCGAACGTTTGAGGTAAAAACACGAAAAAGCAAAAATTAAAAAAATGTTGTTGTTTTTGAATAAAATTAAGAAAAATAGGGAAAACCCTAATTCATTTTTTTACTATTCATCTTTACTGTTCCAGAGCTCTGCAGAGAGAAACAATGGTGGAGACAACGCACAGAGCGACAGAGGTCCGACGCGGGCTACGGGTAAGGATCTAATCCTAGTAGATTAGGTTTGATTTTACTTTGTGCAATTTTTTTTTATTTAAATGTTGATTGTTTGGGGCATCGCGGCCGTTTTTAGGCCGTCGACGTCGTCGGGACGAAATCGTCCCGATTTCATCGAAATCGTCCCTATATCGTCGATTTCGTCGGAGGGCAAAATCGGCGAACTAGGGGCGATCCCGTTCAACAAGGGGCGATCCCCAAGTTTGCAAAATCGAAGACGATTTCATCCTAAAAAGGACGACTTTGCCCAATTTGGGACGATATCATCCAATGGTGGACGATATCATTACTTGATGGTTAAAATGTATTTAATTTGATTTTAATGATTGGTTTATTAATAAATTTTATTGTTTTATTGTTTGTTTTGCAGAAAGGATTACTAAAAAGTCGGGAATGGAAATACGATGGGCTGAGAGACGACTTGGCCGCTCTCGACCAGGCAGAGCGCGACCAACTAGCACAGGTCGGGCTACGACATGTGGCAGAGATGCCACAAGTACCGACGGACATGGGGCTACTGACAGCCCTAGCAGAGAGGTGGTACTCGAGGTCATCCTATTTTTGGCTACCGACAGGGGAGATGGCTCCCACTCTAGAGGACGTATGGAGGATCATGAGGATCCCCATACAAGGACGGTTGATGATGCCTATGGCCAATCAGGGCCAAGCTATGATGAGATTGATTGGAGACCCGAGCTTCACCCTGGAGAAGGGCGGGGTGAACATCGAGTCTCTGAGGCAGATGCCTGGGGCATCCAGGCTGACTCGGGTTTTGGCAGGGGTGGTAGGTGGCTTACTGCTGTGCCACCAGAGCGGGTGCAGGCTACCATGGCTCCTCTCAGATATAGTTTGCGACATGAGAGACCACGGGTATAGGTTTGCATGGGGCAGCTTTGTACTATGCCGCTTGTATAGGATCCTGCATGGGGTCGTATACAAGGGAGGTCGATGTCTGGTCTTGACATCGTTGCTACAGGTTTGGTGTTGGGAGCACATCGCGGTGCAGAGGCCGATAGGGCTCCCATTGATAGGGGTTGACCGGGAGAGGCCTCGGGTTTTCTATTGGTGGCTACAGAGGGGGTCACAATGGCGGATAGATCTATCGATGTCACGGAGGTTGTTGGACGACCTCATCCCTGACCAGATCACCTGGAGGCCATGGCGAGAGCACCCCGGGTGGGCAGAGGATGGGCAGGAGCTGGCTCGCATCAGGCGAGTCTACTGGCTGAGGATGGAGCAGGGAGAGGTAGAGCTCCACCGCTACGACTGGGTACTACGACAGTTCGGTCTACAGTAGGGGATCCCTTCTCTCAGGGATTATGAGTACTCTCGGACTATTCGAGATAGTACCACACTGAGCGGGGCTCCAGACATGCAGCGGTTCTGGAGTCAGGACACAGACGATGCCCCCATCCAGCCAGTGGATGGTGACGACGTTGGGGTCACGGATGGGTATGATGCCTGGTACGCAGGCATCCACCCTCCTCGGATGATGAGGGCATAGGGTCCGGTGCATGCCATGGTGCACTGGATGGGGAGGCGGTGCCAGGCTGCTATTGAGGCAACGCGGGGTCATGGTGGGAGAGAGCAACGATGGTCTCCATAGGAGAGATGCCAGAGGATGGCACGGGCTCCCCAGAGACCACAACAGCCAGGGAGGAGGGACTTCCTTCTTAGGAGGAGAGACCACCATCGCCCGATAAGGGCAAGGGTGTCGAGGTAGGGGAGAGCAGTGAGACAACGGCTCTCCGGGCTGAGGTTGCCCACCTCCGGGCTCAGGTGCAGACACTACAGGATGAGGCTACATGGCTCAAAGCTCGAGGCGGAGGAGCGAGCACTCAGGATCTGGCATGGTCTATTGCTCAGACCGCATTCTACCAGGGGTTGTACTATCATGCGGTCCCAGAGGGACAGAGGATACCATTGCCAGCCCCCATTGCAGAGCCGATCATGATGGGATCATCGAGGACATCCTCACGATCGACGACGAGGACCCGAGACACAGCCCGGACCTCTATGGGACCACCTCCTCCATGTCAGGGCGGGGAGGAGATGAGGCTGAGAGCTCGAGGGCTTCTCGAGGCTAGCTACTGTAGAGTGCAGATTGTATTATTATTACTTTTTGAGGGGATTGAGTATGCCAGGGTATTGATTGTGGCATACCAATCCAGATGATGTATATAATTCATTGATATATATAGATTGTCTTTTTGATGATATGACTTGTGTATATGTTGTATTATGATGCTTTAAGTTTTGAATTGTTGATTCATGTAATTATGTCATTGGAAATAAATTATAATGTTATGTCATGCCATAAAATTGTAAATGAAATAATCTGATGTGCATAAATTGGTTGTTTTGTGGGGTGTGATTTGATAAAAAATAAAAGGGGCTTCTAACAATAATTTCAAAGGACATTGTCGTTGTTATAGACCGTTTCATGGAGTCACCGCTCGCTAGGTCGTCAAGCTAATCCCAGTATAGAAATATTGCTAAAAGTAAAAGAGTGCTTAAGAGACTGTCTTAAGACTTGGTGTTGTGATGATGAAAATGATGATGGTGATGATTTGTTTTCAGAGTTTCATAAAAAAATATTATGCATGACATATTAAAGAAATATGATTTTTTTTGCTAGGCATAAATTCCTAAGTGTGATAAATTTTTTGAATAAGTCCCTAGGAACTATACCATCATTGCAAAATTGAATGTTTGACATAATGACATAAAATAGAAAAAGCGTTCGTTCTTTTTAAAGCACAATTGTGTAACATAATGATGTAAGTCATATGTTTGGATGAATTTGTTTAAAATAAATGGAAAATAAGATTAGAACAATGGTTTGCGCTAGGCATAGAATTATAGATATAGACTTATACCATCATCGCGAAATCCAAAGAAGAAATTGATATTTTTAGTTTTATTGCATGATTGATTTTTGATTTTTGATAAACAGAAAATAATAATATGAACATGACTTTATTTGCTAGATTTTGTAATAGGTTGTTTAAAAATAATTTTGGATTTGTGAAAACAATGTATGTAATTGTGTGTATACTAAACAGATATTCTGAAAATAAGAATAAAATTTATTCCAAAAGAGTTGCAGAAATATTTTAAATTATCTCAAAGACAAATGTAGATTTGTAAGGAACCCTCATGTGCATATGTGAGTTCATTGCCGATCTTGATTTATCATAATGATAAAGAATCTCTCAAATACAAATGTGTGTGCAATTGTATTGTTCATTCACCAATTTTGAGCAAGATACTTTGATACAAGTAATTTGACTTAACCAAATGAATGTTCGTTGACCATGATTTATATGCATGTAACCGTACTAGACTACTATGTAAGTTAGGTTATCAAGAGCTAGCTAATCCATAAGCCGACATAGGTCTATACAAAAGAAGGTCGCTAATGTGACAGACATATCACCACGCTAGGGATTACCCAAGGCCAAGCGGGTTGGGCACAAACCGCCTGTTATGGGGCTTACCTCACAGTTTTCGAATAATTGAGAATTCCATGGATTCAAGCTCATTCACCCTTCTTTTCTTTTCAAGGGGTAGGGAAAGGATTTTATTGCATTTTTCTTTTGCTTTTTCTCTTTTCTCTTTTTTCTTTTTTTTTTTTGTATTTTTGCTTGATATTTGAGATAATGCTGAAACATTGTTGTGATGATACAAAATAACATTTTTCTTTTTCTCTTTTTCTTGAACTTTTCTTTTCTTCCTATGCTAGGGATACTTGCTCGGATTAGCTGTAGAGCAAGGGATTTTTATTCTGGGTAGGGGTGAGCTTGTCCTTTTGTCAATTCTCAAAGATTCTAGACCATGTGCATGATAGGATAGCAGGGGAAACTTTTCGCTCAAGAAACCATTTCTACTATGTAGCATCATATCGAATTTGCAATGAAATCATTTTAATGTGAAAAGATATACTTGGTTCAAGTAAATAACAAGATCAATTCTCTATGCTCAAAACTTTATTTAATTCAACTGTGGACTTTGATATAAGAGAGATTAATAATCAAAAATAAAATCAAGATATTTATTCATGTGAATGTGAAAGTGCGGGTTTCCAAATAAATGCTAATTTGTCCAAAATAACTGAAAATATAACTGCAACACTTCAAGAATTGACAGGTATGAAAATAAAATATGTTTTTTTTTGAAGATTTTGACAATTTTGATGTTTTTATATTTTTATATTTTGATTTTGAGTGATGAATTGCAAGAAGAAATACTATTACTGTTCTTTGAAAAATATTTTGATAGAAATGGCTAAAATGAAACAATATGCAAAATACAATATATACAAATGATGAAATGACCCAATGTTATGCATAATAACGCTTAAGATGCATAATGTTCATAGGTTCTTTAAGATCTTTACCGTCTAAGGTAGCTAATCGATATGCTCCCGATCCAAATTTAGCGGTGATGACATATGGTCCAAGCCAGTTGGGCTCAAATTTACCTTTAAGGTCTGTAATTGCATTAGTATTTTTTTGATTTTCTTTTAAGACAAGGTCACCGATCTCAAAGGATCGCGGATGAACTTTCTTGAGGTATGCTCTCTTAAGCTTGTTTTGGTAGGCACGAAGATGCTCCAAAGCATTGATGCACTTTTCATCTAGGAGTTCCAGTTGACTAAGTCTGCCAGCATGATATTCATCTCCTACTTCAGTATCTTGAAGTAGAAGAGCTAAAGAAGGAACTTCTAATTCAAAGGGAAAAACGACTTCAACACCATAAACCAAAACAAAGGGGGAAGTGCCTATGGGAGTACGAACGCTAGTTCGATAAGCCCACAAAGCAGGATATAATTGGATGTGCCAATCGCGGCCAGATTTATTGACCAGTCTTTTGAGGATTTTGATTAATGTTTTATTAGATGCTTCTGCTTGGCCATTACCCTGAGGATAATAGGGAGTGGACCAACGATGTTGAATTTTATACTTTTGACATAATTTTTTGACATCTTTATTTTTGAAACAAGTTCCATTATCTGAAATGAGATTTGCAGGGATTCCGAACCTACAAATAATTTGATTAAAAATAAACTTGGAAACTTGGGTTCCAGTACAAGAAGCTAATGGCATAGCTTCAACCCACTTCGTGAAATACTCGATGGCGGTTATGATAAATTTGTGTCCATCAGATGACACAGGGTTGATTTTTCCAATGATGTCTAAGCCCCATTTTGAAAAGGGCCAAGGAGATGAAATAGCCTGCAGCTCTTGTGCAGGTGCATGGACAAGGTCAACATGTTTCTGGCACTTGTCGCAATGTCGCACATAAGCATGTGCATCATTCTCCATGGTAGGCCAAAAATATCCTATCCTGAGGAGTTTTTTAGCAATGGCGCTACCACTAAAATGCCCCCCACAAGATCCATTGTGGGCTTCATTCAAAGCTGATCTAGATTCTTCTAGATTCAAACATCTCAGTAAGATGCCTTCAAAATATCTCCTATACAAGGTATTACCAATAATCACGAAGCGACTTGCTCGTCTACGTAATAACCTGCGTTGGTTGCTAGTATAACCATCAGGGAAGGTCCCATTTTGCAAAAAATTAAATATATCAGTGTACCATGGTTCGAGAGTAGTTTCGTTGATTAGAAACACATCCAAAGGTTCTAAGCATGATTTTCTTGAAGCGGGTTCTTGGAGTCGATGAATAATGATGGTAGCATATTCATCATCTAACTCCAAGGGCAAAAGAGATGCAGTTGCAACCATAGCGTCAACCGCACGATTGCTAGTTCGAGGAATAGCTTCCAAGGTAACTTGATCAAATAAAGATAATAATTGTAAGACATATGCTTTGTATGGACGCAATTTGTCATCTCGGGTTTGATAAACATCATTGATTTGATTTATGACAAGTTGAGAATCACCAAAAACCAATAAATTTTTAATTTTTAGTGCTAAAGCAGCTCGTAATCCAAGGATAAGAGCTTCATATTCAGCAGTGTTATTAGTACAAGCAAATGTTAATTTGAAGGACAGAGGTATAAGATGTTTTTGTGGAGATATTAAAATAATACCTGCACCAGCCCCACTCATACATCGGGCTCCGTCAAAGTATAGGGACCATTGCTCTGGATGGTCTGCCTCTAGTTTAAGGCATTCATCGAGAAACTCAATGATGAGGGGATGGGTAGACTCTAAGGGTGCAACAACTAATTGATCTGCTATGATTTGACCCTTAACAAACTTTTGTCCTATAAACATGAGTTCAAACTCGCTTAGCGCAAGAACCCACTTTGTTGTGCGACCAGATAAGTACGATCGACTCATGAGATATCGCAAAGGGTCGAATTTGGCAATAACATACGTTTTCTGACTGAGCATATAATGTCGTAGTTTCTATGTAGAAAATATGACTGCTAGACATAACTTCTCTAATATGGTATAGCGAGTTTCATAACTGATTAAGGTCCTGCTAATGTAATAATTAGCACGTTCTTTCTTCTCATCGTCAAGCTGAGCTAACATAGCTCCTAAGGCAGAATCTGAAGCAAAAATGTACAAGATAAATGGACGATCAGATCTAGGTGGTGAAAGCATCGGTGGTTTAAGGAGATATTGCTTAAGGAGTTCAAATGCTTCCTGACATTCTTCGTCCCAATGAAAAGAGACATCTTTCTTAAGAAGCTTAAGAAAGGGTCCGATTTTGTCTGCCAACTTATCGATGAAGCGACGAATAGCTTGAAGCTTACCTTGTAGACTTCGTAATTCCGATATATTTGTGGGTGCGGGCATATCAGTGATAGCCACGATCTTGAGAGGGTCAATTTCAATGCCACGTAAAGAAACTATAACCCCTAATAATTTACCGGACTTAACTCCGAATATACATTTAGCTGGATTCAATCGGATAAGATACTCCCTTAATCGATCAAATACTTTTCTCAAATCATCTAAATGATCATCTTCTTTGATGGAACGAGCTATAATATCATCTACATAATCATGTAAAATATCATGCATCATATCATGGAAGATATAAGTCATGGCTCGTTGATATGTTGCACCTGCATTCTTTAAACCGAATGGCATCACTTTCCAACAAAAGGTCCCCCAAGGGGTAATAAAGGTTATTTTAGCCTGATCTTCAGGAGCTATCCTGATCTGATTATAACCAGAAAATCCATCCATTAGGGATATCATTCCACTCCCAACAGTAAAATCAATGATCTGATCCATGTTGGGAAGAGGAAAATCATCTTTAGGGCATGCAACATTAATATCTCTGAAGTCTGTGCAAACCCTAACTTTAGTGGCTTCTTTCTTAGTTATTGGAACTACATTTGAGATCCATTCAGCATAATCAATGGCTTGTATAAAAATAACATTTAAGAGTTTTTCTAATTCTCCTTTGACTAGTAAGGCCACTTTGGGATGCATTTTTCTAAGTTTCTGTTTAACAGGTTTAGCATCCGGATGGACTACTAGGTGATGCATAACTATAGAAGGGTCTAATCCTGGCATATCTTCATATGTCCAAGCAAAGACGTCCTCATATTGTTTAATGAAGGCAATGTATTTATCTTGTTTTTCTTGACTCAATTCTGATCCAATGTTGATTATGTGAGGGTTATCTTTGGTTCCAATGTTAATTTTTATGATGTTTTCTACTTCCATATGTAGATCTCTCTCAAAATTAGGTGGGGCGGGTGAAACACCTAATTCTTGTAATTCTTCCAAGGTTAGCTTGGATAATTCATCTTGAGGAGTCGTGGCCTCAAGCTGGGCTATACTAGGTATAGAGCCATCGAAATAAAACCCGTTATGTAACAATTCCTCAATGGAGACATCATGAAAGATATCCCCTTCCAACTCATCGTCGGATTCAGCAATCATCTCAGGGTAAGCTATGGATAACATATTACATGTAAGAGGCTTAAAATGCAAGACATCCTGTTTATCCAAATAATCTTGGTAACATATGAGATGGTCATCATCCTCGAATGGGAAGGGCTGACCTTTACTAGGAAATAGGCCCACACCACATCGGGCAGGCCACGGTTCTACCTCAATAGGTTCTTTCATACCATTCTGGAAAGGTCCCAAACCTTTCCCTTTATATCCCAATTTAAGCATTATGGGCTTAGCTTTAATATACTCATTAGCAAAATAGCATCTAGCATATCCATCACAAGGTGTCTTGATGTTTCTAGGTATTCTTCCCCAGTCATATCCCTTATAAATAAAAGCACAACTCCCGACTTGGTAAATACTTCCCATAGGCTGTGGGAGGCCCAAGGTACGAGGAGAGGGTGGGAGTTTATTTAAAATAAGGGCATCTTGCATGGCAGTGTTGGTTTCTTCTGATATAAGAATTTTAGATAAATCGGGTAAGAGCTCATCAGTAAGAGCATAAGAGGTAGAAGGAACATTTCCTACATCGTCGGATGTGGAAAGGATGCCTGTAGTGGATGTAGATGTTATAGAGATATCGATGGGTGAGTCTATAGGTATGGAAGTTATAGGAGTAAAACAAGAAGCATTGGTTGTAGTTTTAGGATCTTTTCGAGATCCTAATGTGGTTTGTTCGGAAGATGGTTGAGCTATATGTAGAGGTGTAGTTGATGGGGAGAAAGTAGATGATGTTATGGGTGTGTGTTTCACACGTTTAGACGGTTGATGAGAATTAGGATGTGTGGATGACAGAGCAGGGCAAAATTGAACTCCAACAGGTTTTGCCAAAGCACACATATCAAAGGGTCTAGGATCACCATGAATGGTAACCAACTGATTTTTAAATTCGAATTTAACACACTGATGTAAAGTTGAGGGAACAACTCGCATTGCGTTGATCCAAGGGTGACCCAAAAGTATATTGTACGATGCAGGGCAATGTACAATGAACACGGTCGTGTCTAAGGTTCTAGGACCAACTTGCAAGGGGATAGTAATAACTCCACACGTTTCTTGTGTTTCGTCATTGAATGCTTTTATGATCATATCAGTTCTTTTCATTTCATCACTTCTAAAGCCAAATATTTGGTAGAAGTCAAAAGTGCATATGTTTAAAGATGAACCATTATCAATCAAGACTCGTTTAACGGCTACATCCCCAATTAGGGCAGTAATATATAAGGGGTTATCTTTATGTAAACTATGTTGTGGTATATCTCTATCCCGAAAGTCAATACAATCGACTTCTCGAGTTATGATAGTATTGGACATGGCTTCAGGTTGAATATTTTGTGGTACCATCATTTGGCTTAATGTGAGCATTAATTCATCCCTATGGGTAGGAGAAGATCTTAAAAGGTCCAAAAGGGAAATTCTAGCTGTAGTATTTGATAATTGTTCATTAATATTATAAGGAGGCTTAGGTTGAACATTAGGCGCATAATTCCCTTTATTAGGATTTTTCAAAACAAATGGAGCTGATCCATCGTTCTGAGTTTGATCCTGTTGAGAGTTTTGAGCCTGTTGTCTGGTAACGGCTCCGATGGTACCTACAATATTATTTTGAGGATGATGAATGGGCCTTGGTCTAGCGTTTATGGCTTGTTCATTAGAAAGTAATTGGTGAGAAGATGGTCTAGTAGTGACTCTTCTAGGAAATGGTTCTTCTGGAACCATAGAACTTGTGATAGGTTGAATAGGATCTGATTCATCTTCAGAACTATTTGATTGATTTGAGGTGATTTCCATGTCACTTTCAGTCTCATATTCTATATCACTAAGATCAGGTGTCTGAGTATTATATAGAGGTCTGGTCGTAACCATGGATAAAGTTGTGTCAAAGACTTCCACATCATGATTAGGTGAATGTCCACTAATAGTTCCTACATATCGGGTAGGAGGGGGAACATTATGATGCTCAATTTGATTAGCCACCTCTTTACCATGCTTTGGTAAAGGATGTTGAAATATGTCCAATGACTGATTGGCATTCTGATTCTGATTTTGGGGGATGTTCTTTTGAGCATTATTAGAAGGATTTGGTTTAGGTTGAAAGGCTTGCACCTCCATCTCATTGTTATCAATCAGGTCTTGTATTTTATGTTTTAATATTTTACAAGAGTTGGTAGCGTGTCCAGGTCCTCTATGGAAGTCACAATGTAAATCAGCTCTGTATCCGGGTATAGTTGGATCAGGTTCCCGGATATTTGGTAATTGAATCAAACCTCGTGCTAATAGTTGCGGGAGAATGGTTGATAAAGGTTGATTTAACCTAGTAAATTCTCGGGGTGGTTTATCAGGAGGTTTCAATATGAACTTCTCTGTTGTTTTCGCAGTATTAACATTGGCAATGTTTCTGCTATCAATGACTCCATCACCCACAACTTGTTTATTTTTATATTGATTTCTGGATGTTTTCTCATCATCTTTCTTTTTGAGTTGACCTCTTCTAATGAGAGCATCTTCCACCCTTCGAGCTAAATCTATAGCTTGATCGAAGGTGGTCAAGGTAGCAGTTGATAATTCATAGGATAGTTGTTCTTGTAAATTATTGATAAAAATATCCAACATTTCTCGATAAGGTAACACAAAGTGTAATTTTCCTATCAACTGCCTCCATCGAGCTAAGAAGTCAGCAAAACACTCATCTTTGTCTTGTTTTAGGTTGTACAAATCTTTAATGGTTACATGCCTTTCAATATAGGCACTAAATTGATGCACAAAAGACTCAGCGGTCTCTTCGAAATTTCTCAAAGAATGAGTGGGCAATTGATAATACCACTCCAATGCCATCCCTCCTAAACTTTTTGGGAACATTTTTAGTAATAACAAGTCATCATGTGATATATCATGACATGCTATCCTAAACATACGAAGATGCTCTATGGGATCTTCAGTTCCTTTGTATATAGGTAGGACAGGCATAGGAAAGTGTTTGGGATATGGTTGTGCTACAACTATAGGATCTAGAGGCTGACTACACATCTCTCGATAATTGTACGAGGGATGGTAGGGATCTATCTGGTCCATGCGAGAGACTAACTGTTTCACCATGGCTTCCAGATTACCATTTTGTCCACCATATTGGTTCGGTGGTACATGAGTATGGGATTTGTGAGCGTAGGATGGCGTGACGTAAGGATTAGATGCTATATTGTTGTTATGTAAATGGTTGGTAGGAAGAGTATTATGAAGAAGATTTGTTGTAGCATTATGTTGTATCCCAGATTGTTGGAAATTGGCATTTGGTTTTGTTTTAGGCTTTTGTTGATTTGAGGTATATTGATCAATAGCTTGGCAAAATAGAGCAGTGAATGAAGGTTTCTTTTGTGTGGGAATAACTCTAGGCTTAGTAATAGGCACTCTAGGTGGTTGGGTAATCTGTTGTTGTTGCGTGTTTTGGATTATAGCGGCCATATCCAAATTGGATGGTCCAGCTTGATCACTTTCTTGATCAACGAAGGACAAAGGATTAGTGCGTGTGTGATATATGTCTTCTAGGGTTGCTTGAGTGTCACTAATTTGATCTTTGTCCATATGGACTGCTCTATTAAGAGTGCCAATATTAGTACTGAGGAACTTCCAGAAATGTTCCATGTTCTCAAAAGTAACAGCTCCTTCTGGAGATATTTTAGGGGATGAGGATCCTTCCTCTCTATCATTTTCTTTTTGTTCATTTCCTACAACAAATTCTTCTTCTTGTTGGTCGAAGGTTCCTTCTTCCTGAATTGGGTCTTCAGGAAGGACATCTGGGTTATTTTCTGGTTTTCTTAACCAATCTTCTTCTACTTCGATCTGTTTTCCATTCCCGAGTCTAGTCATTATGTCTAAATTTAGATTTTAGCAAATATATATTAATATATTTGGAATAGATTTGGGAGGTATATATTTTAATTATATACCTACTATAATACTTAAAAGAAAATGTTTTGATTTTTGTTATGATTTTGTTTTGTTTTTATTTTTTATTTTTTATTATGCTTTATAAAGACAATGAACAACACACTGAATGCAAGAAATAACAATAATAAAAGAATAGCTTAGTTTTCTATAAATAGTTTATAGATGTCATTGATAGGATCAAGTTCATCAGGAGTCATGAAATGCTCCTCTTCAAATTGAAAATGATTTTTCAAGAACTTGATAAAATGTGCTATAGTGATATTATCTGTTTCATACCCTGACTGGTAGAAATAAAGTTCATGGCAATACTCTCGATATAACACAGCTCTAGGAACTCTATTCCATATTTTTCTATCCATAAAAACAACTTCTTGATCCTCTATATGAGATAGAAATTTATGTACTACAACTGCATTCTCAAGATATTCCTCAAAGGTGTACAACTCTGAAGACACATGGGCTCTTTTATCTGCTAACCATCTATGGCAAGCTCTCTGAAGTTCATGATATAAGGTCACTTGATCAGGATCCAGGATTCTATCTAGGACAAACCTCTTAATTTGCCTAAGTTCTGTTGCCCTAGATCCAATGATACCCAATCTCCTATCAAGTTCGTCCCACAAAGGTTGAACCCTATTTGTTTGAGGTACTCTAAGCACATAAGTAACCTCTATAGTTGCTAATTGATTCTCAACATTAATGGTGACAACTCGTCTTTTATTATAATCTACCATCTAAGTATGATATGCAATCTTTGGTTCTAAATGCATTTATGTTTTGTTTTTTTGGATTGTTTTCAAAAGGTTTTTAGTTTTCACGTCGGGTTCACCAAAATGTATCGCTCCAAATTTTTTGCATCCTTACCCTCAGGCTATAGGATCCACGCCCGAAAGGGGGATGCGAGAAGGATGGGACAATACCTCGGACTGAGAGGCCCTTTGAAGGTCCCGCCTCTCGGGGGAGGGGTATAAAGGTGAATTTTTGATGGATGGTGGGTTCACCAGGAAACTTTTGAGTGGCAGTTTCCACACCTAGGTTGATAGTGAGTTTGATGTGTTCATTTTGTACTTTAATCATTCAACTCCTAGGTTTGGCCAAGATGAATCTAAACTATTCTATATGCCAATGCTGATTTAGATGAATACAAAAAATAGAAATGCATGCTAAACACAGAGAATATGCTAACTAGAATAGAACATACCTGATTCCAGATGTCTGATGAAGGTTCTAAGTTTTGTAGCAGTCCAAATCATCTCAACTCGTACGTAATCATCTGAGATCAGATGAGATCATCGTTGAGATCTGACGAATTCGTCAAAAACCTGCAATCACAAAAATAGATACAAAATACCAAATATGCAACTACAAAAGCAAAGGAGAATGATAGCAATAATAGCAAACGTGCCTAAATAATGGATTCAAATAACAAACAAGAGAAATGCAATAGATTTAATGATTGATTTTAACTTTATCATGCGGTTATGCTAAATGAGGTGAACTCCAAGATGCATAAACATAATAACTAAGATAATGTATAAAGAAATGCAGAAAAATGACAAAGAGATGCAAACTCTAGACTCTGATTGCCCCCAATCTGGACTACAGTCGGGATCGCCTCCAATCGTACGAGATCGTCTGCGCTCCTCGACAAGATCATCCGAAATCGTCCGGAATCGCTTGCGACGATCCGAGCTAGCTTCGACTGAAAAACAGTAAAGTTCCCACAAGAAAACATGAAATACCAAATGCAAAAGATGGTGTGAGGATGCTCTGAGGTGCGAGGAAGTTCAAGGAAGTTTAAGCAGAGTTTCAGGTAGAAATTCAAGGGGAATCAGGGGGATAAACTGAGAAAATCCCAGTTTATATAGGATTAGGGAGAGGTTAGGAGGTTGGGGATCATCCCAATCTGGGAGATCTCCAACGGGGGAATCTCCAACTGCGTAGACGCGCTTCTGCCCAAGTTGGAGAGGTTGTTGAAACAGAAGCTAATTATGAAAATTTGGTTTTGGGACAAAATCGTCTGGACGTTCTGTCCATGACGAATTCGTCAGATCTGGGATGATTTCGTCTAATCTACGACGATATCGTCCAACGGTCAAAACAAATCCTAAAAATGGCATGAAAAATGAGGAAAGCGGGTAACAGGCGGTTTGAGGTTAAAATTTGAATTTTTATCTTTTTACTAAGGTTTAACTGTGCCAATTTTAGGGTGCTACAGTAACCCCTTCGAAAAGATGTGGGTTGGATCTAAGATCTATGAATAACTATTTTTGAGGTTATTTCATTAAGATGGGTTCCATATTCAAAGCATTCACCTATATACTGGGATTGGTGGACAGTATGGTTAAGGGTTATTTCCATTTTAACAGGGATGAAACCTAACACTTGGCCAACATTCTCCTACCTAAGTGGTATGAGGGTTTCATAAAAGTTGATCACTTCTACTCAAGAGTGACTTTGATCAAGTCTCAATATCTCTTGATAATATTTGCCTTGACAATTTACAATCCAAATGGAATGATTCTATCTTAGTTTTTGATTATGACCATTACTTTATGAAAGATGAATATGTTTACATAAAAAAAATTAGGGTAACAAATGGGGTTTTAATAGTTGGTATTAGAGCACAAGCTAACTAGTAGACTCTAGCTAGATCTAGGTTAGTAAAATACTTGGGTATGAAACAAAACAACTCACACATAAGTTCTATAACTTTAAACAAGGCACCCTTGGTAAGGACAAAGTCAGTACTTGAGATTACTGATGTTGAGTTCCTCTCCCCCATGAATAGATCCAGAATTGTTTGAAAGTGGAAGAGCTAAGAGAACCCTCCTTCTATGGGTTTTAAACGGTGTACCTTAGACTCTTTTGAAAAAATTACTCAACATCTGTCTTTTTTATTACTTATTATTTATTCTCAAGTGTGTATGAACAATAATAGAGTTAGTGGATTGAACTAGTGAATGAAATTAGTAGCAATAAATTACTTGATAAATTATGATGAAATCTAGATGTTTAGAATTTCAACTACAAAAATCAATGAGAATTAATACAAATTTTTACTCCAAGAAAACATGGTGACAAGCTTGAGAGGTAAGAGGAAAGGAACCATGCAACAAACTAATCCCGATAGTCCTGAAGCTAGACATATAGGAGAAAATTCTAGGAATTTAGACAAATATATGGAGAATATTACTACCACAATTTCAATAATGCAAGATCAAATTCAACAAATTTTGTAATCTATAAATCCATAATATCACCACAAAAACAATCATGAGATGGAAAATCCAAAGGTTGATATTAGAGAGGATGAAGATCTTGAAGAGCATACAAACAAGACCTGCATGAAGAATGAAATGGGCAATGACATAAATAATATTAAAGTGACTAAGTTCACGATAAAAGAAGGAGAAGATGCAGTTGAGTCATGGTTAGATGAGCTAGAACTTCATTTTTCCATAAGAAACTACTATTCTAAAACTAAAATGACATTTTATCTTTCTCATCTAGGAGGAATAGGAATGATTGGTGGAATGCTTATAAATATGAACATAAGATATCACCTAACAAGTTGAAGTGGGTAGTTTTTGTGGAATATTTTAAAATATATTCCTTACAGTGCAATTTTATCTGAATAAATTTAAATAATTCTTCACATTTCAACAAGGATCAAGATTTGTGGAGGAATACTATGAACAGTTTGTGAGACTCCTTAAATATGTGTCATCATATAATCTGAATAATGAGATAAAAATACATAAATTTGTCCTAGGTATGAAACCTTGGATCAGAGATAGGGTAAGCGTATATTCATAAAAAAATGCAAGAATCTTATGATATGGCTCAAAGGACAGAGTCTACTCAGACTACTAATGAAACTTACAATAATTTCACAAAATGGTCAAACAAGGGATACAAGTTTCAGAAAAAGAGAAAGTGGGATAATAGAAAAAATTAGAAAAATAAAGGAAATGCAAAATTTGAGAAGCACAACAATGGTGGTAAGAAGAAATTCAAGAGAGAATTTCACCACAAGAATAACAAGTACTCCAACAACAATAATAGGGATTTCTAGGCTCCTAAGCAGCCAGTTGTGCTACAAGCAGTTGATACAGGAAAATAGGTTCAATAAGAAGATTCAAACTCATGGATAAAGTGCTTCAAGTGTGGAGGTCCACATTTTGCCATTAATGCCCATAATGGGTAAGCACTAGGTCTGACAGGCCAAATTACAAGATCTATGTAGCAACAACAACACAAAAATTGGATGGACAAGCTACACCTATGCTACTAAATGGTAAACATTTTGATAAAAAAGTTAGAATTTTAATTGATAGTGGGACTACTGATAGTTTTATTTCTAGTAACCTAATAAGGGATATGCTATAAAATCCAGGATCTTTGGTACAAGGGTGGAATATTGAGTATGTATCAGGGTAAACTTATCATGTTAATCAATATTTTTCCTCAGCTTAAATTACCCTACTCAATGGCTTTACTAGGTGGGATTTGTATATAGCACCCCTACATGCTTTTGACATCATCCTAGGAATATACTGGTTGAATGCTCACAAAGCCTTGGTAAATTTTCAAGAGAGATGGATTGAGTTTACCAATGAAGATAAAGAAATGCAAAGGATGTATATTGAACCAAGAGAATTTCAACCAATGTTAATTTTAACAATGCAACTAAATAAAACTATTAGAAAAGGAGGAATTTTTTATGTTGTTAAACTCAAGGAAAAAGAAGAAATTCAAAATGAAGAAATTATGGAAACTTTCCTCTGTTGCAGGAATTTCATGATGTTTTTGTTTATGAAATACCTAGATTTCTGTCTAAATGTGAATTTGATTTCACCATAGAATTGGTGCTACATACTGAGCCTATCCATAGAGGTCCTTATATAATGAACCCCATAGAGATGAATAAATTGAAAGTGCAACTTCAAGAGTTGCTAGAAAAAGGGTTAATAAAACCAAGTGTATCACCTTGGGGAGCACCTATTTTATTTGTGAAGAATAAAGATGGTTCATTAAGGTTATGCATAGATTATAGAATGCTAAACAAGGAAACCATAAATAATAGATATCCATTGACAAGAATAGAAGATTTATTTCATCAACTAAAATATGCCACCATTTTTACAAAGATTGATCTAAAATGCGGATATCATTAACTGAGAATCCAAGAAGACACACATAAAACCGCATTCAAGACTAGATATGGGCGCTATGAATTTATAGTCTTGCCATTTGGTTTGACTAATGCACCAATAGCTTTCATAAATTTGATGAATAGTGTGTTTAGAAAATAGTTGGATCAATTTGTGTTGATATTCTTGGATGATATTTTGATTTATTCTCATAACAAAGAGGAACATGATAAGCACTTGAGGATAGTGCTAGAAATTTTAAGGAAGAACCAAATCTATGGGAATTTTTCTAAATGTGAATTCTACGTTCCACAAGTGCATTACTTAGGATATATTATATCAATGGATGGGATCGTTGTTGATCCAAATAAAATAGAAGGCATTCTGAATTGGCCACCTCCAATAAATGTGATAGAAGTAAGAAGCTTCATGTGTTTGTCAGGTTATTATAGAAGATTTTTTAAAGACTACTCTAAGATTGCTTATTCAATAACCAACCTTCAGAAGAAAGGAAAGGAGTTTAAATGGACATAAAAGTGTGAAGAAACAATTAATTTTCTTAAACATAAACTATCCTCAACACCTATCCTAAATATTTTGGATCCCACAAGAAAATTTTTAGTTTGCACTAATAACTCTTTGGAAGGGTTAGGAGGAGTTCTATCCCAAAATAGTTCTATAGTAGCATATGAGTCTAGGAAACTCAAAAATCATGAAGTGAACTATGATACTCATGATTTAGAACTTGCTACAGTTATGCATGCCTTGAAAATTTGATTACATTGTCTGATTGGTAGACCCTTTGAGTGAAGAACCAATCACTAGAGTCTAAAATATGTCTTCACTCAACCATTACTAAATGCTAGACAAAGAATATGGATAGAGTTCTTAGTAGAATATGATTTTGGTATTGAGTATATCAAAGGAAAAGAAAATAAAGTTGTAGATGTCGTAAGCAGGAGGAAGCACATAACTACATTGAATTGAAGCTATGTATATTTAATGGGGCAAGTCAAAAAGATACAGTGTCAGGATCCTGAATGTAGTGAAATTTAGATTAATATAGAGCAAAAATTGAATGAAAACTAGGAATATAGCATTAAATATGGATTTTTATGTTTTAGAGATTGCGTAGTCATACCTAAAATGGGTGATTTGAGGAGATTGATCATGTGTGAAGCTCATAATTCTCCTTATTCTGCTCATCCTGGAGGAGCCAAGATGAGGGAAAATATGAAAAAGACCTTTTACTAGTCGGGCATGAAGAAAGATATCACTAATTTTGTGGTACGATGTTTATAGTGTTAGAAGGTGAAAGCTGAACATCAACATCTAGCAGGAAAATTATTTTCACATGCTATACCCACTCACAAATGACAAGTAATATCAATGGATTTTATTATCGGATTACCAAAAATAAAATATCATCATGATGCAATCTTTGTCATAGTAGATAAAGTCACCAAGGTTACCCATTTTATACCAGGATGTACTACAGATGATGCTGTAAGTGTAGCCAATAAATTTGCAAAAGAAATTTTCTGGTTGTATGGATTTTTAGAAATTATTATCTCTAATAGGAATTCTAGGTTTACTTCTGAATTCTAGGAGGCTCTCCATCATGTAATTTGTACAAATTTAAACATCATTTCTGCATACCATCTTGAAATGGATGGATAGACAAAAAGGGTTAACCAGGTTCTAGAATATATATTATGCATGTATTGCATAGACCAAAAGTCTCGTTGGGAAGACTATTTGTACTTGGTTGAGTTTTCTTATAATAATAGCCATCACTCATCGTTGAAGATGGCCCTTTCAAATCCTTGTATGGTAGGTGCAAAACCCCATTATCATGGGATAATCTCGAGGATCATATTGTCATTGGATAAAAAATGGTCAAAATAATGGAAGAGCAACTAGAACTCATCTGTCAAAGGCTCAAGGAAGCCACAGATAAATAGAAGAGTTATGCAGATTTGAAAATAATACCTAGATAATTCTACATAGGTGATTAAGTTTTTCTAAGGGTAAAATCTAAAAAGAGTGCCAGTAAATAAATAAAGTTAGATCCTAGATTTGTTGGTCCATTTGATATTGTGGAGAAGATAAGTCATGTAGCCTATCAGTTCGACTTACCACCTAATTTTTCAAATATCCATAATAATTTTTATGTATCCCTACTTAGGAGATATATTGTTGATCCTGATCATGTGTTAGATGTTTCTAATTTGTAGATGGTAGATCCGACAACCTTTGAAGTGAGACCTATGAAGATAATGGAATTTCATTCCAAGACCATGAGGAAGCGTAATATTGATCAGTGCACAGTTCAGTGGGACCAGTATTCTAAAAATAATTCCACTTGGAAAAAATGGAAGACATGAAAATACACTTTCCTTATTTATTCAATGATGCTATGTAATAATATAGGTTGAAATATGGACCACTTATACAAAGTGGAAACTATGCCAAAATGGTATGAAACTAAATGGTATGGGAAGCAGGATTGTTTTTATATTGAATCGCTTTTTGATTGTAAGGTAGAAAACCCACAATAGACTTAATTTATATATTTGTTCGATGATGCCTTATTATCATATGTGGATTGCATTTAAATACCTAGTCTAATAGTTGTAAGAGTGAAGTTTTGTGATCCTAGAATATAATGAATAAATAATATAAGTAATTAGGACATGTTAGGAGGGTCCTAACATGCCACCCCCCTCAAAGGAGCTTTGTCCTTAAAGCTGGAAATTTGGAAATTGCTGCTAGATATCTTGAAAATTTTCCCATGTTGCATCTTCTAAAGGCAGACCTTTTCAATGGATTAAAACTTCCGTGATATCGCGAGTACGAAGGTTACGAGAGCAGTGATCCAAGATAGCTTTTGGATCGACTAGAAGTACTCCATCATCGGAGAATTCAGGGAGAGTGGGTTGTGTTGTGATATGGGCTCCCACTGTGAGCTTAAGGCAAGATACATGAAATACGGGGTGAATTTTGGAAGAGGGAGGAAGCTCTAGTTTGTAAGCAATGGTCCCAATACATTGGAGAAATTTATACGGCTCGTAAAATTTGGGTGCTAACTTCTGAGAACCTTTTTGTTTAAGAGAGGATTGACGGTAAGGTTGGAGACGTAAGAAAACCATATCACCCTTGTGGAAACTACGTTCACTTCTATGTTGATCAACTTGCTACTTCATGTGATGCTGGGTGGTGTGTAGGTTCTCTTTTAGGATCCATAGTATGTTAGCAAGTTCCGTTTCCACCACATGGACTTTTCTAGTCCCTGGAATATAGGAAGTGAGGGATGGTGGTGTTTGACCATATAGTGCTTCATAAGGAGTCATTTTGATGGATGTATGGTATGAAGTGTTATACCACCATTCCGCTAGTGAAAGCCACTTTACCTAATGGAGTGGTTGAGTAGAAACAAAAAATCGAAGGTATGTTTCCAAGAATTTATTTACAACTTCTGTTTGGCCATCGGTTTGAGGATGGTAAGCGGAGCTCATACGAAGTTGAGTACCTTGTAATTTGAACAATTCCTTCCAAAATGTGCTAGTGAAATTTGGGTCATGGTCACTAAAAATTGTGGAGGGCATACCATGTAATTTAAAGATGTTATCTAGGAAGAGGTGGGCTATAGTTCTAGCAGTATAAGGATGAGCCACAAAACAAAAATAGGCATATTTAGATAAACGATCAACGACTACGAAAATGGTTTTTTTTCCTCCTGATTTTGGTAATCCTTCAATAAAGTCCATAGAAATATCTGCCCATGTTTTTGTGGGTATAGGAAGAGGTTGAAGTAATCCTAGAATAGCGAGGATCTCCCCATTTTGTCTTTGGAAAATTTCACATTCTTTTACAAAGTTTTTGATGTAATTTTTCATTCCTACCCAATAGAAGGAGGTAGTGGCTCTTTTATAGGTTTTTAAGAACCCTGAGTGGCCTGCAGTGGATGAGGTATGTAACTCATGAAGAAGTTTTTCATGATAAGTTGAATTGGGGGTGAGGACCATCCTCCATTTGTATCTTAATATATTGTCCTTCCAAGTGTAGGGAGTTTTGCTACTAGGATTATGTTGAAGTTGTTGAATTAAGGCGTGGATAGTAGGATCATTTATCCATTCTTCATGCACCTCATCTACCCATTTAGTAATAAGGGAGGAAAAAACATGGACTTGAGGCATATCTTCAAATTTTCTAGAAAGTGCATCGGCTGCCATGTTTTCCTTTCCATTTTTATATGTAATTTCATAATCATAGCCAAGAAGTTTAGTAACCCATTTTTGTTGTTCCGGGGTATTAGTCCTTTGTTCCAAAAAATACTTCAAGCTATGATGGTCAGTGCGTATAATGAAATGTTTGCCAATAATGTAAGGCCTCCAATGTTGAATAGCATGGACAATCGCCAACATCTCTTTTTCATACATAGAGTGAGCTAAATTCTTATGATAAAATGCTTTGCTTATAAAAGCTAGAGGCCTTTCATCCTGCATGAGTACGGCTCCCATTCCTATTCTTGAAGCGTCACTTTCAATGACGAACGGTTTAGAAAAGTTGGGCATGGATAGAACAGGGGTGGTACACATTGCAGTTTTCAAGGTGATAAAGGCCTCATCCACTTTAGATGACCATTTGAAAACATTTTTCTTAAGTAATACTGTTAGAGGAGCAATTATTTTACCATAATTTTGGACAAATTTTCTATAATATCCCGTTAGTCCAAGAAACCCACGTAAAGCTTTTAAGGTTTTTGGAATAGGCCAATTTTTCACCTCCTCGATTTTTGAAGGATCTACCATAACTCCTTCCTTTGAGACAATATGCCCTAAGTATTCAATTTCTTGTTTTCCAAAGGAACACTTTTATCTTTTTGCATAAAGTTGATTTTCCTCCAAGATTTGGAACGCTTGTCTAACATGGTCCAAATGTTCTTCCCATGTTTTGCTATAAATCAAAATGTCATCAAAGAAAACTAATATAAATTTATAAATAAAAGAGTGAAATACCTTATTCATTAGACTTTGAAAGGTAGAAGGAGCGTTGGTCGGGCCAAATGGCATCACCAAGAATTCGTAGTGCTCTTCGTGAGTGTGAAAGGTCATCTTAGGAATATCCTTTTCATTTACTCGTATTTGGTGATAGCCTGACCGTAAGTCTAACTTGGAAAAATAAGCTGCCCCGTGGAGTTCATCTAGTAGCTTGTCTATGACCAGAATAGGAAATTTATCTTTGATGGTCATTTTATTAAGCGCTCGAAAATCGACACACAAATGCCACGAGCCATCCTTTTTTTGAACTAAAATAATTGGATAGGAGTAAGGGCTTTTGCTAGGTCTAATGACTCCTGCCTTAAGAAGCTCTTATACTAATTTATCTATTTCAGTATTTTGGAGGTATGGATAATGATAAGGTCTAATATTAGGAGGGTGATGCCCTGGAAATAGTGGAATAGTGTGATCGTGACTTCGTTGTGGAGGTAGTCCTTTTGGTTCATTGAACACCGCCTTATGGTGGTCTAAAATATTTTGCAACTTTGGTGTCTCATCTTCTTTGTGACTAGGTTGAATTGAAAATAATTGGGTGACCATTCCTTTGTTTCATCTTCAGATAATTTTATCCATTCTATGCGAGCTGACGATTTGGGAAGGTTCTAATTTTAGGCCTTGGATAATATAGGTTTGGTTCTTTGTTGTGAATTTCATCCATAATTCAACAAATTCCCATTGGACTACGCCCAAGGTTCATAACCATTGTACACCTATTACAATGTCGCACCCACCTAGGGGTAGGATGTACATGCCACCTTTCATGTTATAAACCCCCATAGTTTTATATTTTTGCATTTTCCTTTGCATGCAATTTTTCTGTCATTTCCAATCATCACTTCGAAGTTATTGCAAGGGTATATAAAATAATTTTCTTGTTTAGCCACCTTTGGATTGATAAAATTGTGCATGCTACCAGAATCTAGGAGCACGGTAAGGTTTTATTTCTTAAAATACCCTTTAACTCGCATTGTTTGAGGGGCAAAAAATTTGACAAGGGTAGTGAAGGAAACATTTGGTGCATTTTCTTTGTCACTTTCAAGTGTGTTGGATAATACCTCTACTTTGAGTTCAGGTTCCTCTTCAGTAGAATTTCCTTCCTCTGTGGCATCTACAATATATAATTTCCGTTTGGCACATTTATGATTTCTGTCAAATTTCTCATCGCAATGGTAGCAAAGACCCTTAGCTTGCCTTTCCTTCATTTCCTCGAAACTCAGATGCTTAATTGGTAGAGCGGGTTTAATTTTGGGGGTTGTGTAGGAGTTTTGGGTTCATCCATTTTGCATTGGTTTGGGGTTGGTATAAGTGTTTGATGGTTTCCCCCAAGTTGGTTTTGTGAACCGATTCCTTGCCTTGATTTTGTCCTCCACTAATTTCGCCAAGCCGATGGTCTCTAACATGTTTGTAGGGTTATACATTTGCACCTCTATTCAAATTTCTTCTTTTAATCCATTGAAAAAATATTCTTGAAAGAAGGCAGCATCTAATCCAGATATTCGATTAGCTAGCCTTTCAAATTTTGCTTGGTATTCGCTTATCGAAGTGGTTTGGCATAATTTAGTGAGGGCCCCTGTAAAGCTTTGAAACTTGCTAGGGCCGAATCGCACTAATAGATTATGTGTAAAGGTTGACCACATCGAGTGCTCGTTAGTTTTCTCGAACCATTGGTACCATTGGATGGCATCATTTTCCAAGTGGAAGGAGGCAATATGCACTTTTTTCATTTTTGGAATTTGATTTAGTGAGAAATATTGCTCTGCTCGGTAGATCCAGTTTGTAGGGTCTCCTCCTTCAAATTTTGGGAAGTCTAATTTGGTCGTCCATGGTAGAATGGAAGTTTTTGGACCTCCTAACATTGCTCGGTTTGATGACCCATGGTTGGGTGAATTTGCATGTGTTGTTGCCTGATTTTGACTAATGGCATCAAGTTTAACATCCATTGCAAATATTTTCTTGAAGAGTTCTCTTGTGGTACGGGTATTCTCCTCTCTTTCCTGTTGAACTTCTTCAGCGAGCCTTTCGTGTTTTTCATGAATGGAATCCAGTGATCTTCATCCTTCAACCATTGCGGTTGGTGTAGGTAACGATCAATATGACTTGGTACAGGTGAGCAAAAAAAATAAAAAAATAATTTTAATTTTTTTCCTTTGCATTTCAAATGTCGAAAACCTTGATGCTACGTTGAAGATTTTAGCTTTTTCAAAATAGCCACCGGTCACCACATGAAAGGTCGAGCAATTTGGGTGTAAGACAACTTAATTCGTACCTTAGGAGAAGGTTTAATTTTCTGTGAGGATTTTGACACGGATCCGTGAAGCGTGAATGTTGTTTGTGTCCTTGCGAATGTGGACTGGCTGAAATGTGTGGTGGAAAATTTTTTAATGGTGAATTTGCTCCTTCATCTAGCTTTGATCCAGATGGTATGAAACTAAATGGTGCGGGAAGCAGGATCATTTTTATATTGAATCGCTTTTTGATTGTAAGGTAGAAAACCCACAATAGACTTAATTTATATATTTTTTGGATGATGCCTTATTATCATATGTGGATTACATTTAAATACCTAGTATAATAGTTTTAAGAGTGAAGGGTTGTGACCCTAGAATATAATGAATAAATAATATAAGTAATTAGGACATGTTAGGAGGGTCCTAACATAAAAACAATGTTCTATTGATTGTTATGTAATAATGTAGGAAAACACAGAGCACTGTGTTTAATCTAAGGGGGGGAGTATGTCGCATCTTACCTTGGAGGACTTTTTTTAAGATGCTATTTGTGTTATGGTAGCTAGTTTTTAATGCTTAATATACTTGCATTGTATTTGTTTCTGTCAAAAGAAAATGATGTTGCATTGCTTGATTGCAGGAACATTTATTCTCGAAGGTGGAATATTGAACACCAAGATATGAGAAGGGAAATGATGACTATGACAACTCAACAGGTAAAGATCATATTCCTATCATCACTAGTTACCTCCCTGATGGCGGTGTTACTTGAGTATTACTCTAAAAAGTCCTACTCAATCAAAGGAAAAATGGTGATGGGGGATACTAGGCACATGCATTGAGTGCTTGTATGCCATTTGTGTGTGATTTATATTTGATTTCATGATTGATGTGCATGAGTTTGGTTAATTGAATTTTACTTGAAAATGCACATTAAATAATATTTTGCATTTTTCAAATTACTTTTAAAAATAAAGTAATAATATATTATGCAATTTATTATAATTAAGTGAAATATTAATTTGAGCAATGTTTTTAAGTAAAAGGATTTATTTTGAACATGCTTATTTGATCTAGTTGATCCTATTTTAGAAGGAAATTAGGTAGTTTGTATTTTTATAAATTTGCTCAATTTTGATTGGATTAAAACATGGAAAGGAAAAAAAACTACCTTGTAGATTTAAATGATCAATTTTTCCTACACATGCATGGCTACTTTGGGAAGGTTGAGATGGTGGATAAGATTCTTCTCTTATCTCTATGGAATCCCTTTCCATTAATATATATATATATATATATATATATATATATATATATATATATATATATATATATATATATTATATATATTAAAGGAAGCTTTAACTTGGGGTGAGAAAAAGAAGATAAAAAAATATATATAATAAATAATATATATTTAGAAGCATATTTATCAAATAAAGAAAGCTATAAATTACCATTAATATGGAGAAAAATAGTTTAGGATATGTTATGTTATGCAAAGGATATGCTAGGCTGGAGAAGGAAGAGTAGAAGGGAAGGCTCTACAACAAGCTGAGTTCACAACTCTGCAGAAGGTCTAGGTGTGAAAGTCTCCACTTTTACTATGTGTTTGATGGTTTTATCAATCTGTATGGCATATTAATCAAATCTTTAGAAATTTTATATAAGTTTTAGAGTCTTTTTGTATGAGTGTTTAAGAATAAAATTGAAAGTCTTTTTGTATGAGTGTTTAAGTATAGAATTGAAAGTCTTTATGTATGTGTGTTTAAGCATATAATTGAAATGGTTTTCAATTCTAAAATCCATTTCTATTATAAAAACCTTATATAAGAAATGAATATATACAAGTTTGGTATTTCTATCATCAACATGTGAGTCAACATCTTCCCAAATAATCCTTCTATTGATCGGAGCCCTAGAAACACATTAATTTTGTAATTCTATCCTATATTCTTCCTTGATGCTAGATTGAACTCATCTTCCTCCATATCCTATTGGATTATCCAACACTCTCACTGGCCAAAGATTATTCCTGACGTCATCTCACGGGAATGTCGATCAATAATGTTAATTGCACCCTTGCCTCAAAGCATCTTCATTTTAATTAAAAAATCCTTAGTGATTATTTCTTATATCGATCAAGGATCATCTTCACCTTAATCTCGTACTATTATCTATCCTAATCTATTGATGAAACTAGTTTTGGCATCTAAAAATTAACCAGTGGGCCAACTAGAATTATGTTTATATGTGTATTGTTATAAAAATATATTTAACCGTGTGGCATATGTGGTTGGTAATCGTCGTTTGGCTGTTCGAAAACATTTTTCAGCCTCATTAACTGGTAGATAGCATCAATTTTTACTCTTTTTTATGTGAACCTCCAACCTTGCTTCATTATTCTTCAGCCTGTTGACAGTAGTTCTGGCTGTAGCCTTTCGAATCATTGTTGCAAGACCATAGGGATGATTCGCTTGGTGTTTATAGACCTTGGTTTAAAATAAAAAAAATTATGTTTAGTGACATAATCTAGTTATAATTGGAAACCATCCACTATCAATTGGATGTCCATCAATTCTGGAGAATTGCCAATTTCATTAGATGTATGCAGTAGTAACCTCTAAAGCCTATTAAAATAAAAAAATAGATCGCTTTTATTTTTTTATCATTGAAATTAAAGCATAGTTTAAAGCTCCAAAGTCCCATAGCAAATGGATATGTATGATTCGAGAATATGTACAGAGTATGGATATTGTAACGATTTGTATTAAGTGTGATAAGATAGATCTTAGTAAAAGAATGTTTATCAGGAATTAGAGATTGGAAAATTATGATTTGTGTTATATTCTCACAAGGAGACCGGTGTTAATTTAATTTATGTTAATCTAAAGTAAATATGGTGACTTTAAATTGAATGAAAGCAAATTTACTTGCTAATGTTGAGTATGTATGTATATTAATTGGAGTCCAATTTCAAGGAAAAGTCCTTTAGGTTTTGATGGCATATGATTATTTTATATGGAGTAGGAATTTTCTTTATAATAAGTATAGGACTATTGCATACTAGATTTAATTAAGTTTTGGTAATGACTTTTAACATATTGGAAATGATTTTGTATAATATAGAAACCAAATGGTATTGTTTAATTTGAAAGTTGATCAATTTTATTATTATTATATTTAATTAACAAAGTAGAATTATTGACCTTTTACAATTATATTATATTTGCTATAATGAATAGTGTAACTAAATTTGGTCATCTAGAAGTATATCTTCTAGTGATGAGAAGGATGGGGGGGTGTCATTTCCTTATGAGGAGGTATGGTACTCTTTCATATGTTTGGGGGTAATCCAAACGAATGATGAATGGGGTTAAAAATTAACCCTTGTTAAGAAAATATTAAATAAGGATGGATTTGCAATTCATGCTTGGTGTTTTCTTTGTATGTGATATACTTTTGGTAAATGTATGATGCATGTTTGCATTTAAATTTGATAAGCATGTTTGCTTGTAATGCATTTGGTATACTTTGCATCTAAGTTGTCCTAATCCCTTCACTATCATCTCTCACACCATGGAGAATCAAGACATTCTAGAGAAGGACCGAACAACAATTATTGAAGATTATTATTCTATTCATTTCGTATAAGCATGATTTGAGATAGTTTCATTGTAATTATGGATGGCTGAAATAATTTGTGAAAAATCAGCCATGATTTGGAATATTTTATGTATTTTATTATTAGCTTTGTAAATTTGAGATAATTCTTCATATTGTAATATTCATCTCTAACAGATGTTAAGTGATATACGTTTTGGAAATTTGATCAAGTAATGGAAATTATTTGATTAGTATATTTTGTCAAATATATGATGTTTAATGAGTGTTTATAAATTTTATCTCTTATAGAGTACAATAGTGTAGAGGGAAAAGTTATGAAGGATCTACACAACAATACTAGGCTAAAATATACCACTAATCTAAGTTAATTAGAAACAAACCAAGCACTCAATACATGAGGGAGAATGGCAATCAATCACCAAACAAATAATATGGCATTCCAAGGATTATGTAATTTTAATCATGTATAGTGATTTTGTTATATTAGTAACCCCATAGGGAAGATGTGGGTTGGATCTAAGATCTATGAATAACCATTGTTGAGGTTATTTCATTAATATGGGTTCCATATTTAATGCATTCACCTATATACTGGGCTTGGTGGATAGTATGGTTAAGGGTGATTTCCCTTTTAAGAGGGATGAAACCTAATGCTTGGCCAGCATTCTCCTACCCGAGTGGTATGAGGGTTTCGTAGAAGCTGATCACTTCTACTCAAGAGTGACTTTGATCAAGTCTCAATATATCTTGATAATATTTGCCTTGACAATTTACAATCCAAATGGAATGATTCTATCTTAGTTCATGATTATGACCCTTGCCTTATGAAATATGAATATGTTTACATAAAAAAAAATTGGGGTAACAAATGGGGTTGTTACAACAATGATATCTAAATTTACAATTGTCCGTGATGAATCTAAATATGAAAAAAAAAATATTTTTTATCTCTTCAGAGCTATATGAGCCTTGTTCAAACCAAATAATAGCTTTCCTCAAGTTTGGAACACTCCCATCATACATTTCATGAATTACTAAACACACTTTCAAGAAAAAGGTAGCTCGGTTTACTCTCTTGGAGGACGTGTTATATAAACGTGGTTATGATGAAATCCTCCTTCATTATCTCGAGTCTACAGAGGCACAAAGAACTATAGCTGAAGCTCATGATGGTACTTGTGGTGGTAATTTTAGTGGAATGGCCATTGTAAAGTGTAATGTATGGGTTACTATAAGCCCACCATGGAATGTGACTATTGCACTTATGTCAAGCATTATCAACAATGTCAATAGCATGCTAATTTAACTCATGTGCCATCACAAGATTTATAGCCTATTCAAAGCCTTTGACCCTTTTAATAATGGGGTCTTGATTTTATTGGTAAAATATTGCCTTATTTCTTGAGATAACATACATTCATCATCACAACCATTGAATATTTCACAAAGTGGGTTGAGGCAATTCCCCTAACTAGTATGATAGGACCTAGAATTATAGATTTTATACTTCATCATATCATATGTCATTTTGGTATTTCCTCAAAAATCATCTTTGATAATGACAAGTATTTCAAGAACAAGGATGTTTGAGCACTTTGCGAGAAATATAATATCCAACATAGTTTCTTGACTCCTTATTACCCACAAGCAATTTGACAAGTTGAGGCTACCAACAAGACCTTAATTGTTATTCTCAAGAAACTAGTCAAATAATATCATAGAGATTGGCATACAAAAATTCCTTTAGCATTATGGTCTTATTGAACAAGCATTTGCATGCCTACTAGGTCAATTCCATTTTCACTAGTTTATGGAGCCAAAGCAATCATGCCTCTTGATCTTGAGATCCCCTCATTACAAATTTCATTGCAAGAATTCATAGATGATGATACTGCTAGACAAGCACATTTTGACCAACTCACACTTCTTTATGAAAGGCAGGTCAATGCTTTAGAGAATTTACAAGTTTATCAAGATCGTATAAAGTATTCTTACAATACCAAAGTTCATCTACATGAATTCCAAGTAGGAGATATTTTTATTAAATAGAAACAACAAAACACCAATGCTTTGCTACATCTTTGTGATAAATTCATGGCTAATTGGTTAGGTCCATACATTGTCACTCAAAAAGTGGGTAAAGTAACTTATAGGCTTGCCAATATAGAGGGATTTAAATATATTGAACCACTTAACATCATCCACTTGAGAGCATTCTATGCTTAATGTGATTTATATATGTATATATACATGGCTAATACACAAAAACAACATTACATTTCACACATGGCATTGCACACATTACATTCCACAAATTGCATTTCATACATTGCATTTACAAAACCACCTTCACATATTTCATTTCATATTAGAGGGTCATTTATTCAGTTTAGACAATAATTGATCCAATAAAGTCATGTTGCCTTAATCTGGGTCAAAATAATCTATCATTTCATTACACCATTCCATAAATTCCAATTATCATTTGCAAACCACATGTTCGTAAATCCCTAGGTTTTTTTAGTCACTCAACCACTTCTAGTGTTTCTAGCAACCTCAAATACATGTCAAAGTTTTCTTTAGAACCAAGACACATTTTTACTAAGAAAAACTTGAGTTCTGGGAATTGACTCTAACATTATTGAACCAAACACAATAACACATCTTACAAACATCTTGTGTCAAATAGGGATAATACCATACTTGGGGTTGAAACTTGAGGTGAAAAGGGCATTCCTTTGCTTGTACCATTATGCACAAAATCCAAAAAATAATGGTTTTCACTACTATCACAAATTCAAAATAAAAGAAAGAGTAGGGTAAAATCCCCAAAAATTTAAATATTTAACACATCACACACCACATATCCTCAAGTTGAAGGATAGAACTACATTTCCAGTTAGACAATTAGGTATTCTGAATATCCAAAGCTTAGAGATCAATTTATTGGACTATGGAGCAAATTTCCACCAGGGCTATAGACACTTGACTGGAAGTGGAGTACGTTCATGCATGGTGATATGTCTCTTTTAAAGATACCTATGACCGCACATAAAGACAAGCTAGCTTCTTAGTCTTCTCCATAATAGGTTTTCATCTCAATTTACTCAATATGGGTTAATGAACTCACTTGCACACACACTGGTTCTTGATTACCTTGAGTAATTACCATTCTCATGATTTGGTTAATGAATTCACTGCACACACATTTGATCTTAGATAAAATTAGGTAGTATTTAGTGAGTTTGTTAGATACCACTAGTATGTTTGAGTCTCTACAAAACAATCAATTTTTCATATCAACATTCATATCTTCTTCCATGTCAACATCCATATCATTAAATGAGTCTTCCATTTCACATACCACCATTTTGGTGCCCCTAATTAAAAAACAATGCTATAAATGGTCAAGAAAAAAATTTAAACTATGAATGATCATTATAAATTTAATTCATTTGAATCCATACACATTATCATTGGATTATCATCCATAACACATATACACATGCATTCACACATGCATCCACACAAAAGCATAACACAAAAGTAAAATCCATGTATATATATATCACATATACAATGAATACCCAAAGGCTATATACAATGGAGAACCAAGTATCATATGTAAAAAGTGCATCTAAGAACTAGCTAACACCTATAGGAGGATCCCTATGACCTTAAAGGAGCCCTAGACCTAAAGCCACTATGCCTAGACTCGCTATTCTTAATAGACTCGGATACATATGAGGAGGGTGGATCTGGTAGCCCAATGTGGTGCTCCATCAATCGATCCTTCAAAATTTATATATATCCATATCAGGCCCAAAGGCATCATACATCATGTCTTTGATGATGGTACCTATCAAGTAGATCTACCTGGAGTCTCATGATCCTATCCTCAGCTCCACCTACAATCGTAAATACCTCTAGCTCCACTAATAACTAATCTATCTCTATATTCTAAGTTGATATCTCTGCCTCCTAAGTTTCTATAACTGTATCTCACTCTGCTACTAGCTACTCGAGCCTCACCCAATCCTCCTCACTCTAGCTTAGAGGTATCTTTGGAACCTCTTCCATATCATTATCATCATCATCACCTTTAATATTTAGAGCTTGCTCTACTGCATCTCTCACCTGCCTCACTTGACTACTAGACTAAAAATATCTACAATGTATGGGATCCTCATTGGCCTCCTCCACCTCAGCCTCTACTTCATCCTCATCCCCATTCCCCTCATCCAATACTAAATTGGGTACCCATGGTGGTTGTGTAGTGAACCATACATCATACTCCATAGTAGTCCCTACATCATCCACATTGGGGAGATATATCTCCTCATCATCCTCATAGGTCACCCTCCATGCCTCAGCACAAGGTCGATCCATCTCATATCGATGATGCTTGTACAACACTAGAACCTTAGGAACTCCCTACCTCAATCCAAATTATTGTAGTACTCATGATAACTGGATCAACTCTACCTCACTCCTATACCTACCAAACACCCATCTTGCCTACTAAATCCTTTGTAGCTGCTTCCCATCACCAGTCCAAGTGGCACCTCACAACAGTCTCCAAATTACTTGAGTAGATGTCAGTATAGCCCATAGATCCATGTACTCCTATCCAGTCCAAATAGGATGACTTAGCTGTAACTCCTCTACCACCAACCATCTCATAGCATAGGGTTGCTCCCTATCCCATGCCTTAGTAGGAAAGCCTATAGGCCAAGCCACACTAAAGTGATCCTAGCCCCAACACTATAGTATAAAATTGCATTCCAAACCCTTTTGTCCCCATCTCCTAACCTCATATAGCTCCTAGTACAACTAAGCTAGCAGAGTAAGTGTTCATGCATACACTCAAGGCACATCAAGCATGTCATAAACTAGACTGATCATGTTCCATGGGAACCAACAACTAGTGCTATTGGGCCACTATGTTGGCCAACATAAACATGACTAACATGGGCAATGCATCCAACTTCTTATCTAGGTACATCACCAAGTACCTTATCCCTCCACCATTCACACTCTCACCCCACCATAAATCTCCAAATATTTAACCCATATCATACCCATTATCATGTCCAACCTCGACACGTAATCCCTCCATTGGTAACTTGAGGATGCGATATACATCCTCAAGTGTCATTGTCACCTCTCCAGTAGGGAGTTGAAAGGTCCCCCTATCTAGATCCCATATCTCTGCCAAGGTAGAGAGATACCCCTCATATACCCTCACCACATCAATCAAGGCCACCCCAGCTAGCCCCACATCCTCCAAACACTTCCATTGATCCTCTTGTAGCACCTTTATCACCTTGGATATGTAGGGTGAGAACTGATGTCTAGCCTCCAAAATACTCAACTACAACACAACACATAAATAAGGCAAGAAAATTAATGTCATATTCATTGTATAACTCAAAAAAATATATAAATTTTTTGCATAAGTCCAAACAAGGGTGCCAAGGAAACTTACCTCAACAACATGCACATCTGCTCCTACTCCCACATCTACACTCTCCATTTCCATAGCTTCCACACCACCACACTCCTTCACTCCACTCCACTTCACTTCCTCACTTCCTCAGATGTAGCTTCTGGATTTTGTGAATGCAAGAATGAATCTGATTTTACCTTTGCAAGCCATTTATAGCTATTTCTAGTATATTGGAATGCCCATGGGTGTTCACAAGTACATTGAAATGCACATCCATATTTTTAGAGCAACAAACTCTGGTTGATATCTACGCATGCTATGGATGCCTATTGGTGTTTGACATCAAACTTTGTAGAAAGACCAAAATGATCCAAAAAGATAGATTACCACCACAAAATCACTCTAATTTGCATCCATACATTCATTTCATCATCATATTATGTTTTTTGAAAACAAAAATCAATTTGGATGTATAATTTTTGTTTAGGACCAAAAGTCACAAAATTGCCTTACAAGTCTCAAAATGCATCAAAATGGTCCAATTTTTTGCAAAATGACCATATTCATAATTTTCATCATCCATCACATAATTTTATCAAATTTTATGAGAAAATGAATTTATTTGGGTGGTTAAATTTTGTTTGCGACCAAAAGTCATAAAATTATCCAAAATTACTTAAAAAATGCTCCAAAATAATGCAAAATTTCACAAAATCATACAATCCAATCATCAATGCATTGCTCATTATAAAATCTTAATTTCAATATTATTTTCATCCATAAATCATTACATTTACACATTTTCCAAGTTCAAATACAAATTTCAAAGTGAACCTTGTATCTAGTGGTCTATTTTATCTCCTTAGTGATTGCAGTGATTGGTTATCCATGCAATTCAGTAAGATGAGTAAATCACCATGAGGACACTTGGCCATAGTCATCATTCAATATATTATTGTTCAAAAAAAAAAACACTTTTGTTCCCTCATTTTTAGAGTGAGACTATTCCAAGACCAATTTGCTAAATAACTATCATTTATGCCCTTTTCCATGGGGTTCCTAACATGGATAACTTTCATCATTTCCTTTGCAATTACAATAGTCTCCGAGGATACAAGTCGGGTAAAGTGATTGAGCAATAATTTAGGAATTTTGTGTGGGAATTAGCTACAATCATGAGTGATCTTAAGGATAGACTATTTTTCTTTTTCTTTGCATTTTCATATTTGTATTTCAATGATGCCAAAAGGCACTTTCTGCAACAACATGGAATCTTCCCAAAATTTGGGAAACCACATTTGATTTTGACTTCCCACAATGGGATACATATTACATGACCATGACATCTACACTTGGAAAAAAACTTTTCTGTATTGAGGAAAAACCATAATCAATCACTTGCATTTCACAACAACCCCTTTTATCCATTGGGGCAAAAAGGACATCCATTTACATCATTCATATCATCCGCATTTACATCATTCATTCACATTTACATCATACATTTGCACTTACACCATTCAATTACATTTTTCACTACATATTTTTTTCAATTGGCTTGTGAGTGTCATTCTTCACTCATTCACCAATTGAGGGGATAAGTTACACATTCAAATTCTTTTATCTTCAATACTATCTTTGCAATCCAAGAAAAGAAAGTTGCTTCTTCATCAGGCCAAACTCGATGTCTCGTATTTTTACACCACATTGTGTTTCATGCAATGCGATACAAAAATGGGCATCTATAGACACCAAAATCTAGTCACTTGTCATCCATCTGCATACTTCAATCACAACCATACATTATATATATGTATTTAATTAATATATGTATAGATATTAATATTTTATTGTAGCACCCTAAAATTGGTGCAGTAAAACCTTAAATAATTACAATTACTCTAGTAAATATTCAAATTCAAATTTTAACCCCAAAACTGCTCCTAAACGGCCGTTTAACCCATTTCCTCCTTTCTCGTGCCATTTTTAGAGTTTGTTTTGACCATTTGACGATATCGTCGCCGATCAGATGATATCGCCTCAGATCGGATGATTTCGTCTGGGCTAGGACGTCCAGACGATCCTATCGCAAAACTAATTTTTCACAATTAGCCTCTGTTCCAACGGTGTCTCTAATCTGGCAAAAGCGTGTCTGCACCATTAGAGACCCTCCCCATTGGAGATCTCCCAAATTGGGATGATCTCAAACCTCCTAACCTCCCTCCTAAGCCTATTTAAACTTAGGACTCCCCCTTGGTAGCCCCCTGGCTGAAATTTCCTATAACTTGACTTTACACACACTAAAACATCCTGAATTACCATCTGCACTTGTCCTATCCAAATTTTGTTGCAAGAACCTTGTCATTCTTCAACCGAAGCAAGCTCAAATCATCGCAGACGATCCTATTCAATTCGATACGATTTCATACCAATTCGAGATGATTTCAACTGCAATCAACATTGGGAGCAATCAGTGCCCAGAGTTTGCATTTTTCTCTTCTCATCTGTTGTTTTATTTTGCATCTAGTCAGTTTATTTATTATTTTTTGCTATTCTGCATCTTGGAGTTCACCCATGTAGTTTAATTGCATAATGAAATCATGATTAACTATTAAAACATCGTAATTTTCTTGCATTCCTATTCAGGATTATCTTATTAACATTCTTATTATTATTTCACATCATTGCCCTCTGTTTGTATTGCTATATTTTCTATATTTTGTGCCTATTTATCTGTTTGCAGGTCTCTGATGAATTTGTATGATGAATTTGTCAGATCTCAGACGATCCTGTCAGATAGGAGACGATCTTGTCAAATTCTAGATGATCTAGACTGCTTCAAAAATTAGAATCTCCATCAGACATCCGAATCAGGTATGGCTCTGTAATTTAGCTTTTTCTCTCTATTTTCTGTTCAAATCTATTTGTTGTATTTCATTTAGTCTACATTTTCATAATAGAACAACTTAGATTCATTTGGCCAAACCTAGGACTTGAATGTTTAAAGATAAAACTGAACACATTAAACACATTCCCAACCTAGGCATGGAAACTCCCATTCAAACGTTTCCTGGTGAACCCACCATCAGTAGAAAAATCACCATAATACACCTCCCCCAAGAAGCAGGACCTTTGCCAGGCCTCTCAGTCCAAGGTACAGTGCCATCCTTTTCCCATCCTCCTTCTGGGCACGGATCCTATAGCCTGAAGGTAAGGATGCGAAAAATTTGGAGTGATACATTTTGGTGAACTCGATGTGAATAACATAGGCATCTTTCTGATTCAAAAATATAAAAAAACAAAAAAAAATATATGTATACAAGAAAAACAAAAACAAAATCATAATTTCAAGTTTGTATGTTTTAGATTCAATTCTAAATGATAGATACTAAATGACGTGAATAACATAGGCATCTTTCTGATTCAAAAATAAATAAAAACAAAAAACAAAAAAATATATATATGTATACAAGAAAAACAAAAACAAAATCATCATTTCAAGTTTATATGTTTTAGATTCAATTCTAAATAGTAGATACTAAATATTGCTTTTAGAAGTACTAAAGAAACCATGAGTTTTTACTCAAATCAATATGAGCCCATCAGTAATGTTGGAAGAATTCAGCTAAATACATTTGTTGATTATGACCAACCTCATCCCTATTCAACATCACCTCCATCACATTTTTATCATTTTTCATCCATACCCCAATAGGACAATCCCTTTGCCAATCCTCTTCATAACGATATTATCTATTCTCCCATATATCCATATTATGTCTATCGATCCACATACAATCCTCCTCCACCCTTTCAATATTCTTCTTTCAATACAACACATTCATTTCAACAAGAAAATACTTATTCTTCCAATTCTACAATGCACTCACATCATACTTCACAATCTTCCTATCATCATTCTACCCATAATAAAGAAAAGAAAGGTAAAAAACCTTTAGGTCCTTTTATGACTAAACTCCTAAGGCACATATCAAAAACCTCTCGAAAACCTTCATCACATACATTTACAAAGCTCAATCAACCAATGGATATAATTCTCAAGCATTTACTTGATACAAATAAGATTGAACTCCCTTCCATAAGACAACTTGATACCACAACATATTGGTTTAAACCTAAGCTACATTGTGAATATCATAGAGTAGATGGACATATGACACAGAAATGTAAAGATTTAAGATGTGCAATTCAAGATTTGATTGATAAGGGTCTTTTTAATATAAAGGAATTATAATCTACAACTGATTATAAATCTCCAGTAAACAATCAAACTCCTACACAACAAATACCAATAATCAATCAAGACATGGGGATCTCCCAAGAACCCCTATTCAATTATCAACAACAACAAACCAATCAAATATTGCATGTTAATGTGTCTCTTCATGATGATATTACTAATATTGTAACAAAAACTATAAATGAGCAACCTCAAGTTCAATCAACTCAATCTAATATTCCAGATATGGATTCCTCATTTGACCAACCTTCAAAACTATATTTGGCTCTAGAGAATGATCCAAAATGGAATGTAAGCATAGAAAGCTCATATTTAGAATCAAAATCTCAATCTGAAATCCCCTTTCATAGCCAACAATTTGTTCCTCATCATATTTTCTCTAAGAACATAATTAATGGTGTAAACCCTCTTGAGGTTAACCATATTTCATTCTATGATGAGGATATTCCTTCCTCTACTCCACAAGAAGACTCCTATATTTACATTACAGGATCTAGTAAGGAAACACCTGTTAAAACTATCATGGTAGATAATGGCTCCTCTCTTAATTTATGCACTTATCAATTATTCCAAAAACTCAAATTAAAAGAAGAAGATCTTAATGAATCAAATGTTATTATAAAATATTTTAACAATGAAATTCAAGAAGCTCAAAGTACTATAATTCTTCCCCTTAATATTGGATCCAAGATCCTGGATACTCTATTTTATGTAGCATATTGTCCGTCACCTTACAACCTACTTCTCAGAAGTCCTTGGATTCATACGATAAGGGTTGTCCCTTCCACTCTTCACCAATGTTTGAAGTTTGAACTTGCAAATAAAAGTGTTACCATACATGGTGACCCAACACCATTTGAAGAATATTTAACGGTTGAAACATCAACTTCTATACATTTTCTATTATCACAATTATCTTCTATCCATCACTTTTCTTCACCCATATATGATCATCCTTGTTTATCAAATAACATTCATGCATATCTCTCACATATACTTTCTCCATCTTATCAAGACTTGGATTATAGTAATAAGAATGAAGAACCTTCTTATCTTTCTGATATTTTATTTTGTAACATGATCAATTTTACACATATAAAAGTCAAATCTTTTGCTGCATCATTTTACATTATAACAAAGCTTTTGTTATCGCTACCTTTTATTCATCACCTTTTGTTCTTACCGTCACCTCAACCGAATTATCCTTCAAAACCGCATTTGATTTTGAAGCAACCTTAGACATCATATATTCAAATAACCTTGTATAGTGTATATAGATCATTTGTATATACCACCAATTCAATTCATAAAATTAAAAAAAAAAAAAACAATCACATTGTATTTCTTTCAATTCATCAATTAAAATCAAAATATAAAAACATCCAAATCATCAAAATCTTCAAAAAAACATCTTTTATTTTTGTACCTCTCAATTTGTGAAGTTTGCAGTTATATTTTCAATTATTTTGGATAAATTAGCATTTATTTGGAATCCCTCACTTTCACAAACACAAAATAAATATCTTGATTTTTATCTGGCATGATTACTAATCTCTCTTATATCAAAGTCCACAAAATTCAATTAAATAAAGTTTGAGCACAAAGAATTGATCTTGTTATTTACTTAAACCAAGCACATCCTTTCACAATAAAATGATTATATTTGTAATGTCCATGCTATGCTACATAGTAGAAGTGGTTTCTTGAGCGAAAAGTTTCCCCTGCTATCCTATCATGCACATGGTCTAGAATCTTTGAGAATTTGCAAAAGGACAAGCTCACCCCTACCCGGAATAAAAATCCCTTGCTCTACAGCTAATCCGAGCAAGTATCCCTAGCATAGGAAGAAAAGAAAAGTTCAAGAAAAAGAGAAAAAGAAAAATGTTATTTTATATCATTACAGCAATGTTTCAAGCATTATCTCAAAAATCAAGCAAAAATACAAAAGAAATACAAAAGAAAAGCAAAAGCAAATGCAATAAAATCCCTCTCCATACCCATTGAAAATAAAAGAAGGGTTTATGAGCTTGAATCCCTGGAATTCTCAATTATTCGAAAACTGTGAGGTAAGCCCCATAACAGGTGGTTTGTGCCCAACCTGCTTAGCCTTGGGTAACTCCTAGCGTGGCGATATGTCTGTCACATTAGCGACCTTATTTTGTATAGACCTATGTCCGCTTATGGATTAGCTAGCTCTTGATAATCCGACTTACATAGTAGTCCGGTATGGTTATATGCATCTAAATCATGGTTAATGAACACTTACTTGGTTCATTCAAATCACTTGTATCAAATTATCTTGCTCAAAACTGGTAAACGAACATAGCAATTGCACACACATTTGTATTTGAGAGATTTTGTGTATCATTATGATAAATCAAGATTGGAAATGAACTCACATATGCACATGGTATTCCTTATAAATCCAACTTTTGTCTTTGAGATACTTTGAAATATCTTTGCAAATTGTCTGGAATAATTTTATTTTTCCTTTCTTGCATAAAGACAACTACATGCATAATAAAAAATCAAAATTTCTTTCAAATCATACAATAAAAACACACACACACACACACACACACAAAATATATATATATATTATATATATATATATATATATATATATATATTGTCGACTTTCGTGACGATGGTATAGTTCCAGAACTTAAATGGGAGTCTTATGCCTAGCGCAAGTCCTCCTCTTCATATTTTCTTTTTTTTTCAACAATTAAAAATCAACCATACAATAAAACTATTATATCAACTTTTTTGGATTTTGCGATGATGGTATAAGTCTATACCTACATATTCTATGCCTAGCGCAAACCATTGTACCAATTTTTATTCCCCATTTATTTAAAATCATAAAAACATATGACTTAAATCATTATGTTATACAATTATGCTTTAAAACAAACAAACACCTATTCTATTTCATGTCATTATGTCAAACTTCAATTTTGCAATGATGGTATAATTCCTAGGGAATTATCCAAAAATTTTATCACACTTAGGAATTTATGCCTAGCAAAAGTCATTTTAAAATATTTCATGCATAATATTTTCATGGAAATCTGAAAAACAAAATCATCATCATCATCATTTGCATCATCACAACAAAGTCTTAAGACAGTCTCTTAAGCACTCTTTTACTTTTTAACAATATTTCTATACTGGGATTAGCTTGACGACCGAGTGAGCGGTGACTCCATGAAATGGTCTATAACAGCGACAATGTCCTTTGAAATTATTGTTAAAAGTCCCTTTTATTTTTTATCAAATTATCATCACAACAAACAATTTGTTACATCAGATTATTTCATTTAAATTTTTAAAGCATGACATTTAAACCATAATATTTTCCAATGACATAATTACATGAATCATCAAATCAATCACACCAAAACAATTAAAAACATTTTAAAATTTTGCTTTTCCACGTTTTTACCTCAAACGTTCGATTTGGGTAAAAACACGGAGGGGGCACCATAGTAAGCTGTCGTACGATTCGACCTAGAATCGTCGCCTAAAAATGGGAATAATTTTTGCTTTCTCATAGATCGAGAAGAACTCATCTTTAATGCATTTTCCTCAAAAAAATCTCTAAAGAGGGGGCAAAAGCACCCTAAAATTGGCGCAGTAAAACCTTAAATAATTACAATTACTCTAGTAAATATTCAAATTCAAATTTTAATCCCAAAACCGCTCCTAAACCACCGTTTAACTCGTTTCCTCCTTTCTCACACCATTTTTAGAGTTTGTTTTGACCGTTTGATGATATCGTCGCCGATCAGACGATATCATCTCAGATTGAACAATTTCATCTAGGCTAGGACGTCCAGACGATCTTGTCCCAAAACTAATTTTTCACAATTAGCCTCTGTTCCAACGACATCTCTAATCCGAGCAAAAGCGTGTCTGCGCCGTTAGAGACCCTCCCCGTTGGAGATCTCCCAAATTGGGATGATCTCCAACCTCCTAAACTCCCTCCTAAGCCTATTTAAACTTAGGACTCCCCCTTGGCATCCCCCTAGCTGAAATTTCTTGTAACTTGATTTTACACGCACTAAAACATCCTGAATTACCATCTGCACTTGTCCTATCCAAATTTTATTACAGGAACCTTGTCATTCTTTAGCCGGAGCAAGCTCAGATTATCGCAGATGATCTTGTTCAATTCGAGATGATTTCGTACCAATCCAAGATGATTTCAACTGCAATCAACATTGGGGGCAATCAGTGCCCAGAGTTTGCATTTTTCTCTTCTCATCTACTGTTTTATTCTACATCTAGTCAGTTTATTTATTATTTTTTGCTATTCTACATATTGGAGTTCACCCATGTAGTTTAATTTCATAATGAAATCATGATTAACTATTAAAACATCATAATTTTCTTGCATTCCTATTCAGGATTATATTATTAACATTCTTATTATTATTTCACATCATTGCCCTCTGTTTGTATTGTTGTATTTTCTATATTCTATGCCTATTTATCTATTTGCAGGTCTCTGACGAATTCGTCAGATCTCAGACGATCCTATCAGATAGGAGATGATCCTGTCAAATTCCAGATGATCTGGACTGCTTCAAAAATTAGAATCTCCATCAGACATCCGGATCAGGTATGGCTCTATAATTTAGCTTTTTCTCTCTATTTTTTGTTCAAATCTATTTGTTGTATTTCATTTAGTCTGCATTTTCATAATAGAACAACTTAGATTCATTTGGCCAAACCTAGGACTTGAATGTTTAAAGATAAAACTGAACATTTTAAACACATTCCCAACCTAGGTGTGGAAACTGCCATTCAAAAATTTCCTAGTGAACCCACCATCCATCGAAAAATCACCATAATACACCTCCCCCGAGATGCGGGACCTTCGCAAGGCCTCTCAGTCCGAGGTATCACGCCATCCTTTTCCCATCCTCCTTTCGGGCACGGATCCTATAGCCTAAAGGTAAGGATGCGAAAAATTTGGAGCAATACATTTATATATTATATTTATATATATTTAATAAATATATATATATATATATGAATTAATCCTAGCCATCCACCACATTTTAATATTAGCCATCCATCCACCTCAATCCATGCCACTTACCCAGATTTAATCTCCACCCTTATTCATGTTTTAATCTCGACCACTTATTTTGTGTCATTAAAAGCCTATGTTCAAGGGAAGATTATAAAAGAGGAGTCATTTTGATGAATCAAACCCTTAAGCCTTTGAGAATCTTAATCCCTGAAGCTCTTTTTAGACCCTAAGTGCCCTAGTTCTTGAGAGTCCTTGGAGAAATCCTTAAGATCCCACAAAATTTTGCCCTAGCCACTTCATTGTCACATAACTCATGCAGAACTAGATCTGGTTCTACAATACTTTCCTCAACCCTTGAACGCCCCCTAGAGCCACAAAAATACCTCTAGATATTTATAGAACCTTTTTGGTGCATCTACCACCATCATAGAATTCCCTAGTGTATCTTCCACCATCATTGAATACCTCTAGGTATTTCTTGTAGTAGATCTATAGTCCTACAACCCTCAGGTTTTGTTTAGGCATCTACGTGACCATCAATAATAGAAGAAAAAACATAAATCTCATGTGACAAGGTAAACAATTTTATTTACATTATTTTACATTCTTGTATTCTATTTATAATTTTATTTTGTAGCATCTAGGGTTTAGTAGTTTTTATTCTTCTAAGGGTCTCACGCACTAGAGCCCTCGTAGGGATTACTGACCCCTTATGTTGTTTGTTATTTGTAAGTATAAGGATCATCTTTCTAGAAGCTGTTGAAGCTAGGATTTCCCTCCAAGGATATAAAAACCCACCCACACCCTCGTTTGGATTGAAGATGAGTGAAGAAGATACCAACTATTCAATTAACTAGGGCTTCAAAAACCCTACCATTTGTAATAATATGTATCAAAAAGTACTATAACCCCCACATTGAGGCATATTTCATTTGTATAACTCGGAGATATGCTAATAATAATAATAATAAATATTATTCATTTCTGTGCATTTTTGTGGAGTTGTGCTTTTTGTACATTTGCTTTTATCTGTGTATTGGTGTTGCACATTTTTTATTTAAAAAATGGTGATCACGGTGGGAACCCAAAAGGGTTCTCTATGTTAATTTGGTTTTTCAATAACGTCTATTTTTGTTTCTATTTTGCAGGTTTCTAGAAATTTGATCACGTGATTTTCACAAAAACTAGGGTTTTATGAGTTTTAGAACTTGATCTAAGGTCATGTGGATACCTACAACATTCTAGGAATGCCCTATAGCATTCAAAGAATACCCCAATTTTTTAGTGACTCTGGTGGGTGTTTATCAAAGTGGGAAAGAAAAAAGTAGGCTACTTGGTAATCCGGTTTCAAACCCTAACTCTTTTCTGCTTTAATTTTCTTGATTTTAACAGTAAAAATAACAAAAAGAAATACATTCACTTTCTGTTCAAAGCAATTGCATTATCATTTTCTATATTAGGCATTTTACATTTCTCATATAGGTTGCATATAGATTTAGAGTTACATCTATACATTTGTTGTAGTTCATATTTATATTCACATTGTTTTATGGTGTGTTTTATTAAATATTTTGTATGTTGTTTTCATGTGAAATTACAAAAGCATAAAATAGTTGCATAATAGGGTTAAAAATTTCTATTTTTAATTATATAAATTGGAACAATATAATAATACATAAGTATACTCTTGCACTTGGTGATTCAAGGCGAAAGAACTAGGTGAACCCTCCACTGTTGGAATCACTTGATGATTCAGAGTGGGACTTAAGAGGTGTACCCTAAGTTATTTTTAGGAACTTGGTATTATTGTTTTTGGATTTTTATTTAGACCTATGAAATAGGCTATTTTTAACATTGCATGAACACAGTAAAAAACATAAAATCTTTAAATGAATCACACACTATGCACATTTCATAATAAACAGCAGTGAGTTGGATTTCATCACCAACCATTGTTTGAGAATTTGCGATGGTGGGCTTCATCTCCATCCATCAATCTTTACCCATAGAAATCATAGACACCCATGAGAAAAAAACTGGATTTCATCACCAGGAAGAATCTCATTTGCCATCTAGCCTTATATTTCACCTTGCATAATTTAGATTAGCACATTTACAACACACAAGCCTCATAAATATATATATATATATATATAAGAGATAATAAAAATCAAATAAAAAATCTATTGCAAAACATAGGGTTAAATTGCTTTTTTTATTCTGTATGTTTTCCATTTACATTTTCTTTCACACATTTCACACACTTCACTTACATCATCTGACTCATTGGCTTATGGTTTCAACCCAAAGCCAAATAAATATTTTGAGTCAAGCCCTTTCCAACCAAGACACTTCATCCATGGAGTGTTCCACCTATTTCCCTACCACTTTTATGGTTTACCTTGTCAGTGCGATATAGACAAGATATTTTAGTTTGTCTACGGGTCCATCACACACTGTGTACACCTCAAACACTAATGTGTTACATAGAGTAGCCAACCTTCCCATTCCAGAAACTAAGCCATCATCTCCCATAGATCACAACATCACCCACATAGACATGGCTAAAGTGGAAGCTTTTTGAAGATTTGCTAACTATATTCTTGAACAAATCCACAGTCCGCCCAGCCATAAAACTGCTTCTCAATAGAAAATTACCTACTCACATCCTCCTAGTCATTCACACCATCAATCATAAAATAAATCAGAAACGCTTAAGTTATAACACCTTCCTCATAAAAATGATTAAAAAAAAGCTCCAAAGGTACCTAAAACCTTCGTTCACATTTCATTTACAAAAAAAAAAAAGCTCCAAAAGAATCAAAATTTCTTTGGTCAAGTTCCAATTTTAAAAAAAGGCTCCAAAGGTACCTAAAATATTTGGTCACATCTCAATTTCAAAAACCTCCAAAGGCACCTAACACCTTTGGTCACATTTCAATTTCAAAAGACTCCAAAGGCACTTAACACCTTTGGTCACACTTCAACTCAAAAAGCTCCAAAAGAATCAAAAATCCTTTCGGTAAAAAAAAACATAAAAATAAAATATAAAATAAAAATATTAGCATTGCATTTGCATAATTTTATCATTTGCATCTATACATGTTGCTTGTTGTTATCCAAGTTCACAAGATTCAAAGAGCACATAAGCTTACCAGGCTAGGGAGAGTAGAAGAACCTGAGACATTGAACATCATACACTTGAAAGCATTCCATGCTTACTGTGATTTATATATATGTATATATACATGGCTAATACACAAAAACAATATTACATTTTACATATTGCACTGCACAACATTGCATTTCACACATTGCATTGCACAATATTGCATTGCACAACATTGCACTACACAACATTGCATTTCACACATTACATTTTACATATTGCACTACACAACATTGCATTTCACACATTGCATTTTACACATCATATTTTACATATTACATTGCACACATTACATTTCATAAATTGCATTTCACAAATTACATTTTACACATTACATTCACACCATCATCTTCATACATTACATTTTATATTAGGGGGTCATTTACCCAGTTTAGATAATAATTGATCCAATAAAATTAGGTTGCCTTAATCAGGGGCACCCTCACATCATAATCCATTTCATTACACTATTCTATAAATTCAAATTGTCATTTACAAACCACATTTTTATAATCCCTAGGTGTTTTTGGTCACTCAGCCACTCCTAGTGTTTCTAGCAACCTCTAATGCAAGTCAAGTTTTCTTTATGACCAAAACACATTTTCATTAGAAAATATTGATTTATGGGAATTAACTCTAACACTCTTATGTCAAAGAGGGATAATACCATGTTTAGGTTTGAACCTCAAAGCAAAAAGGATATTCCTTGCTTGTCCCATCATGCACATAGTCCAAAAATTAAAAAAAACAATGGTTTTCACCAATACCATAATAATTTATAGAAAAAATATAGAGTATTAAGGATAGGGTAAAATTCTCATCACACTTTGGTTGAGAATATGATTCTCCAAAGCTCTAAATATTTTACACATCACACACCACAAATCCTCAAGTTGTAAGGATAAAACTACATTTCTAGTCAGACGGTTAGGTAGTATGAATCCCAAAAACTTAGAGATCAGATTCTTGTATTATGGATATAATCTCCACCAAGGCTATAGATGCTTGACTAATAGTGGAGTATGCTCATGTGGGGTGACACATCTCTCTTGAAGAGACCTCTGATCGCACATACAAACAAACTAGTTTCTTGGTTTTCTCCATGATAGGTTTTATATTAATTTACTCAAGAAGAGGTAATGAACTCACTTGCACACACATTGGTTCTTTATTACCTTGATTCATTACCATACTCATGATTGGGTAAATGAATTCACTGCACACACATTTGATCTTGAGAAACTAGACAAAATTTAGTGAGTTTGTTTGATATCACTAGTATGTCTGAATCTCTACAAAAAAATAAATTTTACATATCAACATCCATATCTTCTTTCATATCAACATCCATATATTCTTCCATATCAATATCCATATTATTACATGAGTCTTTCATTTCACATGACACCAGTTTAGTGCCCCTGATTAAACAACAATGTTATACATGGTCAAGCAAAATCTAAACTATAAATGATCATTAGTGCATTAATTCATTTACATTCATACACATTATCATTGCATTATCATCCATCAAAAGCATCCATCACACATACACATGCATTCACACACATATAAATATGCATAAAAAAAGTAAAATATATATATATATATATATATATATATATATATATATATATATATATATATATATATATATATATTTGAAAATATCGCTAGAAATTTCTATACAATAGCACAACTTGGGGGTGTTCAATGTATCACACTTTCCCCCAATCAAACAAAAAACATCATGACTTGGGGAATTCAAGGTATCACACCTTCCCCCAATCAAACAAACAAGCACACGACTTGGGACACTCAAGGTATCACACCTTCCCCAACAATTCAAAAAACAACTCAATCACTCAAACATATTACATCATCAACAAGTTAATTTCCAGGTTCAAAAGTCAGCATATTTTTGTCAAATTTTGAGCCCTTTGCCTCGCAAACATGCATAAAAGTCAAAAATATCCAAAGGACCTAACCCCTTTGGTCACATTTTAATTCAAAAGCCTCCAAAAGAACCACACTTCTTTGGTCACACACACATCACATCATCAACAAGTCAATTACTAGGTTTAAAATGTTGCATCCTTTTATCAAATATTGAGACCTTTGCCTCACAAACACACATCAAAGTCAAAAATATCTAAAGGGCCTAAACCCTTTGGTCACATTTCAATTCAAAATGATCCAAAGGAACCAAACTCCTTTGGTCACATACACATCACATCATCAACAAGTCAATTGCTAGGTTCAAAAGGTTGCATCCTTTTGTCAAAGGTTGAGCCGTTTGCCTCACAAAAGCACATAAAAGTCAAAAATCTCCAAAGGAACAAAAATCCTTTGGTCACATATACATCACATCATCATACACATATCAAAAACTAAAGTGAAACTACTTGTAAATCAAATTCAACCAGATTGAATGGAGTAAAATAATTATTTCTTGCCACTTAAGGAGGGCTAAGTCCTTCACCACTTAGAGAGGGCTAAGTCTCTTGCGATACACAATTGGATAATTAATTTATGATATATGATAAAATACAAATCAACCTACATCTATAAATATGATTAAATCAATGAATTGATGAACAATTGGAAATATAGCCGACTAGCTATATTGGTGTTGTAACATGGCTCCCCTCCTTGGAAAGCTTTGTCCTCAAAGATGGAAATGTCTCAAAAATACTTTTTGTTTCCCATGTAGCATCTTCTCCTAGTAGGTCCTTCATTTTTATTAGAAATTATTTAATGTGGCGAGATCAAAGATGACATGATCTGCTTTGCAATATTGCTTTTGGTTGAATATTTATACGTCCTTCTTCGTCAAGTACTGGAAGCTCTGTCTAGAAGTGTACTTTTTGGCCAATCACCTTTTTGAGATAGGAAACATGAAAAAATAGATGTATACATTATGAAGGAGGAAGCTCCAATTTATAAGCTACTTTGTTTATGCAACAAACTATCTTGCAAGGACCATAAAATCTCGGAGTCAACTTATGACTAGTCTTTATCTTCAATGACAGTTGCTTGTAAGGTTGCAGTCATAAGAAAACCATATCTCCTACATTGAATTATCATTTTGAATGGTAAGTCTTGTTACTGATTCATATGATTTTATGCTTGGATCAAATTGTCTTTAAGAATGTTAAGCATTGAATGATGATGTTGGAACCAGTCATCTATTTGAGCTACTTTGGAAGATCTTGGAACATAATCTATTATTGTTGGTGGTTTTAACCCATACAATGCTTCAAATGGAGAAATCTTGAGGTAAGAATGGTAAGAAGTTTTATACCACCATTCTTCTAATTAAATCTAATAACTCCATTTATACTACTTATCTTAAGCAAAGCAACAAAGATAGGTTCCCAAACATTTGTTAACAATTTTAGTTTGACCATCTATTTGGGTATGGTATGCAGATGACATATTTAATTTGGTACCACTAATATGGAATAATTCTCTCCAAAAATTGCTAGTAAATATAGGATCATGATCACTTACAATAGTTTTGGGTATTCCATGTAACTTGAAAATGAATTCAATAAATGCCTTGGCCATTTTGCTTGCTGAATAGGGGTGTTGTAGAGCACTGAAGTGAGCGTACTTGGAAAGATGATCCACTACTACAAAAATTACTATTTTACCTTATGACTTGGTAAGACCTTTAATAAAATACATTTATAGGTGTTCCCATTGGCGATCAGGAATTGGTAAGGGTTGAAGAAGTCCTAGAGATTTTATTGTTTCACCCTTATTACGTTGGCATACTTCGCATTCAAAAATAAATGTATTGACATCAGATTTTAATCCTTTCCAATAAAAGGATTGTTTCACCTGCTGATATGTTTTCAAGAATCCTAAGTGCCCTATTGATGGATAAGAATGTGATTCTTCAAGGATCATGGAATTAATAGTGGAACTTTACAAAATGTAAATGCGATCTTTCTTTCATAACACCATGTCAATATATGAAAAATAAGGATGCTTTGATGATCTTTTATTCATATCTTGAATAATTTGAGTAGTTTCTATGTCAATCAACCATTATTATTGGAGTTGAGAAATCCATTGAGAACAAGGGACCGAAACGGTGTTGATGGAAACTTCATCTTCACGGTACAATGCATCCGCTACTACATTTTATTTGCCCTTCTTCTACTCAATGACAAAATCATATCCTAATAAATTTTTCATCCACTTGTTTTGTTATAGATAGGAGAAACACTATTCTAGAAAGTTCTTAAGACTACTATGATTTTTTTTTATGATGAAGTGACTGCTGAGTAAGTAATGCCTCCATTTCTTGACGACATGTAGAATAGCCAAAATTTCTTTCTCATATGTGGACTTCCCAAAATTTTTATATAAAAGTTGCTTGATTTTGAATGCCAATGGATGAGCATATTGCATTAATACTACTCCAATACCTGTACCTGAAGCATACCATTCAATAATGCATGGTTTGTGAAAATCTAGTGTTTCCAAAATTAGAGTAGTACACATAGATTTCTTAAGTGCCATGAATTCTTGAGTAGAAACATCAGACTAGTGAAAAGCATCCTTTTTTGTGAGGATGGTGAGAGGAGCTACAATTTTACCATAATTGTGAATAAACTTCCGATAATAACTTGTAAGACCCAAAAAACCATGAAGTTTTTTTATAGTTTTGGGTAAAGGCCAATATTGAATGGCTTTAATTTTATTAGGATCCACTTTAACGCCTTCATGATAAATGATATGACCCATATATTTGACCTCTTTAACATCAAAGTAACACTTGGAGTACTTTACAAAAAGTTTCTCCTTATGTAATACATGAAGAACTTTCCCCACATGCATTAAATGATCCTTCCAAGATTTGCCATATATCAAAATATCATCGAAGAAAACCAAGACAAACTTATGAAGAAATGGATGAAAAACATGGTTCATGAGACTTTGGAAGTGGAAGGGATATTTGTGAGACCAAAAGGTATGACTAGGAACTCATAATGACCTTCATGTGTATGAAAAGTAGTTTTGGTAATGTCCTCATCTCTTACTCAAATTTAATGAAAACCCGAACATAAATCCAATTTTGTGAAATATTTAGTACCATGCAATTCATCTAATAAATCATCTATGATAGGGATAGGAAACTTATCCTTGATCATGATTTTATTGAGGGGATGAAAATTAGGACACATGCACCAAGAATTATCCTTACGACGAGCCAAAACCACTGGTGATGAATAAGGGCTAGTGCTATGACAGATGATGCCATGTTATAATAATTCTTGGACAATATTTTCAATTTCTATTTGTTTAGTTTGAGGGTATCGATAAGGATGCACATAAGAAGGGAGACTACCAAGAACAAGATGTATGACATGGTCATGAGATCACTTGGGAGGTAGCCCTTTTGGTTCGCTAAAGACTTCATCATAGTTAGCCACAATATCTTGAATATATTTTGAGGGAATTATAGGGGTATCCAGTGCTTGAACTTCCATGCAATTAATTTGAGCTATGAATCCATAACCTCCTTTCTTAAATATATTTTCCATGTAGTGTGAACTCACCACCTTGGATGGTGGATATTGAATTCCTTGGAGACAAATAGTCTTCCCATTTTCTTTCCATTCAACATATAATTTTTGAAAATTAAAACTAACTTCTAGCTTTTCTAACCATTCAACACCTAGAATAAAATATAAACTTCCCAAGTTCATAGTTAAGAGAGTTCCTCACCAAGTGCAATTTGCCATTTGGATTTCCATTAGAGATGTTCTACCAACACATTGAGCATTTCCTCCATTTGCAATTAAAACTTGAAATGAGTCTTGATGTCGATAAAGTTATGTGTACTACCTGAATCAATCAACACATTAATATGTTTGTGCCTAATAAATCTTGGTACCTTAATTGTATGATGAGTTGTTATCCCCATAAGAGCATGTACTAAAATAGCCATAGTGTCATATTCTAGTGTTGCTTCACTATTATCTACTGATATTTGTTCTGTATATGTGGGCAACTCTTACTGAGTGATATCTTTTGCTACTTCTTCTTCATCCTTATTTTTGTATTCTATTTGAAATTTTTGATGTGGTACACATGCTTGATCTCTGGGATGATAATTACAATACTTAAAGTAGAAATATCTTGATGATTGTTCATTTTTGTAAAAATAGTTGTGATACTGAGGACAAGCATTAGAGTCTCACCGAGAAGATATCCAATTTTGAAACTTCCATTCAACAATCTTAGCAATCCGCATGGTAGCATCCAAAGTGTAGGGATCATGTAGGTCCACTTTGAGTTGAATATTTTCCTTCAAACCATGACGAAAGGCAGAAACCACCATAGAAGCTTTTACATCTTTTGTGTATGTGAGAAGACTTGTGAATTCTAAAATATAATATTGGATAAAACTAGTTTGTTTGAGCTGAAATAGGTGAATGATGTAAGAAGAAGAAACACCTTCATAAAATATATTGAGAAAAATATCTTTAAATTCTAGCCATAAGATGTGACGTTTATGTTTACACTGCTACCAAATAAACCACTGGTAAGCTTCTGTACCCAATTTGGAAGAGGCCAAGAAATTTTTTTGACTCCAAGAATATGATATAAGTGGAGCATACCATCCATTTTAGCTAACCAACCACAGCGATCCCCACCCTGAAATATGGGAATATCAGTACATGGAATGGTAACACTTGGAGGTCATTTCAAAAATTGACCAACTTCACCCATATCCGAGTTAAGATCATTGTGACCTAGGGGAGGATCTTGATCCATAGTATCATTTTGTCTATGGGAATTAGTTGGAGAAGGAGGAGGTTCAAGGTTTTGATTATGTACTAATTTTTGGAGAAATTTCAATATTTTGTTCATATTATTAGTCATTTTAGACAAACAATCTTGTAATTCTTGGGATCAAGAAGAAGGGATTATGACTTCATCATGTGGGAGATTCTCTTGGGATGAATTGGAAGGAGCCATGGAGTTAATAGCAGGGTGGTTTGGGTTAAAACTGTTAATGTGCAAAGGAGAATTATGTTGTGTACCTTTATTTTGTGGATGTCTTCTTGGTGAATTTAGTGATCCCTCATTTGGATTAGTGGTGCTTTGTAATATTCTATTTTTAGACACCTAAAACATGTCATGTTTAGTATAAATACTTACATAGGCACATCCATATGCCATGTGACTAAAACTTGGACTTTGCAAGTATCAAAAGTGGTTCTCACCACTCATCTAGGGAAATATTAGCCCATCCAATATTGGTTGCTATAAACCAGAGTGGCCAGAACTTACCCGTTCAATATCAGAGTGGCTAGACCTTAGCCACTGCAAACAACAGTGGCCAAACCTTAGTCACTACAAATGATAATGGCTAAGCCATAAAAGCAATTTTTTGACAAATCGGCCCATTCACGGGTGAAAGTGGTAGTTTGCATGCCGTAAAGGTGATTGGGGACAACTTTGCATTCCCCTTTCACAACCAGTTCACATGGAAGTCTTAAGTCCAAATTTAGACTTCACTTAAACATAGAAAAACAAAAAAAACTTCTCATGCTAACACCCAATATGCATGAGGAATTTAGTCCTAGGGTTTTGAACATAGACCTAGGGCTTCACACACTTTATAAGGAACAAAACTAAAAGCACTAGGAGAACTTATTTGATCAATTAGGAGGGAATTCTTGAGAGACCTAGAGAGAGATTTCAGAGACTTGGAGAGCTTCTTCTTGTAGCGAAGCCCTATCAGATTGGAGAGCATATTGGAGAATCCTTTAGGAGCAACAAAGTGCTAGCCGATAAAGGGTCTAACATACACAGGATATTCAACACATCGAGCAAATCAACCACCATTTCAACATCGGCTACAAGCTTTGATCCATAGACTTGGAACAAAGAAGACAAGTTTTACTTTAGCGGCCATTGTCTTGGATAGTGGCCCACAGGCCTAACTTAGGGTGTAGACACTAGTTTCTTTTATTCTACTTTCTTCATGTTTTCATATTATTAGCATAGATTTACTTGATTTCATAGCATTAGTTCATTGTATTTTCATTAAGCTTATTCATTTCTAACAGCCTCATCCGGGGAGGCAATCTCGGACATCTAAGTGTGTGTTGTTGTTTCATTGCTTGCAGGGCTACAGGTTCATCAGGTAAATCCATAAAATAAAAGAGCAAGAGGATCCCTCTAGCAATCATACCTAGAGAAGGAGGCATTTGTAAGCCCTCATACATTTATGTGTGCATCACTAGGAAGCCAGATAAATTTCACTCCCTATGTGAGGGGATATTTTATACACCTGCTACCCTCTTTGTGTGTAAAATCATGTATTAAATGAAGGGTATCCCTTAGAGGGATTCATATGTAATCGGATCTTGAAAATATAAATACAAAAAGCATTCATTCCTTTATTTCTTCGCATTTTGGTAATATCTGCTTCATGCCTTTCATTTACTACATGTTTAACATTAAAGGATTCAATTAAATCACAAGTAGAGTAGTTAGTGGGGATGGTGTGTCGCTTCCTTGGGGTCACTACAAATGGTGATCACGATGGGACCCCTACCCAATTTTTTAGTTTACTTTAATTTTCTGTCGCTTTACTGACTCAGGTTTTGTGTGCAGGTTTAGCCACTATGATCTATAGTGGCTATAAGTTACCTGCTCTAGTCTGTAGCAGCCAGGAGTCAGCCACTATGGTCTACAACGACCATAAATTAGTCAATTTGGTCAACAAAAGCTAGAAATAGAGTGCAACAAATGTCAAAACTTTGATTCTCCAAGTTGGATTAAAGGTTGATACAACTTTTCTAATGTTTTATGGTTTTCTATATATATATATTTTCTTAAAAATAGTGATAATTAAGGCATATTTCGATTTGGAAAACTGAAATAACAAAAAATAAAGAACTTGCATCTTGCACATCTTAGGTTTCCTTTTAGATTTTCCACTAGGCATTGCTAGGAACAACGACTTTTGTTTGTAAAGTTCACCCTAGAATCCAACATGCTATAAATTGTGTGTTAGTTTGCTTGCTTTGAGGCCTTTCTAAAGGCCATACTTACACCTAATAGAGTGCATGCATTAATCTCATAGTAGCTATGCATCTTTCTAAAAATTGAAACATACTTTGCATTAGGCATATAGTAAAGATTCATTACTGTTGTATGATGCATTCTTATTCATACAAACTTAAAATGAACCCCACACACACACACATATTTTAAAAATTGGGGAGTTGGATTTCATCACCAACCCTCAATTCAGTCCAATGACATTAACATTCATATCCTTCCACCGATTTACCCCCTAGAGCTTCCTAGAAATGGATTAAGAAACTTACTTATAGCGCTACTAAGTTACTTGTGTTCAAACTATCTCCCACTATTGGAACAATCATTGGTTCAGAGTGGAAGAGTTAGGCGAACCCCCCACCAAGATTTAAGTGGTGTATCGTAGTATCTTTTGAGAAATCATGTTTGTCATGAGTGTTATTGATTATCACTATGGATGAGTCTCCTCATTCTCAATCTAAAACAAGAACAAGAAATAAGAAACAAAAAAATATCAAAATACAGCAAACAGTTTAGGGCACACTTAAATTGGTAATTAAGATAAACATTTTATTGATATTATTTGGTTATATTTAAGTACAACAAAAAAGCTAAACTCCAAAAAACAATGGTCAAAACAAGAAGTAAACACCCTTGGTATGATACCGAGGTGTAGACACTAAAACAACACCAATCCGATTATATGACTACAAGCACTGACCGAATTGGCATACATACCCCCTAGGGCAGCCTCTAGAGGTTAAATAGTGGTCCTAACCACTCCCAAATAAGTTTTGGAAGGTCAAAGGTCAATTTGGCACCTTTTAAGCACTTTGCTCCCTATTCGTCCCACCCTGGGATGATTAGAATCCTATTCACCCCACCCCGGGACGATTACCAACAATCACTCCAAGGTGGGACGATTAACAGGTTTGACTGGCAAAAATTCAAGCCTTGACAAATGACATCCCAAATCTGCCACCCAACTTTGCCTTTAAGGCATGCAATTGCGAGGAACTATTTCAAATCAGAGAGAGGGACTTCAGTCAAGCATGCCTTGATCATGGAGGCCCTAAATCAGGGAGGAATATTCTCTCCCCTAAAAGGGCATAGTGAGCCAAGTGGCACCCTCACATGCACATGCAAATGAGACCCTAAGGTCTATAAAAATTTGAGCCTCCTCACCCTAAAAGAAGAAGAGATCTGGAGCATTTGGATCAACAGAGTGCTGCCAAAGTATATCCCAATTCCGCTTTGTGCTTCCTACATCCCTAATTTCTCTTTTGGAAGAGAGGTTATCGGGTGAACATTAGGAACACAATCTAGACCCAAAACCTAAGAAATCAGCCACAATCCCACACCAAACTTGTCAACACAACTCCCTAGGAGGTTTTGGACCCATCCCACTTGGATTGGTGCCAAAACTAAGCCCCAAATGGTGGGCATCGTGCCCCCAGGCACCCCTTGTACTGTTGCAATCCTAATCGCCCTACCCCAGAGTGATTAGAAATCTATGCTTTATTTATCTACTGTTCTTTTTTCATTCTATCATATTTCATGTACTTATGATGCTGTTCAAGTTTCATGGTATTCTGACTTGATTTGACCTTGTTTTTATCATTTTATGCATTTACTAACCCATAGGGAGTGCCTTACTTCGGATACAGGAAAATATGGGTAGAATATTCAAAATATGAACTTTTGGGTCATCTAAAAATGCCCATTTTAGTCTAACCCCATGTTTGTAGGAGTTTTGGAGGCATCTGGGTAGGACATTTGCAAGGTCACTTTAAAACATTTTGTGACAGTCCTCAGCGTCCCACCCCAGATTGATTAGAAATCTTTGCATGATTTCCTGACTATTATTTTTGCAATGTGTGCCTGATGATGTCTCCATGCTTCCATCCAATTTTGAATTCATTATGACATGTTTTGACCATCGTTTCATTCTTTTATACATTAATTAGCCAGAGGCCTTGGGGATTGCATGTTTTTCTATATCCGCATATGCTATTAACTGTTTGTTTTTTTATGAGCATAGGATCCCACTACTAGGAACACCATATGGGTAGAAAGGAATGATGAACACATGGACACAAGCGGTTACAAATTTTGGCCCATCCATTTCGAATGTGGGCATGCGAAAGACATTGGAAGCGTACCATCCATTGATGTAATGGATTGCATCAAATGTTCTGAGCCCTAGAGGGGGGATGTATTGTAATCAAATTGAAAGCAAACATTAATAAAAGAGGCCCTACTTTATTTTTCTTACATCTCATTTATGTGTCATTTCCTTCATGCATTGCTTCTCGCATTCCTAGGGCTTAGCATTTGTATCAAATTTTGTTTGCATCATATCTAGTATGTCGTCATTCTGCATTCGGATTTCAATGGCGATCATGGTGGGACCTTTTCCCCTGTTGTTAAGATCAAGTTTTTGATCCAAATTTTGTGGTTTATTTGTAGGTGTTATTCATTTGGGCGTTGGACTGCTACTCGTGCCACCCTATGACGAATACAGACCTGGCATTTGTTCCACCCTGGGACGAATATGTATTCATCCCACCCTATGATGAATGCAGACCTGCTATTCATATCACCCCAAGATGATTAGAGATCTATGCATTTTCTAAGTAGAAACTCAGAGGCATCTAGCTTAGATAGAGGGGAGGTAAGTTTTCTGAACATCCTCCATGTTTTCTATTTTTTGTTTTTGCAATTTTTTGTTTCTTTGCTTGCATAGAAAAGTTAAGTAGTTTGTTTTCCTTCTTGCAATAAGAAAAATAAAAAAAAAACTAGAGTAAATTATATGGAATGAATTTGATTAGGAATGCATTTTTATTTGGTTTTCTTGCATGATACTTGTACAAATGGCAAGTCCTCATTCTAGGATCTAGTTCTAGTTAGGTTGTGTGATTTTCTTTTTTTTACTAATGGTCTTTGAAAGATAAAACGTACTTTAAAGCATTGCATTAGTGAAAATCATATTTTAATATATGTTTTCTTTCTTTATACAATTAAAAGGAACCACACACGCTGGATTTGGATAGGGAAGAAAGTAGAGAGGGGAGGGCTCTGGTCCCTCCCCTGCTCCCCCCTCCCATGGCTCCTGGTTCCTGCCCAGTCCCTGGCTCAACCCAGGTCATCCCTCCCGGGGAGTGGTTGTTTGCAGATGATCTCCTGGGGGGAGATCCTTCTCCACTATCTGCACCCCTCCCGATCGGCTAGGGTTTCCTTGGTTATTTTTTTGGACTGGTGCTTCCCAGGGATCCCTGTTTGGTTGGGGATCCCTTCCCTTTTTCCCTCAGGCTTCCCCCTGGGGTTTTTTGTAGGTTATTCACGTGGATCTGGTCCCCTGCGTTTCTCGGTGTGATGGAGGTGACGGTTTAGGGTTTGGACAGCTTCCCCCTTTTTCTTGTGAATCCTCGACGGGCTCTGTGCTTGGACGGGATTCTTGGTCCCTGCTGCTGGGATCCTCTTCTGTTTTCCCGAGGCGGGTTCCTTATGGTGCAACTCTCTGGTCACTTCCTAATGGGCTGGATCCTCTCTGTGCTAGCTGTCAGCTTCTTGCAGGATGGCTCTCGCTGAACGGAATGTTTTCCCGATGGGCGGGATGGTTTCTCCACAGGGCGGGATCCGCCAAATCCGTCAGTTTTCCTGCGAGGCAGGATCCTTTCTTTTCTGCTGGTTTCTCGGATGGCAGGATTTCTCTGTTGCTTCCCGCTAGGCGGGACTGTTTGTTGTGGTTTTGACTGCTTCCCGCGAGGCGAGATTTTATTGTAACGGTTTTTCTTTGCATCCTGCTGGGCGGGATCTTCTCGATGGTGGTTTTTGGCTACTCCCCGTTGGGCGGGATATCAAAAACTACTTTCTTTCTTATTTGTTTGTTTCCCACTGAGAGGTATTGTTTCATGCTTACTATTACCGTTGGGCAGAATTTCTGTTTTGGTGTTCAGTTTCAAGGGATTGATGCCCTAGGCCCATTGCTTATGTAATCAGGTTTTGGGATCCTTGTTAAAACCTGCTGTAAATACAAACACTACTTACCAAAAAAAAAAAGGAACCACACACATGCCACCTAATAAAATTAACATCAAGGATTTGGTCTTAATACCCCAACACTTGATCAAAACTAGTGGTGGATTTCATCACCACCTTGGCTTAGATTTTGCATACATGTACCCTGATCGTGACTGTTGCTAGACATAAATCCTAATGAAATCTGACCAAGTGTAACGGGGGTGATTCCCCATGCATGAGGATAAGTCTTCTATGGTAGGTTTCAAAAATAGAGCGATCCCCCTTTCGTACCGCCTATGTTCCATGTATTGTTTTGCTCTCGCGTACCAATAGTTTCCCTCACGTAAGGGCGAGTATATTGAGAGGTTCGGTATAACATCCTGGCAATGGTATATTGAAGGGGTGACCATTTTGGAGATACAAGAGCCCTCATTATGCATGTATAACAAATTTTCCTTTACAATATTCGCATAACAAAAATCAAACACACTAAACCAGATCTAGGACACACATTTAATCTATAAACAAGATAATCATTTATTTGTTTGTGTGGTCCCCTTTTTTTTGGTATAGCATAAAAATTGTAAAGGAGATAAAAATATACATATCTTTTTAGAACAACCACCACCATGGTGTATACCCGTAGCCAAGCCCAATCATAGGCATAAGTTGTGGAAAGTATACAAGGAGGCACAAGTCGCCTCCGTTATAGCCCCAAGGACTTGGTTATACCACCTTGGTAGCCTGACCCACAACATAGTCCACACTATGCCACTACAGAAAAGGACTATAGAGGCACCCCTTTGAGGGGCACTCCCATTCAAAATAGACCCTCTCAGGAGGAGTGCACACATGGGAAGGCCCCATTAGACACTCATTATAAGTGGCCACTATACGATGAAGTGCTAGTGTATCGCTCCAAATTTTTCGCATCCTTACCTTCAGGCTATAGGATCCGTGCCCGGAAGGAGGATGGGAAAAGGATGTCGCGGTACCTCGGACTGAGATGACTTTGCGAAGGTCTCGCCTCTCAAGGGAGGTGTATTTTGATGATTTTTCGACGGATGGTGGGTTCACCAGGAAACATTTAATGGCAGTTTCCACGCCTAGGTTTGGAATGTGTTTTTATGTGTTTGTTTTTAGTCTTAAGCATTCATATCCTAGGTTTGGCCAAATGAGTCTAAATTAATCTATATGAAAATGCAGATTTTAATGAATACAAAGAACAAATTTAAGACAAAAAAATAGAGAAATTAAGGAAGAATAAGAAGAATACCTGATCCGGATGTCTGATGGAGATTCTGATGTTTGAAGTAGTCAGGATCATCTGGAATTCGACAGAATCGTCTGAGATCAGACAAGATCGTCTGAGATCTAACAAATTCGTCAGACGAATTTGTTAGAGACCTGCAAACAGGAAAACAGATGCGAAATACCGAGAATGCAACTATTCTAGTAGAGGGAAACTGTGCAAAATAACAGTGACAACACTGAACTAAAACTTAAAGACCGAAACATGTATGAATGATGCTGATTAAATCACAATTATGGTTTAATTATGCCTTTGCTCTAGATGGGTGAACTCCAAAATGCAATATAACATAAAATATCAAATAAACTAGCTAATTTGCAGAATAAAACAATAGAGAAAAGGTGAAGAAATGCAAACTTATGGCATTGATTGCCTCAATGTGGACTGCAGTCGAGATTGTCTCGCATCATTACGAAATTGTCTCTGATTCGACAGGATCGCCTCCGATCTGAACAGGTTCGTCGACGACGATGTATGCTTGCTCCAACTGAAAAAACAAGATGGTACCTGCAACAAAATTGATATAGGACTACTGCAAATGAAAACTTAGAATGATTTAACATGAATGAAGCTAAGTTACAAAGAATTTCAGCCAGGGGTTGGGAGGGGAAGGTCCTAAGGATTAAATAGGCTTAGGAGAGTAGTTAGGAGGTTGGAGATCATCCCTATTTGGGAGATCTCCAATGAGGGAGGGTCTCTAACGGCACAGACACGCTTTTTCCTGGATTAGAGGCCCGTTGGAATAGAAGCTAATTGTGAACAATCAGTTTTGCGACAAGATCGCCTGGATGTCCTAGCCCAGACGAAATCGTCAGATACGATTTCATCTGATCGGTGAAGATATCATCAAACAGTCAAAACAACCTCTAAAAATGATGCGAAAAAGGGGGAAACGGATTACCCGACGGTTAACGGGCGGTTTGGGAGGTTAAAATTTGAATTTAAAATATTTACTAAGGTGAATGTAATTATGACAATTTTATTGCGCCAATTTTAGGGTGCTACATTTTGCCCCCTCTTTAGCAAATTTTTCGAAGAAAATGCATTAAAGATGAGTTCTTCTCGATCTATGAGAAAGCAAAAATTATTCCCAATTTTTAGGCTACGATTCTTGGTCGAATCGTACAACAGCTTACTATGGTGCCCCCTCCGTGTTTTTACCCAAATCGAACGTTTGAGGTAAAAACGCGGAAAAGCAAAAATTATTTTTGAATAAAATTAAGAAAAATAGGGTAAAACCCTAATTCATTTTTACTGTTCATTTTATGGTTTTTAGAGCTCTGAAGCAAAAATGGTGGAGACGACGCACAGATCAACAGAGGTCCGGTGTGGTCTACGGGTAAGAGTCTAGACTTAACTAGAATGCTTTAATTTAATTTTACATGCTTTTTAGGTAGATTTTAGATGAATTTTGAGCATCGCGGCCATTTTTGGGCCGTCGACGTCGTCGAGATGAAATCGTCCCGATTTCGACGAAATCGTCTCAATTTCGTCCAAGGGCGAAATCGGCGAAAGGGGGACGATTTCGTCAAATTAGAGACGATTTCGGCTTGCAAAATCGGAGACGATTCTGCTCAAATTTGGGACGATATCATCCAATAGTGGGCGATATCATCAATTGCATAAAATTGAACTTTTAACTTGCATTATTAATTACTTGAATTGTTTATTAATAATTGTTTGTTGTTTTGTTGTTTATGTTTGCAGAGAGGTTTGCTAAAGAGTAGGGAATGGAAGTATGGAGGTTTGAGATATGACTTGGCCGCTCTCACACAGGCAGAGTGAGATCAGCTGGCACAGGTCGGCTTGTAGCATGTGGCAGAGATGCCACAGGTGTCCACAGATATGGGGCTACTGACGGCCCTAGCAAAGAGATGGTATCCGGGTTCCTCATGTTTTTGGCTACCGACAGGGGAGATGACTCCCACTCTAGAGGATGTATGGAGGATTCTAAGAATCCCCATACAAGGATGATTGATCACTCCTACGACCAACCAGGGCCACGCTATGAGACGACTATGTGGTGACCCGAGCTTCGCCCTGGAGAAGGGCGAAGTTAACATCGAGGCACTACGCCAGATGCTTGGGGCATCTAGACTCACATGGGTGCTAGCTGGAGTAGTTGGTGGACTTTTGTTGTGCCACCAGAGCGGGTGCAGGGTGTCGTGGATGCTCGTAGATGTGATCTACGATATGCGGGACCATAGGTACAGGTTCTCTTGGGGCAATTTTGTACTATGCCAATTGTACATGATCCTATATGGGGTCGTGTACAAGGGCAGTCGATGTCTGGCGATGACATCGCTTCTACAGGTTTGGTGCTGGGAGCACATTGCAGTGCGAAGGCCGATAGGACTTCCTATGACAGGGGTAGACGGGGAGAGGCCCCGAGTCTTCTACTAGTGGCTCTGGAGAGGGTCACAGCGGCGGATCGACCTTTCGATGTCCCGGAGGCTACTGGATGACTTAGTCCCAGATCAGATTACCTGGAGGCCATGGAGGGAGCATCCAGGGTGGGCCGAGGATGGATAGGAGCTGGCTCATGTCAGGCGAGTTTGCTGGCTATGGATGGAGAGGGGAGAGGTGGAGCTCCACCGCTATGACCGAGTTTTGCGTCAGTTCGGTCTGTAGCAAGGGATCCCATCTCTAAGGGATTATGAGTTTTTTTGGACTATCTAGGATAATACCACAGTTAGCGGGGCTCCAGACATGTAGCAGTTCTAGAGTCAGGACGCAGATGATGCCCCCATCCAGCTAGTATATGGGGATGACGTAGGTGTAGCCGATGGCTACGATGCCTGGTACGTAGGCATCCACCCTCCTCGGATGACGAGGGCTCAGGGTCCGATACACATAGTCATGCGTCGAATAGGGAGGCGATGCCAGATGACTATGGAGGCGACCCAGGGTCACAGCGAGAGAGATCCGAGGAGGCCACAGGCATAGGAGAGGCTACGGCAGAGGGAGAGGAGGGAGGCGAGACCCCCATCTCCATAGAGGTAGAGGCCACCATCGCCCGATAATGGCAAGGGCATTGACATGGGGGAGAGTAGTGAGACTGCTACTCTCTGAGCAGAGAGAGATTGTCTCTAGGCATAGGTGCAGACTCTACAGGATGAGGCTGCATGCCATCGAGCTGAGGTGGCACAGCTGCGAGACAAGATTGCACACCTCAGGGCACGGGGCGGAGGGGTGAGCACTGGGGAGCTAACACGGGCTATTGCCCAACTTACTTTCTACTAGAATTTGTACTATTATCTAGTGCTAGAGGCGGATAGACTACCCCTACCAGCCAACATCATAGATCCGATCAGGATTGGGTCGTCGAGGACCTCGTCCCGATCGAGGACTAGGACTACTCAGACTGTGATGGGGCCACCCCGTCCACCTCAGGGCAGGGGAGGAGATGAGGCGGAGAGCTCGAGGGGCTCTCAAGGCTAGAGGACTGCACAGCTTTGTATAGATTGACATTGTATTATTATTATTTTGTTAATAGAGGATTGAGTATGCCGAGGTACGGATTGTGGCATACCAATCCAGTTTTGATGATGTATATATACTGTGGATATATATATGATATGTTTTTGATCATATGACTTGTGTTATGTGTATGCTTATGATGCTTTTATGTTTGATTCATTGATTTTGATAATTGGATTATGTCGTTTTGAAAATTTATACTTTTGATGTCATGCGGTAATATTTTAAATGAAATAATCTGATGTAACAAATTGATTGTTTGTAATGTGATGTAATAAAAAATAAAAAGAGACTTCTAACAATAATTTCAAAGGACATTGTCACTATTATAGACCATTTCATGGAGTCGCTGCTCACTTGGTCGTCAAGCTAATCCCAGGATAGAAATATTGTTAAAAGTAAAAGAGTGCTTAAGAGACTGTCTTAAGACTTTGGTGCAATGGTGAAAATGATGGTGATGATGGTTTGTTTTCAGATTTTCATAAAAATAGTATGCATGAAATAATGTTAAAATGATTTTTGATAGGCATAAAATCCTAAGTGTGATAAATTTTTTTGGATAATTCCTTAGGAATTATACCATCATTGCAAAATTGAAGGTTGACATAATGACATGAAATAATGAAAATGTGTTTGCTTTTTAAAAGCATAATTTGTGTAACATAATGAATTAAGTCATATGGTTTTCATGATTTTTAATAAATTGGGAATAAAAATTGTTACAATGATTTGCGCTAGGCATAGAATATGTAGGTATAGACTTATACCATCATCGCGAAAATCCAAAAAGGAGATAGTTTTATTGCATGGTTGATTTTTTAATAAACAGAAAATATGAAGATGAGGACTTGTGCTAGGCATAAAATTCCAATTTTGGTTTTGGAACTATACCATCGTTGCGAAAGTCAACCAGATATATATGTTTTGATTGTATATTTTGAAAGAAATTTTGATTTTTCTATTATATATTTGTCTTTATGGTAAGCAACTGTACTTGATTTATTCCAAACAAGTTGCAAAAATAATATTTCAAAGTATTTTGAAGACAAAAGTTAGATTTATAAGGAATCCCATGTGCATATGTGAATTCATTTCCAATCTTGATTTATCATAATGATACACAAAATCTCTCAAATACAAATGTGTGTGCAATTGCTTTGTGCATTTACCAATTTTGAGCAAGATAATATGATACAAGTGATTTGAAGAAACCAAATAAGTGTTCATTAACCATGATGTAGATGCATATAACCATACTAGACTACTATGTAGGTAAGATTATCAAGAGCTAGCTAATCCATAAGCAGACATAGGTCTATACAAAAGAAGGTCGCTAATGTGACAGACATATCACCATGCTAGGAGTTACCCAAGGCCAAGCAGGTTGGGCACAAACCACCTGTTATGGGGCTTACCTCACAGTTTTTGAATAATTGAGAATTCCAGGGATTCAAGCTCATCAACCCTTCTTTTCTTTTCAAAGGGTAGTGAAAGGGGATTTTATTGTAGTTTTGCTTTCTGCTTTCTTTTGAACTTTGCTTCTTTTTCTTTTGTATTTTTGTTTGCTTGATTTTTGAGATAGTGCTTGAAATATTGCTGTAATGATATAAAAGAACATTTTTCTTTTCTCTTTTTCTTGAAATTTTCTTTTCTTTTTCTTTGCTAGGGATACTTGCTCGGATTAGCTGTAGAGCAAGGGATTTTTATTCTGGGTAGGGGTGAGCTTGTCCTTTTGCCAATTCTCAAAGATTCTAGACCATGTGCATGATAGGATAGCAGGGGAAACTTTTTGCTCAAGAAATCACTTCTACTATGTAGCAAAACATGGAAATTACAAATATAATCATTTTATTGTGAAAGGATGTGCTTGGTTTAAGTAAATAACAAGATCAATTCTCTATGCTCAAACTTTATTTAATTGAATTTTGTGGACTTTGATATAATAGAGATTAGTAATCATGCCAGATAAAATCAAGATATTTATTGTTGTGAGTGTGCAAGTGAGGGATTCCAAATAAATGCTAATTTATCCAAAATAATTTGAAACATATAACTGCAATAATTTTAAGAAAATATATATAAACACTTTTGAGAAGTTTTGAGAATGTTGACTCTCTCTTTCTTCTTGATATTGTTTTGGTTTCGAAAGAGTCAAGCATATTGCTATTTTGATTTTTATTATTATTATTTTTTTTTTGGTAAGTAGTGTTTGTATTTACAGTGGGTTTTAACAAGGATCCCAAAACCTGATTACATAAGCAATGGGCCTAGGGCATCAATCCCTTGAAACTGAACACCAAAACAGAAATCCCACCGACGATAACGATAAGCATGAAACAATCTCTCTCAGCGAGAAACAAACAAATAAGAAAGAAAGTAGTTTTGGAGATCCCGCCCAGCAGGGAGTAGCCAAAAACCACCATCGAGAAGATCCCACCCAGCAGGAAGCAAAGAAAAACCGTTACAATAAAATCCCGCCTCGTGGGAAGTAGTCAAAACCACCACAAACAGTCCCGCCTAGCGGAAAGCAATAGGGAAATCCCGCCATCTGGTAAACCAGCAGAAAAGAAAGGATCCCGCCTTGCGGGAAAATTTATGGATTTGGCGGATCCCGCCCTATGGAGAAACCATCCCACCCACCGGGAAAACATTTTGTTCAGTGAGAGCCATCCTGCAGGAAGCTGACAGCCAGCACAGAGAGGATCTAGCCCATCAGGAAGCGACCAGAGAGTTGCACCACAAGGAACCCACCTCGGGAAAATAGAAGAGGATCCCAGCAGCAGGGACCAAGAATCCCGTCCAAGCATAGAGCCCACCAAGGATTCACAAGAAAAATGGGGAAAGAGGCCCCCCTAGACCACCCCCAAAGCTGTGAGGACCTCAAGGGAGACCCCAGAAACCTATCCAAACCCTAAACCGTCACCTCCACCACACCGAGAAATGCAGGGGACCAGATCCACGTGAATAACCTGCAAAAAACCCTAGGGGGAATCCCAAGGGAAAAATGGAAGGGATCCCCAACCAAACAGGGATCCCTGGGAAGCACCAGTCCGAAAAAACAACCAAGGAAACCCTAGCCGGCCGCGAGGGGCACAGATGGTGGAGAAGGATCTCCCCCTAGGAGATCATCTGCAAACAACCACTCCCCGGGAGGGATGACCTGGGTTGAGCCAGGGACTGGGCAAGAACCAGGAGCCATGGGAGGGGGAGCAAGGGAGGGACTAGAGCCCTCCCCTCTCTAATTTTTATTATTTATTTTGTTTTTTGGTTTTATTTTTGTTTTTGAACAAAAAAATTTGACAAGTGCCATAAATAAATGTAACAAATAGTTTTTGAAGATTTTGATGATTATGAATGTTTTTGGTGTTTTTGGATTTTTATAAATTTAAAAGAAATACAATATAGTAATTTTGAAATATTTTAAACAAATATATACAAGGATGAAATGACCAAATTTATGCATAGTAACGTTTAAGATGCAAAATATTCATGGGTTCTTTAAGTTCTTTACCATCTAAGGTAGATAATTTGTATGATTCCGATTCAAATTTAGCAGTAATAATGTATGGTCCAAGCCAGTTGGGCTCAAATTTACCTTTAAGGTCCTTAGTTGCATTTGTATTTTTTTGATTTTCTTTTAAAACAAGGTCGCCAATCTCAAAGTATCGATGATGAACTTTTTTAGCATATGATCTTTTGAGCTTGTTTTGGTAAGCACGGAGATGTTCCAAAGCATTGATGAGTTTTTCATCTAGGAGTTCCAGCTGACTGAGTCTGCCAGCACGATATTCATCTCTTACTTCGGTATCTTGAAGTAGCAGATCCAAAGAAGGAACTTCCAATTCAAATGGAAAAACTGCTTCAGCACCGTAAACCAAAACAAATGGTGAAGTTCCCGTGGGGGTTCGAACACTAGTTCGATAGGCCCACAAGGTTGGATATAATTGAATGTGCCAGTCACGGCCAGTTTTATTGACCAATATTTTGAGAATTTTGATTAAGGTTTTGTTAGATGCTTTTGCTTGACCATTACCCTGAGGATAATAGGGAGTGGACCAACAATGTTGAATCTTATATTTTTGGCATAATTTTTTAACATCTTTATTTTTGAAACAAGTTCCATTGTCGGAGATGATATTTGCAGGAATTTCGAACCTACAAATGATTTGATTAAAAATAAATTTAGATACTTGTGTGCCAGTGCAAGAAGCTAAAGGCATAGCTTCGACCCACTTCGTGAAATACTCAGTGGCAGTTATGATGAACTTGTGTCCATCAGATGACACAGGATTGATTTTGCCAATAATATCTAAACACCATTTGGAAAAGGGTCAAGGAGATGAAATAGCCTGTAGCTCTTGTGCAGGCGCATGGACAAGGTCAACGTGTTTCTGGCACTTGTCGCAATGGTGCACATACTCATGTGCATCCATTTCCATGGTAGGCCAAAAGTATCCTATCCGAAGGAGCTTTTTAGCAATGACGCTACCACTAAAGTGTCCTCCACAAGATCCATTGTGGGCTTCACTCAAGGCTGATTTAGACTCTTCTAAGTTTAAACATCTTAATAGGATACCTTCAAAAGATCTCCTATATAAAGTATTGCCAATTATTACAAATCGACTTGCTCGTCGACGTAATAACCGACGCTGGTTTCTATTAGAATCGACAGGGAAAGTCCCATTTTGGAGAAAATCAAATATGTCCATATACCAAGGTTCAGGAGTAGTTTCATTGATTAGAAACACATCTAAAGGCTCTAAGCATGACTTATTTGAAGTGGGTTCCTAGAGTCGACGAATAATGATAGTGGCATATTCATCATCTAACTCCAAGGGCAGGAGAGATGTAGCTGCGGCCATAGCATCAGCTGCATGGTTGCTAGTTCGAGGAATAGCTTCTAAGGTAACTTGATCAAATAGAGACATTAGTTGTAAAACATAGGCCTTATATGGGCACAGTTTATCATCTTTGGTCTGATAAACTTCATTAATTTGGTTTATAACCAGTTGAGAATCACCAAAAACTAAAAGATGTTTAATTTTTAGCGCTAAGGCAGCTCGTAATCCAAGGATTAGAGCTTCATACTCAGCAGTATTGTTGGTGCAAGCAAATGTCAATTTGAAGGACATAGGAATAAGATGTTTTTGTGGGGATATTAAAATAATACCCGCACCAGCCCCACTCATGCATCGGGCTCCGTCAAAGTATAAGGACCATTGTTCAATATGGTATGCCTCTAATTGAAGGCATTCATCAGGAAACTCAATGATGAGGGGATGGGTAGACTCTAAGGGTGCAACATCTAATTGATCTGCTATGATTTGACCCTTAACGAATTCTGTCCTATGAATGTGAGATCAAACTCACTTAGAGCAAGAACCCACTTGGTCGTGTGACCCGATAAATAAGGTCGACTCATGAGATACCTTAAGGGATCGTATTTGGCAATGACATACGTTTTTCGACTAAGCATATAATGTTATAATTTTTGCGTAGCAAACACGATGGCTAGACATAGTTTTTCTAATGTTGTATACCGGGTTTCATAACTGATGAAGGTTTGGCTAATGTAATAATTAGCATGTTCTCTCTTTTCATCATCAAGTTGAGCTAACATAGCTCCTAAGGCAGAATCTAAAGCTGAAATATATAGGAGAAATGGGCGATCAGGTTTAGGTGGTGAAAGCACAGGTGGATTAAGGAGGTATTGTTTGAGAAGTTCAAAATCTTCTCTACATTCGGTGTCCCAATTAAAAGGGACATCCTTCTTAAGGAGTTTAAGAAAGGGACCATTTTTGTCTGCCAACTTATCGATGAAGCGACGGATAGCTTGAATTTTACCTTGTAAACTTCATAACTCAGATATATTAGTAGGTGCGGGCATATCAGTGATGGTCGCAATCTTGAGAGGGTCGATTTCAATACCACATAAAGAAACTAAAACCCCTAATAGTTTACTAGACTTAACTCCGAATATACATTTTGTTGGATTTAATCGAATAAGATATTCTCGTAATCGATTAAAAACTTTTCTCAAATCATCTAAATGATTATCTTCAATAATAGAGTGAGCTATAATATCATCTACATAATCATGTAGGATATCATGCATCATATCATGAAAAATATAGGTCATAGCTCGTTGATAGGTTGCACCTGCGTTCTTTAAGCCAAATGGCATCACTTTCTAGCAAAAGGTACCCCAGGGGGTGATAAAGGTTGTTTTAGCCTGATCTTCAAGAGCTATCCTGATCTGATTATAACCAGAGAATCCATCCATTAAGGAGATCATCCCACTCCTGACAGTAAAGTCAATGATTTGATCCATGTTTGGAAGAGGAAAGTCATCTGTAGGGCATGCGGCGTTAATATCTCTAAAATCTATGCAAACCTTAACTTTGGTAGCTTCTTTCTTGGTGACTGGAACTACATTTGAGATCCATTCAGCATAATCAATAGCTTGTATAAAGATAACATTCAAGAGTTTTTCTAACTCCCCTTTGACTAGCAGAGCCACTTTGGGATGCATTTTTCTAAGTTTTTGTTTAATAGGTTTAGCATCCGGATGGACCACTAGATGATGCATGACTATAGAAGGGTCTAGACCTGGCATATCTTCATATGTCCAAGCGAAGACATCTTCATACTCTTTAAGGAATGCAATGTATTGTTCTTGTTTTTCTTGACTTAATTCTGATCCAATATTGATTATGTGAGGATTATCCTCGGTTCCAATATTAATTTTAATGACGTTTTCTACCTCCATGTGTAGATCTCTTTCAAAATTAGGTGGGGCGGGTGAAACACCCAATTCTTGTAATTCTTGTAAGGTTAATTTAGATAATTCATCTTGAGGATTAGTGGCCTCAAGTTGGGCTATAGTTGGTATAGAACCATCAAAATAAAATCCATTGTGTAACATCTCTTCAACAGAGACATCATGGAAGATATCTCCTTCCAACTCTTCATCGGGGTCGACAATCATTTCAGGGTAAGCTATGGATAGCATGTTGCATGAAAATGACTGATTTTTAAGAGGCAAATCAACATGCCTATCCAAATAATCTTGATAACATATGAGTTGATCATCATCTTCACAAGGAAAGGGTTGACCCTTACTAGGAAATAGGCCCACACCACAGCAGGCAGGCCACGGTTCTACCTCGAAAGGTTCTTTCATGCCATTTTGGAAAGGTCCTAAGCCTTTCCCTTTATATCCCATTTTAAGCATCATGGGTTTAGCTTTAATATAATCATTGGTAAAATAGCACCGAGCGTATCCCTCAGGATGAGTTTTGATATTCCGAGGGATTCTTCCCCAGTCATATCCTTTATAAATGAAGGCACAACTCCCGACTTGGTAAGTACTTCCCATAGGTTGTGGGAGGCCCAAAGTACGAGGAGATGGCGGTAAATTATTCAAAAGAATTGAATCTTGCATGAAAGCATTTGTTTTTTCTGATATTAAGGTTGTGGATAAATCTGGTAAAATTTCATCAGAAATGGCATAAGATGTAGAAGGCTTATTACCTATATCTTTAGATGTGGGAGGAATGATAGATGTGTCTATAGGTTTTGAATTTATAGAGATAGAACACGAAGGATTGGTTGTAGATTTAAGATCTTTTTGAGGTTCTAAAATGATTTGTTTAGAGGGTTGTTGATCTATATAGGAGGATGAAATTAATGGAGGGGAAATAGGTGAAGTTATGGGTGTGTGTTTCATAGTTTTAGATGAAAAATAAGAACTAGGATGTGTGGATGATAGAGCAGGGCAAAATTGCACTCCAACGGGTTCTGCCAAAGCACACATATCAAAGGGTCTAGGGTCACCATGGATAGTGACCAACTGATTTTTAAACTCAAATTTAACACATTGGTGTAAGGTTGATGGGACCGCTCGCATGGCATTGATCCAAGGGTGACCCAAAAGTATATTGTACGATGTTGGGCAATGTACAATAAACACGGTTGTTTCTAGGGTTCTAGGACCAACTTGCAATGGGAGGGTAATAACTCCACATGTTTCTTGTGTTTCGTCATTAAAAGCTTTGATAATCATATCGGTTTTCTTCATTTCATCACTTCTAAAGCCAAATCGTTGGTAGAAGTCAAAAGTGCAAATGTTTAGAGATGAGCCATTATCAATCAAGACTCGTTTGACAACTACATCTCCAATTAAAGCAGTAATGTATAAGGGATTATCCTTATGTAAACTATGTTGTGGGATATCTTTATCCCGAAAGTCAATACAATCAATCTCTCGAGTGATGATAGTATTGGCCATAGCTTCAGGTTGAATGTTTTGAGGTACCATCATTTGGCTTAATGTAAGCATCAACTCATCCCTATGGGTGGGAGAGGATCTTAATAAATCCAAAAGGGAAATTCTGGCCGTAGTATTGGACAATTTCTCATTAATATTGTAAGGGGGTTTAGGTTGAACATTAGGAGCATGATTCCCTTTATTGGGGTTTTTCAGAACGAATGGAGCTGATCCATCATTCTGGTTTGGTTCTTGTTGAGAATTTTGAGCTTGTTGTCGGGTAACGACTCCAATGGTACCTACAATGTTATAATGAGGACGTTGAACTGGTCTCGGTTGAGAATTTATGGCTTGTTCATTAGAAAGGAATATATTAGAAGAAGGTCAAGTAGTAACTCGTCTAGGAAATGGTTCTTCTGGAACCATCGCATCTGTGACGGGTTGAATAGGATCTGATTCATTTTTAGAACTATTCGATTGGTTTGAAGTAATGTCTAGTTCACTTTCACTATCTGATTCTATATCACTAGAATCAAAAGTTTGAAAATTATGTAAGGGCCTAGTCGTAACCAGGGATAAGGTTGTGTCAAATATTTGAGGATCTTGAACAGGTAATTGTTCGCTAATGGTTCCTACATATCGGGTAGGAGGCGGAACATTATGACGTTCGATTTGATTGGCTACCTCTTTACCATGTCTTGGTAAAGGGTGTTGAAATATGTCTAAAGTTTGATTGGCATTTTGATTTTGATTTTGGGGAATGGTCTTTTGAGTATTATTAGGAGGGTTTTGTTTAGGTTGGAAGGCTTGCACTTCCATTTCATTATTGTCAATCAAATCCTATATTTTATGTTTCAACCTTTTACAAGCGTTGGTAGAATGTCCAGGTCCTCTATGGAAATCACAGTGTAAGTCAGCTCTGTATCCGGGTATAGTTGGATCAGGTTCCCGGATAGCTGGTAGTTGGATCAAACCTCTTTTGAGTAATTGAGGTAAAATAGTTGATAAGGGTTGATTTAATCTAGTGAATTCTCGAGGAGGCTTGTCAAGAGGTTTCAATATAAATTTTTATGTTGTCTTCATTGCATTGATATTGGCAACATTCTCATCGTCAGTGACTCCATCACCGATAACTTGTTTGTTTTTATATTGATTTTTGGATGTTTTCTCATCATCCTTCTTCCTAAGTTGGCCTCTCCTAATGAGGGCATCTTCTACTCTTCGAGCTAAATCTATAGCTTGATCGAAGGTAGTTAAAGTAGCGATTGATAGCTCATAAGATATTTGTTCTTGTAAATTGTTGATAAAAATGTCCAACATTTCCCTATAAGGTAGCACAAAGTGTAGTTTTCCTATCAATTGCCTCCATCTAGCTAAGAAATCGACAAAACATTCATCTTTGTCTTGTTTTAAATTGTATAAATCTTTAATAGTTACATGCCTCTCGATGTAGGCACTAAATTGATGGACAAATGATTTAGCTATTTCTTTGAAGTTTCTCAAAGAATGAGTGGGCAATTGATAGTACCACTCTAATGCCATTCCACCTAAACTTTTCGGGAACATTTTTAATAATAGCAAGTCATCATGTGATATGTCATGACATGCTATCCTAAACATGCGAAGATGCTCTATGGGATCTTCGGTTCCTTTATATATAGGCAAGATAGGCATGGGAAAATGCTTAGGGTATGGTTGAGCTACAACTATGGGATCCAAATGTTGACTACATATCTCTCGATAATTATACGAGGGATGGTAGGGATCTATCTGGTCCATACGTGAAGCTAACTGTTTCACCATGGCTTCTAGATTACTAGTTTGCCCCCCATATGGGTTTGGTAGGGCATTGACATGGGTTTTATGGGCATATGATGGAGGACCATGAAGATTAGATGCCATGTTACTATTGTTTAAATTATTGGTAGGAAAAGTATTATGAAGGAATTTTGAAGTTGTATTATGTTGTATTCCAGATTGTTGAAAATTGGTGTTTGGCTTCGTTTTAGGTTTTTGTTTACTTGAAGCATATTGCTCAATAGTTTGGCAGAATAAAGTAATGAAGGAAGGTTTCTTTTGTGTGGGAATGATTTTAGGTTGAATAACAGGTTCCTTAGGAGGTTGGGTAACCTGTTGTTTTGACATGTTTTGAATCATAGTGACCATATCCGTATTGGATGGTCCAGCCTTATCACTTTCTTGATCAATGAAAGACAAGGGATTAATGCGCACATCATACATATGTTCCAAGGCTGCCTGAGTGTCACTAATTTGCCCTTTATCAATACAAACTGCCACATTAATGGCATCAATGTTATCATCAAGAAATTTCTTGAAATGATCTATGTTGTCAAAAGCAATAGTTCCATATGGAGCTACTCTAGGGGATGAGGATCCATCCTCTTTAACACTTCCTTCTTGTTCATTATCTTCACCTAGGTCATGTTCTGATTGATCTAGAGTTTGTCCTTCCGGAATTGGATCTCCAGGAAGGACATTTGGGTCTCTAGTTGTATCTTGTACCCAATCTTCTTCTTCTCCTAAAGTTTCTTTACCATTCCTAAGTTTAGGCATGGTGCTAAATTTTGATTTCAGCAAATATATATATATTATATATATATATATATATATGCAAAAAAATTAAGAGGTATATATTTACTATATACCTACTACAATATTTGAAATAAAATGTTTAAGTTTTTGCTATGTTTTTTAGTTTTTCTTTGTTTTTGAAATAATATTGTAAAGACAACAAATAACACAATAAATGCAAGAAATAAGACTGAAAGTAATAATCTAGTTTTCTATAAACAATTTATAAACATCATTAATAGGCTCGAGTTGTTCAGGAGTCATGAAGTGTTCTTCTTCAAATTGAAAGTTTTCTTTTAAGAATTTGATGAAAAGAGCTATAGTGATATTATCTATCTTAGATGCTGGTTGATAAAAGTAAAGCTCGTGGCAATACTCTCGATATAACACAGCTCGCGGAACTCTATTCCATATTTCCCTATCTATAAGAACAACCTCTTGGTCTTCTACACAACCTAGGAACTGGTGTACAATGGCTGCGTTCTCGAGGTATTCCTCGAAGGTGAACAATTTTGAAGATACTAGAGCTCTCCTATAAGCTAACCATCTATGGCAGGCTCTCTGAAGTTCATGATAGAAAACTAGTTGATGAGGATCCAGGATTCTATCTAGGACTAGCCTCTTGATTTGCTTAAGTTGTGTGGACCTAGATGAGATGACACTAAGTCTCCTATCAAGTTCGTTCCACAAGAATTGATTTCTACTTGTTTCAGGCACATTAAGCATAGAGTTGATTTCTATGGCTGCCAATTGGTTTTCTACATTTATAGTAACTGCTAATATTTTCTTAGGAGCTACCATCTAAACATGATTTTAAACTTTAAATGTTCTAAAATGCATCTATGTTTTAGTTGTTCTATTTTTTTTGTTTTGTTTTTGTTTTTTGTTTTCAAAAGGTTATGATGCATTCACGTCGGGTTCACCAAAATGTATCGCTCCAAATTTTTCGCATCCTTACCTTCAAGCTATAGGATCCGTGCCCAAAAGGAGGATGGGAAAAGGATGTCGCGGTACCTCGGACTGAGAGGACTTTGCGAAGGTCCCGCCTCTCAAGGGAGGTGTATTTTGATGATTTTTCGACGGATGGTGGGTTCACCAAGAAACATTTAATGGCAGTTTCCACGCCTAGGTTTGGAATGTGTTTTTATGTGTTCATTTTTAGTCTTAAGCATTCATATCCTAGGTTTGGCCAAATGAGTCTAAATTAATCTATATGAAAATGCAGATTTTAATGAATACAGAGAACAAATTTAAGACAAAAAAATAGAGAAATTAAGGAAGAATAAGAAGAATACCTGATCCGGATGTCTGATGGAGATTCTGATGTTTGAAGCAGTCAGGATCATCTGGAATTCGACAGAATCATCTGAGATCAGACAAGATCGTCTGAGATCTAACGAATTCGTCAGAGACCTACAAACAGAAAAACAGATGCAAAATACAGAGAATGCAACTATTCTAGTAGAGGGAAACTATGCAAAATAATAGTGACAACATTGAACTGAAACTTAAAGACCAAAACATGTATGAATGATGCTGATTAAATCACAATTATGGTTTAATTATGCCTTTGATCTAGATGGGTGAACTCCAAAATGCAATATAACATAAAATATCAAATAAACTAGCTAATTTGTAGAATAAAACAATAGAGAAAAGGTGAAGAAATGCAAACTTATGGCACTGATTGCCTCAATGTGGACTACAGTCGAGATCATCTCGCATCAGTACGAAATCATCTTTGATTCGATAGGATCACCTCCGATCTGAACAGGTTCATCGACGACGATGTATGCTTGCTCCGACTGAAAAACAAGATGGTACCTGCAACAAAATTGATATAGGACTACTGCAAATGAAAACTTAGGATGATTTAACATGCATGAAGCTAAGTTACAGAGAATTTCAGCCAAGGGTTGGGAGGGGAAGGTCCTAAGGATTAAATAGGCTTAGGGGAGTAGTTAGGAGGTTGGAGATCATCCCTATTTGGGAGATCTCCAATGGGGGAGGGTCTCTAACGACGTAGACACGCTTCTACCCGGATTAGAGGCCCGTTGGAATAGAAGCTAATTGTGAACAATCAGTTTTGTGACAAGATCGTCTGGACATCCTAGCCCAGATGAAATCGTCAGATCTGGGGCGATATCGTCTGATCGACGATGATATCATCAAACGGTCAAAACAACCTCTAAAAATGGCACAAAAAAGGGGGAAATGGAATTCCCAGACGGTTAACGGGCGGTTTGGGAGGTTAAAATTTGAATTTAAAATATTTACTAAGGTGAATGTAATTATAACAATTTTACTATGCCAATTTTAGGGTGCTACAGCTAGAGCAGCATAGGGTTCATAAGGAGGGACCACATGATTATATCATTCCTCCCCCACACCTCATTACTGTTAGAACTAATAGGCCAAATCTAGAGTGCAAGGATCTTTAGACAGGGTTGGCCAACTTCACCCATCCCTTTCACATGTACGAAAGGAAGCACGAGGAAAACAAGTATATTCCTCAAGAGCAATACACCGTGCAGGAGCAATGCGCCTCCGCACCTGCTAATTATCAAGATCACCTATTGAGGCCAGAGCCTCGGGTGAATGTTGCTAACCTTGATAGAGAAAAGTGACCCATAGAGATCTCGGATCACCATGATTGAGATAGATATGTAGGGGAGGCATCTAGGCCTCCTAGACCTAGGACAATGGAATAAATTGACTTGGCATTTGCCAAACAGGCTACTCGCCAAGCACAAATCATGTAGTTTAGACAAGATTAGTAGCAGTTAGAGCAACTGTATCATCTTAACAAAGAGCGTATTCAATGCCAGACAGATGAGTTGCTCCATAACACTATGCATGAGAGGATTCCAACCCATCGCATGCATAGGACAAAAATTTATGAGACGCATAACCCTTTAGTACGAGACAGGTCTCCTCGACTTTATCAAGCGTTACCTCCAAGACCTCCTAGACCTGAGTGGGAAGCCACTCCTAGAACCAATTATGGGTGTTTTCCTCAGGCGCCTATCCATGTTTATAGGTCACACCTAGAAACTCCTCAAGAAGCCTATGAGGAATTTAAGTGAGAAGAAGAGTAGGCTAAAACACCCTACCAAGGCAGGGGGGCGCTACCCGGCTACCCCTCCGTAGGCCTCAAGTTCCTCGCAATTCACAATAGGAACAAAAAAAAGAAGAGGAAATCAAATCCTTTGATGCATACAAAGTGCTGTTAGAATGCTTAGAGTCTATGGAGACTAAGACTTTGGGGCCCCAAAAGTGCACCCCTACGCCAGGTCCGCAGTCACCCTATGCATCCTTCAGTTTTGGCACCCCCTTACCCCGACCACTTCAAAATGCCTCAATTAGCAATTTTCAGAGGGGATGAGGATGCCCAAGAGCACATAACAAGGTTCCTGATTCAATTCTTTGGCATTCAGGACAATGATGCATTGCTTCTAAGAACGTTTATAACCATGTTTGCAAGACCTACCTTGGATTGGTTTGCCCAGTTGCCGAAGCATAGCATCAACAATCTAGACTAGCTAGTGGATGTGTTCCTTGAACATTTTGCCTTCACCACCAAGAAGAAGGCATATTTAAGTGACATAGCTGGCCTTACATAGTATGATGATGAGACCATAGCCGCTTATGGGAATCGGTGGAGGACACTGCTTTCAAAGTTGCCTTACCTCCCTCCCATGGCTGACATGACTCAAATGTTTTCAAAGAGTTGCATAAGGTCGATCTCCATGCTATTGTAGCTGCAGTAATATGCCACCCTAGAAGAAGCCCTGGTGCAAGCCAGGATAATTGAGGAGATCAAAATACAAGACAGCAAGAAAGAGTGGACCAAAAATGCCAAAATTGGACCCACGTACCTGAAACCCGTCATGGTCAATCAGGTTGCCATAACTATACCAAAACCTGCACAAACAACACAACCCCCAAAGGCTAATTATCAGGTAGTTCCTATTGATAACTATGAAAAGGAAAATCACAAACAAGAGCAAAATTAGCAGCATCGCCTTAAGCGACAATTCACACAGTTCATGAAGTCTAGAGACTCCTTGTTTGACCACTTGTTCGCGACAAACCTGATAAACTTGCTAGAAAGTCGACCCATAGACCCCAACATGCCAAAACCCAAGGGCTATAGGGAAGACTTATATTGCAGATTTCATAGGCAGAAAGGACACGACATATTCACTTGTTAGAAATTCAAAAACTTAGTGCAGGACTTGATAGACAACAAAATGCTTGTGGTAGATAATCCCATAGCACTGAGCAACCAACAGATGGAAGTCTTCAAAGACCCCTTGCCTGCCCATGACATGTAGGAAAAGACTTTACAAGTGAACGAGGTAACACAAAACTACCCCATGCAAGGATACGTGGGGATGATAAGCATCATGACACAAAACAAAATATATCCAAACACGGCTGCACCCGCTACAGCTACAGGAGATGTTCCATCAACGTCACAATCTCCAAAACACCCTACACAACCTCCCCCACCTAGACCAATGGCCATGATTCAGACTAATCTTACTCAAATTTTAAGGACCACATCAGCTAGGCTCTCCATTTATGAGCTCATCCAACAATCACCGCCCCATCAGGAGGCTCTGATGGAAATATTCAAAGCCATTGAGCTACAGCCCCATGAACCCAATTCCTTCAACAACTTTGTGGGACATGTGAGACAATGCACAGAACCAGTTATAACATTTAAGGAAGACGAATTGAAACTGATGACTATTGATATGGTGGATCCACCCCTGCAAGTCATCGTGCGGGTCAATGGGATTCCATTCAATAGGGTGTTGGTGGACACTGGCTCATCCAGCAACTAAATAATGATAGCGGCATTAAAACACCTTAAGCTTCCAGTATCTTATATTGTGGCATCCACCTACACTCTTCGAGCATTCAACGACACGTTATGCTCGACAGTTGGCACAATTTTCCTGCCCATCCAAGTAGGACAATAGACCATTCCTACATTGTGTCACATCCTTGAGGGTGAGATGGCCTACAATATCTTGCTAGGCCAGCCTTGGATCAGGGACATGAAGTGTGTCCCTTTGATAGCCCATCAATGCCTCAAATACACCTATGAAGGGCAAGTACATGTAGTCCCAGCAGAATTAGAACCCTTTAAGTTTTGCAATGCAGTGTAGCTGATGCCACAATCGACCCTCCCATTGATACATTTGGAATTTCAATTGAATCTATCCATATAGGGTCTGATTCTGCCTAAATCCTCATTGTTGAGTCCCTCAACTCACCAACCTGGCCCATCTTCATCGTCTGTCCCTTCACCAACAATGTCACCTACGGTGGTCACACTGAAGGACAATGGGAAGAAGCCCCTAGAGGAGGTACTGCCACTAGTCTCAACCATATCTACCGAAGAGGTGCCCAATCGAATGGAAGTCAAGACACCTGGTTCACCCAACATGGAGTGGACTTAGGGAGAACTCCCATTCTCTCCCACTCAACCATTGACAATTACCATTGAAATGGCCAATATGGGCCTAGGGGAATACCTAGTGCTGAATGTTGTGGCAACACCCATGCTTGAATCCATGCAAGACATGGGGAGCCCTCGCCTCCCCATTGACACTATCATCCCTTTAGGCTACCCGCCAAATCAGACCAACTTTGTATATGGGGGCCTCGATAACGGCATTGAACCCTACCTACAAGAGGAAGAGGATGAAGAACCATTTGCTAAGAATATTGACTATCTGTCCAACCCAGACTTTGCCTTGAAGTACCTAGACCAATGTAATTGGCATGGATATGGATTGTGCAGATACGAACAAGGAATGCACATTATTTGTCAACCAAGATACCAGATGCCATATGATAAATCAAGATTAGGGTTCAACCACCATTTTCCCCTTGACATATTGGTAGAAACCATGCAAGGCTTAGGTCTAGGCAACAGGGATGGGTTGGCATAGGATCCATATTCCAATCCCAACACTACATACACATTGAGGAATTATTTCCCATTGTTGACAACAAAACTTATTGACCTCAACAACCCTGCCCCTTTGATCGAGGAAGGGGAAAGTTCAAGAAGTAACCTCCAATAGGGATATGAACAAAATCTAGGGGGGTCTTCTAAAGATGAGTTAGAGTATGAGGTAGCACCTTGGGACCCTTTTGAGTCTGATAGCAATCACTCGTAGGTGATGCCCATTGACGACTATCAGGAGGACTTCATGGCAATGTTCCCCTTTAATGTTCCAATCATGCAATTGCCACCTCTAGAGAATCCAGCCTTCTTACAGAGATTGAAACAACCCATAAGGGACCAAATCAACATGCTCAAAAAAAATGAGCCTCCCAGGCCGGCCATAAGGCCAAGTGATCAAGAAACACCTAGTGGGAGGCTATACCAGCCAGAGGGGCACATAGTTGTAGGAACCAATGAAGGCCTATGGATCTCTGATAGCGACTATGAGGATGAGACTGAGATGGCATATCTCAACTATATGAGGCAACAAGAATACCCCATAGACATCGATGGTATGTTTGAACATTTGAATATGGGACCAAGGCATAGGTGGCATTTAAACCAAGTACAGCTAAACCAAGTGCTTCATCCACCACTTTGGGCATACAGGGAGCACCTCCCACCTAGAGACCCTATAGGGCCACCAATGCCAAGGGTAGACCCTATCCTTCGATTCACACGTAGGGCCGATCCTTTTGTGCTAGTACCCATAGAGCTAGATCTGGGGTACAAGGATCACCAAGGATGTCTGAACCAACACCCGCATGGTAATGGAAACCAAATTCAGTCCATCAACATGATCTCCATTGATTTCACCGCCCCCATCTGTAATCTAGCCGATCCAACACAACCATTGTATCTAGACCTAGATGCCATAGACTTGGATCATGCTGACTCACCACCATCCCCATCAGAGTACTGGCCTTGTGGTGAGATGTTTCATTTGACCCCATGATAGACTCAGGATATCTTCCATGTTGAAGAGGGACCCGACGTTCCCAACGTAGATCTAAATTCAACGAATGATATCCACCTAATCCCAACTCCACACCAGTTGGAGGATGGATCCCACATGTCAGTCAAATAAATTATTGACGTGGACATCAATTTTGATCCAATGAATCCACAAATCATCAAGCTAGGGGTAAGTCTATCCCCCGAAGAGCAAGTCGATTACATTGCCCTTATCAAAGAGAAGAAGGAGGTTTTTGCATGGTCCTACAAAGACATGTTAGGGCTAGACCCACAGCTGGTCATGCATAATATAACACTTGATCTGACAGTCAATATAGATAAGAAAAAGCTATGTAAGATGCACCTAACAGTGGCCTTAATATGAGTTACAAAATTTGTTGGATGCATAGTTTGTCATCTACGTGGATTACCCACCATGGTTGTCCAACATGGTACCCATCAAAAATCCTAACGGGAGGATTCACATATGCACTGACTTTCAAGATTTAAACAAAGTGAGTCCCAAGGACGATTTCCCCTTGCCTAGCATCGACGCATGGTAGACGCTACAACAGACCACGAAATGCTTTCCCTCATGGATGGTTTCTCGGGATACAACCAGATTTGTATCAATATTGATGATCAACTAAAAATAGCATTCACGATGCCTTGGGGGACATTTTGTTATAAGGTCATGCACTTTGGCCTTAAAAATGCTGGCGCCACTTACCAACGTGCTATGACATACATCTTCCATGATCACATGCATAAAACTTTGGAAGATTATATGGATGATTTTTTGGCCAAATATCTGAAGAACACAAGCTTATACTGAGAGGGGGGTGAACAGTATAAGACCGCTTTTTACTTTTTTCCTCCAAATCAACTTTCAAATCAATATTATGCAGAGTATAGAAAGCAATATCAATAGCAGTAATTAAAGCAATGCACAAAACACCATCCACAATAGAGACACAACAATTTACGTGGTTCACCCAAAGCGGGCTACTCCACGGATAAAATCTCTCACTAAATTTTATCAACTCAAAATCTGGGAATACCTTTCCCGATTACAATATTTATGGGCATCAACCCAAAGGAGACACCAATCCCCTAGCTCTGTTATAGCTGGTGATCCTCTAGAAGACCTCTGCCTCCTCTGCCCTTAGCAAATGGAACTCTATCCACAGAAGACACCTGTCTTCCCTGCTCTGGCTGGAGACCTCTGTCCTCAACTCTATCACCTCCAAAGCTGGTCCTCGAAATTGCACTAAACACAGTCCTTCGGTCTAGCACAAATGTCCTCGATTTCTCTTTCTCTGATCTGCACCGAACACAGTCCTTCGATCTGGCACAAATGTCTTTTGTCCTCTTTTTTTGGTCTGCACAAAAACATAGTCCTTCGCTCTTTTTGCGCAATCACAGCTGCCCTTGACCTTTGCACCTCTACGCAATTACAGCCGCATAGTCTTCGTGCACTCTGCTTCCTTGCAATCTCTCTCACTTGGAAGATTCGACAGAATGCACTCTGCTCTCGACGATCGAACTTCTTCACTTCGCATAGTCTACGAACGCCGCTCTTCGAACGCACACTTCGATCGATGTCATTTTCTCTCCAAGCAGCCCTACTTTTATACTAAAACTTTCAAGATCAAAACCTTGATCTTAGTCGGCTGCTACCCTTAACTTCATCGGCTGCAAAACCCTAAACTACGTCGGCTCAAATTCAACTCTGTCGGCTTCAACCGCCTCTGTGGTTCTGTAGCTTTTCTCGTGAAACTACAACATGTCACGATATCGCGACACCTTTGCAACCGAACACTATCTTATGGCTTTTGTCATGATATCGTGACACTTTCTACTTCTGCTGACGTCATCTTCTCTTCTGTCATGAAATCGTGACCCTTCTGACTTCATGGCCTTCTTCTCTGCTTTTGTCATGAAATCATGACACTACTGCCTTTGCTGACGTCATCTTCACTCCTGTCATGAAATCGTGACCCTTCTCGCTTTCTCAACCTTTTCTCGGCTTGCACTAGCGAAAATGGAACATGTCATGAAATCGTGACACTTTCGTTGCCTTGAGCTTCTCTCTGCCTTACTCCCATGAAACTGGAACATGTCACGAAATCATGATGCTTTTGTCTTCATAGCCTTCCTTTCTGCTTCTGTCATGAAATCATGACACTTCTCCTATAGAAGACCTACTTCTAGTTTCTGTCATGAAATCGTGACACTTTCTCCATCCGTACGCTTTTCTTTCATCCTGTCATGAAATCGCTACATCTTCATCCACTGGCTTCTTCACTTCTGCCTATCATGAAATCATGACACTTTCTGCATCCGTACGCTTTTCTTTCATCCTGTCATGAAATCATGATGCTTTCAACTTTCGTACGCTTTCTTTGTAGCCCATCGTGAAATCATGACGCTTCTCATTTCAGACTCTTCCCTTTGTTGCATGTCATGAAATCATGACAGTTCTCACTTCGAGCTTTTCAGCATGTCATGAAATCATGACAGTCCTCACTTCATCTTTTGTAGCATGTCAAGAAATCATGACTGTTCTCACTTTGAACTCTTCAGCATGTCACGAAATCATGACACCTTTCGAGTAACTTTCTCTCTCTTCGAACTTGTCATGAAATCATGACAGTTCACACTGTGGACTCTCTTTTCAGCATTATGTCATGAAATCATGACATTTTTCCTTTCGGACTCCCTCTCCTGCAACATGTCATGAAATCGTGACACTTTTTGGTCCGTACAATCTTCTTTGCAATATGTCACGAAATCGTGACACTTTTCCTTTTCTGCCTTCCTACACTTTTCGAGTCACGAAAATGCGACATGTCATGAAATCGTGACACTTTCCACCTTGCTCTCCTTCTCTGCCAACATGTCACGAAATCGTGACAGTTTTGCCAGCTTCTTCTCTCTCTTCCAACATGTCATGAAATCGTGACAGTTTTGCCAGCTTCTTCTCTCTCTTCCAACATGTCGCGAAATCGTGACAGTTTTCCTGCTGCAAACTTTTTCTAACTTGTCTTTTTTCTTTGATCTTTTGCAAATGGGCTACTATGATCTTTTTGGAAACCCACTTGTCCATGCTCTGAATAATCTGACATTAAATCAAATTCCTTCAAGAGCTTCTTGACATCAATGACAACTTCTACACTTGAGCAAAGGCAATGTACCCAAGGTACCCAAAATTGCCAACAATCTCCCCCTTTGTCATTGATGGCAAACCTTTACTGAAAACACAACTCAAGAGCCAAAACTGAAACCAGCTGTGCTAACAACTGAGAATCTGCCTTTGAAGTTTTGCTCCCCCTGACTTGAAGCTCTTCTCTTCACTTGATGCTCTCCCCCTTACTCATATCTCTCCCCCTTTGTCATCAATGGCAAAGGGTCACCTTTGGGGCTTGGGACTAAGAATGAGCCTCTTAGCTTAGTCCCTCCCCCACCTCCTGATGAGGTGATTAAAATAGGGGTGGGAGTAAAACTCCCATTAGGCACTGATCATCATCAGCATCTACAATTTCCTTGTCGGGCCTTCTTTTGAATTTTTTGTCAATATTCCTGTTCTTGTTCCTATCACTGTTCTGATCCTTGGACCTGTTCATACCACTGTTCCTATTCTTGTACCTTGGAAGATCAGCTCTACACTGTCTAGCTGTGTGACCGTCATTGTTGCACTTATAACAGGTAATAATGTTATTTCTTTTAGGCATACCTGTTCTTCGAATCCGCCTGTTCTGACTAACCGAGTTCCTGTTATTAGCCTTGCAAAAAAATGCCTTATGCCCAAACTGATTACAAGAGTAGCAATACCCTTGAAAGAAATTGCTACCTCTGAAACTGTCATTTACCTTCCTTACTTGAGTCATGCAATGCACAGCCATGTGACCAAACCTGTGACACGCAAAACATCTGTCGTGAAATTTTCTTTTATTCGACCTCTTGGGTCCCGAAAACTTCTTCTTCGCAATCTGAATTTCGTTTTCTATTTCTGTGCATCTATCACTCATGGACTCATGATCTGAAGTACTTTCTTCATCAGAACTCTCTTCCTTTTGAAATCTCTTGCTAGATTCCCCAACCTGTTCCTTGTGCGGCTCAACAAAACCGAGACCTGTTTTATCTGTTGGTTTTCTTTGACCTTTGATGAGAGACTTAACCCTTTTGGAGCTATCTTGAAACCTGTACAGTTTATCCTTGTACTCTTTAGTTTCCACTTCCAAAGAAGCCATTTTCTGTTCCAACTCATTATATTGAAGAATCTTAGACTCTAACTCGTCCTTGAGTTCTTGTGTCTTAGCCATAGAGAAGTCAAGACTTTCTGTAAGATCATCTCTCTCCATACAACATTCATCTAACTTATCCTTGAGTCTGGCATTCTTCTTTCTTTCCTTTTTCAAAGCACTAAGAGCATTAGTAAGTTCACTTTCAAGATCCTTTATTTGTTTGCTTTCTGAATCATCAAAGCCTTTTATAGATTTCTTATCACTAGAGGTGCTACCCTTTTCAAAAACCATACAAGCATCTTCCTTATAGTTTTCTGAAGCATCCTCATACATACTAGTAACCAATTCATTATTTGTGCAATCATCCTCAAGGTGACCAAAATTTCCACATCTAAAACATTTCATGATAATGAATCTATGTTTCGGTTCTTCCTCTTTTTCTGATATGAACAACATCTCATTTTCACTATCACTTGAAGAACTTTCACTATCACTACTAGAACACTTACTTGCTTTGTCTAGGTAGAAACTCTTCTTGTGCTTGTGAGAATACCTCTTTCCGTGATTGTTGTGCTCATCTTTGTTCTTCCTGTGATGTTTGAATTTTTTAGAATCCTTGCTCTTAGAATCCTGTTTATCTTCATCACTTTCATACTTGGAAATAGTACAATCAGTAGCATAATGGCCAAACTTTCCACAATTGAAACATCTTATATTCTTCATGCTTTTGTGCTTTCTAGAGAACTTGCCTTTCTTGCTGTAATATGCCTCTTCATCACTAGAAGACTCATCACTCTCTTGAATCTGTTTACCTTTGGATTTCTTGGTAGCCTTGAAAGCTGCCTCTTTCTTGACATCAACCTTCACTTGAGTTCTCAACTCAAATGCTGCAAGTATACTATGGAGCTCATCCTTTTTCAACTTATCCAAATCTTTAGCTTCCTCAATAGCAGAAATATTTTCACTAAATCTATTAGGAAGAGATCTTAAAATCTTATCACAAACATCATTTTCAGCAAGCTCAAGACCTAAGTCTTTCATGGAGTTAACAACCTCATCCATACGAAGCATGTAGTCACTAATATTTTCATCATCATTCATCTTGAGTTGTTCAAACATACCTTTGAAGTGTCTCAACTTGGCCTTTCGGACATTTACATCACCTGTGTGAACCACCTGCAATTGTTTCCACATTTCACTAGCTGTCTTGCGGTGAATCACTTTGGTGAGATCTGCCTTCTGTAAACCCTTCAAGATTGCATTCATTGCTTTTGAATTGTTGTGATGTAGGAGCCTATCTTCTTTAGTATATGGACCATTTACAGGAATAGTGTACCCATCTTCAATCACTTCCCAAACCTCATTCCCAAGAGCCATTAGATGAACCTTCATCCTTGCACTCCAAAGACCAAAATCTGATCCATCAAGAATAGGTGCTTGCATTGCCACTTGAATAATCCATTGTGTTCTTTACTAGCTTTTCCTTCAAGCTGTTAAACTTTTCGAAGGTACCGGCTCTGATACCAATTGAAGAACACAAGCTTATACTGAGAGGGGGGGTGAACAGTATAAGACCGCTTTTTACTTTTTTCCTCCAAATCAACTTTCAAATCAATATTATGCAGAGTATAGAAAGCAATATCAATAGCAGTAATTAAAGCAATGCACAAAACACCATCCACAATAGAGACACAACAATTTACGTGGTTCACCCAAAGCGGGCTACTCCATGGATAAAATCTCTCACTAAATTTTATCAACTCAAAATCTGGGAATACCTTTCCCGATTACAATATTTATGGGCATCAACCCAAAGGAGACACCAATCCCCTAGCTCTGTTCTAGCTGGTGATCCTCTAGAAGACCTCTGCCTCCTCTGCCCTTAGCAAATGGAACTCTATCCACAGAAGACACCTGTCTTCCCTGCTCTGGCTGGAGACCTCTGTCCTCAACTCTATCACCTCCAAAGCTGGTCCTCAAAATTGCACTAAACATAGTCCTTCGGTCTAGCACAAATGTCCTCGATTTCTCTTTCTCTGATCTACACCGAACACAGTCCTTCGATCTAGCACAGATGTCTTTTGTCCTCTTTTTTTGGTCTACACAAAAACATAGTCCTTCACTCTTTTTGTGCAATCATAGCTGCCCTTGACCTTTGCACCTCTACGCAATTATAGCTGCATAGTCTTCGCGCACTCTGCTTCCTTGCAATCTCTCTCACTTGGAAGATTCGACAGAATGCACTCTGCTCTCGATGATCGAACTTCTTCACTTCGCACAGTCTGTGAATGCCGCTCTTCGAACGCACACTTCGATCGATATCATTTTCTCTCCAAGCAGCCCTACTTTTATACTAAAACTTTCAAGATCAAAACCTTGATCTTAGTCAGCTGCTACCCTTAACTTCATCGATTGCAAAACCCTAAACTGCATCGGCTCAAATTCAACTCTGTCGGCTTCAACCACCTCTATGGTTCTATAGCTTTTCTCGTGAAACTACAACATGTCATGATATCATGACACCTTTGCAACCGAACACTATCTTATGGCTTTTGTCATGATATCATGACACTTTCTGCTTCTGCTGACGTCATCTTCTCTTCTATCATGAAATCATGACCCTTCTGACTTCATGGCCTTCTTCTCTGCTTTTGTCATGAAATCATGACACTACTACCTTTGCTGACGTCATCTTCACTCCTATCATGAAATCGTGACCCTTCTCACTTTCTCAACCTTTTCTCGGCTTGCACTAGCGAAAATGGAACATGTCATGAAATCGTGACACTTTCGCTGCCTTGAGCTTCTCTCTGCCTTACTCTCATGAAACTGGAACATGTCACGAAATCATGACGCTTTTGTCTTCATAGCCTTCCTTTCTGCTTCTATCATGAAATCATGACACTTCTCCTATAGAAGACCTGCTTCCAGTTTTTGTCATGAAATCGTGACACTTTCTCCATCCGTACGCTTTTCTTTCATCCTGTCATGAAATCGCTACATCTTCATCTGTTGGCTTCTTCACTTCTACCTATCATGAAATCATGACACTTTCTGCATCCGTACGCTTTTCTTTCATCCTGTCATGAAATCGTGACGCTTTCAGCTTTCGTACGCTTTCTTTGTAGCCCGTCACGAAATCGTGACGCTTCTCATTTCAGACTCTTCCCTTTGTTGCATGTCATGAAATCATGACAGTTCTCACTTCGAGCTTTTTAGCATGTCACGAAATCATGATAGTCCTCACTTCGTCTTTTGCAGCATGTCGAGAAATCATGACTGTTCTCACTTTGAACTCTTCAGCATGTCATGAAATCGTGACACCTTTCGAGTAACTTTCTCTCTCTTTGAACTTGTCATGAAATCATGACAGTTCACACTGTGGACTCTCTTTTCAGCATTATGTCATGAAATCATGACATTTTTCCTTTCGGACTCCCTCTCCTGCAACATGTCACGAAATCGTGACACTTTTCGGTCCATACAATCTTCTTTGCAATATGTCACGAAATCGTGACACTTTTCCTTTTTTGCCTTCCTACACTTTTCGAGTCACGAAAATGCGACATGTCATGAAATCGTGACACTTTCCACCTTGCTCTCCTTCTCTGCCAACATGTCACGAAATCATGATAGTTTTGCCAGCTTCTTCTCTCTCTTCCAACATGTCACGAAATCGCGACAGTTTTGCCAGCTTCTTCTCTCTCTTCCAACATGTCGCAAAATCGCGATAGTTTTTCCAGCCTGCTGCAAACTTTTTCTAACTTGTCTTTTTTTCTTTGATCTTTTGCAAATGGGCTACTATGATCTTTTTGGAAACCCACTTGTCCATGCTCTGAATAATCTGACATTAAATCAAATTCCTTCAAGAGCTTCTTGACATCAATGACAACTTCTACACTTGAGCAAAGGCAATGTACCCAAGGTACCCAAAATTGCCAACAATATCTTTTACGCCAAAATCATCTCGATGACCTACACAAGATCCTTGATCACCTCATTGAACACAAGGTTATGCTATACCCCAAGAAATGCTTATTGGGCATTACATATGGAAAACTCTTGGGTTTCATAGTCTCAAAATGAGGCATCGAGGTAGATCCAAATAAATTCAAGGCAATCCTTGAGATGCTTCCCCCAACCACTATCAGGCAGCTCAGAATATTGTAGGGTAATTTCATGTCAATCAAGCGCTTCATAGCGCATTTATCTAACAAGTGCCGACCCATGAATAGATTATTACACAAGGGGGGTAGAATTTCATTGGGATGATGAGTGCCAGTCAGCCTTCGACGACATCAAACAATACTTGGCTTCGTCACTAGTATTGGCACCACCTAGAGTAGGAGTGTCATTCTATTTATACATCTCAGCTACTGAGGTGGCACTGGGTGCCATGCTAGCCTAGAAAAATGAATTACATAAATAATAGGCTAATTATTATCTTAGCTGCACCCTGGTCAGTTATGAACTTAACTATGCATACGTTGAGAGGCTATGCTTAGCGGTGGTATTTGCCACCAAAAAGCTATGCCATTACATGTTGAGAAATATGATGTATGTTGTGTCTAAGGAGAATCCATTGTAGTACATGATGAGTCGTACTTATCACAGTAGTCACACGACAAAATGGATCATGTTGTTGACAGAGTTTGACATCAAATTCATTGGAAAAAAGTCCATCAAAGGTCAAGTCATCATCGATCAACTAGCAAAGGCTCCTCTCGAAGATGATCAACCTCTGACCATAGAGCTACCCGATGATGGGGTCTTCCATGTCTCAGAATTGCCATATTATGATGAGCCTGAGTCACAAGCCGACATAACCTTATTTTTTGATGGTTCTAAATGTGAGCAAGGGGGTGGCATAGGAATCATGTTTTTCACACCACAAGGGGCTCCAATGCCTTTATCATTTAAACTTGATTTCCCATGCACCAATAACAATGCTAAATATGAAGCCTTGCTCATAGGTCTTCAGAAAACCATCACCATTAACATCAAAAATTTGAATATCTTTGGTGATTCATTGTTAATTGTCAACCAAGTGAAAGGGGTATTCCAATGCAAATGCCTAGTTCTGCAAGCCTACAAAGCCCTTGTGGATAAATTCCTGGAAAATCTTAAATGGTATGACATCGAGGCACTCCCTCAATCATCGAATCATTTTGTGGACACTATGGAATCCTTGGGGTCACTAATCCCACAAGACCCTTCTGGTGAGATGACAACCATTCAAGTCAAAACATTATCGCAATCTATGATGGAGCATGCAAGCTCTGACATAACGCTAGGAATCCACCTGATCCAAATTGAACCATCTCAGGATAGGTTCTATCGACTACATGATAGTCTAAATCATGCCAACTGGGGGTCTTTGTTCTCTCCAACCCCTCTTAATAGCAACACAACATTATTTTTACAAGTTCTTTCCTGCTCAGCTTTTGCTAGGTACGAACTTCAAGAGGGATCGACCATTCATACCATCGAGGTTTTTGATAAATAGGATTTGTATGCACCCATAAGATACTATCTCAAGTTGGGTAGCCTCCCACTTGGATTGTCACACATCGTGAAAAGATCATTCAAACAGAAAGTGACAAAACATGTCTTGCTAGGAGACATTTTGTATCGTCGAAGCTACGAAGGAATCCTCCTCCATTGCTTGGACCAGCAGGAGTCCACTTGGGCGATCACCCAAGCACACGATGGTACATGCAATGGCAACTTTAGTGGTATGGCCATCACAAAGCGCATTCTTTGCATGGGCTATTATTGACCATCTTTAGAGCGAGATTGTTGTGCATATGTACAAAAGTGCAGGAAGTGTCAACACCATGCTAACTTGACATACGTACCTTCTTAGGCCTTGCAACCGATACAATTGGCTTGGCAATTTTTGCAGTGGGGCTTAGATCTCATTACAAATATCTCCCCTACATCGTCAGGTCATCACACATTTATCATAATGGCCACAGAGTACTTCACTAAGTGGGTGGAAGCAATTTCGCTTACCTCTATGATTGGGCCCCACATTGCGGAGTTTATTTTACATAACATAATATGTCATTTTGGTATTCCATCCAAGGTCATTTCGGATAATGGGATGTCATTTAAGAACAAAGATGTGTGTGCTTTGACAACAAAGTACAAAATTCAGCACAATTTTTTGACACCCTATTATCCGTAGGCAAATGGGCAAGCAGAGGCGTCAAACAAAACACTAGTTGCCATCCTTAAAAATATGGTCACAGATAATCATAAGGATTGGCACATCCAAATACCACTTGCCCTATGGGCTTATCGCACTAGCATCCGGACGTCCACTAGGGAAACTCTATTTTCGCTAGTGTATGGCTCCGAGGCAGTCATGCCTCTCGAGTTGGAAATACCCTCCCTGCACATATCAATGCAAGAGTTCATCGATGATGACACTACACGGTAGGCCTAGTTAGACCAGCTTACGTTACTCGATGAACGACACGTCAATGCTCTCAAGAATTTACGTATCTATCAAGAGTGACTTAAGAAAGCATACAACATGAAAGTTCACCTAAGGGACTTTCAGGTTGGTGACCTGGTCTTAAAAGAGAACCAAAAAAATTCTAACTTGCTGCCCCATTTAAGGGACAAGTTCACGACAAATTGGTTAGGTCCTTATGTAATCAATAGTAAAATAGGACTTGGAACATACCGACTCACCTCTCTTGAAGGAATCAAGGAACAAGAACCCTTGAACATCAGTCATTTGAGGCCATTCAACATCTAGAGAGCCATCGCCCACACCAAAAGCTCCAAGGGTTCCCACAATTGCTTGGTCAACAAAATGCCCCAAAGGTATCCATAATCCCTTTGGTCAAGCCAAACCACCCCAAAATCTCCAAGGGTGCCCACAATCGCTTGGTCAACCCTAAAATGCCCCAAAGGTATCCATAATCCCTTTGGTCAAACCAAAAGCCCTAAGGATTCCCGTAATCGCTTGGTCAACCAAATGCCCCAAAGGTATCAATAATTCCTTTGGTCAAACCAAAAGCCCCAAGGATTCCCACAATTGCTTGGTCAACCAAACGCCCCAAAGGTATCAATAATCCCTTTGGTCAAACCAAAAGCCCCAAGGATTCCCATAATCGCTTGGTCAACCAAACGCCCCAAAGGTATCAATAATCCCTTTGGTCAAACCAAAAGCCCCAAGGATTCCCGTAATCGCTTGGTCAACCAAATGCCCCAAAGGTATCCATAATCTCTTTGGTCAAACCAAAAGCCCCAAGGGTTCCCACAATCACTTGGTCAACCAAAAATGCCCCAAAGGTATCCATAACCCCTTTGGTCAAACCAAAAGCTCCAAGGGTTCCCACAACCGCTTGGTCACCCAAAATGCCCCAAAGGTATCTATAATCCCTTTGGTCAAAACCTCCAAGGATCCATAAGAATCACTTGGTCCCCACCCATTTGAGTTAAACCATCCATAACGAATATTTAAAAACAACAGATAATCAAAAATAACAAAAAAATTGCATCTCATTTTCATGCATGTTCTTAAAAATCAAAACACAAAAAAGAAAAGAAAAGCTACATTAGGCATCGTATACATACATTGCGTATTTGCTGGTCATACATGTCAAACGCACCATAGACTGTAATTACTCGGTAATTCCATCATTTTCCACATTCAGTCCATTTTGCAAAATATTCATCAAGAATAACGCCCTTCGTATCTTCGCCATATCATAGTCAATTGTCTTCTAATGTCTTTAGGGTTTTTGTCATTCAGCTGTCTTTAGATTTCTAGTCACATGTTGTACAAAGTCAGACCGATTTTTACAAGGTAGAGTTTTACTTGGATCATGCCTTGTTACATAGCATCCCAACACAAGTTTAAAATACATAAAAATTCCCATGTTGTGTGAATAAAATATGAAACCTACAATGCAGTCTAGGATACCTTAAGCAAAAATTCTATCTTGCTCATTCCCCTGTGCGAATGGTTCAAGAATGCTGAGAATTGACAAAAGGAAAAGCTCCTCCCCATCTAATTCCCCACAATAAATAGAGGTTTTCACCACTATCAAAAATCCCAAACACCTTTGGTCCCCAAAGTTGTAAGGATTCGTACTACACGCCCCTGAGAAGGATGGTAGTCATCCCCAAGGCCTAAAAAGATCAATGTCATTCACGAAGAAAAATCCCAACAATCCACCATCAAAAATCCCAAACACCTTTGATCCCCAAAGTCATAAATATTCGTACTACATGCCCCTGAGAAAGATGGGTAGTCATCCCCAAGGCCAAAAGGATCAATAACATTCACAAGCAAAAATCCCACAAGCTCAGCTTTGAAATCACAATTCAAAATCTAAATCCTCAAAATGCAACGATAAAAAAAAATAAAAAAATAAATAATAGTGGTTATCACCATTACCCAAACCCCTTGCTCAAGAAAAAAAGAGAGAAAAATAAATTTTTATTTTCATCACTATATGTGGGAGCAAGTATCTCAACAAATTGAACAACCGAAAGACGCTTGAGCTTGAATCCCTAGAATTCTCAGCATTTGAAAAACCATTTAGGTGATCCTCATTATGGGTTTGGTGGATAGCCTACTTGGCAATGGCGGTATCCTAAACACATGACGATATGTCTATCACATTAGCTTTGCGTATGTGTAGACCAATGTTTGCATGTGGACGAGCTAGCTTATGGTATCCTAGATTGCCCTGTAGGTTAATCTTACTAAATACAGCAAAGGAATTAGTGGAGCTAATAAGGTGATATTTAGTACAATTTTGGTGGACAACCTACCTGGCACTGGTGGTATCCTTACGAATACCACATCAACGAACTCAATCGTACACACAAGGATGTGAAATAACTTGGTCAAACTCAAGTCTAAATCTATACTTTGTTCGAAATTCTTGTAAGATAATGTATAGTCCTAACTAGTTAGTTAAAGCATATGAGTCTTTGAAAAACCTTAACTACATTCTAAAAACAATTGTTGTATATTTTATTACTTGCATCACCATCAGAAAATACAAAACAAAAATTACAAATGCAAAGTTATTCCATAAAGCAATCACATAGTATAGAAAGCCAGTAAATCCTATACAGTCTATGGTGCCATCGCCTATTTACCAACAAATCATTCCATCCATTCCATATGCATACATCTAAATCATATAGCTAACATCATCCATAGTCATAATAGCATATGCATACATCAACATAAATAAACATGCATAAAGAACAATAAATCATGACAAGCATATCATCAAACAAAAAATGAATCATGTATATATATCAAGTCAAAATGCCCTCAGGCTACAATAAGTAGGTTCTTTGACCTCACAAAAACCAAAAACTCAAAATCCCCAAAGCCTAGGGAGTCGACCACCATGATCACACAGGATCGGTGTGACTAGAACTACCCCCAGTAGTATGGGTCCTATGGGACCTCTCAGGGTAGCTGCTACCAGCCCTCGCACCCTACCCACCAACACTATCCTCATCCAGCCGCCTACGATGATAAGATGTAGACTGCTCAGTCTCACTGCCTATCGTATAACACGACGAACCACCTCCATCGAGCTCAGGTAACTGTCCACCGAGGTGAACAACCTCTATCTCTAACTCCACCCGATATCGCCCCCACTCCACATATCATCGGTGATACATAGCTAATGCGCTGTCTTGCTGTGCTAACTGATCCCGTAGGAGATTCCTCTCCTACAAAATGTCTCTATGCTCCTCCCATCTCTGTAAGAGACCCTCCAATCATGCTATCTCAACACGAAACCCAGCCTGCACATCCCTTGAGACAGCTTGAGGCATGCGCACCTCCAAGATGGTCTGCTACTCTGGCACCCACTACTTCGAGACGTCTTGTACATCTGGCTGCTCTGGAACCCCCACATCATCTCCATCACTAGTGAATTCATCGACCTCCACCATGTATGCATCATCAAGCAGATCCCCCCAAACCTCTATTAGTGCCTCTACACCCCCACCTCCTGCTGTTGCCATATTTGCACCTCCTAAAGGCCTCTCACCCTGCCATCATCGCATAGTCCACCACCAGTCATACTCTACAGTTACCCCGACATCATCCATGTCGGGTACATAAATCACTGCATCAGACCCCTTGCCTAGTGGCTCAATGATTGGCTAGACTAGGGTCCTCTCATCCTCGCATCGTCGATAGATCAAGGGATCACCAGGAAATCCCTAGCACACCCCAAAGTATCACGTCACCCGAATGTATGGAAAGTACTCCTGCTCTATCCCATGTCACCCAATCAGCCATCTACCCTTGTGCACATGCCAGAGTCACTATCCAGCCTTAGGCCAAGCTGTACAGTCCTAATACAACCATAAGAACACTTGCCCTAGAATTAGACAAGAGAAAGCATCAGTGTAGTGCCCTACATCACCTGCCTGCTGCTGACTTTGTCCATGCTCCTTTGACCGCCACCATAAATTGGCATACCCAATATCTCGATCCACCATATCACCTTGGGTGGTCCAAGGCAAACCATGTGACCACTCCATAGCTATGTGCTTCCACTCCCAGCATTGCAAGAGATAGTTGCACCCGATCCCCTTCCACCTTCGACAGCAGACCTTGTACATCTCATCGTACAACTATGCCAACAATGTCTGACCCCATCTCATAATAAGTGGAGTTGATGTAGGACACTCCACCAATGTGAAAACCAATTCTAGCAGGTTCCAAGGGAACCTCACACTTGAGGAGTCAGGAAGCAGCATATTGGAAATGAGGGCTATGAGTAAAGCATACCTCACCCCTAATATGCCTTTCTCTAGCCACCACTACACTAGAATACCACCTATTTGGCAATCAGCCTCTGCCCTCTCCACAACATTCTCCACCCCCCTCTCGCCCCCAACCAAAACACCATGTTAGTACTGCTATCCGTTGGTCCCAGTGAGTCATCTGGATAGGAATTCCATCTATCGAAATCCACAGAATCCGATACACATCCTCTAGAGTCACAGTCATCTCCCCTGTAGGAAGATGAAAAGTGTTGGTGTGGGGATCCCATAGATTGATCAAGGTAGTCAAATATGCCTGATCCCCCACCACAGGCTCCAAACACATCACGTGCTTGAGCCCAAGGGCATCAAGCCACTCCCAATCCCCAACTGTCAAGGCATCCCGGGCATCAAAGAAAATAGTCGGCTGGCGGTACCGACTCTTCACAACCTAAAAAATAATAAAAAACAAAAGATATTAAGTACATACTTAATATAAACAAAAATAATACAATAAAACTATACAGAAGAACAAAAAAGTATAGGAAAATAATTGTACAACAAAAGTACAAAAAAATAAAGGACAGCATAAAAAGTACAGAAAAATAAAGTACAACAAACGTATAGAAAAACAAAGTACAACAACATTAACAACAAACTGTACAACAACGACAAAAGATATAAAAATAACTATATAAAAACAAAAAAAATAAAACACAAATAAAACAAAATCATACTAGGGTTTCAGCCTTAATGTGAACACAAAAAAAAACAAAACAAAAACAAAATCATACTAGGGTTTCAGCCTTAATGTGAATACCAAAAAAATGACAAACATTAATATTAGGGTTTCAACCTTACTATTAACACAAAAAAAAATTAAAAATATAAAAATTAATGTTAGGGTTTCAACCTTAATATTAACGCAAAACAAAACAAAAAAATAATAAACAAAAAATCATATATTAAGTTTTCAACTTGATATACGGATAAAAACAAAATACCGCAAACACACATTTATATGTAAGTTTTTAACTTCATATAAAACAAAAATGAATAATAGGTAGGGAGAAGGAACATCATACCGGTATCACCTTGGCTCCACTCGAAGATCCAGTTCTCGCACTCATGATGTCTGTGAAATTTTAGTAGCGCTTTGCTACGCACACTCGCACTCCTCACTGCTCCAAATCGCCAAGAAAAAAATGTTGCAAATGAGCCCAAAACCTAGTTTTGGTCCTTTTATAGGATGTTAGGCCTATAATCATTCTACCCTAGGATGAGCGCTCTAGTTAGTACTCATCCCACCCTGGGATGATTACCAAATTGGTATTCGTCCCACCTTGGGACGATTACAGAGCAAGAAATAAAGCAACAAAAACTGCATCCAAAAAATGCACCAAAAATAGCAATAAATCTGCCAAACAAAGGTGCCTCTGCACCTGAAATTCACGACATGAAAACCATTGTCGAGGTCACAAATACTCACTATCCTACTCCCTAAGAAGGCTAGCATAGCCGAACCACTCCATGGGAAGGATGATTTTTGATAATTTTTACCCCAATCAGCATAAACAAAAGGGTCAAAACCCACCAAAAATAAGTCCGATGGTTGGAAAACAGCATAAGCATTCAACAGAAAACAACTGAAGGCACCCTTAAAAATGTCATCTTGGGTCAAGCGACTCGTTGCTTTTCTCATCTTGTTAATTCCCTCATCGATTCATCGCTTGAGGGGGTAGTCACACTTAGTCACCAAATTAACGAATACACACCCAATCAAGGAAATGACATGCATTCAAATAATCATTGACAAAGACAGTCACGCTCCTGATTGGGGCAGCAAACAAGCAATAATAACAAGCTAAAAAAACACTTGGCATTCTGGAAACATGAAGACAAGGTTCCTCAAACAAAAGGTTGCGCCCTTTGCCTATTCATGACTAAACAATGTCCAAGATCAAGTACACCTCACTAAAAAAGGTTACACTTGACTTAAGCTCCTTAGCTCGTTAGAAGCAAGGATTCAAGAATGCGTGCCCTTTCCATACTTGGGGCATCAAAATTTGGTTAGGTTACTAAGAAAACCTAATCATTAAGTGCTTTGGTCATCTATTTTTGCTCAACACTGTGCCACACACAACGCATCTCAAAAAGGGGCATCTTTAGACACCAAAACAGCACCAATTCAATTATGTGACTACAAGCACTGATCGAATTGGCATACATACCCCCTAGGGCAGCCTCCAAAGGTTTAACAGTGGTCCTAACCACTCCCAAATTAGTTTTGGAATGTCATAGGTCAATTTGGCACCTTTTAAGCGCTTTGCTCCCTATTCGTCCCACCTTGGGACGATTAGTATCCTATTCGCCCCACCCCGGGATGATTAGCAGCAATCGCTCTAGGGTGGGACGATTAGCAGGTTTGACTGGAAAAAAGTCAAGCCTTGAAAAATGGCAGCCTAGATACGCCACCCAACTTCACCTTCAAGGCATGCAATTTTGAGGAACGGTTTCAAATTGGAGAGAGGGACTTCAATCAAGCATGCCTTGATCATGGAGGCCCTAAATCAGGGAGGAATCTTCTCTCCCCTAAAATGGCATAGTGAGCCAAGTTGTGCCCTCGCATGCACATGCAAAGGAGACCCTGAGGTCTATAAAAATGTGAGCCTCCTCACCCCAAAATAAGAAGAGAGCTAGAGGATTTGGAGTAACAGAGTGTTGCCAAAGTATACCCCCATTCCGCTTTGTGCTTCCTACATCCCTAATTTCTCTTTTGGAAGAGAGGTTATTGGGTGAACATTAGGAACGCAACCTAGAACTAAAACCCAAGAAATCAGCCACAATCCCACACCAAACTTGTCAACAAAACTCCTTAGGAGGTTTTGGACCCATCCCACTTGGATTGGTGCCAAAATTAAGCCCCAAACGATGGGCGTCCTGCCCCCGGGCACCCCCCGCATTGTTGTAGTCCTAATCGCCCCACCCTGGAGTGATTAGAAATCTATGCTTGATTTCTCTACTATTATTTTTGCATTCTGTCATATTTTATGTACTTATGCTGCTGTTCAAGTTTCATGGTATTCTGACTTGATTTGACCTTGTTTTTATCATTTTATGGTTTTACTAACCTACAGGGAGTGCCTTCAGATACATGACAATCTAGGCATAATCTGCAAAATTTTACCTTCTGGGTCATCTCAAAATGCCCCTTTTAGTCTAACCCCAAGTTTGCAGGAGTTTTGGAGGCCTCTAGGTAGGACATTTGCAAGGTCACTTTTGCACATTTTGTGACAGTCCCCTGCGTCCCACCCCAGAGCGATTAGAATTATGTGCATGATTTCCTAACTATTATTTTTGCAATGTGTCCCTGATGATGTCGCCATGCCTCCGTCCAAGTTTGAATTCATTATGACATGTTTTGACCATCGTTTCATTATTTTATACATTAACTAGCCGGAGGCCTTGGGGATTGCATGTTTTCCTATATCCACATATGCTATTAACTGTTTGCTATTTTTATGAGCATAGGATCCCACTTCTAGGAACATCATAGGGGCAGCAAGGAATGATGAACACATGGACACAAGCTACGACAACTTTTGGCCCGCCCATTTCGAATGTGGGCATGTGGAAGACACTGGAAGCATACCATCCATTGATGTAATGAACTGTATCAAACATTCTGAGCCCTAGAGTGGGGGATGTATTGTAACCATATTTAAAGCAAACATTAATAAAATATGCCCCACTTTATTTTTCTTACATCTCATTTATGCGTCATTTCCTTCATGCATTACTTCTCACATTCGTAGGGCTTAGCATTTGTATCAACTTTTTTTTGCATCATATCTGGTACGCCATCATTCTATATTTGACTTTCATGAGGGATAATCTGAATTAACACATACTCTTAGGTGAAGTTGTAGTAACATTGAAATACCTATTCGTAATACCATGAGACACAGTTTCATGAGTCTAAGGGATGATAACCCTTGAGGGTTCTCCTCGAGAAAACCCAAATAGGGAACCGCAACATGAAACTACATCACATAAATACAAAGATACCTCATGGCCATCATCATCAAGGAGACATGAGGAAACCTTAGGGTCTTTCTCTAAACACACAAAAAATTATCAAAGACATGAGGAGGTTTCAAGAGCTTCTTCCCCACATGGACATAACAGAGGTTCTAAAACCCATTATTCACACAGATATAATGAGGCAGCCATACCTCCATCCTCATGGAGAATGGGGGTGACCACAAAGCCTTCATCATCAAAATGACACACAGGGGTTACAACATCCCAACATTCACATGAGACACTTAGAATAGATCAGCCCACCGAGGGGCATGAAACTAGGGATACATCCAGTCATACACATCAAACAGAAGATATCCTTCACACAAGAGGAAGGATTCCAATATACTATGACCTCATTGGAGTAAATGGCACCCCACAAGATCAGCCATGGAAAAAAATATAGTTATATGAGTTAGATAATATTTATTCGAGTCCACCTCCCAAAACCATAGCTACAAAGAATTCTGCATCTGGAAGTTCAGGAACCATGACTTCTAAGCCCAATTCTCAAACTTGGGGTGCCTCAAGGTGACCCCATAGTAAACATATAGAGGCTGATCATAAAGACACTCAACAATATACTGAAAAAGTCACATTAGCTAGCAAGAGCAAAGAAACAACAAAAACCTCTTTGAGGAATCTACGAATCAAAACTACTAGAACAAGATCAGATAAGCATGAGTCTTCTATGACGGTGTAAGTTAACCACATACGACAGCTAGAGAATGCCTTACACAAAGAGTGAGAGCTTACAGAAGCTCTCGAACATGATAAACAAAGATAAAGGTTGTTGCACCAACATGAGCAATCTTTAAGAGAGCAAGCTGAGTAGCTAGGTCGTAGCAACCAACAAACAAATAGAAATGATCATCAAAGAGATCAACACACTAACTCACCGAAATAGAGGTACACTAGACAAGAAGGAAACCCGTAGCAAAACCATCCTCCAAATAATGAGCAAAATACAACTGGTGTAGAAAGGGTAGATATGATAAATCAGGATCAATCACATCCTAAATCCCCTCATAGAAGGGAATAAAATAGAACAAATCAAATGGATAAAGGGCTACCTCCACTGCCACCATAGGGGGTTTGCAAGAGGAGGAACTCCTTGCCTCAAAATCATTCCAATAACTTGCTAAAAATATGAATTCCTTTGAAAAACAAGAGATGGTTGGGAACCAATCGACATTGAGCAAAATACACAACCAACCATTATGTCCATCTATCCCTAGCCCCGCATACCCAAAGATTTTTTATATGCCTAGGTTGGAGAAGTTTAAGGTTGAAGAGGATGCACAAGAGCATGTTATCAATTTCATAAATACATTTTTTCATCTCAAAGACAACGATGCTCTTATGCTAAGGACATTCATAATGACATTTTCGGGCGCTGCCACTCAATGGTTCAACCAGCTACCCAAGCATAGCATATCTAATTTTGAACAACTAGTGAATGATTTCCTAAAGTGTTTCTCATTTGTTTCTAAGAGGAAGGTGAAAATTTCAGACCTGGCCAATTTGAAAAATTATGACGATGAGCCAGTAATGGATTATGGGAATAGATGGAGAAAATTCATGGTAAAATTATCATTCTCCATCCCCACAGAAGAGATTGTCCACATGTTCACCAAGAGTTGTTCTAAACACATTTCCCTATTACTACAACTTCAATAATACCCCTAATTTGAGGAAGCCTTGGCACAGGCCAAACTCATCAAGGACATAAAAGTAGATGAGAGAACCATCAAACTCCAAACCAAGGAGTGGAACAAAAATAACAAAAATGGAAAATACAAGCAGAAGCAGACAAACCTTGCTCTAGTTAATCAAGTGGTATTGACTATGCCTAAGGATGGGGCTATGCACCAACCCCAGAATTATCAAGCACAATCCCCACAAACCAATTATTATCAAAAGAACAATCAAGGGCAAAACAAAGAACACAAATTCCCTCGATATTTCACACCATTGACAGAATCAATGCAATTAATCTTCAACCAATTGAGCGATGCAGGAAAGATCAGGTTCCATGACATACCTCTCATAGATCTCAACCATCCTAAGCCAAAAGGATACATGGAAGATCAATTTTACCCTTATCATAGGATACTGAGTCATAACATTGAGGTTTGCATTGGTTTCAAGCACTAGGTGCAAAATATGATTGAGGCAAAAGAACTTAAATTTGAAAACCCACTGGCTCCTAATAATAGAGATATGGGCATCTACAAAAACCCTATCCCAAACCATGAGGCCCATAGAGGGCAAGGTGCACAAGTCAATCAAGTTCGAATTGATACTCCTATCCATGGGTGCATTAGGATGGTTGAAATTGTCAATATAGCAACTAGGAGTAGACGGTATGGTCAACTGCAACCTCCTGTAGCTCCCATTAATGTCCCCACTACACCTAGGTAGAGGCAGAGGTAAAACAACCTTCCATGTCCACCAACCCGACCTATGGTAACTATTCGGAGTAGACTTGAGCAAAACTTACAATTGACTTCGGCTAAGCTATCCATCTGTGAGCTCATAAAATAGTGCCCAAAGTATAGGGAGACCTTGATGGATATTTTAAGATCGATTGATATCCAACCACAAGATCCAAATGCATTCACCCATTTTGTGGGACAAGTACTAGAATGCCAGGAACATGTAATTTGATTATATGATTATGATATTAAGATAGTGCCTACTGCCTTACCAGAACCTTCGCTGCACATTGTGGTGTTAGTCAATAATTTACCTTTTAAGCTGGTCTTGATAGATAAAGGTTCTTCAATCAACATCATCACAACAACAACCATAGAACACCTTAAGATCCCCAAGTCCAATATCATTCCGGGAGCCTATACATTAAGGGATTTCAATTATGCTTTATGCAATACTATGGGAATGATAGTCCTACCTATCAAGGTGGGGCATAATACCATCCCCATGATGTGTTATGTCTTGGAAGGGGCCATGCAATGCAACATCCTCCTAGGGATACCTTGGATAAGGGACATGAAGTGTGTTCCTTTGATCTTACACCAATGTGTTAAGTATGTGCATGATAGCAAAGTCTACATGGTGTTGGCTGATGAAGAGCCATTCAAATATGTTCATCAGGTGGATTTTCCAAGATAATTTGTAATTCCTTCTACCCACTTCTATGTAGGACCTTCATATCCAGCTATGCAATTGAATGATAAAGACAAAGGGGTACAAAAAGAACCATCTGCATCAACACCTCATCTAGCACCCAAGTTAACTAATGCTTCTAAGAGACCATCAACGTCTAAACCAAAAGACAATAAAAGCTAAAAGCACCTTTAGTTGAGTAAAGAAAGCTCAAGGAAGCCCTAACCATAGCCATTGAGAAAATTCCAAGTCCCATGGAATAAGAATATCTCCAAGATCAAGTTGAGGAGATACTAGAACCCACTTTGCCAGTGTCATCTGTAGGATCATCCACATCGCATGTGACTATACACTTGGCAAGTACAGTGATAGGAGAGTATCTTGTGTAAAATATTGTTAGTCTTACAATGGCACTGAGAGGACGGGTGAATCAGTGTAGTTCTTTTAACTTGAATTTACAACTCTTAAACTGAAATAATGAAACCTTAAAACCAGATAAAGCAAGTATCACAAAAGAACATATCACACAACACAAGATTTAACGAGGTTCACCAAATTGGCTACTCCTCAAGAATGACTTCTTGGACTACCATCCAAATAAAGCCTTTGCAAAGCACCAAATTTACAATCAGTTTACCAGCATCCACTGGAAGGAGCACCAACCCCTGATTTATCTGTACCAACAGAAAGGAGCACCAACCCCTGATTTACCAGCACCAACTGGAAGGAGCACCAACCCCTTATTTATCTACACCAATAGAAAGGAGAACCAACCCCTGATGCCAAGCTACAACATGGACTTTAATTTGAATCTATAAGTTTGATAAGATACCTTTGCTTTTGCATGACCCTAACTGGTCTTCTCCACCTTTGCATTCTCTGTGCACTTCGCTCTTTCTACGTAAACACTTCACACACTTTGCTTTGCTACAATCCAACTTCATGATTGCCTTCTCCCTTTTGTGTACTCTACTCCTACTTTCTCTGTGCAATCACAGATGCACTTAGGACAATTCGACATGACTTCTTTGCTCACTTTGCGCACTTCGCCATCATCTCGCCACTTCTACGCTTTCTGCACTCTTACGACCACATTTCATACTTCGACACATATTCGATGACGCATGCTCCAACACTTCAAATCTCAAAACAACCCTTATTTTATAGCGGAATTCTTGTGATGAAAACCCTAATCTTAATCGGCTGTAAACCTTAATCTTAGTCGGCTTTCATGACAACTGTAAACCCTGATTTTAGTCGGACCGTCGGCTTCAACTCAACCATGAAAATACAAAATGTCGCGATATCATGACACTTTCACTTTCTCTCTTTCTCCTTGCTTTGGCCCCTAAAAATACAACATGTCGTGATATCGTGACACTTTTTCTTTCTCTTTCTCTTTGCATCGGACCGCAAAAAAGCTACATGTCATGATATCGTGACACTTTTTCTCCTTGCTCTTTCTCTTTGCATCGGACCGCAAAAAAGCTACATGTCATGATATCGTGACACTTTTTCTCCTTGCTCTTTCTCTTTGCATCGGACCACGAAAATACATGTCGCAATATTGTGACACTTTTTCTCCTTACTCTTTCTCTTAGCTTTGGCCCATGAAAATACATGTCGCGATATCGCGACACTTTCGCCTCTATACGCTTTCTCTATTCCTTTGTCATGAAAATGCGACATTGCATGATATCATGACACTTTTGTTATTCTTCCTGCCTACCCTTCTTGAGTCGCAAAAATGTGACATGTCGCGATATCGTGACACTTTTGCTTCTCTACCTTCCTGTCCATTTTGAGTCGCGAAAACACATGTCACGAAATCATGACACTTTTGCTTCCGAAGTCTTGCTTTCTACTTTTGTCATAAAATCATGACACTTATGCCTTCGAAGTCTTCTTCACTGCTTTTGTCATGAAATCGTGACACTTTTTCTTCCATACTTCACTTCTTTGCTTTTGTCACGAAATCGTGACACTTCTGCTTTCGAAGTCTTCTTCTTTGCTTTTGTCATGAAATCATGACACTTTTGCTTCTGTACTTTACTTCTTTGCTTTTGTCGTGAAATTGTGACAATTCTGCTTTTGTCATGAAATCACGACAATTCTGCTTTTGTATGCTTCCTCTCTTTCTTTTATCGTGAAAATGCGACATGTCGCAAAATCATGACACTTTTCAAACTTACTTTCTCTCTCCTGTTTTAGTCGCAAAAATGCGACATGTCGCGAAATCATGACACTTTTCCAACTTGCTTTCTCTCTCCTATTTTAGTCACGAAAATGCGACATGTCGCGAAATCGTGACACTTTTCCAACTTTCTCTTTTTTGACCAACATGTCACGAAATCATGACAGTTTTTCCACTTGCCTTTTTCTCTTCCAACATGTCACGAAATCGCGACAGTTTTTCCTGCTTTCTCTTTCTCTTCCAACATGTCATGAAATTGCGACAGTTTTTCCACTTGTCTTTTTCTCTTCCAACATGTCATGAAATCACGACAGTTTTTCTTGCTTTCTCTTTCTCTTCCAACATGTCATGAAATCACGATAGTTTTTCCTGCTTCTTCTCTCTCTTCCAACATGTCATGAAATCGTGACAGTTTTTCCTACTTTTTCTCTCTTCCAACATGTCGTGAAATCGTGATAGTTGTTCTTGCCTGCTGTATATGTTGCGATATCGTGACACTTTCTTTACTTGTCTTTTTCTTTGATCTTTTGCAAATGGGGCACTTTGGTCTTCTTGGAAAATCAATGTACATACTCTGAATAACCTTTGAACTCCTGTCTTCTACATCTAAGTAGCTTTTGAACTTCCTGTCCACTACATCAACAGATCTATCTGACTGTGTTGACAACAATGACAATACTGCTGCTGCACCTTGCTCAACAATCTCCCCCTTTGGAATTGTTGGCAATTATACTTACCATAAGTGAAAATTATCCCTTGCTCATCCATTTATATGCATGGTCTAGATTACTAATGAATTGGCAAAAGGACAAGCTTGCCCTATCCCATGAAAAGAAAAAAGAGAGAAGAAAAAAAAAAATCCCTTGCTCCTCATCTAATCGAACAAGTATCCCCCCAAAGAAAAATTCTTGTTCTCTATAAATAAACAAGAATTCAAACGCTCAAAAAAAAAAAGCAAAATATAGACTCTTGCTTCTCCTCTAATAAAGCAAGAAGCTCAAAAAGCATTATAAAATCCCTTGCTAAGCAAGTATCCCAAATAAAGTCTACAAAACAAAGAAAAAAAAAGGGCAAAAAGAGCTTGAATCTCTGGAATTCTTAGTATTTCAAATACCATGGGATATTCTTTCTCAAAGATATCAAGTCTGGACAAGACCTCTAGATGCTTATAAGATCAGCTAACTTTTGGCATATATAATCCTTGTTGTTCTTTAACCTTTACTCATAATGGGTAATGAATCTTCACTGCACACACAGTTGGTTTAGAAAGAAAACTCGAACATACTAGGATAACCTTAACACTACATTGATTTGTGATAGAATTAAATGAAGTTTCTTTTAGTATGCCTAGAATTTTGTTTGATGACTTTGAAGAATTCACCTAGAAACATTCTATGCAATACCTAATAGTCAATTATTTTTCACAAGTACTATGACTTCAAAATTCTCTCCAAAAACATGGCCTATACCTACTATACTTTTCCTTCTAAAAAATATTTAGTATTATCCATGTTTTCTTAATGACATACATGAAGCATAATCTCCAAAATTTTATACATCCACCCCATATATTAAAATATTACTATTTTTTCCTTTGTTTTGGCTATATAGCCAAAATTAAAGTCTGGGGGAGGGAATAATTAAAAAATGTATATATAGTTTGGAAGTGTATAGAGTTTGAGGAAAGAAATAATAATAATAAAAATATAGGTAAAATTCTCTTAGTAATATGTGTAAATATCTTCTGTAAATACTTTCCGTAAGTAGTTTTTTGTTAAAAATTAAAAAAATTAAAAATAAAATAAAATATATGAGTAGTTTAATTATAATGTCTAATATATTTATATATTCATAAAAATATATATTAGTATATATTAATAAATATAAGGTATTTATAATATATTTAATAACATGACATATATTAATAATATAACTATAATTTAATAAAACTATTTATATAACATATATTTAATAATATAAATAACACATTTAATAACTATTAATAATATAATATAAATATTTTAAATATCTATATAATATTCTAATTATCCAAAAAAATATAACATATCTTATATATTTTATATTATACAATATTTATAATAAATTATATAATATTATAAATATTATATTCGGAGCATAGTCCAAGAAGCGCAACATACCCGAAAACATATATATTAAAAAATAAGATACGATATATTATTTTAGGCAAGACATAATATTATGACCATAATATTAAAACCAACATTATAATATTAAAACTAACCACCTATACCATAATATTTAGACCCCGACATAACTTAACCCATAAAAAACACATAACACTACATTATTAAACCCCGACCTAAAACTAACCTAACCTATATGAAATACCTAAACATAACATAACCTAACCTAGACGTACCATAAACATAACCTAAACGTACCACATAACATACCATATTGTTAAACTTAGTAAATTCAAACAAAACCTAAACCATGACTTATATCATAATATAATTCGGTTGTCGTAAACAAGGAAGGTGGCATAAAGAACCATTGCCACATGTCAAATGTTAATCCTACCGCGTATAAAGGTTTGGACCATCGATTTTTAATCCAATCAACGGATCACATGGCATTCACTTTTAACCAATGGTTTAGAAAGTTGCGGATCGATCTTTCCACTGTCGATTATACAATGATCTATGGTCATTTAACACTCCAAACAAACACAAAGCATGATAAGCGCTACATCGTTGATCGTAGGGTTAAGCAAGGTGACATGTGATATACATCATTGATCCTTACTTACCACTTGTGTTATCTAAACAAACCTTTCGTCGATGATTGCATGAATGCATAACCTCCACCGTCGATCGTAGCTAGGGTAAAAGGTGGCTAGTTTCTTCACCACCAAGCTTTTGCCTTCTGTTTTCAACGCTGCATGTAGCATGCAGATAAAGGCATTCAAATTTTTACCAGTTTGTGTAGGAAATCTGAAAATTAAACTTATCCTAGCGCTATGCTCTGCAATTCCCTAAGTTTCTTCTACGATTGACGAGGTGGGTGACGGGAAAAAAAAAACCTTGATTGAGAGTGAATTACATGAGGTGGACGCCATTTTCTTCTGTGATTGCAACAGGCGACAGGTAAGATATCATTTCTTTTCTTTTTCTTTATTCTTTCTTTTTGTCGTCCTTGTTATTAAAAGGTACTTTTTCTATTTTTAATCAAAGTTCTCCAAAGATTAGGCCTAAATTATCTGATATTAAGGTTTATTTTGTATAAAATTTGAATTTTAGGGCATATTTTCTATTCTAGGGACTGCAATTATTCTAGTTCTCGAAGAATATGTAAAAAGCCCCAATTTCTAAAGCTATGGAATTTTTGAATTTTGAAATTACTCTAGCCCTAATTATTCTAGTTATTTGAAATTATACACAAGCCCTCATTTTTTAGTTCTAAAATTTCAAAATTTGAAAACCCTAATGTCTGAGTACTAAAATTTCAAAATTATTTGAAAACCCTAAATGTCTGAGCTCTACATTTCAAAATTACATGAAACCCTTAATTTTTGAGCTCTAAATTGCAAAATTATATGAAATCCCTAATTTCTTAGTCCCAATTTCCGAAATTTGTGAAAAGCCCTAAACCGAAATTGTTAACCCTAATATTATTTGAAAATTTTTAGATTTCTGGGCAAAATTTCAATTTTATTTGAGAAATTAAAAAAAATATATACTGGGTAAATTTTTTTCTTAGAAATTCTTCATTCTGCAAATTAGGAACTTTGATTCTAAATTGGGAAATTTTTCAATTAGTAGATTTCTTTATAAAAGATATGAATTTTTTTTTGTTTTTATCTACTAAACCCTTGCTTTCTGGTACAGTTAAAATAAAAAGGAACTTTTTTTTTAAGGCTTTATCTGAAGTAGATTATCTGTTAATACATTTTTTTTCTGTACAAATTACGTATTTATTTTTATTCTGTTCTCTATACAAATTACGTATTCTCATAATTTTATTTTTTCTATACAAATTACGTATTTGCTTTTATAATCTTGTTCTTTTTGTATAAATAATGTATTTTTAGCTCTGCCTTCACTGTATAATTTATGTTTTTGTTCTTTTAAAAAAACTGTACCCTATATATTTTCAATACTAAAAATAAAAAAAATAAAAAAACTCATATAAAAATATATAAACATAAAATAAAGAAGGGTGTTTTATATCAAGAAATTCTTGCTAGCCTCTAAAACTACTCACGTGTCTTCCAATATTGCAGGATCTCTGTAATCACAATGCCCAAGCCTGTATTCCAAAAACGCAGCGAACCATCTTCGATTGACACACAAAGTTTGAGTGACTCTATGATCGAACTATTTTAAAATGCTCACTGGTGGGAGGCACTTACCAAATTTAAAGGACACGATGTAGGGGTAGCACAACATTTTATCCTGAATTGTAATTTTAATACTATGGTCACTCATGTCAGAAATCTAAAAATAAAGATAACCCTAAGTCTGATTTCTGAGATTTTAAACCTGCCTGAGGTTGGTGCACTTCTTTACAAAAATACTAAAAGTGTCACTCAGCTAGTAAAGAGATTTGATGAAAAATTTTCACTTATAAGAAACAAATAAGGTTCAATTAGAGGGATAGCAACCTCTACACTCCCTCTTCTTTGGCAAGAGGTAGATGTCCTCATTATCAAGTTCTTTACTATTGAAGGTCGAATGTCTATTATGTTTGCCTATCACATTCAAATGCTTCTTAACTTAAAATACCCTAACAAAGAGGATTGTGTTATTAATATTCCATACTTCTTATGTCAGTCATTAAAATCTACAGTTTTGAGAGTTAAACCAAAAAAATTTGAAGGATAGCCTAAGTTACATTAAATTTATCATCATGGTCTGATTAAACTTATAATTTTGAAAAGGTTCATGAAGTAAAAGCATCATGGAGCTAAATTGTGGAAGAGTCTAATGCACCTAAAATTTTGGAGTGCTCCAAATCTGAAATGCATAATCTACAGAAGAGGAAAATGACTCTGATGACCATGTTGGAAAACCTAGAAGTTCAAAGAAAAAACGAAAAAATGTTAAATTCAGAATTCAATCCAGGAAAGAAAAAAAAATAATAGAAATTTTTGAAGAAGACCATGATCCAGAATTACTTGTAAATGAAACTGTTGACAAAACTCTATCTTATCTCAAAGAACAGAATGAATCTCTCCAAAAAAAAATTGAAATTGATAAACTAAGTATGGATTTAGTAGAACAACATAAAATTGTTCAGCAAGCTCTTTCTATGTAGTTCAAATTAATTAAACAACTTAGATACGATAAGGTTACAGGTCCTATAAATCTTGTCAGTCGATTGCCACCTGTCAAAACTTCCCTACCAAAACCATCTACATCCGGGAGAAAGCCTAGGAAATCGATCAACGCTGGTAAGACTATATCCACTCATAAAATTATTGACTTTTCAAAAATTCTCGATGAAGATAGTTCTCAACAAACTAAGGATATCTCTCAACCAAATATGCCAACTAATAAAGACTCTGCCTTAGAAGACAAACTATTGGTTCACAATGAGGATCTTCATTCTTCTCAGGATAAAGTTGCAAAACAAAAGAGAAGTGACCAGGAAATCGAGCACATTAAGACTGTTACTATAGAAACACTAGTTACAGCAATAGTTGCGAACCAAAAAACTAAAATATAGATGCAACAGGTTAAGAAGGAATGGAAATCACCTAGGACAAGAGGACGACCTTCCAAGATCTCAGCCTAGTGATCAGTGATCATTAAAAACTTTTTAGTATCTATCATATTTATATATTATATATATATATATATATATATTCATTTTATTTCTGAATATGATGTTTAAAAATAGTTTATTTGTATATTTGTACATAAATGGATGGATAGATAGTACCTGCAAAAGACAGAAACTATTTTCTTTATATCATATTTTGTTTTCTTTGTGTTTAGAAATATGTTTAAGTTTAATGCAAATCATTATGATTTTAATTCTTCTGGAGATTATTATGGTTATTGGATTACTATACTTTGATCTCTATACAAGAGATGACAGATTGATATTTTGATTATGTATTATTTCTATGAAAATTATTGTGAAGTTCTAATACAAAAATGAGAATGTTTTATAAATTCTAATCTCTTGATATTATAATACTTCTTTTGGAACTATAATGCATGCATAAATCTATTATTTCTCTTATATTTATCTTTTCTATATGCATGAGGACATGCATAAGCTCTAGTTTGGGGGAATGATGAGAGATTAATTGTTACTAATTTTTGTATTAGAATTACTTGTTTTACTGGAATAATTGATATGTTTTTACATGTTATTATCAATAAAATGTGAATTATTAATAAAAAATGGTTAAATATGGTAATCTGATATTTATGGTTAACTTACGTCAAAATTGCTCGAGTTTTGAGTTAAATGCAGGTAAATGATGAAGAAGTTACAACATGGACCTCGAACATGAAGAAGAACCACAAGCAGTTGGTAAAATTTAGCAGATGGTCTCAAATTACTGAAGATAGTTACCAAAAGTAATTACTGACAGTAATTACTTAAGGTAAAATATCACTTTTGATTAATTACCTCCATCATGTTATTGACCGTGGACGACACAATGTGGATGACATAGCATGAATAGCATAATCAAATGGATGGCAATCAAATATCTTTATTATTTCAACATATCTTGCTTCTCCATTATGGTTACGATAATACCTCTAGTTGATAAAACCTTATGAAAGGATTTGTAATGATTTTATTTGTAAGTTGTAAAATCTATTAAGAATTCCTAAAATAAAGGAATTGAAAAGTCTTACATAGGCATATTGCGAGTTAGTTAGATAAATAATATTCTATGTAGGTGCCATTTGGACCAATAGGAATATTTGTAGGTCCAAGATAAAATAAATTTTATTTAGTCTTAGGTTATCTTGTGATCTACATACGGTCATCATTCCATAATTCAAGCAAGACAAATACATGGAAAAAGTTGTGCGTATTGTATTATTTTAGTATAAAAATACATCAGAAACTAGGAGAACTTCTCCTGTTGCATTATTCATTACACAAAATTGTTCTGGATTAATTATGTTACATACTACTCTGTGGAGCTTGTATAGTTGAACCTTTAGCAATAAAATAGTATTTCTTCAAATATGGTAACTTGTATCAATTCTGTTATTTGCTTATCTGCTTTGAATCTGTAAAGATTTGTAACCTGCATTATAAATAAATATTAGTATAAAATCATAAAATTTAGTTACTGATAGGGTAAACTAGGGGAAAATAACTTACACTACCACTTAGGATGCAGGGCCCACTCCTAATCAATAGTCCCTAAGCTCTTTCGCCCCCTGCATTAGATTAGAGTTAGTTAGATTTGCATTATAAAATACATAAAAATAGAGAAACTGCACGAGGATCCTCACACCATAAAAACTAGTTTCTCATATCATAAATTAGTTCCTCATAATTAAAATACACAATAAATTGCATTTATTTACCATATTTTACATAATTCATACATGCATAATTTTATATTTCTTTTTGTACACGTGTACGCATGAATTTTGGATTGGAAATTGAGCTAGACTTAGTATTAATTTCTACGATCATATCTATACAGGATTGCTACTTTTTAAATCTAACCTTGATTTCCCTCAGATTGATAAAATTAAATGTAAGCTTCAACAGCAAATTACCCTCTCTAATCCATACGATTTGGCAAAGCTAATTCATATTGACATGAGCCTTAATGATATGAAACGGATTTCCTCACCCTCATCCTTTTTTAAGTTTGTCTTATCTAAGGAATTGTTAAGGGCTTCATCCAACTACATTCCTCCATCGCCCCCACCTTCACCTTCACCTTTACCTTTAGATCTAAGGTTTCCCAAGCATACATATATGAGGATAAGTCAGAATAGTTCTATGACATCATAGATGACATTCATTTAATACCAACTTCCCATCAACTTAAGGAAGGTTCTCACATATCTATTGAAGATACTACCAATATGAACCTTAGTTCAGATGCCAACAATCCTCAAGTTGTCAAGCTTGGTAAAAGACTATCCAAATATGAACAAGAGCAATTAATTTCTCACCTTAAGAGGAAGAAGGTAATTTTTGCATGGTCCTATAAAGATATGCCTAGTCTTGACTTTAATTTGGTTATCCATAATATTACCTTGAACTCTGATGCTAAGTCGGTTAAACAAAAACTTAGAAGGATGCATCCTAATATTGCTCTCTTGGTCAAGGAAGAGCTTTAAAAAACTTTTAGATGTGAACTTCATAGTTCCTATCGATTATCTTGAGTGGCTCTCAAACATGGTATCTATTCGCAGGCCTAACATGGTGATACATGTTTGCATTTATTTTTGAGATCTTAATAACATTTCCTAAGGATGATTTTCCTCTTCCAAACATTGATACTCTTATTGAAACCTATGTTGGCCATGAAATGCTTTCTCTCATGGATGGTTTTTTAGGATACAACCAAATTCAAATAATCTTGATGATCAACATAAAACAACATTCACTACACCTTGGGAAACATTTTGTTATAAGGTGATGCCCTTTGGCCTAAAAAATGTAGGTGCTACTTATCAACATGCCATGACATACATCTTCCATGATTACATGCATAAGATCATCAAATATTATGTGGATGATCTCTTGGTAAAATATAAAACTCAACAAGAGCACATTGGTGTATTGGAAAAAGTCTTTGATTGACTTCTAGAGCATAATGTAAGGTTAAACCCCAAGAAATGTGTCTTTGGTGTTATCTTTGGAAAACTACTATGGTTCATTGTCTCCAAAAGAGGCATTGAGGTGGACCCAAACAAATTCAAGGCCATCATGGAGATGCCTCCCCCAACAAATTTAAAGGAATTACATAGTTTACAAGGAAAATTTCAATCAATCCATCATTTCATTGCATAACTTTCTAACAAATGCAGGTCATTCAATCACCTGCTACAAAAGGGGGTGTCATTTTCATGGATAGATGAATGTCAAAAAGCCTTTGATGCTATTAAGAAATACCTATATTATCCACAAGTATTAGCTTCTCGTTCGAGGGCCCCCTTTCATCTGTATATTTTAGCAATGAACTTTGCATTAGGGATAATGCTTGCACAAAAGAATGAAAACAACCGAGAGCAAGATATCTATTATATTAGTCGAACATTGGTAAGCTATGAAACTAGATACACTTACGTGGAAAATTATGCCTAGCAGTGGTCTTTGAAATTAATAAACTTAGACATTATATGCTTATTCAAACAACATATGTCATATCTAGAGAAAATCTTCTACATTATATGATATCTTGCACTTATAGTAACACTTTTACTGCTAAATGGATAATGCTTCTCATTGAATTTTATCTTGAATTCATAAGTTAAAATTCCATTAAAGGTTGGGTTATAGCTTATTAGCTTGCAAAATCTCCACTACCTAATGATCATCCTTTGATTATTGAGCTCCTAGATGATTCGGTATTCACTATCATTTTACAAGAAGAAATGTCATTCTAGAGGAAGACATCGATATCAAACTATTCTTTGATGGTTCTAAGTATGAGAAAGTTCAAGGTGCTGGAGTAATGTTTCATACACCTCAAGGTGTGTCTATCCCCTTATCATTCAAACTTAACTTCGAATGCACAAACAATAATGTAGAGTATGAATCATTAATATTAGGTCTTCAATCAACTATAGCTAAGGATATTAAGCGTATTAGGATATTTGGTGATTTTCAACTTGTTGTCAAACAAGTAACCAAATAATATTAATGCAAGGAGCCTACCATTAAATTTTACCATGAAGTAGTACTAAAATTTCTCTCTAATTTTGACTGGTATGAAATTAATAGTTTGCCACGTTCAACTAATAGATTTGCATGTGTGATGGCCTATCTTGGATCATTGATTCCAAAGGACACCTCAGGAGAGGTACAACACCTCATCATTTTAATGATACAATTTTATGTGTTGAGTCTAAATATGAAAAGGATGTTTTCTTTATCCATTTGGAGTCATGTGAGCCTTGGTCAAACCAAATAATAGCCTTTCTCAAGTTTGTAACACTCCCATCAAATATTTCATGAACTGCTAAATGCACTTTCAAGCAAAAGGTAGCTCATTTTACTCTCTTGGGAGATGTGTTATATAGATGTGGTTATGATGGAGTCCTCGTTCATTGTATCAAGTCTAATGAAGAACAAAGAGCCATAGCTAAAGCTCATGATGGTACTTGTGATAGTAATTTTAGTGGAATGGCCATTGTAAAGCGTATTCTATGCATGGGCTATTATTGGACCACAATAGAACGATATTGTTGCACAAATGTCAAACATTTTAAGAAATGTCAATATCATGCTAATTTAACTCGTGTGCCATCACTAGCATTATAACCTATTCAAATCCTTTGGCCCTTTTCATAATAGGGTCTAGATTTAATTGGTAAAATATCACCTTCTTCCTGGAGACAACATACATTCATCATCACAACCACAAAATACTTCACAAAGTGGATCAAGGCAATTCCTCTAACCAGTACGACAAGACATAATATTGTGGAGTTTATACTTTATCGTATCATTTATCATTTTGGTATTCCCTCTAAAATAATTTTTGATAATGGTAAGTCTTTCAAGAATAAGGATGTTCGAGCACTTTGCGAGAAATATAACATCCAACATAGTTTCTTGACTCCTTATTATCCACAAGCAAATGGATAAGTTGAGGCTACCAATAAGACCTTAATTACTATTCTCAAGAAACTTGTTAAATAAAATCATAGATATTGACATACATAAATTCCCTTGGTATTATGGGCTTATAAAACAAGCATCCATAAGCCTATTGGGGCAATACCATTTTCATTGGTCTATGGAGTTGGAGCAATAATACCTCTTGAACTTGAGATACCCTCATTGCAAATTTTACTACAAGAATTCATAGATGACGACGCTGCTAGAAAAACACATCTTGACCAACTCACACTTCTTTATGAAAGGCAAGTCAATGCTTTAGAGTATTTACGAGTATATCAAGACCGCATTAAACATGCTTATAATGTCAAAGTTCATCTACATGAATTCTAAGTAGGATATATTGTTCTTAAAGAGAATCAACAAAATACCAATGCATTACCACATCTTCAAGATAAATTTATGGCTAATTGGTTAGCTCCATACATTGTTACTCAAAAAGTGGGTAAAGGTACTTATAGAATTGCTAGTCTAGAGGGAGTTGAAGAGCTCGAACCACTTAATATTATACACTTGAGAGAATTCTATGCATAACATGATTTATATATATATATATATATATATATATATATATATATATATATATATATATATATATATATATATATACATGGCTATTACACAAAAACAACATTGCATTGCACACATCTCATTTCACATATTGCATTCCATACACGATATTTTTCACCTTACATTTCACACATTTGCATAAAACTCATTTCATTTCATACATTGCATTCACACCATAATTTTCACACATTTCATATTTTATATTAGGGATAATTTATTCAGTTCATATATAAATTGGTCAAATAAATTCATGTTTCCTTAATCAGAGGCACCTTCAAATTCAGTTCATTTACATCATTCCATAAATCCAAATTGTCATTAGCAAAATCACATCTCCATAATTCCTAGGTGTTTTTGATCACTCAGCCAATCCTAGTGTTTTAAGCAAACCATAAATACATGTCAAGTTTTCTTTAGGACCAAGACATAATTTTCACTAAGAAAATCTTGAGTTCTAGGAATCGACTCCAAAACATTTTTGAACCAAACACAATTACACATCTTAAAAACATCTTATTTCAAATAGGGATAACACCATACTTGGTTTGAACCTTGAAGTGAAAAGGGTAGTCCTTGCTTGTCCCATCATGCAACATAGTCCACAAAAATGGTGGTTTTCACTACTATCACAAAATCAAAACAAAAGAAAGAGTAGGGTAAAACCCCTAAAAACTTTAAAACTTTTATACATCACATACCACTGATCCTCAAGCTGTAAGGATAGTACTACATTTTTAGTTAGATGGTTAGGTAGTCATCCCCAAAGCCTAAAGATCAAAATATTGGACTATGAATTTAGTCTTCATCAGATCTATAGATGCTTTACTGACAGTGGAGTGCACTCATGCATGGTGACAATTCTCTTTTAAAGAGATCTTTGACCACACGTAAGGACAAGCTAGCTTCTTGGTCTCATCCATAACAAATCAAATCCAATTTACTCAAGATGAGTTAATGAACTCACTTGCACACACATTGGTTCTCGATTACCTCGAGTCATTACCATGCTTATTATTTGGTAAATGAAGTCACTGCACACATATTTGGTCTTAGATAAATTAGGCAATATCTAGTGAGTTTTTTGATGTCACTAGTATGTTTGAGTCTCTACAAAATAGTCAGTTTTCCATATCAACATCCATATCTTCTTCCATATCAACATCCATATCTTCTATCATGTCATAAGTCCTTTCATCCCACATACCACCAAGTTTGGTTCCCCTGATTAAACAACAATGCTAAACATGGCCAATAAAAATCTAAACTATGAATGATCATTAGAACATTTGCATTCCATAACTTACATTAATCATCCACACAAAAAGTAAAAGCCATATATATATATATATATATATATATATATATATATATATATATATATATATATATCGCATGTACAATGAGTGCCCAAAGGCTACATACAATGGAGCACCAAGGCTCATATACAAAAAGTGCATCTAAGCACTAAGCTCATGCCTATAAGAGGACCCCTGTGACCTTGAAGAAGCCCTAGACCTAGAACTATGCCTAGAATCACTAGGCCTAGCTGACCCGAATATGGATGAGGAGGGTGGTTCTGAGAGCCCAATGTCTTGCTCCAACAATCGATCCTCCAATATTTGGATTTATCCATCCTGAGCCTGAAGGTGATGTACATTATGCCTCTACCTATTATGCCCCTCTAGAAGATCTACCTAGAGCCTCATGATTCTATCCTCACCTCCACCTACTATTGGCTATGTCTCTAGCTCCATCCACAACCAAGCTATCTCTGCCTCTTGAACCACCTCCCTACCCTAGAACTGATCTATCTTTGGATCTCGAGTTGATATCATAGCATCTCACTCTGCCACCAGCTGCTCTAGCCTCACCTAATCATCCTCACTCCAACTAGGAGTCCCATCTGGAATATCCTCCCTATCCTCCATGTTCCCTCCATCTCCCCCAAACTCGAGAACCTACTCCACCATATCACCTCCATATCCTCCAAACTTCGAAGCCTTATTTGAGGTCCTCCTAGTCCACCTCATTTAGATACTAGCTTGAAGGTATCTTTAATGCTTAGGAGCCTCATTGACATCCTCAACCTCATCACCATCACCATCCCCATCCACTACCAAACTTGTTACCCATGGTGACTCAATCGCAAACCATGCATCATACTCCTTTGTAGTCCCTATATCATCAACATCAAGGATATCCATCTCCTCATCATCCTCAAATTTGGCCCTCCATGCCTCAGCACAAGGTAGACCTATCTCATCTTGATGATTCTTGTAGAGTATCGGTGCCTTAGGAACCCCCTACCTCAATATAAACTACCACAACATCCATGAGAGCTGGATTAGCTCCACTTCCTTCGTGTACCTTGAAACTACCCACCTTGCCTATTGCACCCACCGCAAATGCTCCACATCACCTATCCACATGGCACCTCACCATGGCTACCATATCACCTAATCTATCGTTAGTCTAGCCTATAAATCCTTGTACCACTGACCTATCTAAATAGGACAACTTGACTGCACCTCCTTTTCTACTGGACACCTCATCACATAGGGCTAATCTCTATCCCATCCCCTAGTTGGTAAACCAATAAGTCAAGCCACACTAAAGTGCTTCCAACCCTAGCATTATAGTAGCAAACTACAACCTAATCCTTAGAACTTCCACATCCTTACCTCATATAGCTCCTGGTACAACTATACCAATAAAGCAAGAGCCCATGCATACACCTATGGTGTAGCGATCATATTGCACACCAGTTCGATAAGGTTCCATGGGAACTGATAGCCAGTACTATTTGGGACCACTATGTTTGCCAACATGAACATCACCAATGTGGGTGGGGCATTCAACCTCTTGTCCATATATATGGATAAGTACATAATCCCTACACCCATCACCTCCACATCCTACCATCCATCCCAAAATATGTGTCTCAACTCCTACTTCTTGTCATGTCCAACCTTGATATGCAAGCCCTCCATCGGTAACTTGAGGATGTGGTATACATCCTCAAGTGTTACAGTCACCTCCCTAGTAGGGAGCTGAAACGCCCTCCTATCTGGATCCCATATCTCTACCAAGGTAGATAGATACCCCTCTTTCACCCTCACCACATCTATATTGGCTACCCCATCCAGCCCAACTACCTCAAACCAATCCCACTCGTCATCCTGTAGCACCTTCCTCATCCCAGGGATGAGAGATGAGAACTGATGCTGAGCCTCCAAAATATTCAGCTGCAACATAATAAAAATTTATTAATGTCACATACATTGCATTAGTTCCAAAAAAAAAAAAAATGTTTTGCACAACATACACAAAAGAAAGTTAAAAGTATTTACCTTGGCAAAATGCACACCTACTCCCACTGCAACATCTGATCCATCCACTTCCATAGCTTCTGCAGCTCACCTCACTCCACTCACTCCACTCCACTCCCTCAGACACAGCTTCTAAAATTTGCAGACACACAAATAAGCTTATTTTTATCTTTGCATGCCTTTTATATCTATTTCAGGTGCACTAAAATACCCATGGGCACTTCCTAGCACATTGAGGTGCCTCCCTATATTTGGAAAGTGTTGAGCAAGGTGCAGAAAAAGTATTGTCATTGTTGTCAACACAGACAGATAGATCGGTTGATGCAGTGGACAGGAGTTCAGAGGTCAGTCAGAGCATGTACAGTGAATTTCCAAGAAGACAAAAGTGGCCCAAATTCAAAGGATCAAAGAAAAAGACAAGTAAGAAAACTGTCGCGATATCGCGACATGTTTTCTATCACGATTTCGCGACATATCGAAGGAGAGAGAAAATGCAGACAAAACTGTCACGATTTCGTGACATATCGAAGGAGAGAGAAAATGTTGACAAAACTGTCACGATTTCGTGACATGTTATCGAGAAAGGAAGAGAAAGAGGAGAGAGAAAATATGTCACGATTTCGTGACATGTTTAGAAAGTGCAAGGAAAGCTGTCATGATTTCGCGACATGTTTAGAAAGTGCAAGGAAAACTGTCACGATTTCATGACATGTTTAGAAAGCGCAAGGAAAGCTGTCGTGATTTCGTGACATGTTGGCAGAGAAGAAGGCAAGTAGAAAAACTATCACGATTTCGTGACATGTTTGAAGAAGAGGCGCAAGCAAAGAAAACTATCACGATTTTGTGACATGTTTGAAGAGAAGGCGCAAGCAAAGAAAACTGTCATGATTTCGTGACATGTTTGAGGAGAAGGAGCTCGCAAAGAAAAGTGTCATGATTTCGTGACAGATTGCAAGGAGGATGGTACGGACAAAAAAGTGTCACGATTTCGTGACAGGTTCGAAGAGAAAGCGCCAAGGAGAAAAAGTGTCGCGATATCGTGACATGTCGGGTTTTCGTGACTCGACGGGAAGAAAAGTGCTAAGGAGAAAAAGTGTCACGATTTCGTGACATAATGCAGGAGAGAGTCTGATAGAAAAAGGTGTCACGATTTTGTGACATGTTTCATTTTCGCGGTCCAAAGAGAAGAGAAAGAGGAGAAGGATGAAGTGTCACGATTTCATGATAGAAGCAAAATGAAAGAGCTGGAAGCAGAAGTGTCATGATTTCATGACAAATTCAAGGAGGAAGAGCTCAAAGGTGAAAGTGTCATGATTTCGTGACATGTTCCGTTTTCGTGGGCGTAAGACAGAGAAAGGCACAAGGCAATGAATGTGTCATGATTTCGTGACATGTGTTTTTGCGGGCCAAAGATAGAAAAGGCACAAGGCAGCGAAAGTGTCATGATTTCGTGACATGTTCTGTTTTCATGGGTGAAAGGCAGAGAAGTGCAAGGAAGCGAAAAGTGTCACGATTTTGTGACATGTCTGGTTTTCACTGGTGCAAGCCAAGTAGAGTGTACAAGTGAAAAGTGTCATGATTTTATGACATGTCTGGTTTTCTGGTGCAAGCCAAGTAGAGTGTACGAAAGCGAAAAGTGTCACGATTTCGTGACATGTCTGGTTTTCATGGGTGCAAGCGAAGAAGTGGACAAGGAGGAAAAAAATGTCATGATATCGCGACATGTCATGTTTTCACGGGAAAGAGGCGAGAAGAGTATAAAGAGACAAAAATGTCACGATTTCATGACAGGTCACAACAGCACGATTACAGATAGTTAACTGAAGTAGAACGACAGTTAAAGGGGCAGTTGTAGAGGAAAAGCATGCAGCCAAAATAAGAAGAGTTAACTAGAGTGAGTGAGACAGTTACAGGTGCGATTATAGATAGAAATCATGCAAGCTAAAATAAGCACAGTGCATTAAGAAGGAGAAATCGAGCAGTTAAATAGGGTCAATAAATGTAGTGTATGCACGATAAGTTATACTGAAAGTCCCATGCTAGAGATATATGTTGATCTAATTAATAGGTTGCATGTAATAAATACTATGCTATAAAGGAGTTACTATCAATAGTGGCTATTAATAGGCTGCATGCAGGATTACAGAAGTTACAGAAGACGAGGAGTCTCATTGAGAAATAGTGTTATAAAAGGGCAATCGCACAGAGAATTAAGTTGTCATTGAATGTGTGAAAGTGCTACCGAAAGAGGGTGAGAAGAGTGTTGTAAGAGAGCGACAAGCTGAGCAGTGAGTGTTTACTGTGTTTTGATAAATTGGAGACCAGTCAGGGTCTTGTAAAAGTGAAGGCATTTGTATGTCATTGATATAGCTTTCAAAACTATGATCCAAGTTGGTGCTTGGATAGGGGTTGGTGCTCCTTTCTGTTGGTGCAGATAAATCAGGGGTTGGTGCTCCTTCCAGTGGGTGCTGGTAAACAGATTGTAAAATTGGTGTTTTGCAAAGGCTAGATTTGGACCGTAGTCCAAGCAGTCATTCTTGAGGAGTAGCCAAATTGGTGAACCTCGTTACATTGTGTGTTGTGGTGTGCTCTCTTGTGATAATTGCTTTATCTATTTTTAAGTTCTCTTTGCTTCAGCTTTAAGAGTTGTAGATTAGATTTTAAATAGCTACACTGATTCACCCCCCCCTCTCAGTGTCATTGTGAGAATATCAATTGGTATCAGAGCAAGGTTCTTGAACAAGCTTAATCAGCTAAGGTGATCTTGGAAGGAACACAATGGCAGGTGGTGAAGGATTCTCATCAAACAAAGCTCCTTTGTTCAATGGAACTAATTACTCATTTTGGAGACTCAGGATGCAGACATATCTGAGTGCGTTAGGATACGACATTTGGGAGTCAGTAGAAAGTGGATACACAGTACCCGCTACTCCTCCAATAGATACTGCTGAGAAGAAGAAGTTTGAGAATAACTCCAAAGCAAAGAATGCCATAATGTGTGGGCTAGTAGACAGTGAACTGATAAGGATCATGAGCTATAAATCAGCAAAAGACATGTGGGACAAACTGAAGAGCATCCATGAAGGAGACAACAAGATCAAGGAAGCCAAGCTGCAAACGCATCGAGCTCAGTTCGAAGCATTACAAATGAATGACGATGAGAACATAGAGGCCTATATGTTGAGAGTCAATGGAATCATTAATGCAATCAGAGGACTCGACGAAGAAATTGAAGATGCGGTTGTCGTGAAAAAGGTACTTAGAACTCTTCACAAAAGATTTAATTCTAAAGTTTCTGCAATAGAAGAGGCTAAAGATCTAAATAATTTTAGCATGGATGAGATGCATGGTTCTTTGACTGCATACGAAATGAGAATAGGACAAACTAAGCCCATAGACAGAGAAGCTGCTTTTAAAGCACACAAAAATATAAAAGCTGAACAAGAATCTGAGGATGAAGAGACATCGGATGAAACGAAAGCTAACTTTGTTCGAAAACTTACAAAGGGAAAAGGAAAATATAGAGGAAAGTTACCGTTTAAGTGCTTCAATTGTGGAGGGGTCGGTCACTTTGCAGCTAAGTGTCCAATGAATGAGAAAACCAAAAGTGATGAAGGGTCACACCAAGAAAGAAGTGATTGGAAGAAGAAACCAAATTTTAGAAAAAGCAACTTCAAAAAGAAAAGTTTCATATCCAAGAATGTCAGCTCTTCGAAGATAGCTCGGGTGAAGATTCGAAGAAGAAATAGGTGAAGCTCTGTTCATGGCATTTGAAGAAGACAAAACAGAAGAAAAATAGGAAGGTGACACAAACATTAAGGATGAGGCTGAAGTATATCTGGAAGGAGAGTTGGTTGCTGCACTTAAAGAGTTGAGTACAGAAAGGAAAAAGAATAAAAAGGTCTCAAGAAAGCTTGAGGATGCGAATGACATAATAAACAGTTTGAAAGTACAGACAGGAAGAATTTAAGAAAATGTCTGAAGAACTCGAAGTTCAATTAACCATGAAAATAGATGAGTGCAGCAAACTGGAAGAAGAGATTGTTGTCTTAAGAATGCGGCTAGAAGAAAAGAATCAAAAATTGAGTTGCTATCACAAACTTGAAGGAAGTTATGCAAAGCTTGAAAAGATTATAAATAGTCAGAGGACTACAGGCATCAAATTTGGCTTGGGCTTTGTCGAAGGAGAATCGTCAAGTGGATCAAAGGCCATAACTATAGAACAAGTAAAGAAAGAAGATAAGATCAAGGTTGATCAAGGAAAAATGAATCAGGCAAAAGAAAGCAACAGTGCCAGGCACGAGAAGAGTGCTGACAATGAGGGATTCATAAAAGTCACACATCAAAGGAGAAGAAAATTTGTGGCTCCTACTACAAAATGGCAAAGACCAATTCCCAGGTTCAATCATTCCTTTTCTGGTTATTGTTTTAAATGCAATGCTTACGGTCATAAGATTTTAGACTGCATTCATAATATAGGACAAAGAAATTTCACCAGTAGAAATGTCTTTTCACCCTTGATGGATTATGCAGTAGAATGCTATAACTGTCATAACTTTGGACACATTGCAAGAAACTGTAGAAGCACATATGCAGCAAATAGATATCAGGGAAGAAGATCTCAACCAAACAGTTTAAGGCAAAACAAAAAATTCCCAAAAAAACATGCACAGGCTACTGACAAAGAAAAGTCTAAACAAGTGACCAAAACTGTAGCCAAACCAGAGTGGAAAGAAAAGGAGCGACCCAAGGAAGAAAAGGAATCCTTGATTGTTGAGACAACATTCAAAGCATAGAACAAATCTGCACCATGGATATTGGATAGTGGATGCTCCGAGTCACATGACAGGAGATAAACAAAAATTTGAAAAATTACAGAAATATGAAGGGGGCTCTATAAAGTTTGGAAATAATGATGGAGCCAAGATAGTTGGCAAAGGATCAGTCAAGATAAGTGATGGAAAGATCAATTCCAAAGAAGTTCTGTTTGTGATTGGTTTGAAGCACAACTTACTGAGCGTAAGTCAAATCTGTGACAGAGGTCATGAAGTCATCTTTAAGAAGCAGGGTTGTGAAGTCAGAAAAGCACACAGTGGGAAGCTGATAGCTACTGGATCGAGGACTTCTAGAAATCTATATACTCTCTCAGAGACTTCAGAAGGAGCATGCTTGATTGGACAGGAAGATGAAAATTGGTTGTGGCACAAGAGGCTCGGTCATATTAGCTTTGACAATCTGGTAAAAATAAGTTCAAAAAGGGTGATAAGAGATATACCCACCATTGGCAAACAAGTAAATAGCATCTGTGCTTCATGCCAAAAAGGGAAGCAAACTAGATCCACATTTAAATCAAAGGAATACTTCACCAGTAAGCCTTTAGAACTAATACATACTGATTTGTGTGGACCCATGAGAACACAAAGCATAAATGGTGACAAATACTTTATGTTGTTCATAGATGACTACTCCGGGATGACATGGGTACTATTTTTAAATCTTAAATCGGATGCCTTTGAGATGTTCAAGATTTTTAAAAAATAGGTTGAGAATCAAACTGGAAAAAGAATTAAATGCCTAAGATCGGACGAGAGGAGGAGAGTTTATCTCAGAAGAGTTTGTAGAGTACTGTCAAAAATATGGGATCAGAAGACAGTTTTCAGCAGCAAGGACACCTCAGTAGAATGGTGTTGTAGAAAGGAAGAACAGGACAGTGCAGGAAATGGCACGGACAATGTTGGTTGAGAACAAAATAGCTGACAGATTTTGGAAAGAGGTAGTCCATACTACGGTTTACATCCAAAACAGGTGCATGCTAAGGACGCATGAAAGCAAAACACCTTATGAGCTGTGGTTCGGCAGAAAGGCAACAACAAGATATTTCAAAGTGTTCGGCAGCAAGTGCTACATCAAACGAACTGAAGATAATCTCGGTAAGTTTGAAGATAGAGCTGACGAAGGTATTTTTCTTGGTTACTCGACAAAAAGCAAAGCCTACACATGTTACAACAAGAGGCTAAAGAAAATTGTGGAGAGTGCTGATGTTAAAGTTGATGAAGGTAGAGAACGAGAAATTACTTATCAAGAAAACTACCCTATTTATGAAGAAGTCATTGAAGGAGATGAAGAAAAGGAAACAGAAGAGAATCAAAAAATTGACCCAGATGATTTAAGAATTGACTCAAAAGAAGAAGAAAACAAGAAATTCAAAACAAGTAGCTGGCAAAAAAATCATCCCAGAGAACAGATTATTGGGGACCCAACAGTTGGTATTCAGACAAGAAGAGCAATAGTACGGAACTACTCTCTATTATCCAGCATTGAGCCCAAAAATATTGCTGAAGCAAGCACAGATGAAAGTTGGATGAAGGCAATTAATGAAGAACTAGATCAGATTGAGAAAAACA